>CM019171.2:31132901-31760757 GCA_009739505.2 Apolygus lucorum | reverse complement strand
CTCTTCCAGGCGTCTCCAGCATTCGAGGAGATCTTCTTCAACTCCTCAGATCACTGATAGCTGAGTGAGCTCCAAGGCCATTTTCAATCCTATTCAAATCAAAGGGTGATCTATACAGAAAATATAAACCTTTGAGCAATGATTTGCAGCGTTTTCATACTATGGTGTATTACATTAGAAGAGGAGCTCAAGATTTTCTGTCCTATTTTTCTTACAGTAAATTTGGCCATCTCTTTGTTACTTGTGCATTGTATCCATTGTTTATTCTTTCTACTTGAGTGTAGTGTCCCAGTAATCCTACCACATTTGCATTCATATCATGTTCGATGTTGCAAAATGATATTCATTATTAGGGATTGTTAAAAAAAGGTCACCGATCAACCGGTTGGTTCATCACCCTTGAATACTTCGTTGAGGATGAATTTCTTCTCCAGGTCATTTTTCCATAGATTAAACTCGAGTAGGGAAGGTCGAGGTCAACGAGGATAAAGACCCGAAAGCGTCGAGAAGGGAGTCGATAACAGTGAAAAACTGCTTGGAAGACGTACACACAAGCGCCAGGTGTCTTCTGTTCGGAGATTTTCACCTGCTGGAAAGTTCAAGAGTTGGAGGTCGCCCAGTTAAGCTGGATCATGATGGTGATACATACATTGGAATTTATTACCCTTTTGCCGGTTCTTGTACCTCTCAAGGCTGGTTTACTGCCGATAGAGGATTTAAATAGTGAGAGAAGTCCTGCAAGTACCTTGGAGTTTCTTTCCCATATCTCTTGTTGGGCCATTTAAATATAATCGAATGTACCCAATAGATAAGGTAATTTTTCCAGCCACATAGAATACTTCGAAAATTACGTTATTCACCGGTGATCACACGTGTGGTTTTCGTGGTTCTGGCGTGGCGCTCAACGCAAAGTAACTCGGTTTTATGGGTTTTAAGTAGGATTTTCTGAAATGGAGGGTACGGAATAGTTCTTAAGGAAATTTGGGTCAGTTGCAATTTTCTACAAATCTAACCATGTTAGAACTGTTTTGTCGAAAGCTCGTTATTACCAGTAAAGTACTCCGGGAATGCTGAAAAATGAAAAAAAAAAAAAAAAAAAACAATCAAAAAACTGACAACTTCCGAGTAAATTTTTTTGTAGAGCATCTTTCCTCAAGTAATCTTCTCTGTTTCTCCTTAATTTTGTAACCAGTTTTCCTGAAACACGTTTCCTGAAAATTGTGGGTTTTGTGCAATTTTTGGGACTTGGGAGAAAAAGAAGTTACCTTGAGAATATTCAATTGTGTTTACCCTGCCTGTTGATGAATGCGGTGCCTCCTCTCGCGACCCCCCCCTCGTGAAGTATTGGCTGACACAAGTTCTAACTAAGGAGACTGCCAGAGGAATCAATTTATCTGGTTTGAAAACGGTGTGATCGTTTGTCAGTGGGACTTTCACCCCGCGGAGTCGACAGGCTTAACCTTCACCTTCACCTCGGGGTTGTCTCTGGAGTTCAAGTTTTCGACGACTTACAAAACTAATTTTTACTATCTGACATTAATATTCCCGTATAATCTGGGATCTTTCTGTTATTGTGTGTCAATCAAAGTGTTCGCGAATCGGGTGAAATTGTGGAAATGTTCTCCATGGAAATTCATAAGGCGGGAAATCTATCCATCACAATCCCTGAAAATTTCATCGGAATGGACTTTTACTGTTAATTCATCTTCGGAATTATTATTGAAAATAATAAACCAAAATCGTATGAATTGTCGTACTAGAGCCATTTTGTATGTATGGTAGATATCTTACGTCTGGCGACATTTGTCAACTATATACAGCTATTATTCTCATTATTTTTCTCCCAAGTTTCCTTGCGTCCGTTCGATTAATCCTGTTTTTTTCCGCTCCTCGTTCACAATAATGTCACAATCGTACGGTCAGGACCTCCCCATCACTTCGTCTTTTGTCTCACTGATCACATCTCCGTGAAAACCTTCCACGAGGTTGTCCCCACTGTCCTATCATTTCATCGTCAACTTCAACAATAGGAGGGTTTCGTTGTTTCTTTTCAGCTTTTCTTGGTCCTCCAATTTATCTTTGAAAACATTCTACTTGCCTCCATGTATATGGATGAAAAGAAATCTTCTTGTAGAAGGGTGAAAATAAGATTTTCAGTACCTAATTTTAAACTTTGAAATCTTGAAAATTGACGTTCAAGTAGGATAGTTCAAACTACAGGGATAATGGAAGGAGCAATGTTATCTCGTTTTAACGTACCTGATACTCACGAGTTACTCATTTAGCGTACCTGAATACTCACGAACTGAATAAATTTCGAGCCATCGAACCAGAAATAGAACCTTGCGGTCATTAATCCTTATCATGTTCGAAATAGGAACATTGCGATGGCAATATGTGGTTTTCGTGGGCTGTTGCGAAACAGCTAATCGCTCTCAAAACACACTCCGAGTCGACCGCAGGATATAATTATCGGACTGACCAGCTACGATTGTGTGGAGATCTACAAGGACATAACAATCTATCGCGGGAACTTCGGGACCTGTAAGTAGGTATACAAACAAAATATAGAAGGAGGTCACGCACATGACAAAAAGAAATTGAAAACTCAAGGGAAGAATGATCTATGTTTACCTGTTGGTTAATGAAAATTCCTAAGGCATATTTAACTTGCATCTTGGGAGTTGGACCAAATATCCAATTTTTATAAAATTAATTAAATTCGTCGTTTTGACACAATCTATAGACTGTAAATATAATTTATAACCTCTCAATCATAGTTTTTAATGTTTTGTTTACCTACATTGCACATCAAGACAATCTTCAAAACATCACACCAATACCAAATTGACACGGAAAAGAGGATAAACTAGAGGAAAATGGCTTTGAAGGAAAGGTGGATAAGCACGGACCTCCTAGATGCCTTTGATCATCCTTTGAACCTCAAAATGATGGTAGATTCCTAGATCTGAAGGTGGGTACTATCCTCTCTCGATCTCTTGTCCAGAATTTCTCGTCGCGAGGTAGTGAATGAGCGCGTAGACTCAGGTAGTTCTTTCTTGCTCCTCCAATAAATATGTTTTTATTGATATAATATAAATATATTATCTTCTCGGAATCCAAAAAAGGCTCTTTTTATGAAATTGGGTTTTCGTCACTTAAAATATTAACAAGCTTTTATATGTTCACTGATTTGGTATGTTAATTTTCCAGTAAGTAAATAATTTCAAAATACGCTGAAAATTGATTGACAATTTGAAGAAAGAAAATGGGAACTTCTCGAGTTGATGAGTGTTATAGAAAGATATTTGAATTAGTAGGTTGGTAACCAGTATTTTTTTCTAAAATTCATTTTGTATCATTTTTAAATCCCCATGGTGACAACCGTGTCATGGGCTCAACTACCTCCCAAAAAAATTCAATTATAGTTTGAGATAATGAAAACAACAATCGAGTTTTCTCCAAATCAAGTTCATCCAGTATGAGTTGATGAGCTAATTTTCAAAAAAAATCTTCAAAGTTATAGTCAAAAAAATCGAAACATTGGCTGTACGAGAGATTAGTCAGCCTTGTGGGTGTGGCACGTAGCACGAATCGTTAAAATTATACAATCAACCACTATGAAAACATGAAACTCTAAAAAATACTCTCTTCGTCACCCGAATTCATAGAGTACCCACTATTGTTGTTTTTTCGATACCATACCAACATACCGAATGCACAGGGTATGTTTTGAAGATGTTTAGAGTCCCTAATCATGTTCTACTCTTCTCCACGAACTCATAGAGAGCACACTGAGAGATTTTCATTATTTATATAATTTTGACAATTTTTAACTTTTAGAATTGCATTTCTATCAGTATAATTGTATGCTGAATCCGAATGTACCTTGTAATACTCTGATTATGTTAGTACTTAATATCCACAAAAACCCTAAAAATACCTCGTCTTTTCGTTTGTTATGAACATTTTGGCAAAAACTTGAAATTTTTGCGAACCAATTACTGAAGTGATACAAATGTATATAGCTATATAAATATCCGTGTTAACTACGGGCTCTCGTATTAAATATTTTGGTTAATCCTAATACTTGAGTCTGTGGTAGGAACGAACTCATTTGTTTCAGCCCATAAATATGATTCGTGGAAAATCTTCAGAAATTGTTCCAAAATGGATTTCAGTGAAGAACCACACCAACTTCAACTGGGTGAGATCAGATGTTAAAGGATGCTTCGATTAAACAGGATATGACTCACTTTCTAGGTTTTCTGAGTAAACTGAGATTTTATTCTGATATTTAGTGATAAGTACTGTAACTAAGATTGTGATAGGAAGTTTGAGATTAGATTTATTTTGGTATTTCTCCCTTAGAGGAAAAACAATAGATCATGGATATGTCCATTGTTTTAATGATTAAACGGTTTTTCAAAATGTTTTTCAAAAAAAATTTCCGATCGCACGTAGCATATTGCAGTATTCTAAAAACCTTGCTTCATAGCTACCGGTAATATTTAGCTAAGTTTTTGTTTACTGGTTGCAGCGTTGTATTTTTGTGGCAAAAAAAAGTGTCGCGAAAAATTCCTTGACCCCCAGCCAAAAGACATATCTACATCAAAAATGCCATGCTAAAAATTTTGAGTATATTTCCCATAGCTTCATTTTATTGAATATTAGCAAAAATAAATGTTCACTAGGGGGGAGGGTCTTGGAGGCGGTAAAATCTGCGTTATTAGGTTTACTCTTGGTTTCCCTGGCAATGAACTAAGATTGAACTAAGAGAGACTACCAAGGTTGGGACACTTGATGAAGAGACAGCGAAACGGATATCAGACAGGAGGTAAAGGTAGGACAGGGAGGGACTTCCGTGTACAAAGTGGACTATATTGGTGTGGACAGAGGAAGGTAGTTAGTGTGCTTCACCAGAGCGTAGGGCTCAGCTTTGGTACGTTTATTGATGGATTTCGCTTTTAGATCCCTTGACTTCAAGGGGTGATTCGGAATTGCGCTGTCTACCGACACCTAGCGCTCCTAGCTATGTGAATAGCGCTTCTGAAATGTCTTTGTAGTTGAAAAGGAGTATTTGATTTGGGCAAATGAGGAAGTGGAAACCGCGCACGTATTTGCGCTTAGAATCTGAAAAAAACGTATTGTCCGGATGTTTTTAGACTCCGTTTTCAAGAATTCAATCTATCTAGGAATTCCTGGGTAAAGGAATGGCATGGAAGGACACTGTCACTGGAATCTTTAAGTCACCTATCAGTCCCTGGAAGGTTTCTACCCAATCATTTCTGAAAGATTCAATAATGTTTTCGCGTAAGGCCTTCAAAATCAATATTTATTCTCAAAATTTGCATTTCAGAGCAGAACAATTTTTGTTCCAAATATGTTAGATTTTGTTGTGTCTGTATAAATACAGGTGTGTTGTGGTCAAACTACCGACCAGGGGTCGATTCTGAAATGTTTTTTGCTCCGCTTGAAATCCGACTTCCAAGATTTTTCGTGTTTTCGACCTTACGTCACAAAAACGCCCATAACTACCTTATTTTTCAGATTAATCACAAATCTGATGACACCTTTAGAAATAGCGCTAAATTTCCTATCTATGTAGTGTAAGATCAATGATTTTTAGAAGGATTTAGATGTAAAAATACGGTTTAAACGCGAAAAGTTGTCATATATTGAATATTGTCCAGTATTTTCTATCGTTGTTAACCAAATTGAATCTGATGGGGATTTCCTGATACAGGACTAAAAGTTTATACAGAAGTTCAGCTTTCCAACTGTCAGATTTCTCCGCGGTTAGCGACTGTTGGGATTATATTAGAAAACACGATATTATGAAAATTTGATCATTAAGTATTGTCAAGTTTATGTTACTTCAACAAACCAGTGATTCTTTACTCCGCTCAACTTCATCGAACTTTCAAAAGTTGGACCCCCCACCCCGACGACTCCTTCGTTGTTAGTGAGTTGTAGAGGGAAGGTATTATAATTAAACGAAAACTTTCCTACTTCTTCAAAATTCAACTTTAATAAGGAATAATTTCTCATTTTGATTTGCAAGCGAAGAATGTTTCTTACGTCTCACGTTTTATGGTGACCACTACGACAGTAAGTTAGAATTCAGTCGTGGTTCAAGTTTGCCGTTTAAAACTTTAAAATTAGGTGGGTGTGCCCGAAATTCGATCGGCTATCGCCCAATTGTCATTGTCGTGTCCTCCTTCCTGTTGTAAATATTCTCCAAATAAAGAACAGTTGTAAGGGTATTTCGAGCAGGCCACCTGCACCCCATAATGGCCAAGACTTGGGGCGCCAGTTTCCCTTTTTTCTGCGGCCTATCAAAAGTTGTAATACGTATAAGGACAGCTCGAGGAACCGTCATTATTCCAGTCCAAATCTGGTCTTGCTCACTTGCTGCTTTACCTCTACCTTACACGCTCATCTAACTGTTTCGGGCTGGCCGACTAGCTCCATCAATAATCCTTCCATTTTTCCTCACTTCAAGTAACTTTCAATTATAAATTCAGAGACAAATTTAAAAACAGTTATTTTATTTAATTTTTTTTTCTCTTTTCGGATACAGTAAAAATCTCGAGTCCTCGACAATCATCGATTATTATTATTTAGATTCGTTGTAGATAATGACATTGCTGTTATTATTCGTACGCCGACATCTCAGATTATTGTATTTGAATTGTTTAATTTACGATTTTTGCGTTTATGTATCAATGATCAGCAATACGCAATCGAGTACCCACGTGCTATGTCTGATAATTAAATATAACAATGTATAAACTGTATATTTATTAATTTCTTAAATATTTTTATTTTAATGTTTGTCTTCATAATTTGAAGATTTTATCCAATTTTTTTCGGTCACGGTTTGAAGTCATTCTGATCCGACTTGTCAGGTAGGTAATGCCGTACTCATATGAACAATTGAAATACGAACTAAGTGACCTTCTCTTGTCGGGTGTTTTCAAGTCGGTCTAAAATGACTCTTATACTGCTAAGTTGGGATTCACCCTTCATTCCCTATTCATACGTAAATTGGTTGGTTAAATCCGATCGATCCTCCACTCAGGGCAGACTATCACGACAACCTCTTGTGGCGGTGGTTTCGAGGAAGAGGCCACCGACACGCACTTTGCCAGTCATTTACAGTCTTCGAACCAGACATTTTCATTGATCTGTTTATGCCTAGGTATTACTTGCCTTGTCGAAAAACACTTAACAGTCTTACGTGGCGTGAATTAAACAGTTCTGCAGAAAACTAGGAAGGTCTTTAAAAGCTTTTAGTAGAGGTTTCACCTCCAGATAAAACTCAGAATGTCTGAACCACAATGCACAAATAAACAGAAAAAGTAGAAACATGAAAAGCAATTCAAGAAAATTCACTTGTGTACAAAAAAAAAATATTGTGGATAGAAAACTGCAGATAATTTTTCTGCTGGTATTTTACCTGAACCTTTGTAACTTAAGTCTATCTCCAAGAAGTCTACTGGAAACCGTTCATTCAGTAGAATTTCACCTCAACACTATAATAGCGGTTTTGATCTTCAGATGAACTTTTTCCATACCTAAACGTTGAATGTCTGTTTACTTTTTGTATCTATTCGTGCAAAAAAAAAGAATTCAACAAAATCACAATAAAAACAGCATTTTTTGTTTTATTTTAAGGCTTTCTCAGAACTTCATTGTACTCCTGGGCAAAACAACACTTATCTCTTAATTGCTCGAATTGGAAGGGTAGTTGGGGACTGGTTCCGAGGTGAAAGCCGATAAATTTCATCATGATCCGATCTATAGGAATCCCAGTAGTTGTCCAGATGTTCAGAAACGTCAATATAAGTAGAAAAGATGATTCTCAATTGCATTGATATTTGCGAATGTTGAAAACTATTATAACAAGATGATCTCACTATTATAACAAGATGATCTATATCTGCGTCAACTACCTATCGAATTATTGCTTCGAAATTTGATTGTGTCCATGAGTCAGTTTGTCGAGTCTAGTTTCTCAACTAAGAACCTATTTACACATTTGTGGTCCTTGAAAGCGTCCCCGTTCCCCACTCATATGTGTAAACTTTGGTAAGAAATTTGGAATTTCTACATCTACATCTTTCTACATTTTTTTTCTCTTAGACATGTTGTCTAGGTTAGCTAAACTGCTATTTATGTGTTACAGTTATGACTTATTTCCAACATTGAATCTTTCTCTATTGGATCATTGGAAATTGCGTGTTCCGGTCTCGCACTCGTATTTTTAGACTTTAAAGGGTTGCAAATATTTGTTGGTCACACACGAATCATGTTATTGATAGACCTTCTATTGATGGAGAACGAGTGAGTCAACAAACTCCCCCGAAAATAACCGCTTCCGTCGACATGTGTGAGGAGTTCCTAGCGAATATGGTACAATTCGGCGAAGGAACCCATTTTAAACACAAATTACGTTAATGATAGTTTCCCTTTATGTACTTTGATCTTAAAATTTACTTTGGGATCTCCCGTGAATAAAGAAATGACATGAAATAAGACTGGAAGCTCCTCGAGTGTACCCACTTAGCAGCAGTGTAAGAATATTGTTATTGAAGAATGAGTAGAAGAGTGTAACTTTCAGCTATTATGCTAATTCTCAGATTGAAACCAATTGATGGGCGGTAAAATAGATTTATTACTATAAGAAAATAGTATTCTCACATTATACGGAAATGATGGTAAATTAATAATGGATTTAATGGGATGAATGACTTGTTATAAATAAAACAGGTTACCTAACCAATTTTAGGGTACGTTTTTCTCTTGTGAGACATAGATAGCTGTTGGACAATTTGCTATTTGCTATCTTGTCATTATTTATTATAAACTTTCATTAGGTAAATGAAAGTTTTATTGAATGAAATGGGATAAAAATTTTATCTCAAACTTAAATTGGTTGGCTATAACTACTTTAAAAGAAAATTCGACGCTCAATCAACAAAATGTACCCAGAAAGGCTCAGAACCCTTTACATTGTTTCTATTTTCCAATTACTTTTTGCCCTCTAGCTAAACAAGGATACGTGCAATAAATCTCTCGAATCATTATCGTTTAGAAAGTTATTGTTGAGCTACAGATGGGTAGGAGACTTTACGCCTCTTATAGTCTCCAAGGTTTTTCTTGGCAATAAAATTTGAGTTTCCTTTTAAGAGACATGAATCATTTCGATCATACGAGTTGTCATTTTCCTATGTTTGGGTGTTGACTGCGCACTGATTATGTAATTTCTCCACGTTTAAGTGATTTTTTCCAGTTATAATTTCAGCAAAACGCTGAATAGGACTGGAACAAAAGAAAATGGATGAGTTGGTTGAATGAATAATACATGAAATATAACTGAAACCTACCTATTTCAAGAGATTATGCAACACCTGAGTGTTTTGTTTCAATGATCATTCATTCCAACGTAATTTATATGTTGGAAAAAATTCCAAATCGGCAGTGAATTCGCAAACGCAAGTGACTTTCGGGAAATTTTACAGGAGACAATAAAAACTTCAGAGTTCACACATTATTATAAAGAGAACACTTCAATTTTCGCCAAAATATAAAATAATAATTGCAATTCATAATAATGCGTGAACCCTGAAGCTTTTATTAACTTATTATTTATTAACCTTATTATTAAATTATAATTTATTAAGCTTTTATTTTCTCCTGTAAAATTTCCCGAAAAAGATTTAGAAGGTTTTGCAAATTCACTGTCGAAATGTAGCTAATTATTGTAGAACGTCTGCAGTTTCTTTCTCGAGAAACTTTATTATTTGTTGCTAGGTCGCTGGGGTTTATGTGAGTTTATTTATAGACACGGAGAACAATGATTTTTATTACAGGTACCGTCTGCCTTTCAATTGCCTCGTGACACGGAACAAAGAGTTAACCAATTTCCAAACCGTAATAAATAGGTTTTGCTAAATTTTTACGCGATATAAGGCATAAACCCACAAGGGATGAACGGAGGGTTGAATGGGTAACTGTATTCTTGTGTCTACTTTTCAGCTTTGAAGCTGATGCTGCCATCTTGTGGATTTTAAGCGTTTTATCGCTTTACTCCAAAAGCTTAGCGCTCAGCGGGGGAAACTTGAGTGGAAAAACATTCCGAATCCACGGTCCACTTTTTTCAAATTTCGAGCTGATGCTGCCATCTTGTGGCTTTCAAAGAGTACTATTGGTTAACTTGAAGGTTAAGGGAGAGCCACAGTCCTGTCGAATCAGCGTCTTTAGAATATTATCAGTCATTTTGTTCATTTTATGATGATACAAACATTAAATCAACTCCTGACTCGAAGTGAAAGACTTGATTAGCTTCGACTCTAAGAAGCAGTGAAATGAATCACAAGTATCACCGTCTGATGATTCTAAGTGCAAACTTGACGTCACGACTCAGTCGTAAATATCCTAAACCACTCGATTTTTCTTCTATTATTCATTGTGAAAAAACATAGCGAATAATACTGGCATCATCATGCGATTATGTGTTGTTGTTAACTACATAACTTTCTCAGAAATTCATGTACTACTCATGTGGTTGTTACATACCACTACAGAAAGCAGGTTTTGCTTCAACTCTTCCAAACAATTTTTTGGTTTTAATTTTCGGTAAGTAGAAGAAAAACATCAGAAATTCCGAATTCTCACTTCCATTTCACGTTTGTGACCATTCTGAACTGTGGTTATGTCTGTCTGTGTGTCCACATATTCACTGGTTTTGCTAGTTTTACTCGACAGTAAAACAATCAGTTATTCAAATAATTCGTTCTATTTGCTACGTGGATTTTCATTCCCAAGGTCGACTCGCAACCACGCCTTCTCGTTACATGTTTCAATTCTTGCTTCTAGGAAGGTCGTCTCTTATTGTTGTCTCGACTAAACCACAAAATCCGTTTCTCGTTCTACCGTTGTTTTCAGGCTAAGCAGTCGGTTTTGTCATTCCCTCCACGAACCCACGTGACGTAAGGCACTCAGTTGCATCCGCTTCGCCGACTTTTCTTTTATTTGGGTTGTTTTGTCAACACCGTGGATAAATTCGGTTTCACTTTCTTTGTAAACAGTCGCAAACAAAGAAACTAACAATATCGATGTGCTAGAGGATAGAGGAAGAAACTTGAACATACCTACCTCATTTATTCAAGTTAGACTTCAAAACTTTAAGAAACAAACCTACCGTCCAAATTCACCTTTTATGTACAGATAAAACAAATGAACGCACCTAAATCGTCATCCATGGTGGGTAAGCATTCTAGCTTACCCCCAAAAATACCGTTCCTTGCCAATAAAACTTCAACTTATAATGTCTCGTTTGAGTAAAACTTGGTCCTCTTATTTCTCCATTCCGATGTTACTTTCACGAATGAACTGAGATTTTTAAAAATTGTTGGTCCTAAAACCAGTCTTATCCATTCAGTTTTATAGGTAGGTACCTTACACTAAATTTGGGAAAATCGACCAATGAGGACAAAATTATGAATTAACAATTGCCAATTACGTCCTTAACATAAAATGATTTTTAACCTTCTTGGCATGTTTATAAATGTTACTTTATTTGGCAAATTCAATCTGGAAAATGTTGAACCCAATTTTGAAAAACTAGTACCTTCGTAGCAGGTGTTATTGTGTGCTGCATTGTCTACAAAAAAACTTCTGAAAAACTGATGAGGTGTTCCTAATTTAGGAACATACCTAGGTTTTTCTCTTCCGACCTTCAATGAATAAACGCTCCTATTTGCCCAATTTGAAAAAATAAAACCTTTTGCACGATTAAAAATCGAAGAAACAGGGAGTCGTGGGTGTCTTCATGAGGAAATTTGATTACTGGTTGCTAAGGACGCAAAACTGAGTACAACTCGAAGGAACGAATAGCGATCGCATTTTGGTCAGCTAAAATTTGAACGGAGCTTAGACCTCTTTTGCGATTCACGCTCGTGTTCCTGATTTATCGTAAGTCCAACCCTTAAATTCTCATATGGAGCGAACGGTTGGTCCTACAGAGCCCCGAGAGGTCTCATTCGATTCTAAAAATTCAATACTATCTTAAATTGATGGAAAAAATTACCTTTACTTATATCGACTATTTTTTGAGCTTTCAACCGTTATTTTTCAACCCTTAAAAGTGGCTAACATCAACCAAAAGCTTTGGAAAACAACTAGATCCCAAATGGAGCCCGTATACCAAATTTCATCAAAATCGGTCCATGGGAACTTAAGAAAGTGCCGCGTACGGCGGACGGACTGAAAAATTTGTATTCGATATTCGATTCTACATACCCTAAAACGTAAACCGACAAATTTTGAGGGGAGTAGAAACTTTTTTTCTTGGTCGATTCAAAAGGTTAATTTTTTGAAAATAATAAACCAATACATTTTTTGTGACGTTTAGATGCCAGGTAGGTAGGTAGGTAGTTATGTCTCACGTCACCACTAGATCAGGCGAGTACAATTTTGGAGTTGGCTCGTTGTTGCTGCAGGGACTTCAAATTAAAAATTCGTTTTTTGAACGTCTCCTGTATCTTTCCCCTTCTCAATTATATGATAGTTTTGTTGGACCTAGTTCCCGCAGCCGCCAACTGGCCTCAAGGCTGCGGCTCCCCATCCTTCAGGGACGCGATATTTTCACGGCCCATCGGCCGACCGAATCTTCTCTTCGGTGATTTCACGTCCAACGATTTCCTATTCACCCAAATAACTGCCCCCATCAAAATGTCAAATCCTCGTCGGAACTGTGGGTTACTGAGCCACACATGTAGGCCTCTGAAGTCTGCAATTTCCATCTCTCATGGCCTCAACCATTAAGGAGGAATTTGGCTGATGTTTTCTCAACTTTGGAACGGTATAATGGAATAAGAATAAATACGTTTAGACCATGGTAGAGTTCTCAGCCTCGCAGGCCCGCAGAGGGTATGGTGACCAATTGACCATACGTCGTCAGTAGTGCTTTTCGACTGTGCTGCTTTCCAAAACATCCTGTGGTACGCCATGTTTCCTGAATTTTGCTTCTTTAGTCGCGACATAATTAATTACGCTGCAGAACGCTTCGGGTTGAGGAATCCGAGTGCATAGGAAGCTTCTTCAACTTTGATTTCCATTCCTTACCACTTTTTGTGAAAACTCTTACAATAATTGTAACAATTATTGTCGTCTGTCTATTTCAGAAATCAATGAAATTAAACATCTCGAATTTTCAATCGCTCTATCATATTGTTATTCTTACAGCTTCTAGTAGAAGTATGTTCTGTGAATTATGTGTGTTGAAAATTTGCTTACTCGGGAAACGAGGAAAAGTGATTTCTTGATAATGCGGTGATAAATGGAATCAACTGTACGAAGTTTATGTCGAGGAGCTAATAATAGAAGTTGATTCTTTTCCATTTCGAGGGGAAAAAAACTTCACGTAAGCTCTTTTTTTTGTCAAAAGAAACGCGTGACGAGTATTTTAATCTAAATATTGGGGAGCGAAAGGGATTACGCCACCGAGAAAGATGAAGGAAGGGAGATGCGTGGAGTTTTTAAAGGTTTTTTCAAAGCATCTTTTAAAAGTTTAAATGTTCCATCCGGTCTCAATAAAAGTGGCCCGACTGGAGGAATAAAGTCCGTAAATCCCCGTGAGAACGAATTTTCTGTTCTCAAGACTTGAAAAAACTTTTTTCAAAGGCATATTTTTGTGACAAAGTTCTTTGACTAGTCGTTAGTAGTAGACTCACCAGGTTTCTTACAGTATAGAACGTTCATTCAATACTGTGTCAATTTCTGTCAGAAAAAATATCCTGAAATACCCAAAATGGTGTAAAGACATCAAATTATTAATCACTACAGTTTGATCTCGAAAATGTTTCAACAAGAAAGTCTGAGATTAACGTAAATGTGGTGTGTTCTAGTACTAA
Source organism: Apolygus lucorum (assembly GCA_009739505.2). Classification (NCBI taxonomy): domain Eukaryota; kingdom Metazoa; phylum Arthropoda; class Insecta; order Hemiptera; family Miridae; genus Apolygus; species Apolygus lucorum. The sequence goes on along the minus strand of CM019171.2, from coordinate 31,746,835 downwards.
TTTACACATCTAGACCAGTGTCATCGCAATTACGGGAGGACAATGCAAGTCAATATTTACAATATTTTAATAACTTAGAGTTGGTCCCAGGATGGTTGTTGAAGCATTTGATGACAATCCAATCAGTAGGGTCCACAGTATGTAATTATTCTGAAATTTAGAAAACCATTAACTTGTCATGTTCCTTATCAGGAAACTCTGATCAAATAATTTTCGCTATAACAGATTCCATGTTCAAAAAATAACATCTTTGAGAAGAGGCTATAATATAGCCAATATTATAGACAATAATAATAATATAGACAATATTATTGTCTACCCAACTTGGTAGACGTTTTAATGATTGTTCTTCCGTGATGAATTTGCAGTTTCCCGATACTACCCTGAAGTTCATGAAGTACTTAGGTACTAAATGACACGAGAGAGAATAGAACACAGTTGAAGGCTTCCAGCACATTTCCTTTTGTAATTGCCTCGCAGTCACTCGTCCCCATAAATACCATTCAACTAAGCGCCTTTCACACATGAAACTCTACACTTCTCAAATGGGACTGACACCGGGTGTTATTAGAAGGCCTTATTTTTAGAATATACCGCCCAATTTGTCAAGTTAACACGCGTTTCTAGGAGTTTTATATTCGTTCCACGTTTTTACAACGGATTTCATCTGGTTTCTTCCTGGCGGAGGGCCATTCCAGTACCATCAAATGACCCAAAATCCGTGTATCACAATTCTTAGTGCAATCTAAGAACATCCAATACATGATAAAATTTGTAAATAAAATAATCTGTAATAAAATCTAGAACATGAGTTGATCCTCAGGCTTCGTTCAAACCACATTTCGGGTGAAAGAGGAATTTACGAGGTATTCTAGTAACCCTAATTGTAATTGGACCATGGTGTCACCAGGTTAACTTGATTTAAATATAAATTTTAAAATTAATGGGCAGTGCTGAATTGTTTCAACTATGCTTTGTAAAATATTAAAAGTCAAAAAAGATGTTATTACAAAAATTTTGGAAATTTATTCATCGATTTCTTTGGTAATTTTTGTCATCAATATATTTTGAGACTTTAATATCCCACAAAAAAATCTGCTGTCCATTAAATTTAAAATTACAATTTAATTTTGGTACTCCGGTGACACCAGTGATACCATGGCCCAATTAGGGTTAATTATTTCTAATTGTGAATCTTTGGAATCGATCAGAACAAACATTTGTCCCCTTAAAATTTTATGTTTTACGTTCCAAGAAGTAAAGAGGAGTGATGATGCATTGGAAACTTACTTTCAAAGGTGATTGATTTAAACTCCCTTCAAACTGTTGTTATTTCACACGTTTATTGGTTTTGAACAATGTAACGTTTTTAGAATTACAGTAAAAAAAAAAATGTCGCCTATACAAATTTGGTTTTTTGAACTATCCAATTTTGCCCAACAGAAGCCATACTTTGAACAGAGAGTGAAAATACGTGGTTAACATTTCTTGTGACTGAAATTATGAAAAACATCACTCTCCAGAATCAAGAATAAATTGTCTTCAAGTTACGGCTCGAAATATTCATCAAAATGTATGATTTCTCTTCGGTAGTAAATGAGTTGATGATTTTGTGTGATTTAATGAAACTATAGACCGTTGGTTCCCTCAACTCTCTCACCGTGCAGAGGTAAAGAGGTATCTTGGAATGGCTAAACTATGTCAGCAGACGCAGACCTTTAACAAAAATCTCGCGATTCCAGCGTTGTAGGTATTCCTGCATTCTTGCAAGCATTGAAAAATTGAACAATTGCAGCAATGTATAATTCTTGGAATGGCAAGGGAAGTTCACAGATTCCAGGGAAACTTGGTACCAAGAACTCTCCGGAAGTCAATGTTTGCAAAATGGCTCAAAATATTTTCCTGTTTTTTCCACAATGTAGGTACCATCACAAAACCATTTCCAAGTAGGATGGGCACTGAGCAGTATGGCATGCTCTCATAGAATAACATACATGCAATCATTTAGTGTAAAAATTAATAATAACCTTTATAGTAATACAGGTAGATGCACAATAATTTCTAGATATCAAGCAGAGGACCCTTGTAGAGATGTACTATTGTGTAAATGTTATCTGGAGGAGGAACTTCGCGTTCCTCACCAGTTGGATGGTTGGTAAAGTCTCCTTTCCTTGTTACTCCAACTAATAGGGCTAATCGACGCGCGGGGGAATACCTCAGTTGTAAACAATCGAATCAATCTCGCCCCCGCAGGATAGGGGCGTATCTCGAATTAGTTACTCGACTTCCTACGCCGCAATTACATGGAAACAAGAAAAACCAGTCTCCTGCCGGTTGTCAGGTCGATTTTCGTTCTGACGATTGCTTCAATGGCCTGAAGTGACTCTGGATATTTTACCGTGTAAGAAGAGACCTATAGTGTCCATTACTTCACATTACCATTCTTCATTACTGTTGTAAAATATTTACACTGACTTCACAACATGTTTCCAGTCTTTTCTACTTACTAATATCCAAATAATATATGCTTCTTGAATAACGTCATTCTCAATATTAGGTAAGAGACAGCTCCATCAAAGTAAAGAAGCTCACTTTACGCATTTCGCCAGCCGTATGGAGGCATAAAGATTCCGTTGTGGCGGGACATTTTTTACTCGATGTAGCCTCATAAACCTCATTTCCTGAGTCGTTTCCTCTTCTCATAAGGTCCGCCGTTACCTGTTTTGTGGATTGTTACTTTTTTAACGGTGCCCGAAAAGTCGTTTCATCGACTTGCTCTTTACGATCAGTCTCAAGGATAAATGTCACCAGAGGGTCGAAGTGTGTACACGACCCCGTTGTCCACTTTTATTTATGAAGGTAAGCTGCAATAGTTCAAATGGTGATTAAATCCACCTTCACATCAGGGTTTCCATCCGTATTTCGAAATTATCTGCCGAATTTGATTGGTAAAGCTCCTCACAAAGAGCATCATGACCACATAGAATCTGTTGGTTCAAAAACAATTATTGAGTTGATCAGGGGTTATGGTACTGTAAGATATGGACAAGGATTTATTTCTGGATGAATTCTTCTTAACTCTTAATTTCCCCTCTTGTTCAAAAAATGTGTTTTTTCGGACTTTTAAAAATTAATGATAGATGTATTTTGATAAATCTATTAAACATTTGAGCAGAAGGTTCCTTGAAGGCCTTATTACAGTATAAGCTCAAGAATGATCTTTCCTAGGGCCAGACTAGCGCTATCTGTCTATAAACCTTTTGTTGAAGTAGAAGGAAACTTGGAAAGATCCTTGGTGGGATGTTGGGGTCAGTAATTTCTCATAAAGAAAATAACCAAGGAATAAGGTGGGAAAGGTTCACTTCATAGAGGAATTTGCGCTGCCTTAGACAGTGGCACCATCTATGGCGAGGAAATCCAACTAATACCTTACAAAATAAGAAATTAATGAGGGTAGAAGGTACCCCGAAGGCCCTATTTCATTCTGTCAACTCGAGAATTATTTTGTTTCTTCTGTGAGTATCAAAATAGCCAATGGCTATCAGTTTTGGCTTAAAAGTGGATAAACTGTATCAGGCAAAAAATGGACACCCCAAAAGATACTTCAGGTTATTAAGGGTTAATGAACACCGCCACCCTCTCTACCTACTACATCTATCCTAGTCTCTCTAATCACGTTGAATAGCGTGTTCCAAACAGTCTCAAAAAATAGCAGGGGCGGGACAAGGTCGGCTGAGAAGGACGCGGGGGAAATGTGAAGCCCGCGGCGCGAGGGTCGGGACCTTGGCCTCTTGAATCAGAGCGTCCGCTTGTGGGCGGCCGCATCAGAACGTTGCTACTGCAGTCATGCTGCCAGAATTTGCATTGTTCCCCTCCCTACCTGACGGATTATCTTGAGAGATAAATTTCCAGAAGAAGATTGTAATTTTGCCTTATATCTGGGTCCAGTAATGTATTAGTGAATCACCAATGCCATCAATTTTGGTAGATATAACTGTGCTAATTTCTGAGATCATAGTTTTTGGATTTCTTTCTTGTAAGCTGATGGAAGATTTGTGTAAAATTGACGCATCAATTCATTTGATTGGACATTGGATTCGGCGTATTTAACTGGCTTCAGCGGACGTCTGTACATTTATGACACTAGGTACTACGTTTGTAAAATTCTATTTCCTGACTGTACGCCCCTTGATCCGTACAACACCAAATTTCGAGGCTGGGTTAAATATTTTCTTTTCTAACTCCATTCCATTGTATTGAAAACAATAAAACAAAATTTGTGGGCGAGACACTTATAAGAAAGGAAAGCCCTCCCCGTAGTGATGTATCGTTCCGGTTGTTTCGGCATCAATTCTCGAAACAACTGGATTTCGCTGTCTCTTCTATCCTTCATCGGTAAAACACGGGATACAATTCATCAACTGCTATCATAGATGTGTACAGCGAATATCAGACGAGGGCGACAGCGGACCAAGTGAGCGGAGGATAGACGAGTGATTCAAACTAGCGTAATAGCAGAATTCCAATACAATTGCTTTTTTCATGGTTTGAGGAATTTGGATCAGTTTACCTACCAATTTCCTTACCTCCATAGTTTTTAAAAAATAGTTAGTCCATTATGCCCAATATTCATTATACATGTTCTTATTTAAAATTAATTTATATGTACAGGGTGTCTACACTTTCGAGGGGCATAACTTCAGGGTTCGAATCTACAAAGTATTTCCAACAAAAAATGTCTCTTAGCAATTTTCTTTTAACCCACTCAAAATTCCTTTTTTTTCACTTTAAAGTTTTTCTTCGCGTTTTCGACCTTACGGCACTGATATGGTCATAACTCCCTTATTTCTCCCGAAAATTCAAATCTGACTACACCGTTAGAAAGAGCGTTAAATTCCTAAGCTACCTAGTGCAAAATCAAAATATTTCAGCTATAAAATAGTTTCAAAAAATCAAGTCAAAAAGCAAACTTTAAAAAAATTTCGAAACTTGACTTTCTTTGACCTAAGTTTTCACTCTAAATCCCTGCCCATTTCGATGGGCGCTCTTCGGAGAAAACATGCTCAAATTGTCAGCTTTTCAACGGTCTATCAATTTTTCTTTTCAACATTCAAATTGGACGAGTAAATTAAGTTTGAATGTCAGAAAACGTGTGTTTTACGAGCAAATCCAGTGTTTTAATCGGTTTATGGTCCCCCTCGACCTCAAGATGGCTTGACGATTTTGGTATCATTTCCTATGTAATTTTTTACGCTGAATCAAATAGTGATACTTCCGAATGGTTGCGACTGCTAAGAAGTGGATATTTTGAAGAAAACCTTCGTTTTTCGTACATAAAATACGCATTATTCGTAGATATGGTAGTTTGCACAGAGTAACACCTTTGAACTCAACAAAAACACCGAATTTCCGGCTAATTGAAGTTTTTGTTGAGTTCAAAGGTGTTACTCTGTGCAAACTACCATATCTACGAATAATGCGTATTTTATGTACGAAAAACGAAGGTTTTCTTCAAAATATCCACTTCTTAGCAGTCGCAACCATTCGGAAGTATCACTATTTGATTCAGCGTAAAAAATTACATAGGAAATGATACCAAAATCGTCAAGCCATCTTGAGGTCGAGGGGGACCATAAACCGATTAAAACACTGGATTTGCTCGTAAAACACACGTTTTCTGACATTCAAACTTAATTTACTCGTCCAATTTGAATGTTGAAAAGAAAAATTGATAGACCGTTGAAAAGCTGACAATTTGAGCATGTTTTCTCCGAAGAGCGCCCATCGAAATGGGCAGGGATTTAGAGTGAAAACTTAGGTCAAAGAAAGTCAAGTTTCGAAATTTTTTTAAAGTTTGCTTTTTGACTTGATTTTTTGAAACTATTTTATAGCTGAAATATTTTGATTTTGCACTAGGTAGCTTAGGAATTTAACGCTCTTTCTAACGGTGTAGTCAGATTTGAATTTTCGGGAGAAATAAGGGAGTTATGACCATATCAGTGCCGTAAGGTCGAAAACGCGAAGAAAAACTTTAAAGTGAAAAAAAGGAATTTTGAGTGGGTTAAAAGAAAATTGCTAAGAGACATTTTTTGTTGGAAATACTTTGTAGATTCGAACCCTGAAGTTATGCCCCTCGAAAGTGTAGACACCCTGTATAACTATCGAGCGGATGTAGATGAGTGTCGAAGTAAAGAGAGTGAGTCGTACCAGGCGCCGTTCTAAATATTTATATAAAAAAATAGTAAAATAGTTTAATTTAATTAGAAACTCCTTATTTTCTTAATTTGGAACTACGTATCTACTGCCACAATCAATTAGTTTTATCAGAAATTGATAATTGGGGGTGTAGAAAATCAGGTATCGAAGTTGTTTACCAAACGTGAATCAACCTAAGTGTTTACTAAACAATTCTAAATATTGTTCTGTTGCTTTATTTTTAATAATTTATTCTTCTTTTTTCAGGTAAAAAGGCGTTTTTCGTTTGAAAGGCATCTTCTTGGTTACATCCACGGGTAATGTATCTTGTAAGATATCGTAGTTTAGCTAGAAATATCACCTGTGCCTACATTACAATCAATTTCCATTCCATTCACCTAAATCAAGTTATTAATGGGACTGCAAACATTCACGTTCGTTTGTTTTACTATAGCGAGTGGTTATAAAAAGAACCAAGTGATGATGGAAATACTTTGGCGAAACGGACCAGCGGTCGTTCTCGTCCTGATGATTTTGATGACCTCCGCAAGGGCCATCTGATGGTTCAATAATATTAATTAATATTAATCCATGCTACAAAAATGAGAAGACTGATGTGGTTTATGAAGCAAAAAATTTGATGGAAATTGAGGCCTGAATTGGATCATTACTTTCCTATTTAAGGCAGTAATGTAGGACCTATGAAAAGGTATTATTTTCTTTATTAGGTACTTTTTCTTACGAATAAAACAAGTGAAATTAATACTTGGAGGAATATTTAGTTATTATTAAAAATGGCTCAATGAAGAAGAGAGCTAATTTTTTAAACTGGATCAAATGAGACCAAACGGTACTAGATAAAGTCCATGGTTTCGGTACTATGAATGAAATTCTCTTTAAAACAGTACCATTTTGGTGAAATTTGACGATTTGAGCACCCACAATAGGTATTACAAGCATAACTCAGAAGCTAAGGGTCCTGACTGTGTGTGATACAGCGTGGAATATTTCGTAGGAAAAGCCTTGTTGGCTGAGCCATGTTCTATGATTCAGTATTAAAGTGACAAAGAGTGTAATTTCGACGGTTATCTATGAAACGTGCTGATTACAGTATCACATCCGATTCAGCATCGAAATATTATGTGGGAAACAATTTGATACCTCCTTCGAAACAGCACAACCAGACCACAACTCTTGGACTAGTTCCTAGATCCTGGAGGGATTCATTCCCTCATTCCCCGGATGACATCGAATGACAAATATTTTCTTTTATCAATTGTGGCATAAAATTCTGGGCATTTTCAACCTCTATACTAAGTGTTGAGAGAGAACAACCACTTTATTAGAAAAGTTGGCTAGCTGCCCTTAAATCGGGTTGCCGTAAGGCCATAATATGTATAGACACACCATAATACAGACACATAATCATAGACACAGCATATCAACAATTGTAGTCAAATCATAACAATTAAAATTGTAGTAAAATATTTCAAAACAATAATAATAATATTTGAAACAAATTCAAAGTAGTCAATAATAAAGAAGTTTTTAGGCACAAAGCAATTGCACCTTCGCATTAATGGATTAATGAACTTTTAGGGCTCCTGTAGGGGAGTCCAGTTGTGAGTAACGTACAATCATTCTGGGAGCTGTAACTGTAGCACGTAGATAATTGGCATAGCGAGCTAAACTCGGCAAATTACATCGATGGAGGTGGATTTTCACTGGCCGAGCAGGATGGCCTCAGTTTGTGCCAATTGAGGTTAGCAAGGAAGTTGTAATTACGCCCGACAGGCTTACAAAGGAGGAAGGAGCCATCCGTCCGCAGAATATTGATGGAAAATCCCTTCTCCGATCCTGATGTGAATTTTCAGTACCAAGTACAAGGGCGTAATTCCGATTTTGTTCGCGAAAAGTTATGTCCCGGACAAAGAATTAACGTTTACGCAAGACACGGAGGAAATGTTATTTATTGGGAACCATCTAAACTCCAGTCCTCACAACTCTTATTTCTCTACATAAACTACAGTCCTCACAAGGTTATTTCTCGTCTTGTCATCAATCGACTGAGAATGAAAATAATGAAAGTCGTTTCAAATCGTTTAAAACTCTAATTATAGAGAAAAGAAATCTGCTTTCTTCGTATTTTTAACTCTTAAACCCTTTTGACATTCTGATAGCAGGTAAAGTTGTTTCAAAAAAGGTAAATATGGTAGGTAAGGAGTTATAAGAAAAATAAACTTCGCCTTTTAGAACAAAATAATTCAATTTTTTTATGACAGAGAAAAACATTTATTGAACATTTTAGGAGTGAAAAAGTCTGACAAGGACTCTAATATTATGTCGAAACATAAGGGATTTGCGAAAAGAAAAATTGATTTGCCAAAAAATCAAATTGAGTTGCCAAAAGTTCAAATTGGTCGGTATGCCAAAAGTTCAAATTTAGTTGCCAAAAATTCAAATTGATTTATGGCAAAGTTTTTTTTTGCGTGCATGCATTATGTTCTAAAAGTAATAATTTCGTGACTGACAAGATCATCAGCCCGTCAAGAGAGTACTTTTTGGGGTTGCCTAATTTTCTTTCAATTTTCGGCCTCTGTGGGTCGGATGTGTGGCATGAGTCCAATTAGCTCCACAAGGTCCCACACATACGCCCTCGTTTGTGACGAACACACACGACCCACCAACGTAAACCCTATTTCGCCCTTCAACTCGTTTATCAGGGAAGCCCACAGGTAGCCCACTTCCGTGATGAAGGCCTGAGAATGACAAATTTAGATGGTGGAGAAAAAAACCCTCTTGTTGAAAGAGCGAAACCCGTTCGGGACGTCTTCCTTCGCCTGGTACTACATCGATCTTCGGAGGAGTGAAAAATTATCTTCACCAGCCTTCCTTGTCGGGTGTTTTTTAAGGAAACGCATTTAACACGGCTGTGAAAAATTACGAGGACGTGATGAAGCTGAAAATCGTTTTATCCTTCGTTGGCGACTTTTCAATCGGTCTTGTTGGAACACTAAGTTATCTAGTTACGAGTATTTGATAGTGGGAGCTCCCTCCTGACTTCTAAGTGGTAAAATGGTCTAATGAGGGGTGAATGATTGCACCTTGTTATACAGTAAAAATTGTTATTATCCAGTGAGTTCTGATGCGTATCATGTAAATGAGTATAATTTACGTAATTGAGAAAACCTAGTAGGCATTCCACTCTTCAATATGTTTAACACTGATCCCTGCATACCCAATGTATCCCTACCTCACTGAGCCGAAATTCACCTCTCATACAACAACACGCAGAATCAAATCAATGAAATAGTTTGGACACGGGAATTTTCAAAAATTTAAATTTCAACTCCACTACAGCCTTAACCAACACAGATGATAACAAAAACCTAGAAGAGGTTCAGTTAAGAAAAAAGAAAACTCTTGATCCCTGATTGCCCGTCACGTGCACCAGTCGATGATCCAGGCTTGCTGGCAGAAGAGGAAAATGAGATGGATGGTTCTGTTGCAAGACAGATCTTCCTATTTAACCAAAATAAGGGGATGCGGGTTTGAACCTCCTCAGATTTTAACCACCTGAGGGCCGGCCTGAGGGGAAAAAATGCACCTTGAGGGCCGGCGTTTATTATTATTTATTTATTTAATTATGGCTTACGCCAATTACAATACAGTAGGTAGTTTGAAAATTAATCTTAAATGACTGGGAATATGTTTGGAATGGCCTATACATCGACACCAATCAAAATCCAAATCCAAAATAGATTCCAAAAATGAATATAGCATGGACATCGAGGCTGGAGGTGTTTCTTCAAACCGCCTCAGACGCGGCAGACCATCGAAGATGGTGGTATACGGTGGACGATTTCTCTGATAATTATATGCTGTAAACGGGACATAAAACAATGGGCTATGAACAATGGGCTTTTATTTAACCTAGCAAGCAGCGAGGGACACTGAAGGCTACCATTTACTAATTTATGAAAAAACACCACATCAGCCAAAAAACGTCGGTTCTCCAACTTGGATAAATCATAAGTTGGCGACAGTGACGCATAGTCCACCTGGTCTGCTGGTATAATATACCAGCACATTATGCATGTTATGCAGCATATAAGTTGCATATTATGCAACTTGTAAGCGAGGAATCTCAAAAACATCCGCTGAACACCTTCCAGATGTACCCTGTAGAACAGAGACCAGATGGGGCAAGCATATTCCATGACAGGTAGCACCAGGTATTTGTATAGAGTCACGATGGCAGCAGGAGAAGTGAAGTCACACCTTTCCTGAAAGCCCAAGGTTTCCTTCAAAGCCTTGGAAGCCACGGGCGTCTTCACGTTCATTGAATGTCAATTTTTTCTGCATGATTCTCTGTTTCTTTGATGATGGGCTGAAAAGTACTGTGAACACTTCGTTAGCGGGAATGGCGAGAAACTGATATGAAGAGGAAATAAAAAAATTAAATTGAAGGTACCCGAAGTGCTTGGGAGTAGAAGAGAACTACGTAGAAAAATAACTGACATGTCTGTAAATTAAAATATGACTAAAAAAAAAAGATTTTTAAAAAATTTGTGATACTTAGTTACCCAAGTTTGGTTATTAATTCATTAAGTGTTATAATTCATTCTAAAACTTTCATAAATCTGAGAGTGTCACTCTTCGCGCGTATTGGATCGAGTAGGATTGGATGATGTTTTCCAAACACAACTCTCCGGCTTTTTTTGTGTCACAGTTCAATAATAGAAAGTTATTAAATCGTAAAATCGTGGCCCTGAAAGTTCGACTCGGGGAAAAAAATAGTTTCGGGAGTACTCCCAAGTTTAAATTGGTTTTCCTCGAAAGGAAAGTTCTTGCGGGCTCTTCAAGCTAAGCTATTGCCTTGCATGGTCAATATTGGAAGCAATATACTCGTACCTACTACTCATCGTAGAGGATAAAGTTTTGTTTTTCAGAGAAGTGGTGACCGTCAAAGTGCGTCTGAAATTTTCCTCAAGATCTTTCTTTGTTGATTACTTACAGACAGGAAAGAGAAATAACATCATATGGGTACGTTGTTAACATGTTCATTAGTACTAGTTTTTTTTTTTTTCATTATGAGAGAAAAACACTTTATTGAACATTGTAGAGGGAATGAAGGTGGACAAGGACTCCAGTAGTTGATTGAGTCACTCCATAAATATCTTCATCCACACCACAGATCATTGTAAAAATTAGAGTCCTAACTGCCAAACCGCCAAAAAATCATTATAGCTTCCAAGAGCAAAAGAAGCGACAGTTACGTTTTCACTTTTTTGAATCTCCTGGCAAATCAGGAAAAAGAAAAGGCAGATAGAGGAAAATTGGTACTTAATAGTCGTAATCACCACGACTCTCCATATTTTGGTTCGCTGAACGCGAGTCTTAAGTTCGCTGACAGGCATTTTGCCCAAAACATTGTCAAAATCTCAAAAAACATCGAAATTTCGACCTTTTTTTTTTTACTCATGTTTCTGAAACTATGATTTCCAGCGACTAACCGCTTCATACAAAAAAATTTTTTTGCAATTTTGACAATGTTCGAGACAAAAGTCCTGTCAGCTAACATCAAATTCGTGTTCGGAACCTCAAAAAAAAAAAAAAAAAAAACAGAGAATCGTGGTTATTACGATCGTTACCAATTGTTCCTCTATCTTTTCTAATTGGCCTAGGCCATACATTCACGAATCCCTTCGGTTACCTGTCGTTGGTAGCATGTGTAAACGTGAAGTACTCGCAACCATAAATTTTTCGAGATTTTGGGCTCTATATGTCCTCCTTCAAATAAGATTGTAGCCACATTTATTCACCGTAATCCATCTTGGTGGTCTAGTCTCTACTCCACTGACAACAGCATTATCGGCCCAAAACAAGACCTCGCAATGGTGGTTGCTGATGCAACAAGAAGACTCGGTACGCAGGTCGTTAGAAGCCATGGTAGGTTGAATACTGAGATGTTCGTTGTGGTGATGGGGTAACCCTTGATGGTTATCACTTGATTTCGTGGTGCAGGAAGCTGCTGATAAAATCGCAAAGACAATTGTTCGTACCTCCTGAAGCGACATCTCCCATGTTCAGTGCGTGAATCCATGAATATGTGACCACATCAAGGTCGCTGGGCTCCTCAATCTATTCGTAACTTGTGGTTTCGTTTAATTTCATAATCACTACCTATCTTTAAAGTAATGTACAACGTTTCAGGAATGACAACTACTTTATTATGGTCATTTTGGTCTTTTAAAAGTAATTAGTATTCTGGAGGGTCATCACAAAGTTCATTCATTCATCATCAAAGTTTCTCGTTATCATTCTCACTGAACCTTGAATACGTGAATATAATAACTACTTTAAATTCGTGGTCCGATTTTGTTGATATTTTCAAGGTCGATGAGTATTTGTCTCGCGATGATCCCCTATGAATTCCATCACCATTGGACAAAAATCAGCAAATGTAATTGTACATGGATACTCATTTCTCACGATCTGATTTTTCTCAAATTTGAAGAGTAGGTTGGGTCAGGACCCTTGATGATTGCTTATTGATTTCATCACGGTTCGACTTAAGGAATATGAGAAATAAAAATTCAAGGTTTTGGGTTACGTTCATTATGATAAACACCTGGACGAATCAATGGAAAGAAGTGATGGGCGTTTCAATTACTTATGAAAACTTTTCTAAAGCGATAGTTCCCTTGTTGGAAAAACAGTAGATCACGTATATGTCTAGGTATTGTTTTGCTCTTTAAGGGAGAAATTAGATTACAATTAATAATTAAAATTAACGCAGGAATAGAAAACAACAACAAAAAATTTTTATAAACACTTAATTTATTAAATTACAAAAAACTGTGATGTCACGACCTGGAATCGAACCCGGGTCTCCCAGACTATCAAGAAACAGGTTCAAAAAGAAATGGTTTTCTTCTTGGTGGAGAAGTAGATGAGCAAATTTTTGGTATCACAAACTATTGGCTAGTTTCATATTTCGCAAACTTTCAAATCTGTTTAAGAAACTAGTTGATATTGGAATTGACAATGTAAAGCGGAGCCATGAAGCTGTACGTTTCAGAGGTGAGTAACCGTTCCGGGAAAGAAACGCTTTAGGATTAGGTGATATCCTGTGAGTCATTTCACTTCGTAAACATTGTTTTCGAACCATTCTCGAACCAATACTGAGAGAAATAAAGATTTAAAAAACAATACTTCCGCTACCTTGGTAGAATCGGAAGCAAAAATTATTCTAAAAAAACCTGGGTAGTTGTGTACAATGGGCATAACTCACGAAAATGTTATAAAAATATATTTCCTTCGCGTTCCTTATATTCTCGCTGTGCGAGATATCATTTGAGGCGTTTTCCCACTATACTGACTGTCTCCAGGTCACTTGTGACACCATGACTCGAAAGTTGTTGAAAATTGAGTTGAGAATCCTCTCTGTGGCAGTAGGATGTCTGCTTTATATACAATAACCTCAATTTTTGCTGTTGCAAACGATAAAACCTGAAAGCAAGTTTGAAATCGTCCTGTCACGGGAAGGCTGACGTTCTTCTCCGCAAAAGTATCACTTTGAGTTCATGAAAGTTGGGGTGTGAATGTATTAGATATGGGAAAATGCCAAGGGATGACGTCACAAAGAAGCAGAACTCCGAACCTGAAGGGAGAAAAACTACAAAAAGGATGAAGAAAGAAGGCTTTCTCAGAGAGAATAAAAGGATAGACGTTTCACGTACGGAACACACTGAAGTTTTGAATACAGAACCCAGTTCATTCCTTACGGAGAATTTGAGCCCGAAACCGTTGATTTCTTTGTCGCTAAACTGCCTATAATTTTGATTATATCAATGGGAAATAGTAGTGCTTACACGCTAGAAGCTTCGTAGTGGAAATCTTTTCAAACCACGAGGTTTACTACAATGAGGAAATGGGCGGAGAGGGTTCCAGAAATAGACAGAGGAAACCCCGGAATGCCTAATAAATTCAGTCGGCAAACGATCGATATGAGCTACACTTCACGGTAGTAGTTTTTTTCTCCTTTATCCGCTTCTTTATTTAATAAAATTATGTGTAGCGTGTTCGGCTAGTAGAAGTATCAGTAAACCAGTATATATTTTTGGAGTGAATAAAAAGCAAAATTTCCAATACTTGAAACAGGTATTTGATAGTTGATAACCATCGTATTATGCACTTGCATGGTTGAGGCAGAAGTCTGTAATAAAGGTTATTTTGTCGTATTTCCAAGTGGTTTTGCATCTTACTCTGGAAAATTATTGGGTTTATAGTCCTGTAATTGGCTTCCAGGGACCTGGTTTAGCTCTCTCGGTTGGGGATCATACCGAAAACTTCGTCAATACGAAAATGTTATATTTTGGCTTCCTCACCACCACTCACGATAGACCTCATAATCCCTAGACCCCCAATGGAGCCCATATACCAAGTACGAATAAAGTCACTCGAGATACCAAATTTCAACCAAATCGGTCCATGGTTGCTAAGTGCCACGTAGGTACGGCGGAAAACGGAAATTTTTTTATTCGATTTTCGGATTCTACGTACCTTGAAACGTAAAACATCAAATTTTGAGGAGGGGGGGAATCGTTTTTTCTTGCTCTCTCTCTCTCTCTCTTCATTATTGAAAGTAATAAACCAAAATTAAGTTTCCCACTAAACGGATAGGAAGTTTAAACGCTCTTTTCAACGATACGCTCATAGCTGAGTTCATCTTGTAAATTAGGGAATTATTAAGTAATTATAACCGTTTTAAAGGTGGGGTTGAAAACACGAAAAACATCTTAAAAGTTTTAAAAACTTAGGGGTTTAAAGAGGGGAGGGGGGGGAGTTATTGAACGAAAAATTAATTGTAGAATCTATCTTTAAAGAATGGTCCACTGCAATGGTTGACACCCTATATTGAAGCCTCGAGATAGAGTACAATAGTGTTCTATTTATATAAGGGTTTTGTAGGTTTATCTACAACAATGTCAATTGAAGATTACTTTTTGGATTAATTGAATCGAATTTTAAATAAATTACCAAGATGGGATTTAATCGTGTTTACCTTTGTGCGATAACGTTCCATTGACGTTCGAATTTCGCTATTAAACGAAAATACGATTCCATAGACCACTTGTCAACGTCTTCGTGTGTCGAAACCTCAAAACGGTGCATTCACCTTTCACGACAAAGCTTTTGAATAATTATACCACACGATATGACGCGGGGAAAAAAAGTTAGTTTGATATCTTGGAGCCGTTCACAATGTCGACATTATTATTGATTATGCGCTTTACATGGTAAAACTCTTGGAAAGCGGGAGTCACAGCGATATTGTTGGTTGTGACAGAAAGGTGGCAGTTGAGGCAGCGCATGCGTGTCTAATTACTCGTGATATGCCTGAATCCAAGAAAGCGGGACAAGTGGCGGGTAATAACTTTGTAACGTCATTAGTGGATGAGACTGCAGTGTTTTCACTTTTTTCAACATCTTTCATAGGCGAAAGGGTTTTTCGTTGTTGTAAACTCCAAATAATCCCGCGGTCGACTCAGAAGCAGAACCTCATTGATTAATAAATTACCAGAACACTGTCGATTATTCACCCTAACTTTGTTCTATTTCTCTATTTTCGATCTCTTTCGATTTTGACGTCTTCAACATTTCTTGAAATGGTACGATTTTAAAGGGTACCTAACTGATATTTAAATTTCGAAATTATTTACAGTGCGTGAAATTTCAAATGTTATTCGTTGGTTATCGTAGTGGTTGGAAGGAGAAGACCAACTATTCATAACGAAAATCAAATATTCAGGAACACCTCAAAATTTTGAAAAGTTCGTGCAGCAGGACTGCAAACTCCGAGTTGTACAAGATACAAATTTGCATAATAAAACGACGATGATAAAAAATTCGCTATCTGAACAATTTTAGTTCCTTGTTGGTCTATCTACCCAGAGTTAATCCTCGTTTTCGAAAGTGATTTATACCAAAATATGATACAATTTTTATTAAATTTTCATAAAATTTGCTGGTTAGTCCCTGGGCAGTTTTCCAGAGTTTCATTGCTCTTAGTCTCACTTCTAAATAAAGGAAACCTTTTTACCTACAATTACTCATGGATGTGGGGTATAGGTTCTATGACCATTGCCTAGAAATTAAATTCCATTTGAATCAGTAGGAGCCACAGTGTTTGTGTAAAAGCAGAAAAACGTCAAAATCATTTTCCCGAGCACTGTAAGTCATGAATTTCCGTTTTAGATGTATGTTCAGGCTTCTCATGGGCCAGTTCCTGGATGGTCCCGTCCGAATTTCATTGCATTCAATTCAAATTGTTTCAAACATACCTACCAAACGTGATTTTTCGGAAAAATCGATTTCTCGCTAAGCAATTTCAATTTGGACCGACAGATTTCCAGAAAAAGGCGAATAGTAATTTACTTTCGATAATGCGAGGTCATGTGAAGATGGTAACGAAAAATCTATTACATAAGTAAAACCCCAACTGTACGTGTAAGTCACCCGTGGGAGTCCCGGGTTCGATTCCACGCAACGACATCAACTTTTTTTTCACATATTGCTCATTCAATGCAGTAGTGACATAAATATCTCAGAATTTGCGATTCTCAGTTTTCTGAAGAAAAAAAAACTCTCTTGTAGGGCTAGAAACAGTGCATTAAGGTCACTTCTATGCTTGCAAAACTAATCGCGAAATATCCATTGTCGTACCACTCCACCACATGTAAAATATTAGTTGATGTAGTGTAACAAAACACTGATCACCAAGTACTACTGACTTTGAGATATGACACTATTGCATTAAATTTTATCCCCTAATTAGAGCGGTAAAATGAACATAATCAACAAACCGAAGAAATATTGATTGTGATGAAGTTATTCCGCCACAAGTATTATTTAGGACTACGGAACACCATAGCCAATTGACAAAATAAATAGGATTTTTGACATTTTGAGCTCATTATTTTCTGTTTTAATTTGAACGTACACCAAAAGTTATGTTATACGCAGGCCTTATTTTAATTACTTGTTTCCGATTTTATAGTTTTGACAATTTAAAGGGAGTAATGACCTACATAGGTGTGAGGTCGAATGTACGAAAACAAATTTTGAACCAGAAATACGACCAAAAAAGGAGCAACGGAATGGAAGGAGATACTTTTGATTGGAATGAGTTGAAAAATCGTTCCCTGATACTACTTTCGTTCTATTATTCGTTTTTTGGAAAAATACCATCTTAGTACAAAATATCCGTTCAGCACGCAATTTTTATGAAACACGTAAAGTTAAGTTTATTGTACGAGTAATGGAACGTACGACGATGTTAGGTTTTGAGAAACCGAAAAGAAAAACCAAATGTCGCAATTTTCAGATCGACCTTCGATGTTTCCGCGTCTCTCGTCACGCTCTCTTGGCTGACCGCAGTCGAGTCTCCTTTTGTCCCCACTCAGTACCGTATCGGACTTTCGGTTACTGTTACGCAACGTTATTTTTCCATCTGGAATCAGCCCAGTAATCAGTCGTCACGTTCATAGATAGACGGGCCTAAGAAGGTGTCTTATCAACTACAGCTCCCCCAACTTCGGAAAAAATGTAAAATATTGACTTTCATCGTAAAAAATGAAGTAAAACTTGAGTATGTACCTCTAATCGTAATTTTTGGTGTTAAAATGAGTTATAATTTACTTAAATAAGTTACCTACTTATAATTTACTTCTCTGGTCACAGCAGGGGATGGAGCATTAGGGTCAGTTTGATGGCCTGATATGAGGAGGTCAGTGTAGAAAATTTGTAGATAATATCTTCACATATTATGGTCAGTGTAGAAAATTTGTAGATAATATCTTCACATATTATGTGAAGAAAAAAAATTTTGATGTCGCTGCCTGAAATCGAACCCGGGACCCCCACGTTCGGACGACATACGTACAATCATACAGTTGGGGTTTTATGTATTAGGATCGATTAATTATTAATGTACTGATGCATACAGCTCATGAAATAGGATTTCAACCATTTTATAATTTGAAGAGGAAGATAAAATAATTTGCCTTTTTAAATGCCTTTTACCTATAGGTATTGTTGAAGTACCTTGGAAAATTATTAATAGTAAAATTTGGTAGATGTCGAAAATCATTTTAAAATTTAAAGAACACTCAGCAAAAAGATGCTGTTGGTTTCATTCGATGCAAAATTTAACTCCCTATAGCTTTTGATTCAGAATTGTTGCACTGGTGTAGATAGTCAATGGAATTACTTGTATTGTGTTGTAAATATAATTCGGTCGTTTTACTATTCACACCGACATCCTTCATAAAGACCCCAGTCCCATCAAAGGGGGTTGTACGAGATCAGAATACACGAGTTGGAAGTGCTGTTTTCCCCTTCACTATAAGTTGGACCTGCCATGAGGAAACCGCCGATATTGGTCCATAACATAAGGAAAACATAACACATGGTTCCTCCAAAAGGGGAAGCAGGGAGCAATATGTCAAGCTACCCCCGAGGGTGACGTTCTCCCTTGGAAATCGTTTTCTCCTAGGGGAGAGAGGTTTTCTGGTCCCGCATTTCAGTAGATTGAAGTTTACTGTCATAGGCACTAAACCCATAATGTTGATTTATAATTATCGTCGCTTTCGAACATCGTCTGAGTGTTACCTATTACCTGTCTTCATCCGCAAATAAGCGTTCTTCTGTTCTATATTTATTTTCAACAAAACAATAGCCATATGGGAGTATTTTGGTTTATTATTTTCAATAATGAACCTTTGGAATCGACCAAGAAAAAAAATTTAACCCCCTCAAAATTTTTTGGTTTACGTTTCAAGGTACGTAAAATCCAAAAATCGAATAAAAATTTTGCTATGGACCGATTTTCATGAAATTTGGTATAAGGGCTCCATTTGGGGTCTAGTTGTGCCCCGAAGATTTTGGTTGATGTAGTTGTGATTCTAAGGGTTGAAAATAAGGTAAAGGGAGAAATAAGGGTAAAAATAAGGGCTGAAATTTTCAAAACAAGCCCTAGCTTAACAATTTCAGTATTAAGGTGGTGTTTTTTCTTCAATTTAAAATAGTAGGTATTGAATTTTTAGAATCGAATGAGACCAACCAGAGCTCTGGACCAACCGTTCGCTCCCTATGAGAACTTGGAGTTGGTCTTACGATAAATCAGAAACACGAGTGTGAGTCGCAAAAAAGGCCTAATCTTCGTTAAAATTTTAGCTGACCAAAATGCGACCGTTGTTAGTTTCTTTGTGTTGTACTCAGTTTCGTGTCCTTAGCAAACAGTATTCAAATTTCCTAATGAAGGCACCCGCAACTCCCTAATCCTTAGCATTGAGTGTGAAGCGTTCATTTCTTCAAAATAAACTTGATTGTGAAGGTAAAATGTGGTTGTAGGTAATGACTGTGGCACACCTGTGTTCTTTGCAGGCGAGTGATCTGTATAGAAAAATCATAACCCTTGGTGTAATAATTTGCAGCGTTTTTTAATATTGATTGGTGTTGGACAAAAGATTACCTAATTGACGAGGGTGAAGACTTCGACCATAGGTAGGTCCAAATATCTTATTCTAATATGAACCCGAACTAACTGGAAAGCGCGAAAACTAGGACTTCGTCAAGTGTGGAAACTTTGTTGGATGTGTACCTAGTTTTCAAAATTGGATTTTGAGTTTTTAAAATTTTTAGAAGAACCAACCAAATCAGCATCTCTCTTTTTATATTTTTGCAGTTGTCGTTTTATGAGGATGCTCTAAAATGCAAAATAGAAGAAACAGGGTATTTTGATTTTGGAGGTTACAAAAATTGACTTGGTGGAAGTATGAAATTTGGCTCTTTGATCTAATTAGGGTAAATGACATGTCATACCTAACACTCAAGATCATCTCTCCTTCTTTCAAATTGCCCCCTTGCTCCTTTTTCACCTAAATGAAACTTCCCTTCAACTCAGAAGCAAGGAATGACCCGATAACTAGATGAACATTTTATTTTCGAAAAAATTAATTTTTTGGTTCCCTTCTTTAACTTGTTTCAGCTGACCTGTAGCTATCTAGACAACATCCTTCCCCTAAAATCTACTTCTAAGACATTCATTCTCTCCAATGTTTGTATGTTTGTCTATCGGTTTTGGAGATAATTCATAGTTGGAGGAGAACGTTGATATGAATTGAACTACGAAGGGACACCACACAACTTTTGAATGCAGGGATTATACTCCAAGTAGGATTATAATTTACTGATGAAAAAATGGACAAACTTAAGGGTCATTTCACTGAGTCAACAATTTAACTTTCCGTACCTAAATCATGAAATTTGAATGGTTAAAAAAATAGTTTTCTTACTAGGAGGTTCTATTTACATATCAGCGATGCATCTTTTGGATGCATATTCTTTCAACAGATGCATTGAAAACGGGTCTAACAGCTGGACACCCGCGGTCCGAAAAGTGGGAATGAGGACACCCGGGCCACATGACATCGGGGGTTTGCGGTTTAGGTTAGATACGCACGAAAAAATTATAATTCCTGAATCTTTATGAGTGTGCAGCACAAATTCCTCATTTTGCGATGTGTTCTCATGTGCGAAAGTGGGGAGTACATCGCGTCTGTTTGTATCGTAGGGATCGAAGGAACTCGACCGCGCCGGGAGCACATCGCAACGCTTGAGCCAGGCCGCGTTCACTTCCCCCTCACTTTTCGAGCGGCTGGGAGCACATCATACTCCCCCCCATGACATTGGACACCCAACATTTTCGTCGAATGAACATTGGACACCCGACCAATTTAAGGCTTTCCGCTGGGCACCCTCAGCCCAAACCCCAATTTTCTTTCCCACTTAAACAGGACTGTCTACACATACTACCGCAATGTGCAAGGTGTGGTTAAAAATTTGTTGCCGAAGAGGGCAAGTCGTTATAAACACTTAATACCTGTACCTATCTCGACAACATCCTTCCCCTAAAATCTACTTTTAATGTTCATTCTCTTCAAAAATTTGGTAAGATGTTAGTTGGATGAAAAAATTCTCATAAAAAGTTAATTAATTATTTCATTTTTTAATTTTATTATTATTGTTTTATTTTTATATTTTTTTATTTATTTATAAATTTATAGGGAAAATAGAACACTTCTGACTCGTCCTCTGTGTGGCTTTGCATGAAGTCGAGACCACAAGCGCCAGAAGGAAGATTAGAGCCTTAGCATGGACTCTATTCTAATAACCTGAACTATAGGTTTGATGTTTGAATAGGTAAATGCTGGAGGTTATCAGCAGAACCAAAGCAATCGATTGTAGAAAACTGAAATCGAAGCAAGGATTGTTATATTCTTGGAATTTTCCCATTCTTTTGGAGCTTTTTACCTCATTATGGCGGAAAAGTCATCTGGTTATCCGAGGAAAGTCGTTCCATTTACTTTTTATACCTGCTGAAGAATATAAATCACCGGTAAATGCTGATTACCTACCGCTTGATGACTCTGACCTCGAACCTCGTCGAAATTACTCGGTTTTTAATCTGGACCATTTCCTTGTTTACGGTCCATCCTCTTTTCAAAAAAATCGTTTCTTTTCAACCCCCCACTCCCACCACCTAAAGCCTACTCACTTAGTCGTAATTGAAATGGATTCCGAAGGGAAAATTAAACCAAGCTTTTTCCAGTAGAGCTTGGCAATTCGTTGCTCGTCGCATTTTCCCGTTTTTCCTCGAAGGCTTATTTCTTGTTTTCCAACTCATAACTGGGAGTTTTTTCAGTTATTTACTGACCCTCTTCAGTAGATTGAATAATGTATTTACTCTGACTATAACATGCTTTTCGAGTTTGTTTAATATGATTTTTCTCTATTGAGTTCTCAGTTTTGCAGAAATTGTGGTTCCACGCTGAGATGTTCGTTTTATTCAAATTAGCGATTATTGTGGGTATCTCTTTTACTGATTCATTGTAGTTGTTAGGTCTTTCTTCGTTCGAAGTGTTTATGTTGAGGGATAGATTTCGGCAATATCACTTTCTCTGAGGTTGCATCGTCAGAACTCTGTTGGAGAACAACAGGTATACACATAGAATATGGAATAGTTACTAATTCTTGAAGTTCTAAGTTGATATACATCTAAAGGCCCATTTAAACGAGCAAATGAATTGGGGTGTGCGCATGGGTCGGGAAAACTGTTTATTGTTATTTTTAATCTAAATTAGACCTCATTCTGAGAATTTTGACTCCAACCTCGACCTTCTAGCGTTAGAAGACCTCTTTCTATGATTTTCAAAGTTTCGAATGTTTATGACGTCATAAACATTCGAAACATTGAAAAATCATAGAAAAAGATCTACTCATCCAAAAAGAGAACGGCTGGTGTCAAAATTCTCAGAGTGAGGTCTACTTTCGATTAAAAATTTTAAAAAAAATCAGGCGCACCCTCCATTGCCGGCAATTCAGCATTTTTTCCCTCTTTCCCTTTCTTTAAAAGTTGAGCAACTCCGAGCAATTAATTGCCTGGAATTGCTCAACTTTTTTTTATATAATCAGTTGGAAAATTATATCGGTTGGAATGGGTAATTTTCTTCCCAGTGCATATTCTTTCCCGTATATCGATATCGATTGTAAAATATCGGTTGGGTACATTGAATCGTCACTATTATTTATACCAACACAGTGATTCACGAAAACATGAAATTTCGTAACAAAATTTGTACCGAATCGATTACAATAATATAACATATCGAAGACCAGGGATATCGACTATAAGTTGAGAGTATAGTATAAATTGTTTTATTTTTAAATAGTATGTATATCGGATGGATATCGACGTTTGTATAACAAAATAGTAATACATAACAACCGTTATGTATTTCTTCACAAATCAGTATTTGAAGGGCCATAGATTGAATAATCTATATCCAGAATATTTGACGTTCATTGTAGTTCTTATTAGTTAATTCTATAATCTCCTGGAAAGAAGAAAATTGTGAATAATTCACAGAAAAATGTATACTTGTACATTTGAATCTATATTTACAAAAGTACGAATCAATCAATCGTATTTCCTTGTGAATTCTTTAAATGTCACCTTCCTCCCTGTCTCTCCACACATAAATGGCCGAAAACGAGCAATTGAAGCCCAAAGCAATTGAATTTCCGGAAAAAAAGTTGCCGGCTTCACGACAACTCCCAACAATATGGAGCAACACCAGGCAATTAGTGGCGTAGACTCGATCTATCTTGCAGTAGGGAAAAAACGCTGCAAATTATTACACAATGGTTTTTTATTTTTTATTTTTCTATATAGATCACTCGTGTGCAAAGCCACCAACCATCCAACATGAAGAAAAACATCGATCGCATTCCGGTCAGCTTTAATTTGAACGGAGATTAGGCCTCTTTAGCGATTCACACTCGTGTTTCTGGTTTATCGTTCTTCCAAACTTTGAATTCTCGTAGTGAGCGAACGGTTTGTCCTACAGAGCTCCGGGTGGTCTCAAAAAATTCTAAAAATTCTATAGAATCTTAAATTGAAGGAAAAAAATATCTTTATATCAAAATGTTTTGAGTTAGGGCGTTTTCAAAATTTCAAAATTGATTTTGGAACCCTTAGAAGTGACCTACATCAACCAAAAACCTCGGGGCACAACTAGACCCCAAATGAAGCCTACATACCAAATTTCATCAAAATCGGTCAATACTAAGTGGGGAAAGTGCCGCGTACCGCGGACGGACGGCCAAATTTTTATTCGATTTTTGGATTCTACGTACCTTGAAACGTAAACCATCAAATTTTGAGGGGGTGTTTTTGCTTCTTGGTCAATTCCAAAGGTTTATTATTGAAAATAATAAACCAAAATATGGCCCCAAGGCAGTTTATCAGGAAACACGTGCACTGATTAGGTTTATTGGTTCAACAAGACTGTTTTCATGTTCATGACTACTTGAAGGCTATCTACATTTCGTGATTCAACGACTCCCTCTTTGTAATAATGTTGTTAGACAGGTCCCCTAGTGATGTGCTCATTTTTGGCCGGAAACGTCGACAATAAATTAATATTAATTTCCGTCACATCATCCGTCGGATTCCATTCGATATCATGTTCGCGATAAGTGAAGCTGGAAACCGGCTTTTCGAATGTGGAAATGAGTGTATTTTCTCATTACTAGTACACATCTTGAAGAATTTACCTCGAATTGGGTTTTAGTCTAAGTAGGTAGCGTGTAGGACCTTGCGGACGCAAAAAGCGTCTCAACGTGAATTTATCACGCGAGATCACCTTGATTCCACGTCAACTTTGCGACTCATCCGCCAAATTAGCTTCCCATTTAACTGATGACCTCCTATCTCCACTTTGCTAATGGAATGTCAAATAAATTATGTGATGGGAGTAATTATTTATTTATACTACGGTGCGTACTACACGTAGGAGGTATTTTGTTGAAAATAAATTACTAAAACTTATGTCAATATTTACATGTTTTCCTCTTTACTGATACATTCTTGTCCTGATCTTTGATGATCGGTTGTGGCTGAAAGTGATCATCGAAAGGGCTGAATATAAAATTGGTTTGTTACTGTTTGCAAATTTGTACGAATGAAAGGAAAATATCTCTATTTTTTGAAGAGATGAAATATGCAAACACATTTCAAAAATTTCACTCTTTTAAAAATACGAGTAGATAGGGTAGTGACTCCACTACATTCCATTGTAGTGGAAAGTGCTGTTTTTTTTTTTTTTTTTTTTTTTTTTAAGCTAAAAAAAAATATTTGTGTTCAGCCTTACCTCGACAAGCGAAAACGCTGAAAATGAATACAAATAAACAAAGAATCATAGCAACAATAAATCAACTTCCAGAAAAACAATTATGACTACCACCACCATCCTAGATAACAAACACACTTTAATCAAGGGACGATGATTACCTACTCATTATCTCAATATAACCTTGTTCCTTGTATTACCTGATTATTCTCTTGAACGTGTGCTCAGTAAAAACCAACTAAAAATATTCTTTCTCACTTATATTTCAAATTCAAATTGCCAAGTGCAGTCAGTAAAGTACCTAATCATAAACTCCCCTAAGCTGAAATGTGAAGTGGCAAAAGCTCTACAGAACCAAACTGGCTGCTGAACAAAAGATCACAACCTTTTTGGTTTATTATTTTCAATAATGAACCTTTGGAATAGACCAAGAAAAATTTTTTTTTTAACAACCCCTCAAAATTTGATAGTTTACGTTTCAAGGTTCGTAGAATCCAAAAATCGAATAAAAATTTGGCCGTCCGTACGCCGTATGCGGCACTTTCCCCACTTAGCATTGACCGATTTTGATGAAATTTGGTATGTAGGCTCCATTTGGGGTCTAGTTTTGCCCCGAAGATTTTGGTTGATGTAGATCACTTCTAAGGGTTCTAAAAATTTTGAAATTTTGAAAACGCCCTAACTCAAAAAATGTCGTTATGAAGGTATTGTTTTCCTTCAATTTAAGATTCTATAGAATTTTTCAAGACCACACGGAGCTCTGTAGGACAAACCGTTCGCTCCCTACGAGAACTTAAGGGTTGGACGTACCATAAATCAGAAACAAGAGTGTGAATCGCAAAAGAGGTCTAATCTCCGTTCAGATTTTAGCTGAACGAAATGCGATCGATGTTTTTCTTCATGTTGGTTGATTGGTGGCTTTGTAGACGAGTGATCAATTTAAAAAAATTGTAAACCATTGTGTAATATTTTGCAGCGTTTTTGCAAACTAAAATTAAGTAGCATAAAACTCCTCTTGAATTGACTTTCAAGTTATTAGACCATCCAAACAATAAACTGGGCAATATCTAATCCAAACAGTAAAAAATTAATAAATATTTAGGTACTTAAGGTAGAAACACACTGCCCTTACGTCACGTGACCTCACGCGGGTAAACACATTGGTATCACGGCCAATCATCAGTTATATGTTGAGCTACCGTCAGTGTGGCTGTCGCGAACGAATACGAATAGTACATACCTTGTGTTCTTACGGGAGAACGGTCAACCGCACTTTGATAACGTGACGTGAGGACAGTGTGTTAGCAGCTTTTCTTGCAGTGTATTCTTCTTTGCAGTTGCAGAAAGCACTTTAAAACTCTCAGGTCACTTTAAAAAAGAGCTGAGGCAATTTTACATCAACTGTAGAATCTACCCACACTACCAGATAATAGCTAGAAAGGGTGTACTATAATATAAGTACAACACTACTAGGTACTTAACTAAATGACAGGTTACAAAAACACAACTTCAAGTGAATATATTTAACTTGAAGTAAATATGTACCGTAAAATGTGGTGAGATGCGGCCACCGGGGTGAGATGAGTCCAACTCAGCTTTTTCACATCATAACGCTACCTAGCGGCCAATGTAGTAATTAGAGGATTCCGCCTATTTTTCCCAGATGGGAAGATTGTGCCAGTAGCGCGCGGTGCCAAAGAAAACTTCTTGAACGGTTTTGTTTATGTTTTGTGGTGATTTCCGTTTTTCATACTTTTGTTGACTTCTCGGAAAAGTGGCAAAACCTTCGGAGGAAATCCAATTTCGAGTTGTCTTGTATGCTTGGTAAGTTGTTGGTTGTGTTCTCATATCGTCTGAGTAAGTGCAGGAGAAAGATCGTCTTTGTGGGACGACTCGTTCCCACGTAATTGAAATAAAACAAAAAGTTGGCAATTGCAAATCAAGGGGAAAATAGGGTATGCGCCTGGGTAGGAATAACTGTTTATTGTTATTTTTAATCTAAGGTAGACCTCATTCTGAGAATTTTGGTACCAACCGAGACCTTCTAGCGTATGTAAATCTTTTCCTATGAATTTTTAAAGTTTCGACCATTTATGACGTCACAGTTGGCTGGGGGGTCCCGCCCAGGCGAGAGGGGCGCGTGACGTCATAAACGGTCGAAACTTTGAAAAATCATAGAAACAGATCTACTCACGCTAGAAGGTCGCGGTTGGTGCCAAAATTCTCTGAATGTAGTCTATTTTCGATTAAAAATCTTTAAAAAATCAAGGCGCACCCCCCATTCCTCCGCCTCGCAAAGTGGGAGACAACAAGTTCGCCGTCTCCTTGAAAAAATGAGTTTTTTCTTCAATATTTTCAATTTTTTGTTGGAGAAGAGTCGAAGTTTAATGAAGTTTTATTGTAAAGTCGATGTTTCTGTCAAAATGATGATTTTAAAGTGAAAATAATAATTTTAATACAGTGTTATTGAAAAGTTGATGTTTTATATTTGTTAACACCTATTAACTAAACAAAAAATTTTTTTTGCAAATCTAATGTGCTCTAGTTCATAGGAGATGGTGTTAGAAGGATCCACAAGCTGTTATAACGCGTAGATAGGCGAAAAAAGTCGGTGGCCCTTTCTCACCACGATGGCGGTGTGAGATGGTACCACAAAAAAAAATTTTGCTCCCACCCCCCTTGGGTGAATGACAATTTTTTTTCGACGGGAATGGAAAGGTGAGATGTGTAGCTATGTGATTAAAAAAAATTAGCCCTGTGCGATTGGTTTTGAGGTAGTTATGATGAAAAAACCTCAAAAGTGGCCTCAACTCACCCCGTTTTACGGTACTCATTTTTACACATACCTAGTACTTACATGTACTACAGGCAGACTAAAGTAAAGCCGCCCTGGAGTATAATATGAGCCGAACCTGTCAAAATACAAAAACTAGCAGATCGAAGACCGAAGGACAGCACCGCACGCAAATAAAAAATAAAATAAGGCAAAATGCTCTACATTGTTTGACGAGGCCATTATTTACCGTCGTTGATCGCGGTTTTGACGATTGAGGGCACATGACAGATAGAGGATCTAGGGGCTGTAAGTAGGGGAGTCGGGGGATAGTAGGTACCTGCAGTCATCAGATCAGAATACCCTGACGGTGCGGAAAATGAAGGATGGGAGACACGCGATCATGTCGTATCGTAATCGTCTCCTTTTTCATCTCACAATCTGACCAAGACGGGCTCGTTGGATATACTGTTATAACTTTCAGATTAGTATGCCTTCGTTTATAGATATTATTATGACTAATCTAAATCTTTGTTCTTTAAATGAATTTTTGTAAAATTGGCGAAATTTGACTGACTGGAATGTAACTTATCATTCATTCAGATTGACAAAGAAAAGAGATTGTGAGGAGAACGTCAACCTTTCCCGAAACCATGAAATTTTAGTTTTAGAGTTGAGATGAGAAGTGAATATGGCAGAAGTATTGGACTTGTCTATCTGGTTCTAACTTGAGAGGGCCTTATACTCCTGTGATACTAGGCGAGAAGAAGGGAAGCTAGAGCTATCCGACTTGACCGTTAGTTTACGACGGCTCCCTAGGTTAAACGCACAAGTGGTATTATTGTAAAATATGAGTTACTGTGTGTTATAGCTGTCACCTTTGTTCTCCAATTACTCTAAAGTCACATTTCGTCAAATAAAGCCGAATTTTGAAGGTTGAATCTTACAAGTCTATTACAGCGTCGTGACCAGCAAACCGAGTACAGGAGCGCTTTTAATATCACATCATCATCAGGCTGTCGAGAGATGTCTTACATGGAAAGCGCTCGCCATCTGTTCTCGACTTGCTGGTCACGACGGATTCTCCAATAAGGTCAAGTCTTTGGGCAATAGTTACGGGATTCGTAAAACGTAGTCCAATAAATTTACCAATCCCTCAGTTGGTAAATTTATTTTTAAAATAGTAATGCAATTAAGTAAACAGATTACAGGAGCTCCTCGGACCAAGTTAGTAGATTACTTGTTTATTGTACGCTTGGGTATCGATACTCGATATTTCAAAATATCGATACTTTCGTACCTTACTCGATATTTTAGTATCAATACTGCACTATCCGATATTTTTGGATATCGATACTTTGGATCCGATATTTCTAAATATCAAATATCAACACAGTTCTCGCGGAAAATTCAACATAATTGGCTAAAAAATGGAGAAGCTAGAGAGGCTTTTGGGTCATTACTCTTTGGTTGCACAAATAACGTTAATATCATGGATAAAATCACTCTGCTTGGACTCTTGATAGTAAAAAATGAATAAACATTGTTGAAAAATTATTCTTCTTGGGAATATTTGATAACATTTATAGTTTGCGACACTGAAGTATCGATAATCGATATTTTAAAATATCGATACTCATGCCCAACGATACTTGGGATATCGATACTCGGAAACAATACAGTATCGATACAAAATATCGATACTTTT
This sequence comes from Apolygus lucorum, assembly GCA_009739505.2. Classification (NCBI taxonomy): domain Eukaryota; kingdom Metazoa; phylum Arthropoda; class Insecta; order Hemiptera; family Miridae; genus Apolygus; species Apolygus lucorum. Next base: position 31,717,398 of record CM019171.2, on the reverse strand, counting down.
GTAACGATACCCATCCCTAGTTTATTGCTGTGACCAAGTTGTGACCATGACCAGTTCTTGATTTGCTGGTAATGTCAGGCAATGCCTGACAGGCATACTGTCATTTTTGTCTGCTTCGATGAATTCGGGGATGAAGCCAGGAACCATCTGTTGAAATCCAGCTGTTAACGTTGAATCTGCCTCTGAAGTCTCGAACTGGGGTGACAATTTAATTTATTTTAAAATTTGAAGGCAAAGTAGCTGAGCAGGTTTTGGGTAGATTTATGTCAAGTAGTCACATTTGAGTAGACGATTTGTCAAGACACGGGAGGATACACAAGATGACTTGATTCAAATGAGGTGAGGCGTCGTTGGGTTTGAGTATTGGATGGCGACGTAGGTACCTAAGTTTTCTCAGAGCTTTGACGAAGAACTGGCGACGGATGATGGATGCTTCTCTCTACACTCGCAGCACAAACATCATTGTTTCAACTTATAAGAATAATTTATCTAGATACAACTATAGGAGCTACTCCACGAATGTAGTACCTGAATCTTTCACGGTTTGTTGATGGTTTGTTTTCTGGTTTATTAGTGGTAATTTATGTTTCCTTTTTACTTTCAGAACTCCTTTGGTCGACCTGACGACGTCGTGGCGGCCGAAACGTTGGCGAACCACGTGCGACAAAACGACAGCTTCGTCCTCGCGGTGTTCCAAGCTCAGTTCAGATCGTCTCTGACCTGTCCGAGGTGCCAGAGGCAAAGCAACACGTTCGACCCTTTCTTGTGTGTGTCAGTACCCGTCCCTCAAGACCAGCTGAGACCTCTCTACGTCACCGTACTCTACACCTCTCAACAGCCCCGCCAGGTATCTATTTTCACTAGATAACTGTATTATTTTTGTGTAAGGCATAACTTTCATATTGAAAACAATCGCACTCAGGTATTGGCAATTGCAAGTTCGAATTCATGAGACTCCATATTGATTTTCTCCCACTCAGTTCTGTGATCTGTCACTCCCCCCTTTCTTTAACAGATTGATAGATTCATAGGGTATGTTTTTGTCCCTTACATTGGTGCCAATTTCGCCTACTATTCACCTACCTGGCAACCATCATCACCCGACAACCCTTGGGTGAATCTTTCAAATCACCCTCTCAACAGTTTTCCTAACCATTGTATCGGATCATGTGGCAATGCCACTTCATGACATGGCTAGACTATGTGAGGGTTTACACCTGATCCAGCTTTCGTCAAATAATAAGGGTAGTCACTTCTGTTGTAATAGATGAGTAAAAGCCTGTGTGATGATCCCTAGTCAATGATAATCAACTATGTAGGTTGGAGATCAATCCTCAACGCGAGAAGTTTAATGTTCTATGGCTACGTAACACTACAATGGAGAACCATAATAAACTAACCCCCTCGTGACATATGACTCAACTCCTTCCAAAATCTCAATGAATCAGAATCAATCAGAAGAAAACGAAAATCAGCCAGTAGAGAGTAGCACACAATAGCGCTCCCTCTGATTGGATGATAGATACCATCAAATGATGACATCAGACAATCAGGATGTAGAAAATGGCATTTTTGTCTCTGTTATGGTTTTATGGAAATTAACCAGTCATAAGTAATATCAAAGAATCAACAGGGGGAGAATCACATATGAATAGGAACTCATCAAAGGAACATGATTCTGACTGACTGGTTTCTGATAGTCTCTGATTTTGATGATACTGACTGGCGTGTTCCATTTGGAACCAGAATTTTGAATAAAAGACAAGACAAGATCGCCGTCTTTCTTAGAAGCTAACTTGGATCCGAAATCATTCGAATGGTCTCAGATCTTTGAAATGTTGAAGCATCCAAAATTTAGTTCATTTGATCCAAATGGGGACCTCCATGAGTTAGGTACACAAGTCAATGTATGCGTAAATAGACTAATAAATAAATTAATCCAACGAAACTTAATTTGAAGTGTGGGTACGTTGTTCCAAGCTTATGTGATTACGAATCGGAGAAGAGAATATTGCTACACACTACACACTAGATTGTCAATAGACTTGAAGTGTTGACAGAATGTATTGTTCGCACTATCCATCCTGCTCGACCATCAAGTTGACGACTCGAAACCTCTCGCTTCCAACTAACTTCTCGTAATCCTTGTCAACTCTAATAAATCACCTACACCCTCGTCTCAACTGTTGGACAAATCTTAACTTTGAATGCGGCTTTACCAAGATTTATGGGTGCTATTAGCGAGAGCAAACAACGTTGATGCGAATCTGCCGCTGAAGATACACTCCATGTGTAATTATGATTTTAAAAAATTCAAAGTGTTGAACTCAGTTTGATATAGATTATCCTATTAAATGGATTATAGGATGTATTCTTCATAAATTTTTCATCCAGAACCCATCTTTCTTTCAAATTCTCGTATTGCAACTCAGGAATAGGACTCTTACAAGTTGAGAATCACAACTTCCAGGAAACTCATAAGCCATCCTCTCCACCAATAATACACAACAAAAAAACCTGGGTCAAGTTCTGGGATGATTTTTGAAAGAAGAAATGAGTTGCCATGGCACTATTCTGGCAGAATTGAATTATTGCCTGAATTCGTTGTGCTGTTGTTTCTGTTTTGGTTTATTATTTTCAATAATGAACCTTTGGAATCGACCAAGAAAAAAAAATTTTAACACCCCCTCAAAATTTGATGGTTTACGTTTCAAGGTACGTAGAATCCAAAAATCGAATAAAAATTTGGCCGTCCGTCCGCCTTACGCCGTACGCGGCACTTTTGCCACTTAGCATTGACCGATTTTGATGAAATTTGGTATGTAGGCTCCATTTGAGGTCTAGTTGTGCCCCGAAGCTTTTGGTTGATGTAGGTCACTCCTAAGGGTTCCAAAATCAATTTTGAAATTTTGAAAACGCCCTCCTAACTCAAAAAATTTCGATATAAAGGTATTGTTTTTCCTTCAATTTAAGTTTCTATAGAATTTTTTGAAACCACGCGGAGCTCTGTAGGACAAACCGTTCGCTCCCTACGAAAATTTAAGGGTTTATATTGAAATATATATATATATATATATATATATAAATCAAAACACGAGTGTGAATCGCAAAAGAGGCCTAATCTCCGTTCAAATTAGAGCTGACCGAAATGCGATCGATGGTTGGTGATTTTGATTTTTTGATTTTTTTTTCTTTTTCTCTTCATATTGGATGGTTGGTGATTTTGTAGACGAGTGATCTATATAAAAATAATAAACCGTTGTGTAATAATTTGCAGCGTTTTATTTATGAACTAGTCGATTTTTCGCCAAAAATCCTTAAAAATGTTTAATATTTAAGGACAAAATTCGTTGGCTCAGAGTAGCAATATAACTTCCGCTCTCAAGCATATTGATTGCTATGGCTACCATATAATTGTCAGTGTAAGTATTTATTATGAATAAAAAAAAGATAACTAGAGTCTGACCAAGGGTTGGAATTCATGCCTCCACCCTAGGAAGAATAGTGAGGACAGGCCTCCCTCTCCTGGCCCATGTTATATAAGGCCAAAAACAGGCCCGATTCTGCCATTCTAGTTTACCTACCACAAGTAGAACTATCTCTATCCATTTGGTCTTACTCTCTGGCTTGTCTTAATCTCTAGACTTATTCCTTAAAGTCTTACTTCCTCCTCCTTTGGGACAATTTGACTAAAATTCAAATTATTATAATCCCAAGTTGTAAGCAAAAAGAGGTCCTCAAAAAAAGAAGACGCCATTGAGTGCCTGTTTCCATCAAACTTAAAAATTGGGAATTTTATAAAAATATCAAGAGTTGAAATGGGACACCGTCAAGTGTCTGTCCATTTGAACCTCTGGTAGTGGTCTGCTCCCCTTAATTTAGAAAGGAGACGCCACGAAACAGTCCTTACCAAGTTGGGGAGATAAAAATGATTCAATTAAATGCATGCAATAACTCAAAGCGTTCCAGAGTAGGAGTAGTGTTTAATTGTCTTGGTAAAAATCTCTCAAATTCTTGGAGTCAGAACGATTGCTGAGTGTCGATACTAGGATTGTGACAATGCTCTACACGTGTGGTCTATTTAAAAAACTTGGACCCACTTCGGACTTGTCACCCTACTAGGTATTCTTGTAGTACGATATCACAAATGAACATTCGTAACCAGCAATATTATCACAAGTTCGGCATCGAATTCGTTTTTTTCTGCTATTTAACTGAAGGAAGTTGCCAATAACGAAGTGTCCAGATTGATCTTACTCAACTCCTCCCTCCGATGTTCTCATCACTGCTCTGATACTTTCGAGGTTGTAAAGAATAATGTGAAAAATACCGTGAACTATCTGTTTTTGATTTGTATCTTGTTTTTCAGGTCAAACTTGGTCTGAGTCTCCCCGCCCACGCAGAGATCCGAGAACTGAAAGAGCAACTGGCGCAGGACACGGGAGTTTCCGAACAGTTCATGCTCATCACCGAAGTGGACGATCTCGGGTTCCAAAGAACCTTTTCTGGTACGTATCTTTCTAGCCAGCGTCTATCTAGGGATGATTCTGTTAAAGGTTTTTTTGGGGGAAATGGCACGTCTTGGATTGAATCAACAACATAACGTGTTCTGCAGAGGCCTGCCCGTGATCACCTAGCATATTATCAGATGAGTAGTATCTTTGTATACGCCCTGTTCACACGAGACAATCGGCAAATCGGAACGAGCAATCTGGGATGTGACCAGCAAATGTTGTGTCATGCGTCTTTCATCATTGGAAGCGTGTTTTCTCCATTTCCATCTCACTCGACGCTCAGCCCACAAGTTGATCCTCCCACCACCTCCCCTTTTCACAACGTCGATTCAGTCTTAATACTGAAAAGCACACAGTCGGCTATGTAATGAAGTAAAAACATCGATCTGCTACATCCTACCGACAATCAATTGTGTATTCGGTTAGCTTGTTGTTGTCGAGTTTCAAGTCTGATCGTTTCTGTATTCCTGCCAATTTTTTCATGCATAATAGGTCTTACTTCGTCTCAGACATTATTACAGTAAACTGTGGCCAAAGTGGATCTCCTACAGAATTATCATCATTTGGGTTGGCGTCACTGTAATTCGAGACAACGCGCTACAATCGATATAAGAGCAGTATTTAACTCAAATCGATCATCCTGTTCCACACATCATTGCTGTAGGGAAGAGTGTGAGGATCAACTTGTACACTGAACGTCGAGTTCATCACACCGACTGCTTATTCTGTATATTATTTCTTACATGAGTACTAAGCATGTTCGCTTTTTTGGCCTGAAGCTAAAGTAAAAATCGTGGATTAATATCATCTTATTGTTCCACAGATAACCAACCTTTGTCAATGATCAAAGAGACTGACCCTATCTACTGTATAGAATTACCCCAACTAAAAGAAGCTACCCAAGACACGGGGGAGTACATCCTTCTAATCTGGGTCAACACGCTCATCGTGGACGATCAATGTGCCAGGTAAGTTTTGCAGAAGTTCGAAACCAATTTCAAGTATAAGCAATTAAAAAAAGCGCTCGGACAAGCAGCGAATGAGAATCGGCCTACAATTCCTCACTCTCAAACCCAAACAACTGGAGATTATTGCAGGTGGGAATTGTTTGTTTCTGACTACTGGAATTGGTTTTGGAGGGTTCATCGCCCACTAAAACCTCTGTACCCAAATTTTTAGTTCCGAAATCTTTATAGTTTCAAAGAAACGAGCGAGAATAAGCAGGGAAATTGGACAGGTGCGAAATTGTATGTTCGTGTGGTGGCTGCACGGCAAATGTGTTTCTGATCCAGAAATGAATTTCAAACTGAAGAAGGGAGGCGTTCCCGAAAAAATGTCGTATGGACGATGATAAGAAATGAGAAATTCCATCTTGTCCAGAAGAATGCGTTAAGGGGAGCAGAGTTTCTGTGGTAGACCTGCAGGTAGCTCATCACTTCTTGCAGATTCACTAAAAAGCAACGAGATTTCGACGTAAGTGGAAGCGTTATCTCAGAAAGGTACCAGTAGGAGCGCTAGTTGGCCTTTGGTGTGCTCCTGTGAAGATGGATTCACATGAGACAGAAAGGTTGGAATGATGGAAGGACAGAAAGAAATAACGCAATCTGATGGGCTGATTTTCACCAGTGGAGAATGGTGGCCTCCATCTTGACGGAACTGCGGAAAGTCTGTCGGCAGAAGAAATTTGTATACCGTCTTTTGCTTTCTGCAGTGGTAACCACTAGTGGAGGTTGCACTATTGTAGCCAACTGTTGATAGTAGCCAACAATCGGTTGTTTCGATTGATGCGTTGACGAGTTGTGATAATGTATTCCCAGAATTTATGCAGAATCCCAACTCTGATAATTTCTAGAAACATTGTTCAGCTGGCATTCGTAAAAATAGATGAGCATGTGGGTAAATTGAAAATTCCAAGAGCAATATTATTCCTTAGTCAATAAAAACCATTGAAACTATCGATTGTTGGAAAAAACAATCGATTGTTGCAATCCACAATCGGCCACCCTGAAGTTCCACAGTCGGGCTCATTTTTTTGTTTATTTTCTCGCGATGTCCTTTTTTTTAATTTAAAAAAAATTAATTTCAACGAGGAATGATTACCACCTCTTCAAAATACTGTCAACCGAGGCTACAGATCAGAGAGAGGTTATCATTTCAGAGGTTTCCAGGAGGAAGGTTATCATTCCGTCCTTTTAGTCCATTCCATCCATGTGAACCTTTCGCCTACCCCCTCCACAGGTTTTCTCGTCCTTCCATCGTTCCGATCTTTCCGTCCCATGTGAATCCAGCTTGAGACTCTCCTTCTGTCGTCTTTTGAAGAATCATTGAACTAAGCCTGAAAATGATCTTAGAAGGAAAGACTATATAGATTATCACCATTTCACCCCATCTTACGGTACTTTACTATTACAGTTGAATGATGAAGAACCATTGGATTATTAACTGTTTTATTCGCGTTCCATGTTTCAGGTTTAGTAGTCCGTACACGATGCAGGTTTGTCGAGAAACCTCTTACGTCGACGTCGAAAAACTCATTCTCAAGGAAATGTGCTGGTCGGTGGCCGACGGCGTTCTCGAATCAGACGTTGTAAGTGACAACATGGAAATTACAGTTTTGTTCTAAGTAAAAAGTTCAACAACGTTCAGTCGAGGCTGAATTAGACCTCGATAAAGTAGAAGTTTGTTGGAAATTTGGGAATAGGTAGAATTTAGTGAAAATGCTTGGAGGAAAAAGCTAGAAAATGTGCTAAAAACTGCTTTTTCTCAAGAATCTACACATTAATTATTTCTCTTGCAATTTACATGGGTGCCTTCAAAGCTGTAGATCACAGGGTAAAGTCTTAGATCGTAGCTCCATACTGGGTAACGTTTACTCGAGAGCACTGTGAGGGCAGTAAAAAATAGACTCAAAGGTTCGTGGATGGTGATATGCGGGGGGTCAGCGCTCAGGTGAGGTCAAGAAGGATGAAATATTCATACAGAAAGTGTTTTCAAACCGCTGGGCGCCTCTAATCCCTTCGACTCGCCAGAACGCCTTATAGCTTTTCGAAAGAGTTTTCAGGTAGTTCGGTTGATACGACGTTCATCGAATTTAGGTACAACAAATGGGTAATTTATTGAAAGAAATAGTGGAAGACTTGTTGTTTGTGTCCAGTTACGGAATTCGGATGAATTTATTGACATAATCTTATCTCAATGTGACGAGTCGATCCTTGAAGCCTGAACGTTTCACTTCCTCTCAAACGCAAGTGTCACAACTCAAAATTCACTTTTTTTCTTTCAGGAAGTTCGAAAAACTGTTCCTACCTCATATTCTCATCGTAGTTTCTTGAATTTATGCCATAATTCACGAAAGATTTAAAGTACTTTCTTAAAATTGAATGTGAACAACAAAATTTTGTTTGGCACTACGAAGGTAGGAAACTTGAAGGGTCGAAACTTCAATAGGTCGCAAAAAACTCGCGCATGGGTCGGGAAAACTGTTTATTGTTATTTTTAATCTAAACTAGACCTCATTCTGAGAATTTTGACACCAACCGCGACCTTCTAGCGTGAGAAGACCTTTTTCTATGATTTTTCAAAGTTCAGAATGTTTATGACGTCACAGTGGGCTGGGGGTCCCGTGACGTCACAAACATTGGAAACATTGAAAAATCATAGAAAAAGATCTACTCATCCAAAAAGAGAACGGCTGGTGTCAAAATTCTCAGAATGAGGTCTACTTTTTTAAAAATTAAAAAAAAATCAGTCGCACCCCCATTAGGGAGTTTGAACCGTTTTACTGAGACAACTCAGACGACGCACTATTATAATAACAAGGGACTATTTTAATAATGGTTTGAAAATTTCGGAAAATTAGCGATTTTCGCGGTTTTTGTTCAACTTCAAGACTAAAGAAAAAAATTCAAAAAAATTTTTGCTTATTTGGAACCATTTCACAACTTTTCCACACTATTAGAATACGGAACAAACAAAAAAATTGTTTTTCCACTTTAAATGATTTTAATGATCGAGTTACAAGTGGGAGATTATTTTATAAATTAACCTACCTCCTGGGACAGGTTGTGTTGAGCAGCGCAGAGATTTGCTTCCTGGGGGTGTGGTGCGAGAAAAGTGCCACGGAGTTGCGAGAGTTGGGCATCTCGGTAGGCGTACTCCGTGGTATCACCACCCGTGTCCTGCTCGTCTCATATTTGAACTGGTGGTCCTTTTATAGAGGCACTTCCCTCCATCCCTCTCTCCTATCCCCACCTTCCTCATCCTCCCTCATCCCTAGGGCAGGCGTCGTGAGTCCTGGGCGTCCTCCCCATTAATATTTCATTTGTTTTTTATTTATTTCATTATGGCGTGCCCTCTACGTCTTTAAGGGGAGTTATTTTATTAAAAATAATAATAAACTACCAAATCCCTGTCCTTCCGAAGTACAATTTGTGTCAGATAATCTCACGACTTTCTTTCCTCGCAATCATAATACTAAGTCTTGGTCCCACCTTTCATGTGGAACCAAACGGTAATCAGCATCTCCCTCCTAATAGAGAGTTAATCATACCTCCGTCTGGACTCGGAAATGTCGGCGCTGGTTCCTCGCGGCTAATGAATATTGAAACGTGTAACAAGTTGTCCAAAAGCTCGTTGTTTCCAAGGACGCCAAGGTTGTAGTAAATAATCGGCTGTCTTGAATGAAACTGCGACAAAAGCACTTGAGCAATCAGCCGACTCCACCTTACTCGTTCTCGAGACTCACGCTGTTCCTAATGAGTCTGTTCACGTGACGTCGACGTCGTTTCCTTCCATTGTGTAGCCTACTTAAAACCTTTTAGCAAAATTCAGAATCTCAGGGTGTCCAGCGACCTGGAAAACCGGTAAAACCTGGAATAGCAAATATGATGATCGACCCAACGAACAATTATTTGTCACTAACGACCTTTGTTGTTATTTGTTATTAAATGAAAGTTAGTGAAATTATTTGTCAATTGATTGGGAGTGAGGTCTTCAGGAATAAAACTCCTCCTTTGCCGAGTTTTCGGTAAATTTATCACCTTCCTCAGGGCTCGAAGGAGTTACCGAGTGAACATCACATCAGCGTGAACATCAATCAACAATCCAGTTTAAGATGCCACCATAACTGGTGGGAAATGAAGTTTTGGAACTTTCGTAGGTAAAATGAAGAAAAAAAATTAAAAAGGGGAAAAGGGAATTTAAAACATGATTTTTCAGCTATAAATGTTTACCCTACTGGCAGTTTGCCGCCCACGATGAATGTTGTGCTCCAAAACATAACTGGCACTCAAGAGAGCGGGTAGGTGCAGTTGTATTCTCTAGTTGGACCCTTTTTCACAAGATGCTATGAAGAACAATTTGATTTAGTCACTGGGAAGAATGTGATCGTTTAGTCACCAGGCAGTAAGCTCAGGAAGAATATTATGAGGTTATTTTTTCTACCGAAGTGTATAAATAATTTTAATACAAATTTTTGCATATTTCCTTCCATAAATGTGATTATATATCTTCTGCTATGAAGAAAAATCTGATTTATTGAACAGAATGTGATAGTTTAGTCACCAGGCAGTAAGCCCAGGAAAAATATTAGTGTGACGTTATTTTTTATTTATTTGTTTAACCAAAGTTTATAATCATTTTTACTAAAAGTTTTCTTTTACTAGTTTTTTTTACTAAGAAATTATGATCATATTTACTTTTTTATTTTAGTTTATTTATAAACCTGGAAAAACACGAATATTTTTATGATCTATAATCGAAAAGTGGGATGGAATTAGTATAACTATCACTTTGAAATGAGACACGTCTATTCCGCGAATTCCAAAAGGAAAAGTGACAATCATAAACAACATTGTAACCCAGTCCCCAAAACCACTTGCTTAGAGCTTCACAACATCATCCCCTCCGTTTCTCTCTTCCAGGCTTGCGTAGGGTGTAAGGTTATCCGCATGCACTACAAATAGCTTCTTTCCTGGCGTTCGGATTCTGAATACGACGTCACTAATCGCTTTAACAATATGGCATGGTCCCATCCAAGATGACTGTAATTTTGGGCAGATGCCTACTCGTCGCCGAGGCCGGAAATACCATACCTTATCTCTAGGCTGGAATCTTGGTTTGTTTGTATGGACGTCGTACTGTCGTTTGACAATGTCTGCAGCCTTTATTAGTCGCTTACGTGCAATCTCATGCACCTGCTCTAGTTGTTCTCACAACATTTTCGCGTAGGTTGTCTGGGCAGTGGCACCTGGTGCTGCGCCCACCAAGAGATGCATCGGGAGTACCAGTTCCCTACCCATCACCATTTGAGCAGGAGACAATCCTGTAACCGAATGCTCAGTTGCCTTATACGCCAATAAAGTGCACGGTAGCTTCAAGTCCCAGTCTCTCTGGCTTGTATCCACAACTTTGGCAAGCGCCTCCCATAACGTGCGATTAAACCTTTCTACTTGGCCTGAGCTCTGTGGATGAAGGGGCGTTGCTCTTAAGGAAAAGTGGCAATTTTAATTAGTATCATAAACAACATTGTAACCCGGTCCCCAAAACCACTTGCTTAGAGCTTCACAACAATATTGATCTGGAAAACTCAGAGGAATCTGGGAATTTTTCGGGGGGAATCGCTAGACACCCTGAATCTGCACTGTAGATTTTGTAGATTGCATAATCTGTACTGTTTTTTGAAGATTCCAACAGAAAAACGTTATCAATTGAAGGGTTCATGGGAAAAAACCCCCATCATCGCCAAAAAGTTGACTTCGAGAACTGACTCTCGCTCCCTATGTTATCAACAATATCAGCATCTTATTTTCAAACGCATTATTTAAAAAGAAAAACAAGATATCTGATCTATCCCGATATTCGGTTTGTCAGGATCAACTGCCAGGGAAGATCAAGATGAGGATTTCAGCTCCTGGTTGTGGAACGAGCTACCTCGACCGCTCGCTAGAGCATCCTCTCTACGACGAGTCTGTGGACAACGCCATCGCGCTCTGCGACACCACTTCTTCCCCGCCGCACCTCAAATTAGTTCTCGAATGGGACCTTCAGTCTAAATCCAGGTAACAGCATTGTCTACACAATTCTGAAGTAACTAAATCATAACATCTTTGTTGACGAAGTGCTGTAAATGCGCTTTGTATGAACCTTGGCTAGCAGGTTTGGCCTATTTTGAGATTTACACCAGGCCGTAAAAGAGCACCTATTGAGCGGCTAATGCAAATTGTCTGATTCTTCTTCGTTTCATCGAAGAGGAAAATGATAGCAAATCCAGCATAAAATCTGTAATTATGTTTACTCGATTATCCTTAAGAAGGACTTGGATCCATCCATGGAGTTATTGACGTATTGCCCTTCATTCCACCCAGGAAATGTAGGAGGAAAAGAAAGAAAAAAGCTTTTCTGCAATATTAGAGTATCATATTTGTTTACATTAACATCAAATGAATTATTTACATTGAAGAAAGAACTCTATTTCGTTGTTCAACTTATGGTTATTTCCAGCATGGTGATCGACGATGCTGATCACGTTGAAGAACATTCCAGTGTTAAGCAATTGAAGCAGAATTCCGAGTTAGGAGGTTCTGTGACCCTTGAAGAGTGTTTTCAGGTAAAATAAATACGCTGTTATTATATTTCAGTTGATAATTACTAGTTCTACATCAATCTCCAGTAAATGAATGAATGCAATGAAAAACACGTTTAGAATAGATTACAAACAGTATACTTAAGGTACTAGACATGTATACGACAATGGGCTTATGACTGTCTGTTGGAGTTGGTCTGAGACGTGGTGAGCAAGAACTGCGTCTCCTGAATGACAAAGATTATAGCATAGCTGCTAAACCAATAGACAGGAAGTCACCTAACTATAAAACTCAACTATTTAACTCACTGATGAGCTCACGCCAGTAGCGGACAGAGGTGACAGAGCACACTAGTGGTGTTGAGGAGGTCCACCACATCCCCTGTACTCAGGCATCCTCTCACAAAGTAGTGGACTTATAATTCTTACAGCAACGGGCACACAGAGAAAGTGAGTGTCATCCCCCAGGGGCACGTCTATTACGCAGTGAGCACAAGGAGTGCCAATCAATTGAGTTGCTTACAGTTAAGGGTCAACAGAGCCTCGCAATTTCTTTACCCATCTTAGAACCCTCTTGAGGTCACTCAGTGAAGAGGTCACCAGATTTGATGAAGTAGCTGAGATGCCTGTACAAATGGCTGACGACAGCGCTCTCTCTGACAATCTGCCACTCTGCTCCCACCACACCACACAGAAGTGAAGGGGAGGGGGGGGAGACCTGTAAAGTAAGCATATCCATTATTGTTATTCCCTAAGTAAAGTAAGTCACGGAATACGAAATTATACAGCGAACCTAACTCAGCAACCAATTTGTAAGCTAAAACTATCAGTGTCTTGCTGGACTTGGTGTTGCAAGGACTGCTGAAGGTTTCGGAAATGCCAGGCTGTTTGTATTCTGAAGTTTCAACCTAAAAGACGCATGTTATAGTAGTTTCTCCACTATCACTATCAAGTGTTGATAATTAGAAACTCGCAAGTCTATTTGTAACTGTTAAGATGGTCAAGGAAGAATACCTGAAGAGTATTATGGTGTCCCTACACTGCCTAGACTCTGCCTTTGGTGGTAAGGGGTGACAATACGTACTGGAAGAGGGTTTTGTTGATAACTTCAAGAGAAGCCGAGTGGGGTATTTCTGAGGGGGGCTTGTTGGTGGAGGGATCTTTCTTGTAGGGGGCGCTCGAAGGTGGTGGGGAAAGACTGGCTCAGGTGCTGCTCCTACTGGTGGTCTATCGAATATAGTTGGTTGTTTCCTAGAAGAAGGTTTACTTGTTGAGCTTATATCTCTGTATACAATGATTTTGATCAATATCATTTTATAAACTTACTAAGTATACACCAATACATTTTCTGACGACTGAATACATGCTGTTTATTCTAGCTCTACACCAAAGAAGAAGTTCTCGGAGCCGAAGATGCGTGGCACTGTCCCAACTGCAATCTTAAGCAGGAAGTCGTCAAGAAATTGGGCCTCTGGTCCCTTCCTGATATTCTCGTGATACATCTCAAACGGTTCAGACAACCCCCTACAAAAAGTCATAACAGGTAACGACTGTCAAAAACTACTACTTGGAAGTTTTTTCACCATTGAATAACTGTCTTGTAGATCTAAGGGTAGTTTTGGACTAAGTACTCCAGAATCTCAAGTCTTTAGTGTAGTTAGGAAACTATTCACTCAGCAACTATTTATCCTCCATTTTCAACTTATTGTTAGAATCTTTCGTCATTCGTATCATCAAAGCTGACGCCATCTTCTACTCATCCCAAGAGTGTTCGTCCATTTTACAAAGCGCAGCACAGACCTCGTACCTACTATACATTTATTCTCGCTTCTGAAAATCTTATCTGGTCTTTCACTCTCCTGTTATGTTCCTGTGATAGAATGCTGATCCTTTGTCTCAAAATCAACCAAAAAATCATTGTGGCGAATGCAATTATTTCGTTTCTTAAAAATTGGCATCGAAATTCCATACTAAATTGCAGTGTTGACGTACATCATGGGATACAATTTTGACCCTCAATTAGTTTCCCACGTTAAGAAAACAAGAAGCATTGACTCCGTACGAGGCGATGGTAGTCATGAAATGCTGAGGAGAGCTGTTGAGACTGAACTGTCTGCTCCGGATCCCGAACAGAGTGCATCTCTGTGCTGTGTGCAACCTGCGAGTGGATGAGACAGCACAACTCTTCCTCACTGAGTGCCCGATTCTTGGCTTCATCCGTGTCAAGTGTTTCGGCCGTGGGTCACTGTCTAGGGAGAAACTATTTGATCTGTTGAATGGTCCAAATTGGTCCAGTCTGCTTTCATATTTCTGACAGGCCTGGAGTTACAGGGAATTCCTTATTTCTAATTTCAACTACAATGACTTGTTGTGATCAGCTACCTCTTCGCATTTCTGTCCATTCGCGTCCTTAGCTCAAGTGGTAGGAGTTCCGATTCTGAATTGGAACGATAGGAGATCGATCCCCGGTCGAGGGAAGTTAATTTTTGATGATTCAACAGACTAGAAATAAGAATATCTAACACATAAAATTAGTTTTCTATTCCAAGATCCCTCGTCGTACCGGACCCGGATGGTCTCCTCAGCATTTCTCAGAGAACAATAATTCATTAAGATTATGTCATCAAAACAACTCCCTCTCAAGACACGAGTCGAGCCACTGCCTATTCGGACAAACATTGAGGTCAGCAGATCCCCCGCCCGTACAATAACAAATAAACTCCAAAGCCAGTCAAAAATACGCTTTCTTACTGGGTTGTTAAACGCCGGCCTATGCTGCCTCGCTGACTACGTAACGGAGTACCTAAGATTTCCTAACGGGGGGGAGATGTTGTGATCAGCAACCTCTTCGCATTTCTGTCCATTCGCTTCCTTAGCTCATGTGGTAGGAGCTCTGATTCAGAATCGGAATGATAGGAGAGCGATCCCCGATCGAGGGAAGTTAATTTTTGATGATTCAACAGACTAGAAATAAGAATATCTAACACATAAAATTAATTTTCTATTCCAAGATCCCTCCAGATTCATATTATATCCTCTTGTATTGGTCGTTACCTTTTGTTATTCGCTTGTCTTATGTATATTTGTTTTCTTATGGATGTTGAAGTACTTAAGTATTAATATTATTTATAATTTAAGTATCTTGAACAAAAAAGACGGGGCTCCACTGTTGGTCTTAGAGACCAAAGCGCCTCATGTTTGTTATCTATTTTATGAGAAAGCAATGTAAAAATATTTAAAAAATCAATAAATTAATAATAATGGTGGTTAAAGAAAAGAAAAAATGGTTCCAGCTGTGCCAGTAAACTTCAGTAATGGTGCATTGCTTGTATCCCAACCAAAATAAGAAGTTTTTACAAATGTACTAGAAGAGGCTCAAGTGAAGCTGGCCCCTTGTGTTCCAAACTTTTTTTTTTTTTTTTTTTTTTTGTTTTTTTAGACACATTCTAATTCTTTCTTGCCTAGGCCAATATCCTTGAAACAATACTTTTACAAACATTAAGAACTACCCATTTCGGCATTAAACTCGATTTTCAGAAAATCGCACTTAAGCCTCTTGTATTCTAGAGTACACAAGAGAAACTCTAAAACCAAGAACTTCTGGTTTCCCTTTGAATGAGTGTAACTTCCAAGGATGTGCGCAATAGTGCATTAGAAACTGAAGTCGTTGTTTATACATTACAGATCCACCATCAAGTTGACGACGTTGGTCGACTTTCCCGCAGTCGGGTTCGACATGACACCTCACCTCTGCGGTTCTGGGAATCCTGGACCCTGGTGGAAACAGAACACCAACGGCACGAGCGCCCCGCAACACAACACCTACGACCTGTACGCAGTCTGCAATCATCACGGCCAGAATCTCCACACAGGGCACTACACGGGTAAGTTTTGTTTTCAACGAAGATCAGGCTTTGTTTCTGTACGTAGTTATTACAGATGTTTTTGGTTTATTATTGTTCAATATAAAACCTTGAAATCGACCTAGAAAAACAGGTAACCCCCTCTAAATTTAATGGTTTATGTTTCAAGGTATGTAGAATCAAAATTTCGAATACAAATTTTTCCGTCCGTCCGCCTAAATACCTACCCCGTAATAGGGACGTCACACGGGGTCGCTTTGCTCCGGTTTTTTGAATTTTTTCAGAAATTATCATTTTTTCTTTACTTGATTCTCTTGAAAAAAATCCATTTTTGGATGAAAGTCAAGTAGGTACTTTCTATTAACAGATCCTGACGTCACAAATGTTGATACATCTTTTAAAAGTTGAATATTTTTTGTAGAAAATTGGAGCAAAGTTACCCGGAGGTATGATGACTTTGCTCCAATTTTAGAATGTAACTGAAAACCAACCTGGAATGAATCTTGGAGCATTTTAACCCCGTCCATTGGAATAATTGGGCAATGTATACACAGTAAAACAAGAACAAAAATGTATTTCTTAAAAATTTCAAGTTTAAAACAATTTTCCAATTGAATTTCAATTTTTGTATACAAAATCTTTTCTCTATTACAAAAAAGTATAACTTTCATAGTTTAATGTGAAGCTCAAGCGAACAAAATACTTATTAAATTGTAAATAAGATCAAAGGAAGGAACATTTCAACTAGTAAAATGGTACTTATCTACATTGTATCAATTAAATGATGCTTCCGTGAAAAAATAAAACTTATTTATGTTCCTTGGTAGAAAGAACTACTTAAAATTAAGAACACACCAAAAACACTTGGAATGTGGCAGGCAAGTGGTAACTCAATAACTCAGGCTTTTTGGTAAACCATAAAAAAAACTTCAAATTGTAAAATCTCGTCCATGTAATCCTTGTAGGGTCTAGCACCTGGTGTCCTCGACCTAAGTCATCTTGTCAACAACGAACAAACAAAAACGGGTTTAAATTTAGTACAGGGTTACAGAAAAACACAACTTTCTTGTAAATTTCAACTGAAATATGGGGTTTCTTCGCTCTAAAACATTGGTGCCAAGTCACCCCACTATTCGGAGCAAAGTTACCCCGTCCGACTTTTTTGTTGATTGCAACCACAGAAACCGGTTGAAAAGGTTTCTCACTGAAATTCTGAATCAGCATAAAAATTGTAATAAGAGAATAGTGTTACTAACCTGCTGTGATAAATACGTTGGCGTGCAGCTGAGAAATTTTCGGGACCGACTTAGAACAAGATCTCAACTCCACTACAAAAACGGCAATGGCACGAGTATGAAACGGTTGTGGGAGATTATTCTTCACATGGAAGTTATTTGCAATTATGCCCAACAAAAATATCACTGGAGTGCTACGGTCGGATGAAGACAAAAGAGTGACGTCACTCTCAAAGATTTTCGGATTTTGGAGCAAAGTTACCTCAGAGGGAGCAAAATGACCCCGTTTGACTTCTAAAGTATCGATACAATAACTTATCGATACATCTAGAAAGTATCAAAAAGTATCGATATTTTGAAGTACCGATACTTTCGATACTTTAACAAAAATGGATGAAAATGCCTCCATCAGTGTGACATCTCTCCATCGATAATATTAATATAGAATGAACAAAACAATAAATCGCTCATTCTTTGTTCAGGCACTTGGTTGGCTTAACATTTTGGTGGTCCTTCCTAGATGATGGAGGACAGCAGGTTATCATATCATAGAGGAGGTGGTGGTACATCATCTTTGTTTAGTTTGTTGAAGTGGTTGGTCTCCCAACAATCCACGTAGAGAAAGTAATGATGGAATAACGGGCCGGAATGATGGAGATCCGGATTTTGATATTGAGGCGTCATTGCTTGGGAGGGGAGGGGTTACTGTCATTATTACTGATAGTGTAGGGTGTTTGACGTCAGTTCACCGTCATTACTCATTTGAAAAAGTTCTCCTCAGTGATCATCTGACGGTAATAATAATGACATTGTTACTGACGGTCTAGGGTTAGACTTGCGTCTCGGTGCACCGCCCCGAGGGATTCCGAATGCACTCTGACGGGAGTTTTGTGAATCGGGACTTTGATAACAGTGATAACTGTTTGATTATTAATTTTTGTTGTGTCGTCCGTTTTTGATTTGTGTTGTCCCGTTTCAAATAATTCTGCCTTCCCATTGCTTTATTTCATCCGGCTCGTTCTTTGATTTCTTTCTGGCTCGCTGTTCTGTGCAAGTGAAATAAGGGTCACTTATTGCTCGGCATGTCAGAGACACTTAGCTCGGCATGAGTCGTAGAATCTCAACTTCAGTCGTAGAATCTCAGTGTCAAGTTACGTGAGTTTAACACCCCGTATAGAAGAGAAAATAGTCAATCGTGCGATAATGTTCACCCTTCTTACATCATGAGTCTACAGTCGAAATTTACTGAATTGATCGAATTTTTAATCAACTAATTTAAATTTTGTGATATTATACTTTGGAGACTACCTAGTAAAATCACTAAAAATAAAGACACTTTTTTTATATTGCTTGTGTATTTTTATTATTCGTTTTCGTATTCCTACATTATTCTAACTGTCGCTTTGCAATAATGTTATTGATGCGCGGGAGCAAATAAGGTTTGGTGTCGATATTTATATTATCTTGTATCCTATAATACAAGACAGTGGATTGGATATTTTTGTCTTTAATAATTAGGTCTCTTCTAGCAGTAGCTCAGTTAGGAAGAGCTCTCTGAATACATTCTATTGATCTGAATCGGTAATATGAAGTGATAATTAGGCTATTACATCTATTTTAGAACGAGGGAAATAAAGAGACGTTGGGGTTACAGAGAAGAAATTTAGACAAACTTGCAGAAATTTCAAAACATTTTGAAAAGAAGGAAATTAATATTTATGTCGTTTTTGCCGTTACTTTCCACCTACTCTCTTTTTGACATCTATTTGAGCCAGAATGAATCTTCGTGATCAAATATTAGGACCGGTATTTGAGACCTTGAGTTGGGCTTTTTTTTTCTCTACCATTGATAAAATAATGATTGGACTAGGAAATAATCCATTCTTTCGGTGCCTCATGGGAAAAATTACCTTATTGTAATCACTGCCACAATATTCAAGGGGTAGATGATGTGAACGAAACATTCCCCACAACGGAGAGTATTACTTGTAGATTATAGAAACCATCCTGAGCCATCTCAAAATCAATTTCGATTGTACCGTAATGGAAAAGCTATATCAGTTTGCTAAGGATTACCAATTGTCATTCCGACCCCTATCACTCTCAAACCCCTTAAACATTTACACACATCTCATTCCTTTACTCACACCTAGTAATTCCCGCAAATCACAAAAGATTATGATTGATTTTTCATCAATCATAGTTGATAAATCAACTTTGACTTTCGCAACATCATCCACTACTTCACCAAAGTAATCATTGAATGTCTGGAATGGCTCCTCCAAAGATATTAAAATTAGAAGAGTTTGAGTTGAGGAAAACTTCCTCGCAGTCCCGCAAGAGTGCATTCGGAATCCCTCAGGGCGGTGCACCGAGACGCAAGTTAGGGTTAGAGTGAAATGAAGAACTGGAATGAAGCAGTGATGTCATTACCTGTGATCGTGTAGGGGCCGCTTTTGATTGTAGGATGTTTTGCGTCCTTAGCTACCAGTAATCGAGTTTACTAATGATTAGGGCAGCCACAACTCCCTTGTTCTTCGAACTGATTGCGAAGCGTTTATTTCTTCCACAAAACTTGATTGTGAAGTAGGAATGTGGTAGGTAGGTAGTACCTTCGGTTGGTAGATGGTGACTATGGCAAAGCCCGAGTGATCTGTATGGAAAAAACAATAAACCTTAGTGTAATAATTAGCAGCGTTTTCTTTTCAATACGTTTTCGAATAAATTTGAAGTAAGAGCTCAAATTGAAACACCTACGTTTATGAGCTTCAACAGCAAAAAGGGTTGGAGATACGTTCAACACGAGGATTGGCAGACTGTTGTTCTCAGCCACAAAATAGGCGACCTCCGATCCTTGATGGTAAAACGATTGGCTTCTTCATTGCCGTCAACTCCCTCATGGCCAGAAATGCAGAGCAGTCCGCTCAACTCGCAGCCTATAGTGTAGACAATCCTCGATTAGCCTTTAGAGCTTGAGGTGGAGTATGTTCACCCTACAACTTCAGTCAATTTATCCCTTCATGATATCTCCAACATGGATGCTATTGAAGTGCTATTGAAGCTATTGCTAGCTAGTTCATAGAATGATGTAACCATGTTACACTTTGGTCTTTGATGACTTATTGATCAAGTATTTGTATCTTGATCTACAAATTAATTTCGATTTTTTATTAAAATTGTTATTTTACAGCATACTGTCGGAATCCATACAACGGGCAGTGGTACTGCTTCGACGACACGACGGTCTCTGGTGTGAACGAGAGCGACTTGGTGACGTCAGCTGCTTACATCCTCTTCTACCAGCGGCGAGGCCTCCTGTCGCCTTCATCTTCGTCTTCAGCTTCTTCCTCGTCGGAGCACTGGGCTACCAGGCTTCTCCCGCCCCTTCCACCTCCTTTTGGTGCGTTTTAATACGTTTACACAAGCTTGTAGTTGAGAAACCTCTTCTCAAGGACTACAGCTGAGGTAGACAGAGGAAGAATTGTCAATCCGTATTATGCAGGGTGTAAGCCAAACAGGCCTGCCACACTGCAAGAATCGATTCTACTACTACGTAGTCAAACGACTTTCGTCAAACGACGTTCGTCAACTCTGTTTAACTCAACTTTGTCCGAAGCTAGCACTCAGCCTGAAGAGATCCGAAAGATCGAAACGAAGAACCAAACAAAACGATCACCACTGAAATTGTGAATTTGAAACGTTTTGACTGTACCCAGCATTCTTGATGCAGAAGGGGCAGCCAGTTTTGTTTCAGTGTAGATGGGACTTTGGTCAATCGTTTTCGTCATACGGCGACTCATCAGCAACGCGAAGTAGCGTTGGAACGACTTGGAGTAAGCACACTGCTTGTTGTAAGCTAAAAAGCTTACATTTAAGCAGTTTGCTTTAATCCGATAGTTTGAGTTTAAAAGTTTGACGAAAGTCGTTTGACAAAACGTCGCATTGACAAACATGTCGTTTGACTACCAGTCGTGTGACAAACAGCCTTTTGACACAATGTCTTTCTTAAAACTCTCTTCGGAAACAAGCTTTTTAGATTCTACTACTAATTTGCAACAAAAAATGTTTCCTAGCAAAGCCTCAAACCCTGACTCGAAAGAAAAGGTCAGGAATCTAACCGATAGGAAATTTAATTCTCTTTCCGAAGGTATTCTCAAATTTGAATTTACACAGCAAATTAAGAGAGTTCTTACCAATTTAGTAACATAAAGTCAAAATCACGAGAAAAAATCTTAAAATTGAAAAAACAAAGGGTTAAAAAAAATTGCTGAGAAATGTTTTGTTGCAAATTAGTTGTAGAATCGAATCCTGCAGTATGGTAGACCTTTTGGGCTTACACCTTGTATATCTAGAAATGTGCACAGGTCGTAAAGCCACACATTTCTCAGACACCTGCATGGCTTGCAGGGCCCAAAAGTACGTAGCTACGGTAATCTCACAAGTACTACTCTATTTCCAGTGTAGGTTTTGAGTTTTTGAGGTAACAGAATATTAATATTTTGCAAAATGGGCCACCTAGTCAGCAAAAGTGACTCAGACGGTGAGTGGTGGTGATGTATCTCAAAATTTAAGTTTGATTCGTGATATTTAATGAGCACATAGGCATTGTACTGGACATTTTTTTTCTCCAGTACACCAAAACTTTTTAAATTCACTTGCTACGTGCTCAAGCAAGATTGGCGCGTATGAAGACATCACCTACAAGACAAACAATTAGATGTGCTCCCTCAAACGAAAATGGGGGGGGGGGGGACTCGGCCTTTCGGGCCTCACCTTAGTACTTAGGAAACTTTGGTTAAAATGTAAGAAACATGGAACATGCTTTTCAGCAGAGTAGAGATGGGGTGGGCGGGTGGAGAGTAACCCCCCCTTCTCTGTGTTACACTTTCATGTGTCCCTCCATGTGACGCTTTTTGGGTAGTTAGTCCAAGGCTAAAGCATGTTCCATGGTAAAAACATGAATCATGTTCTCAGGAATCCCCTAATTCGGAAAAGCCAGAAATAATAACTTAAAATGTATTCGTGAATAAGCGGTTGAATTCACAAAGTTTGACAGTTTACAGCCAAAGTGGGGGGGGGGGGGGATTTGCCTCACAATTTTTTTTAAAGAGGGTTTACTGATATGGAAGAAACCCATAGTGTGCTGTTCGAAAACGCATCCAACAAATTTAGAGAATTTAAGGAAGATGGAAATTTTTAATGTACCGGGAGTCTGTGACGTGATGATTTTTCCCTTACGACAGTAGCGCTACCTCTGAAAGAGCACATGAAACCATTAGCTTATGTGATTGAACACAAGAGTGCGCTGCAAACTGGCAAAAAGCACCCAGACATGAAAGTAACCAAAAGAAGCAATTAAAATTGCTCACACTGTTTTACAATACGATTCTACCTATTGTTTAGCAAGCATTATTTGTCTTCACCTTCTCTTATTTAGTTTCTATATTAGTTAGTTTTGATATTTGAATCACATTATGTGAGTTGATCGTTTCATGTGGTCACGAGGGCGCCTACAACTCTACCTGTTGACATTCTCTGACACTATTTGCTGAAACTCCTTTCACACTTTGGTAGAGCACAGTTTAGCGGAAGGAACCCTGGCGAGTGATGTAATCAGTTTCCCTCGATCTTTGCGGTGTTTTTTGACGGTGGCTTCACTTGTTTAGACATTTTCTTCTACAGTAATTTTTTCCCCTTGGGTATTCCTCGTGTTGAACGTTATTCTAGGGCTCTAATATAGGATTTGACTTGAAATTCCAGAATCTAAAATTGAGGCAAATTCCCCGTTCTCCAGTTATTTTGATGTTACCTTTAGCGAGATTGGTGAGCTGATAATTTTCCTTACCACCTGTAATTTTTTGGGAGCTCAACGTTTGAGTGGGAGCCGAATTTTGTTTCTTAGGCATTTTCTATAAGGAAAAATAAAGATATAAGAATTGGTGGCGCAGTCTATTGGTTGTATTTATCAACAGAAAACCCGAATTTAGTCCCGGTTGTGGGACTAAAACTTTTGTTGCTATAACTATTAGATTTTGGGAAGGTTCCCGTGAGATTCTGTCGAGAGTGGAATTATTTCCCAGAGTATTTCGTCTTAAAATGTCGCCTTCGTGTTCACAGAAACTGAAGAGAATTTCAAGAGGAACTCCAGGCAGTATGCGACGGCTCCCGTCAAACGAAACAACTCGTCCCCCGAACCCGACAAAAAACCCAACGACTCGCCGAGGAGTGAAAACGTATGTATCTACAGCTTGATCAACTACAATCTGTTCAGTTCGCCCAACAATTTCATTCCATAATCCTCCAAATGTGCCAAAATTGTCAAAATTGTGAGTGTTTCGAGGTTCCCACTTCCGAGTTACTTCGTTTCAACAATAATTACCTGATATTTGTGCGAAATTCAATATCAGAAGTTGTGTAGTCATGATTTTCCTCAACATCGTTACTACAAATATTGTTTTCCCTGCTGCAATGTACGACAATATTCGATTAATTGTAAAATTGTGACAAAAACTTTGATTCTGTTGGGTTCCCTTCTCGAGGAAATGATTTACATCAATCTCATTCGAAGGTTTTTTAAAAGGAAATTCCTGGCTGTAAGAAGTATTCTACAATCTGCCTATTTTTCATAAATTTTGACGATAAATTTATCAGTTTCTGGTATATGGATTAGTGAGTTGAATCCCAGGGTCTATTTTCTCATTTCTTATTGGCGCATGCTCCACTAATGTAGTGGCTATTTGTGGAGGTTCTTGTTTTCTGTGAGTTTCAGTAGAGCTCTTATCTTCAGATAACACAATCTATTCTCTAAAACTATGTTTGATCAATTTGCATACTAAAATTCTAGGGAGGCTGATATACTTAGTTATGTGAAGCAAATCGATAGTGTGTGTCATCGCTGTTAACCACAGATAAGTAAGAACTAAGGACCCTAGAGCCACCAAGACTTGTCTCTTCTGTTTGGCTCCACAGAGTACCAGACAGATATGAAAGCTAATAGAGAAGTTTTGTAGTTTTATAGAGTGACAGGGAGGAGACTAGTGCGAGCAATAACGATGGAAGGAGGCCCATTCAGCTACAAATTGGTGGGGGGGGGGGGGGCTCAGGAAAACCCTAATCATCCCCCACTGTAGATATCAGGCAAGGTCAAGATCCCCCAAGAACTCTGGGCTTTGAGAGGAGGTTCCACAGGCCCTGGTAGTGGCGTGATGAAACTCTGTGTTAGTATTTTGTAGTATCCAAGAGATTCTCCAAGGGTTTCATCTCTTCTCTGTGCATGGATACTTTTTTCAAAGAGTTTTGGATAGCTACGTCACAATTGGATAGCTACGTCACACCTTTCAAATCTTCAACTTTCCTTAGCTTCTATGACTTTTTAAAAACATTTTCTCGACGAACAGACCCGATTACCGTTATTCCTGAGCCATACTCTTTTTTAAAAAAAATAAATAAATTCGACTGAAATACCCCATTTTGATGACATTTCCAGGGATTATGCGGGTTGGCGTGTAGATGGTCCCCTAAGAGTGCACAGGTGATGGGGTGAAGAGGTCTCAATATTTGAGATTTTTTTTTTTTTAGGGGTTGAGGAAATCTTTGAGATCCAGGGGTGGAAATTGGATCTTGTAAGATACCCGGGAACCCCCTACCAAACCCACTAAAACCTCACTTCCTTATCCCTCGTTGGATCTCAGCCTGGAACTGTTCAACACATTACTTCAGGCGATATTTTGAGATTAGCTACAATGGATCATCTTTACTACTGGGTTATGGGTATGTTGAATCATCAAAAATTAACTTCCCTCGACCGGGGATCGATCTCCTATCATTCCATTTCTGAATCGGAGCTCCTACCAAATGAGCTAAGGAAGCGAATGGACAGAAATGCGAAGAGGTCGCTGATCACAAAATCTCTCCCCCCCCCCCTCCGTTAAGAAATCTTAGGTATTCCGTTACCTACCTAGTCAGGGCCTGCGTTTTTACAACCCATTGAGAACGCGTCCAACGGACCAAAAATCCAGCAAATTGGACGCAACTGGGTCTATTCCATGGATAAACCCTTGAGTGTCACTTTACAATGCCCCAGTCTCAGGGAAATCACTCCCATCCAACCTCAAGTTACCATCATGGGGATGGGAATCCTCAGGAATAAGGCCTCCTGCGATATCCTAGCTCCTGGGCTGATGATGTATGGTAGAGTGATAGGAGAAACCCATCTGAGAAGCAATTTGATGCCCATTCATCATCCACCGATCCTCCCCGACCTACTCAAGGATGGAGGATTGATGACAACGAAAGCGGAGAGGCTAGCCCTACATTCCCACAACTCCTCACTGAGGAATCTGATGAGCAGCCTACCCCTTAGTTGGGGTAGGGGTTCAGCCTGCCATTAGGTACCTTGAAACAGAGGCTGACCACCAGAGGCAGCACCAGCAGCATCATTGGTGGGCACTCCTCAACACAGGAGTGTCATCGACGTCAATGGCGTTGGTGGTGGCGCTAATA
Source organism: Apolygus lucorum (assembly GCA_009739505.2). NCBI lineage: Eukaryota > Metazoa > Arthropoda > Insecta > Hemiptera > Miridae > Apolygus > Apolygus lucorum. The sequence continues at coordinate 31,691,702 of CM019171.2, read as the reverse complement.
ATAGGATGTGCCTGCCTGCTTTGAGGACCAAGGTAGGCTCTCCGCGTCTCTTTTAATAATATCAAAATTTGTTTTTTTCCTGAACTAAGGAAGCGAATGGACAGAAATGGACGAGGAAGCTATGTGCCACACCCACTTGACAGTACTTTTTTCCTTGTAAGGGTGTACTACTTGACTGAGCTATGTAAGGACACAACGATCGATGCGCTCCAGCATTTGTTCCGCGTAACTGTCTGAAGCCGCTGTTCTTGCCAGCGATGAGTCTTGGTAGCTCTAGCGTCTTTACTAGGAACTAACCACACAATCGCCTTTTCAGCTTTCAATATTTTTCTCCACCTAAGCATGCTTTTCTTCTTACTTCCAATTTCCTTCGATTCTTACCGTCATTTGTCTCGATATTCTTTTAGGCTTCACCGATCGCTATAAGGAGGGAACCCGAAATCGTTTCGGTCTGCGGAAACGATCTCACCGAATCCGTTGTTTGACCTCGAAGCCACCCGCGCTAAGTTTTCTGTACAGCATTTTGATCGTTCAAAAACAAAAAACGATTCAGTCCACCTAAATGTACATATTCGCCGTCTCCCCTTTTCATTTTATATAAAAAAATTTCAAAAAAAAAAAAAATTAACGAAAATCGCAGGTAAAATTGATAGATACCGCCCCATCTTCCACCAGTCACAGGTGTAGACTCATGGGACCAAACATGCCTGCTGTTCAAAAGGTACGTAAACCGTTTCTGCCAACCAAAACTACAAAGAAGACACAGATTTTGTACCCCGAATTCGAAACACCAACTTCCAGAATTATTTTGTATTTCCTGCGTAACCACTTTATTATCGATAATTTCGTTGTTTTTCATCGCGACTCGGTCGCGTTTTCGTAGGATCAAACCTCGCACTATTTAGCCTCTAAGCGATTAAATAATAATTTGTAATATTTATCGATATTGATTTGTACGCTCGTGATGGATGTATGATTATGATTGACTTACCAATTATTCATATTTAGTGCGAGAATTTCGTGTACAATTTCAACTGTTTTCGATGTTTTATTTTATCCGCCTGTATTGGGTTTTTCGTTGATGTATTCAATATTCTATCCGATTCTGAAAAGTTCAAATTTTGTTCTTACGGTCGTTATTTGTGAGTTAAAATGTGTTTATTATGATTTTAAAAAAACAAATTTTATTTATATCTATTTAAGTTATTTCTTATTTCGAGTTCGATTTGTTCTTCTTGAATTCCAAATATTTCCAGTGAAAATGCGATATCCAGAATATTTTACGTTAAGAATGCACTGCCTTGATAATTACGTTGATTAAACTACAAAACAATGAAATTGTTCATCAATTAAAAAAATGTGTAATCTCCATTTGAATTAGGGTCAATTAAGAGTTACCCGTTCTTTTGTACATTTCTAATTGTATAGATTTAGGTGTAAAAAGAGGAAAAACATAGATTTTATAATGTACCTAGGAAATACTTACCACCTTGTTTTGCATCCCAGAATTAATTTATTTTCACGTTCAATTTTACGTTGTTTCTTTTCACTGTGGCACTAATTATATTGCACTAGTCATATTCGACTCTAGTTGAACAAAAAATTTACAAGGCCCCCCTCATTGTATCTAATAATTACATCCAAGATGTTCATTGTAAGGAGAAGAAATAGTTTTGATGTAGTTGGAAGTTTTATCTATATTAATAAATTCACAGTATATTTTTACAATTGTTTTCTTTCAATGTCTTTCAAAAGACGATCCGTTTTTGTCGGAATTGAGTTTTTATGGAAGAGAAGGCGTACTCTGTGACCGATGGAGTGTACGCACGGGTCGGAAAAACAGTTTATTGTTATTGTTGGAAAGAGAGACAATGTAAATGTAAGGTTCAACTATGTATTTTTGTGAGAACTTTAGAAAATAGCACAACTAGTTGTTTACCAGAACTCGACCTGAACTACGGGATTTTTGAGGTATCCAACAACGAAAATATCGTCGCTCCTCCGCCAAAACCACGAATCTTCAGAACCATCCTCCGCCAAAATCGCGAATCGTAAAAACCTAGTTTTGGGCTAGAAGCTTTTCAAAGTTCACGATAAAATCTTGTGGCCCCTGGTTGAAGAATTTCCCGTTATTGTGGTGTTTCCACGACCTAAAGGTAGTGCAGATTAACTGAGAAATAGGTGGATTGGTTTTTTTTTATACATATATTTTTATTGAAACATTTACATCTGCTCCCATAGCGACTACAGGTGTTCCAAATTACATAGAAAATTATTCTAAATTATGAAATATTCAACAATGTCAATAAAGTAAAACATTAAACATCAAGATAAACAACCAACAACTAAAATATTTCAAATTTGAGCAAACACACATATATATGACTTAAAAATTACTTAAAAATTGTCAAAATCAACTGAGTTTATAAATGTCAACAATTCGTCCCGATGGTCGCAGTACAATTCCCGGAATGAGGCTGGCCAACGACCCCCACACAACACAATTCTTCTTACCATTCTAGCGCGGAATTCGTCATATTTTTGGCACTCGTATGCTATATGATCCCAAGTCTGGGACACTCGCATGGGGCACTGACAGGCATCATCATTTATTATAGCAAAACGTTTTAAGTATGCCCTGTTTCTTCCATGTCCAGTGAGGAGCTGGGTTAGTCTCCACGAAAAGGAAACACTCAGGTCCAGTCTATTCCTGACAGTGTCTGGAATGCGATCCATCCGTAGTCGCCGCCCATATGCTCTCCCAAACCGAGTGGCTCTCCGCCCTCAATTGAGTCTTTAATGCAGACCGCGGCCTCAGATCGAATGCTATCCGGAGGGAATCGTCGGCAGCTGCTCGTTTGGCCCACATATCCGCCTCCTCGTTTCCTCTTATACCAATGTGTGCCTCAACCCATCCAACATCCAGCCCTCAATGGTTGATTAGACGGAAAATCAATGAACGGGTTTCTTCATAAATATATAGATGGTTAGAGGGGTTCCTGAGTGAGTCGAGCGTAACTGCACTATCAGTACATACAGCAGCACTCCTGAGATGCGCTCCTATACACTGACGCCCCAGCCAACGGACCGCCTGCAGCACAGCAAGAGCCTCAGCTTGATTGATGGAACAGGATGGTCCCAAGCGGAACACCTGCCTGTGAATAGGGTCCTCACCCTCTTCCCTGTAGACCACCATGGCCGATCCCACCTTTTCATTACTCTTACTTCCATCCGTGAAGATCCTATAGTGAGGTCCTATAGGTGGATTGGTGGTATGAAAACAAGTACGATCTACTTATGGAACCTCTTCGTACAGAAAGTCAGATTCGTGATTTTGGCGTAGTAAGTTCCTAAATAAGTTAATCGGTATCAGGGAGCCACACTAACAATTAAAATTGCTCATTTAAATTTTTTAAATTAAACACAGAAACAGAGAACACAGAATAAAATGAAATACATCATGGTCGAAGTGGTTGAAAATGATGAAATCGAGAAAATTAGCCATCAGTCTGAGCCATCACACTCTTCCTCGTCGGGCTGTGGGAGCGCATCTCTGGTCGTCGACGTATGTTTCAAGTTCCTATAAAAATCGTGGTACTGTTGGGGGATGGTCAGATCTGTACACATCTTTATGAGGTCTCTGTATTTGTTTGACGCAATAAGAAGCTCCTGCTTGTAAGCATGTTGAGGTGAGTTGGTCTGGAGCTGCCGTGCTGGAAGGGTCTTCGAGGTTGATCTCTTTGCTCTGGGCCCTCAATTTGGTGACGTCAGTGCCACTTCAATGTAGTCGCCACGATAGCTGGTCTTGTAACGTCCGGTGATCAGGGGTCCATCATTTGAATCGGCTTTACTGAATTCGATCGAACAGAGCTGCCTCCAAGGGCACGTGTTTTTGAGGGTTTCTGCGAGAGGTTTAAAATCCATAAAATCTTGAAAGGTCATTTTGTTGACGGTGAATGGTTGAGGGTTAATTCTGGCACCTCTTATAATTGGGGCCCACCCTTCAGGGACGTAAACAGGGACGTGTTTGGATTTTTTTCTATTTTAGCGTGGATAGAATCGCACTCAATCTCAGTGTGCCCTGGTTCAAAAAAGGGTGCCTTATTGACTTCAAATTTTGGATTTTTTGGAAAACAAAAAAGTGAAGTGCAATGCAAGAAATGAAGTGCATAAAAATTGGATAATTTATCACGTAAGTATGAAGAAAATTATAATGGAGTAGGTTATCCAGTAAAATAAAATCACGATAAAAGAAAACATATCCACTTCTTATAAATGGAGGAAGAGCAGCCTCATCAGGTTTTTCCCTTCTTATAGGTTGACAAATGAATTAAATTTCCCGCTTTTTAAAAACAACGATTTTTTACCTTACGATGTTATCTACATCGATGTTTCTATTAAATATCGACATTAGTGATGCGACATCGATAGAAAATATCGATGTTTCTCAACATCGATGTTTTTAAAGTCCACCATCGATGTCGAGTCGAAACATCGACCAAAAACATTGATGTTGCTTAACATCGATGTGCCCGACCTATACATAATTACCCTTTTACATAATAATAAATATGTATTCGATAACGTTTGCTTGTAGGTACCCACTCGAATAGATTTTTTTTATCTGATGAATCAATTTCTAGCCACTAGGTCAATTTCTACCCTAGTACATTTTCCAAATGAATATTTAAAGCAGTTACTAATAAATTAGGTAAATACCTCAGTGAATAACAAAAGTACATTATCGTTCATAATTTCCATAGCACTTGCCCTGGCATTTGTTAAAAATAGGAAAGGATTGAAAGGAAGAAATTGCAAATTAAAGATGAACCTTGTTTATTAAAGTATTTTTAAAAAGTACAACACATGAACAAAAACACATGGTACATAATATTCCAAATCTCAAACATTCACTCAGGTTCAGGTTTTTCCATTTTACATGTTTGCTCCGCAGTACCTCTTATTTACTGTAGGTACCGGTAGAAAACTGAATCAGTAGAAAAATTAGCTATTATTTAAATTCCTGCAAGTATGTAATAGTTCATCACGATTGGTATTTTAACGCTTGTTTCATTCATTATTTTAATGTGTAAACTATTGAGAAAAACCAATGAGAACAACAAATGAGGAAAATTACTATATTGGTTATAACATCAGTAAGAAACATCGATGTTGTGAAAACATAGCCATCCAAACATTGATGTTTAATCGACATTGACATCGATGTTTTCCGTTCGATGTCACATCCCTAGCTCATCAGCTCTTTCTTATCACTACATCGAGTAGGTTTGGATAATTTTTCATCCTCAATTTGCTAAATTAGCGGAACCATCAATCTATATGTCCAACATAGCAACAGCTGAGACATCTAATTGAGAAAGAAGAAGAAGAAGAGCAGGTAGGTTTGGTTCCTGAAGGAGATGCACTTTCATCTTATTTCTTCTCGATGTAAACCGAAATAACTGATTTTATCACCTACGATTTTCATATTTCATTCCCTCGCGAGTCGTGTCATGATCATGATTTGTAATTATTGAGTTTTGAGAAATCTAAGTTAGATCCCTGTAGGTCTAAAGGTCTGTAGGTCTCTATTAGATTCAAGTACCAGTTTTCCGTGGTTGTTTACGCCCGAGTTTTGCTTTCATCTTGAGTGTTTTGTCGATAGATTTCAGATTAGTTACATTCTGAAAGAAGTGCCGTATTTACCACCCCTATTTCGGGCCTAAAACGATCAGGCAGTGCGGTTCATGATCATTTCGCCTACGATTCGCGAGTTTAGTGTTCATGAGGAAAAACAGTGCATCAGAAACAAGCGGATTCTGCCAGCTTCGAGTGCCTGAGGCGGAGATTGATCATCGCAATCACGGCTGAATCAACGAACATTCACCAATATCATGAGGTCAGTAATGTTCCTACCATGATAGAAATTAGTAAGTAACTTTTATTTAGAAATATTATAGAAATTAATGGTTTGAGGAGGATCAAGCCACGACTGCCTGGGCAAGATAAAATTAATTTGAATAACGTCTGAAACCAGGTGTTAAGCTATCTCGTATCCATAACTCGATTGTAGGTAAAAATAATTCAATAATAGATAATCTAAAAACGCTGCAAATCATTGCTCAAAGGATTATTATTTTCTGTATAGATCACCCTTCTGTCACTGGTTCTCCAGCACCTACCACCATCTGTATTCTCCCTTGACCTTCCCTCTCAAATTTCAGCTTCCTGCGTTCAATAGGATTGAAAATGGCTTCGGAGCTTACTCAGCTGATCAGTGATCTGAAGAGTGAAGAAGCCTTTGAGCAATAATTTGCAGCGTTTTTTACCCACCAACATTTTTTTACCTACCAGCTAGGTACTACCTACCACACCATACTGGCTTCACACCTTCACAATCAAGTTTATTAGAAAGAACTAAACGCTTCACACTCGATTTGAAAAATAGAAAGCTTCAAATGGAAATGTATTTACTGGTTACGCAGAAGGCAAAACTGTATACAAATCGAAGAAATGTACAGCGATCGCATTTTAGTCCGATAAAATTTGAATGGAGATTAGACCTCTTTTGCGATTCACACTCATGATTCTGTTTTATCGAAGGAAAACCTTCAAGTACTCGTAGGGACCGAACGGTTTGTCCTACAGAGCTCCGGGTGGTCTCAAATTTTTTTAAAAATTCAATACTATTTAAAATTGGTGAAAAAACGATACCTTTATTTCGAGAGTTTTCGAGCTAGGGCACTCTTGAAAATTTCAACCCTTAATTTTCACCCCTTAGAAGTGTCCTACATCAACCAAAAGCTTCGCGGCACAACTAGACCCCAAATGGAGCCCATATACCAAATTTGAACCAAATCGGTCCAGTGTTGCTAAGAAAAGTGCCGCGTACGGTGGACGGACGGAAATTTTTTTATTAGATTTTCGTATTCTACGTACTTACTTTGAAACGTAAAGCATCAAATTTTGAGGGGGGTTAAAATTTTTTTTTTCTTGCTCGATTCCAAAGGCTTATTATTGAAAATGATGAACCAAAACGTCAATCTCAGAATCGCCGCATACACTATGCGACTGCCTGCAGGCCGTCTCATCAACAGGCGAACGTCCGACCAGAATCGCCGAGCAAAATACACTGTCGTACGACGGCCTCACGATTGCCTTCAGTTAAACTGACACTGTGTGAGTGCCACAAGAGTTGACCATCTACACGCCGATCCGAACAACCCCTGAAATCGGACAATAATTCGTATGGGTTTGAACATTACACGGATTTCATGATAGACTGACAAGAAGGCCTATAACGTAAAGCGCGCGTAGACATTGTGATTTGGGTTTTTTCAACCTTGAAAAGTGAAAACATGCTTTTGCTATCTTGGTCGACTTGGAAGCAATAATAAACTTTAGTTTCCTCGGGAAGTCATGGGCACATCGCACACCATACAGCAGTACATAGCATCACCTACTTAAGGGATAGGTACATAGGTAACTTTACTTCACAGGGTGCCTCTATGAGACTGCAGAGTTTGAACGACCCGTGTACCCCTGGTAGGTACCTACCAACAGGAAGCTGAAATTTCGTAGGTATCAACTCTGAGCCTACAGAGTTTGAATGACAAAAATTGATGTAGGTAGGTACTCTTCCAAGATCATTATCAACGACTTCTAAAATGTCTCAACATGAAATACGTCACATTTTGAAAGACGAACCGTCAGCTGGCAGAAGTATCACAAGTATGAACAACATGTTAATTTTGATTCATTATTGAAAATAAATTCTTTGGAATCGTCCGAAAAAAAAACATTTTACCCCCCTCCTAGTCTAGTTGTGCCCCGAAGCTTTTGGTTGATGTAGGTCACTTCTAAGGATTGAAATTTTGAAGACGCCCTAACTCAAAAAGTTTTGATATGGAGGTATTGTTTTTCCATCAATTTAGGATAGTATAGAATTTTTAGAGACCACGCGGAGCCCTGTAGGACAAACCGTTCGCTCCCTACGAGAATTTAAGGGTTGGACGTACGATAAATCAGAAACACGAGTGTGAATCGCAAAAGAGGCCTAATCTCCATTCAAATTTTAGCTGACCGAAATGCGATCGCTGCAGGTACGTGGTAGATGACAATGGCAAAGCCGAGTTCTTTGTATACGAGTGATCTATAAAAAAAAAAAAAAACCGTTGTGTAATAATGAGGAATTTCACCATGTCGGAATTTCCTATTTTTGACCCCAAAATCGGATTCAGCACCTCTAAAAACCCCCTAAGGCAAACTTTCAGCCCGAACTTCCTAATTTACGAATAAACAAAACAGTGTAGAAAATACGAATGTTTAAAAAAACCGGGAAAATGACGTCATGCTGGAATAGTTCATTTATGGCCGCTTGAAGCGCTGAGATCGAGAAATCTATAGTCCCCAGATGCAAAATTTCATGAAACAGTAAAGTTCGAAATCGAAAAACTGAAGAAAAAAATAGAAAAAGCGAGATGGGGGAAATTAGGTTTCCTCTGTTTTTGTTTGATAACTTTTCTCTTAGAAAACACGATTTCGTCGTCCCAATGGGCAACACTGGGAGGAGACGGCGATCCGAACAGCCCAATCAGCGAGCGTTCCCGCTGCACGTCTGTTTTCCCGGTTAGTTTTGAAATTAAAAATTTTGATTGTCTCCCAAAAATAACAGGAGACTTATTTTCCGAAATCAGCCCGATTTTCATCTATCCCACACCATTAACCATTCAGGAAAAATGCAAACAGAAATCAGTGAAATTCCTCATTGGCGTCGTTTTTAGGTAGATTTATTATGATGATATTGTTCATACAATGATTCAGGGTAATTTCATTCTGAGGTGGTTCTAGCTGAAAGATGTTATGGTTCAAAAAAACTGGGTTACCCTCCGAAGAGGGCTTGCCTTATGTTTCGTATTCCATCCTTGTCTAGGGGAGTGCTAAACGTCTCTCCTTTCATACGACACGAGATACGTGAGGAAGAAACCAGGTATATATACCGCGGTATTAGTTGGAAACTGATGACTCGAGAAGGAACGAGGAGTCGACCAATTGTAGTTCGAGGAGATGCTAAGAGAGCGCAGCACGAGACAGCTCTGCTAAAACAGAGTTCATCACTTATTGAATAATTTAAAACACTGTTGGTATCACAGCCTGGTTTAACGATCTGTTTACAGTTTTCATACTACGAAGACACACCACAAACTTACCTACCAGAAAATTGAGGTTACGACTCACACATGTTAGTACAATTTCTACCTATTATTAACCTGTTACGTGAAACTTTCCTCATTTCTTTCATCTGGGTCCCTCTTAATTTTGAGATGCTTGGACAATAAATTACTGCTCTACTCCAAACTAGGAATGAGTATGGACAATACTTATTCCTTATTCAATAAATTTGGTTCGAACGTTCAAAAAAACGAAAACACTCCTTCATTAGGGGTCTTACAGTTTGACGGGGAGGTAGTTCGATTTTCAGAGCCTGAGGTTTGATTTGGAAAATTATTGATTTTCTAAGATCTCGAGGTTTGATTTGGAAAATTATTGATTTTCTAAGATCTTGAGGTTTGATTTGGAAAATTATTGATTTTCTAAGATCTCGAGGTTTGATTTGGAAAATTATTGATTTTCTAAGATCTTGAGGTTTGATTTGGAAAATTATTGATTTTCTAAGATCTCGAGGTTTGATTTGGAAAATTATTGATTTTCTGAGATCTTGAGGTTTGATTTGGAAAATTATTGATTTTCTAAGATCTCGAGGTTTGATTTGGAAAATTATTGATTTTCTGAGATCTCGAGGTTTGATTTGGAAAAATATTGACTTTCTAAGATCTTGAGGTTTGATTTGGAAAATTATTGATTTTCTAAGATCTTGAGGTTTGATTTGGAAAATTATTGATTTTCTAAGATCTTGAGGTTTGATTTGGAAAATTATTGACTTTCTAAGATCTCGAGGTTTGATTTGGAAAAATATTGACTTTCTAAGATCTCGAGGTTTGATTTGGAAAATTATTGATTTTCTGAGATCCTGAGGTTTGATTTGGAAAATTATTGATTTTCTGAGATCTTGAGGTTTGATTTGGAAAATTATTGATTTTCTGAGATCTTGAGGTTTGATTTGGAAAATTATTGATTTTCTAAGATCTCGAGGTTTGATTTGGAAAATTATTGATTTTCTAAGATCTCGAGGTTTGATTTGGAAAAATATTGATTTTCTAAGATCTTGAGGTTTGATTTGGAAAATTATTGATTTTCTAAGATCTTGAGGTTTGATTTGGAAAATTATTGATTTTCTAAGATCTCGAGGTTTGATTTGGAAAATTATTGATTTTCTAAGATCTTGAGGTTTGATTTGGAAAATTATTGATTTTCTAAGATCTTGAGGTTTGATTTGGAAAATTATTGATTTTCTAAGATCTTGAGGTTTGATTTGGAAAATTATTGATTTTCTAAGATCTCGAGGTTTGATTTGGAAAATTATTGATTTTCTAAGATCTCGAGGTTTGATTTGGAAAATTATTGATTTTCTAAGATCTTGAGGTTTGATTTGGAAAATTATTGATTTTCTAAGATCTTGAGGTTTGATTTGGAAAATTATTGATTTTCTAAGATCTCGAGGTTTGATTTGGAAAATTATTGATTTTCTAAGATCTCGAGGTTTGATTTGGAAAATTATTGATTTTCTAAGATCTTGAGGTTTGATTTGGAAAATTATTGATTTTCTAAGATCTTGAGGTTTGATTTGGAAAATTATTGATTTCTAAGATCTTGAGGTTTGATTTGGAAAATTATTGATTTTCTAAGATCTTGAGGTTTGATTTGGAAAATTATTGATTTTCTAAGATCTCGAGGTTTGATTTGGAAAATTATTGATTTTCTAAGATCTTGAGGTTTGATTTGGAAAATTATTGATTTTCTAAGATCTTGAGGTTTGATTTGGAAAATTATTGATTTTCTAAGATCTCGAGGTTTGATTTGGAAAATTATTGATTTTTCTAAGATCTCGAGGTTTGATTTGGAAATTATTGATTTTCTAACGATCTTGAGGTTTGATTTGGAAAATTATTGATTTTCTAAGATCTTGAGGTTTGATTTGGAAAATTATTGATTTTCTAAGATCTTGAGGTTTGATTTGGAAAATTATTGATTTTCTAAGATCTTGAGGTTTGATTTGGAAAATTATTGATTTTCTAAGAGCTTGAGGTTTGATTTGGAAAATTATTGATTTTCTAAGAGCTTGAGGTTTGATTTGGAAAATTATTGATTTTCTAAGATCTTGAGGTTTGATTTGGAAAATTATTGATTTTCTAACATCTTGAGGTTTGATTTGGAAAATTATTGATTTTCTAAGAGCTTGAGGTTTGATTTGGAAAATTATTGATTTTCTAAGATCTTGAGGTTTGATTTGGAAAATTATTGATTTTCTAAGATCTTGAGGTTTGATTTGGAAAATTATTGATTTTCTAAGATCTTGAGGTTTGATTTGGAAAATTATTGATTTTCTAAGATCTTGAGGTTTGATTTGGAAAATTATTGATTTTCTAAGATCTTGAGGTTTGATTTGGAAAATTATTGATTTTCTAAGATCTTGAGGTTTGATTTGGAAAATTATTGATTTTCTAAGATCTTGAGGTTTGATTTGGAAAATTATTGATTTTCTAAGATCTTGAGGTTTGATTTGGAAAATTATTGATTTTCTAAGATCTTGAGGTTTGATTTGGAAAATTATTGATTTTCTAAGATCTTCGAGGTTTGATTTGGAAAATTATTGATTTTCTAAGATCTTGAGGTTTGATTTGGAAAATTATTGATTTTCTAAGATCTTGAGGTTTGATTTGGAAAATTATTGATTTTCTAAGATCTTGAGGTTTGATTTGGAAAATTATTGATTTTCTAAGATCTTGAGGTTTGATTTGGAAAATTATTGATTTTCTAAGATCTTGAGGTTTGATTTGGAAAATTATTGATTTTCTAAGATCTTGAGGTTTGATTTGGAAATTATTGATTTTCTAAGATCTTGAGGTTTGATTTGGAAAATTATTGATTTTCTAAGATCTTGAGGTTTGATTTGGAAAATTATTGATTTTCTAAGATCTCGAGGTTTGATTTGGAAAATTATTGATTTTCTAACATCTTGAGGTTTGATTTGGAAAATTATTGATTTTCTAAGATCTTGAGGTTTGATTTGGAAAATTATTGATTTTCTAAGAGCTTGAGGTTTGATTTGGAAAATTATTGATTTTCCAAGATCTCGAGGTTTGATTTGGAAAATTATTGATTTTCTAAGATCTTGAGGTTTGATTTGGAAAATTATTGATTTTCTAAGATCTCGAGGTTTGATTTGGAAAATTATTGATTTTCCAAGATCTCGAGGTTTGATTTGGAAAATTATTGATTTTCTAAGATCTCGAGGTTTGATTTGGAAAATTATTGATTTTCCAAGATCTCGAGGTTTGATTTGGAAAATTATTGATTTTCTAAGATCTCGAGGTTTGATTTGGAAAATTATTGATTTTCCAAGATCTCGAGGTTTGATTTGGAAAATTATTGATTTTCTAAGATCTTGAGGTTTGATTTGGAAAATTATTGATTTTCTAAGATCTTGAGGTTTGATTTGGAAAATTATTGATTTTCTAAGAGCTTGAGGTTTGATTTGGAAAATTATTGATTTTCTAAGATCTTGAGGTTTGATTTGGAAAATTATTGATTTTCTAAGATCTTGAGGTTTGATTTGGAAAATTATTGATTTTCTAAGATCTCGAGGTTTGATTTGGAAAATTATTGATTTTCCAAGATCTCGAGGTTTGATTTGGAAAATTATTGATTTTCTAAGATCTCGAGGTTTGATTTGGAAAATTATTGATTTTCCAAGATCTCGAGGTTTGATTTGGAAAATTATTGATTTTCTAAGATCTTGAGGTTTGATTTGGAAAATTATTGATTTTCTAAGATCTTGAGGTTTGATTTGGAAAATTATTGATTTTCTAAGAGCTTGAGGTTTGATTTGGAAAATTATTGATTTTCTAAGAGCTTGAGGTTTGATTGGGAAAATTATTGATTGTTCTAAGAGCTGAGGTTTGATTTGGGAAAATTATTGATTTTCTAAGATCTTGAGGTTTGATTTGGAAAATTATTGATTTTTCCTAAGATCTCGAGGTTTGATTTGGAAAATTATTGATTTTCCTAAGATCTTCGAGGTTTGATTTGGAAAATTATTGATTTTCTAAGATCTTGAGGTTTGATTTGGAAAATTATTGATTTTCTAAGATCTTGAGGTTTGATTTGGAAAATTATTGATTTTCTAAGAGCTTGAGGTTTGATTTGGAAAATTATTGATTTTCTAAGAGCTTGAGGTTTGATTTGGAAAATTATTGGTTTTCTAAGATCTTGAGGTTTGATTTGGAAAATTATTGATTTCCAAGATCTCGAGGTTTGATTGGAAAATTATTGATTTTCTAAGAGCTTGAGGTTTGATTTGGAAAATTATTGGTTTTCTAAGATCTTGAGGTTTGATTTGGAAAATTATTGATTTTCCAAGATCTCGAGGTTTGATTTGGAAAATTATTGATTTTCTAAGAGCTTGAGGTTTGATTTGGAAAATTATTGATTTTCTAAGAGCTTGAGGTTTGATTTGGAAAATTATTGGTTTTCTAAGATCTTGAGGTTTGATTTGGAAAATTATTGATTTTCCAAGATCTCGAGGTTTGATTTGGAAAATTATTGATTTTCTAAGATCTTGAGGTTTGATTTGGAAAATTATTGATTTTTCAAGATCTTGTGGTTTGATTTGGAAAATTATTGATTTTTCAAGATCCTGAGGTTTGATTTGGAAAATTATTGATTTTTCAAGATCCTGAGGTTTGATTTGGAAAATTATTAATTTTTGTAGATTTTGAAGATCTCAAAATTTATGCAAACTAGATATCTCTAATAAGGATCATCAGCTGGAGAATTTCCAACCACGAAAAAATAAGTTTCTGTAAAAATGTTGATGTAGGTATTTCGATTTTAAACAGCTTTTTTTAAAACAAAATTTGGTTTGAACATTGAAACAAACTGAAGTACGCTCCTTCATTAGGTAGAATGATCTTGAAATTTTATCTTGAAAATGATTGATTTATGTATATTTTCAAGTTTGTCTTTTGTGGATCAAGAAGTTTATACCGACAGATGATTTATGATAAACATATTTATACTTTCACATAGGTACAGGTAAAAATGTTTACTACATTAGGTACTTTAAAAATCTAGAATTAGTCTAATAGGAAAAATATTTTTAATGAAGTTAAATTTGTCTTTCAAAGATAGTGAATTTTAGTGTTGGGTTTGAGATCATGATAACATTGAATGTTGTAAAATTAAATTAAAATTAAAATGAAATAAAATTTTCATTTTGTTTTGCCTTGGATTATTCGTCAGAATAATCATTTGGAAGTATCAACAGCAGATGCCGATGAGGTCGTCAGCTAGAAACAAAGTCTGTGGTATCTTTCAGAGTCGAGGAAGAAGGGATGGCGTTTATGACCAGACTGCCACGTATTTTCGGCAAAAGAAGGGAATGATTATTGATTTTTGAGCCGGCACCCGACGAAAGCTCCAGTCCGCCACTCGGAACTGTCTCTCGGTTCTTTTCAACTGAGCTGTTACGAGAGGTGAACTGCTACTCATGTTTGGAGCTGCTACTCGTTCCTTCTCTTTTGATTTAGTATATCTCATTATCTTGTAGGTGTCTTTTATTATATTTATGAGTAGGAAACTACCCTTCAGAAGGAAATGGAAGTATCTTTAAGAATTAAGACTTTGCCAGGGTTTTTTCTTGGAATCTATTATTGTAGGTGTCATTTCATTTACGACAAAAGTTGTAATTTTTAACCCTCACTCCTTGAAACCCCTGTTGTAACCCCTCCTTTTTACCCCTGTTTTCTTCAATTTACATCGTATCTTAACCTTAAAAACTAAGTTAAAATTGCCTATTGCTGAAAAACCTTGTAGGTACTTATGGCTAGAACAATACCTAATGATGTATGGTAGGTATATTCGAAATCAGCGCCCAATTTTCTCGAATAAAGATCATCCATTTAGTTTTTCAAAAACTTCGCTCATTCATTCATGCTGGTAGAACGGGAGTAAAAAAATGTGAAGTAAACAATCATATCAGGTTGAATTTTCGTCCAACTGCCATTTCTGGCGTCGCGGACGTCATCAGCTGTCTTCCAAAGGGCTTCTTAGTCTCTCATTCATTGTTCAGGAATCTGTTCATTATGAAATTTTGGATTACTGGGGGGTCAAGATATCAACTAAATATAACCAAAAAACATATTTTCAGGGGGTTTCAGTGGAAATTGCCGTTTTAATCTTGTTAGCTTGCGAATCATCAGGATGTAATTTCTGATTGTCGCACAACTCCAGGAATCAAAAATTATCTCAAAATGGATGAAAATTGGTGGCAAAAGAGTCTTTTGGGGACCAGTGTAATAATTCACTTACTTTTGACATATTTGAATCTAAAATTTAGCACTTTCCTCACTTAGAATTGATCGATTTTGATGAAATTTGGTTTATAAGCTCCATTTGGGGTCTAGTTGTGCCCCGAAGATTTTGGTTGATGTAGGTCACTTCAAAAAATTTTGATAAGAAGGTATTATTTTTCCATCAATTTAAGATAGTATAGAATTTTTTGAGACCAAGCGGAGCCCTGTAGGACAAACCGTTCGCTCCCTACGGGAATTTATTCGCTCCCTACGGGTTAGACTTGCAATAAATCAGAAACACGAGTGTGAATCGCAAAAGAGGCCAAATCTCCGTTCAAATTGAAGCAGACCGAAATGCGATCGATGTTTTTCTTCAAGTTGATTTGTGGTAACAATGGCAATGCCGTGTTCTTTGCAGACGAGTGATCTACATAGAAAAATAATAAACCTTTGTGTAATAATTTGCAGCGTTTTTGCGTAGAATTAAAAAATGATCAACTTTGTTTTTTCAAATGGGAACTCCCATTTTTTGCGCAATTTTGTCATTTTTGAATTCTACGCGTAAAATTATGAAGAATAGCAATGTTCAGATTTTTTTCGTACACAATTAGAAAAAATAAGTTATTTGGATACCTTGTATGCTGTCCTCTCGTTAGTTACTGTATGCAGGGTGTAAACCAACAGGTCTTCCACAATGCAGGAGTCAATACTACAATTAATTAGCAACAAAATTAGCAACAAGTTAGGTATTTTAATTTGGTGGGTTTTTCGTGATTTTGACCTTACATTATCGGTAATGACTAACATAATTTGCTGTGTGAATTCAAATTTGACGATACCGTTTGAAAGAGCGTTAAGCATTTTATTAGAATTTATTTGGATTTTGAAATGCAGAGGTCTGAAACGGTAACAGTGACGGAGAGCGGCTCAGTGAGTCACAGGAACGTAGCAGGCACCACCCGTGTGTAGTTCGTGAACGATCCGCTAGAGATCGCGAGCGATCATGAAAAAACCTCGCCTTGGACCACTCCTCTCACCACTGTGAACCCCTCTCCGCCCACCGCGCGGACCACCATTCCCCGAGGCCCGCCTCCCCCTCCCAACGCCGCCCCTGCGGACCACCTGGCCCGCCTCCCCCCTCCTAGCCGGCAGGCCAAGCCTGCAACTGGAAAATCTCCCCTAGCGGCAGTTCCCCACCTTCGCCCCAACCTCGCGCTGTGCGGTCAGTCTTGTTCTCTCGTTTTTTGGGGTCCCCTCAACTCTCTTCATCACAATTTATTTACACTAAAAAAACCGTTTCAACAATAATTATTTCCCGTAAATAAAAACCGCCAAAAATACCCGTTTTTTCGTCGAAATATCCGCCCCCGTTTTATTTCTACTTGGCAGTTCTGCCCGTGAATCCACCCTCTGCCAAGATGGTGCCAGACGTTCAGTGACCCCATCTGAAAGGAGTGTTTTCAGCGCATTATGGACTTCGTATTTATATAGGTAAGTCTCAATATTTCTCAATTTTCGTTATATTTCAACAAGAAACTACTTCGTGTCAAAAATTACGTCAAAACAAGTCAAAATCGCAGCAGTTTTCGAGGTAGAAATAAGCCGATTTCTTTCTCGACCCCCGATGATTCAACCCCTACAGGACTCGCTGTCACCGAATCTCAACTCCTTCTCCACAACCTGCACAATTTACGGGTTTTCATACACATTTGGATTCATCTTGAATTCAAAAGCTCACTCCATTAGTTTGGTGGGCAGTATAAATGACTGTAAAGCGTGAAATGAAGGCGTATTTCAGAATTAGTGCGAAAAAATTGATGAATTATTGATAACATGATCCGTAAATTCAGATAGAGATACATCAATTTCTCATAATTTTCATAATAATTTATCAACTTTTTTTGCAATGTTTTTATTTATTGAATATTAATTACATAACAACTGAGCACATAAGGAGCCCATCTAATTAATTTACTTAAAAAAAACTAGTTAAACTGTTCAATTGTTTATCAACATGAAACTACAAAACTCAAGTCAAAATCCCAGCAGTTTTCGAGGTTGAAATAAGCCGATTTCTTTCTCGACCCCCGATGATTCAACCCCTACAGGACCCGCTGTCACAGAATCTCAACTCGTCCTCCTCAACCTTCAATTTACGGGTTTTCAAACAAATTTCGAATCATTTCAAATCTATGTGGATTCATTTCGAATTCAAAAACTCTCTCCATAAGTTGGGCGGGCAATATTAATGGCTATAAAGTGTGAAATGAAGGCGTATCTCAGAATTAGTGCGAAAAAATGGGTTAACTATTGTTAACATGATCCGTAAATTCAGATAGAGATACATCAATTTGTCATAATTTTCATTATTATAGTATATCAACACGAAACTACAAAAATTACGTCATAATCCCTGCAGTTTTCGAGGTAGAAATAAACCGATATCTTTCTGGATTTCTTTCTCGATTCGACCCCTACAGGACTCGCTGTCACAAAATCTCAACTCCTTCTCCACAACCTGCACCATTCAGTTTATTCAAACAAATTTGGATTCATTTTGAATTCAAAAGCCCACTCCATAAGTTGGGTGGGCAGTATAAATGACTGTAAAGCGTGAAAGAAGGCGTATTTCAGAATTAGTGCGAAACACTTGATGAATTATTGATAACATGATCCGTAAATTCAGACTGGTATACATCAATTATTATATCCACACGACTACCTCGTGTCAAAAATTACGTCAAAAC
Organism: Apolygus lucorum; assembly: GCA_009739505.2. Taxonomy (NCBI): domain Eukaryota; kingdom Metazoa; phylum Arthropoda; class Insecta; order Hemiptera; family Miridae; genus Apolygus; species Apolygus lucorum. The sequence continues at coordinate 31,673,482 of CM019171.2, read as the reverse complement.
AAGTCAAAATCCATGCAGTTTTCGAGGTAGAAATAAGCCGATTTTTTTCTCCTATGGATCAACCCCGACAGGTTTCACTGTCAACTTCACAGAATCTCAACTCCTCCACAACCTGCACCATTCAGTTTATTCAAACAAATTTAGATTCGTTTCAAATTCAAAAACCTCTCCATAAGTTTGTTGGGCAGTATAAATGACTATAAAGCGTGAAAGAAAGGCATATTTCAGAATTAGTCTGAAAAAATGGTTGAATTATTGATAACACGATCCGTAAATTCGGACAGGTATACATCAATTTTTCATAATTTTCATTACGTATATAAAAACGAAACTACCTGGTGACCACAATTACGTAAAAACAAGACAAAACCTCAAAGTTTTCGAGGTAGAAATAAGCCGATTTCTTTCTCGACCCCCGATGATTCAACCCCTGCAGGACTCGCTGTCACAGAATCTCAACTCGTCCTCCACAACCTGCACAATTTGTTCAATGGGCAGTTTATACTGTAATATAGCTGCAAAGTGTGAAATGAAGGTGTAATACATAATTAGTCCGATAAAAATGGGTGAATTATTGATAACATGATCCGTAAATTCAGACAGGTATACATCAGTTTTTCATAATTTTCATTACGTATATCAACACGAAACTACCTGGTGACCACAATTACGTCAAAACAGGATAAAACCTCAAAGTTTTCGAGGTAGAAATAAGCCGATTTCTTTCTCTACCTCCTATGGATCAGCCCCTACAGGATTCACTGTCAACTTCACAGAATCTCAACTCCTTCTCCACAACCTGCACTATTCAGTTTATTCAAACAAATTTGGATTCGTTTCAAAAACCTCTCCATAAGTTGGTTGGTCAGTATAAATGACGATAAAGCGTGAAAGAAAGGCATATTTCAGAATTAGTCTGAAAAAATGGTTGAATTATTGATAACATGATCCGTAAATTAAGACAGGTATACATCATATTTTCATTATATCACAAAACTACCTAGTCACAATTACGTCAAAACAAGACAAAACCTCAAAGTTTTCGAGGTAGAAATAAGCCGATTTCTTTCTCGACCCCCGATGATTCAACCCCTGCAGGACTCGCTGTCACCGAATCTCAACTCGTCCTCCACAACCTGCTCAATTTGTTCAATGGGCAGTTTATACTGTAATATAGCTGCAAAGTGTGAAATGAAGGTGTAATACATAATTAGTCCGATAAAAATTGTTGAATTATTGATAACATGATCCGTAAATTCAGACAGGTATACATCAATTTTTCATAATTTTCATTACGTATATCAACACGAAACTACCTGGTGACCACAATTACGTCAAAACAGGATAAAACCTCAAAGTTTTCGAGGTAGAAATAAGCCGATTTCTTTCTCTACCTCCTATGGATCAGCCCCTACAGGATTCACTGTCAACTTCACAGAATCTCAACTCCTTCTCCACAACCTGCACTATTCAGTTTATTCAAACAAATTTGGATTCGTTTCAAAAACCTCTCCATAAGTTGGTTGGTCAGTATAAATGACGATAAAGCGTGAAAGAAAGGCATATTTCAGAATTAGTCTGAAAAAATGGTTGAATTATTGATAACATGATCCGTAAATTAAGACAGGTATACATCATATTTTCATTATATCCACCCAAATCTACCTAGTCACAATTACGTCAAAACAAGACAAAACCTCAAAGTTTTCGAGGTAGAAATAAGCCAATTTCTTTCTCGACCCCCGATGATTCAACCCCTGCAGGACTCGCTGTCACAGAATCTCAACTCGTCCTCCACAACCTGCTCAATTTGTTCAATGGGCAGTTTATACTGTAATATAGCTGCAAAGTGTGAAATGAAGGTGTAATACATAATTAGTCCGATAAAAATTGTTGAATTATTGATAACATGATCCGTAAATTCAGACAGGTATACATCAATTTTTCATAATTTTCATTTCGTATATTAACACGAAACTACCTGGTGACCACAATTATGTCAAAACAAGACAAAACCTCAAAGTTTTCGAGGTAGAAATGAGCCGATTCCTTTCTCGACCCCCGATGATTCAACCCCTACAGGACTCGCTGTCACAAAATCTCAACTCGTCCTCCTCAACCTGTTCAATTTACGGCTTTTCAAACAAATTTGGAATCTTTTCAAATCAATGTGGATTCATTTCGAATTCAAAAACCCTCTCCATGAGTTGGGTGGGGAGTAGAAATGGCTATAAAGAGTGAAATGGAGGCGTATTTCAGAATTAGTCTGAAAAAATGGGTGAATTATTGATACCATGATCCGTAAATTCAGACAGGTATACATCAATTTTTCATAATTTTCATTACGTATATCAACACGAAACTACCTGGTGACCACAATTACGTCAAAACAAGACAAAACCTCAAAGTTTTCGAGGTAGAAATAAGCCGATTTCTTTCTCTACCTCCTATGGATCAGCCCCTACAGGATTCACTGTCAACTTCACAGAATCTCAACTCCTTCTCCACAACCTGCACTATTCAGTTTATTCAAACAAATTTGGATTCGTTTCAAAAACCTCTCCATAAGTTGGTTGGTCAGTATAAATGACGATAAAGCGTGAAAGAAAGGCATATTTCAGAATTAGTCTGAAAAAATGGTTGAATTATTGATAACATGATCCGTAAATTAAGACAGGTATACATCATATTTTCATTATATCACAAAACTACCTAGTCACAATTACGTCAAAACAAGACAAAACCTCAAAGTTTTCGAGGTAGAAATAAGCCGATTTCTTTCTCGACCCCCGATGATTCAACCCCTGCAGGACTCGCTGTCACAGAATCTCAACTCGTCCTCCACAACCTGTACAATTTGTTCAATGGGCAGTTTATACTATAATATAGCTGCAAAGTGTGAAATGAAGGTGTAATACATAATTAGTCCGATAAAAATGGGTGAATTATTGATAACATGATCCGTAAATTCAGACAGGTATACATCAGTTTTTCATAATTTTCATTACGTATATCAACACGAAACTACCTGGTGACCACAATTACGTCAAAACAGGATAAAACCTCAAAGTTTTCGAGGTAGAAATAAGCCGATTTCTTTCTCTACCTCCTATGGATCAGCCCCTACAGGATTCACTGTCAACTTCACAGAATCTCAACTCCTTCTCCACAACCTGCACTATTCAGTTTATTCAAACAAATTTGGATTCGTTTCAAAAACCTCTCCATAAGTTGGTTGGTCAGTATAAATGACGATAAAGCGTGAAAGAAAGGCATATTTCAGAATTAGTCTGAAAAAATGGTTGAATTATTGATAACATGATCCGTAAATTAAGACAGGTATACATCATATTTTCATTATATCCACACAAAACTACCTAGTCACAATTACGTCAAAACAAGACAAAACCTCAAAGTTTTCGAGGTAGAAATAAGCCGATTTCTTTCTCGACCCCTGATGATTCAACCCCTGCAGGACTCGCTGTCACAGAATCTCAACTCGTCCTCCACAACCTGCACAATTTGTTCAATGGGCAGTTTATACTATAATATAGCTGTAAAGTGTGAAATGAAGGCGTAATACATAATTAGTCCGATAAAAATGGTTGAATTATTGATAATATGATCCGTAAATTCAAACAGGGATATAATTATGTTAATATTTTTCTATATACTGAGAAAAATACTCTTATTTCAGTAGGTAACCTTTATCACGGGCTTGGTTCCTAGATAACACTTCTCGGAGGTAATAGACCGGGAGCCGAGGCCAAAAACGGTGACTTACGATTTGAAAGCTACAAACCAATTTTTATTAAAATGTCCTCCAAGGTGAGTAAAAAATGGATTGCTTCCACTCCAAAGCCCCGTCTTTTAAAAATGGCGGCCGTTTGAAATTGTCAAATTTAGAGAAATGATGACTTACGTAGTTGATGGCTGGAAATCAATTCACTTGCAAGAACTAAATATCTAAAGGTGGAAAATACATCTCTGCCACCCTAGTTCCCCGCCCCTGTACAGGCAGAGTCGATCAAATTTTGTCAAAATTTTGACAATTTTTTGACTTATTAGTTGACGGCTGAAATTTTTGTAAGTAGTAGGTTGGTATCCACGAGAAAGAAACAAAAAACTATCTCTGCCCTCCCCACCCCCCGTCTTCCGCTCAGCAGAATCGATTCGAAATTGTCAAATTTACTTTTACTTTTGTCTTCTGAATGCTTGATTGGCTTCCCAAGACCCTAAAAATTATATTCACATGACTTAAGTCTCGATATTTTCATCATTTTTTGATGGTCACGATTCTATTGACTCGAAATCGTATCATCTACCAATAAGCGTCAGAACGTATCGAAATGAGCCGATTTTATTTCAACGTTCAACCTCTGATTCAAAGGACTGGTTTCGGCTTTCTATCTACTTCGCAATCAACTCGTCCTACACAAACTGTACAATTTACTCATTTTTGAACGATTTCGGATTAATTTCAAATTCAAAAACCTCTCCATAACTTGGGTGGCCAGTATAAATAACTTCCTCGCATGAATCGAGAGATTATTACAGGATTTGTCTGAGAAAATTATTGAATTATCGATAACTTGGTCTGTAAATTCACATGGGAGCACGTCAGCACGTTTCTTGAGCAAAATGGACTGATTTTGGAAACCAGATGACACTCGCTGTTTTGTTTTCTAAGTCACAGAACAGGAGATGGTTTAGACACGGGCTGCATAGTTGCCCATTCATGCAGCATGCGTTAATGAGCGAATTTCCAAAGAAATCATTATTAAACGGCTGCCAAACGTAAAACGCAAGTGGAAATTTTGATTTTGGAGATTTTTTTTTTTTTATCCTTGAAAAGTGAAAACAAAGCTTCCGCTACCTTGGTAGACTCGGAAGCAAAACGCTGCAAATTATTACACAACGGTTTATTATTTTTATATAGATCACTCGTCTGCAAAGCCACCAACCATCCAACATGAAGAAAAACATCGTTCGCATTTCGGTCAGCTTTAATTTGAACGGAGATTAGGCCTGTTTTGCGATTCACACTCGTGTTTCTGATTTATCGTACGTCCAAACTTTAAATTGTCGTAGTGAGCGAACGGTTTGTCCTACAGAGCTCCGGGTGGTCTCAAAAAATTCTAAAAATTCTATAGAATCTTAAATTGAAGGAAAAAAATACCTTTATATCGAAATTTTTTGAGTAAGGGCGTTTTCAAAATTCATTTTGGAACCCTTAGACGTAACGTACATCCACCAAAATCTTCGGGGCACAACTAGACCCCAAATGGAGCCTACATACCAAATTTCATCAAAATCGGTCAATGCTAAGTGGCAAAAGTGCCGCGTACGGCGGACGGACGGCCAAATTTTTATTCGATTTTTGGATTCTACGTACCTTAGAACGTAAACCATCAAATTTTGAGGGGGTGTTAAAAATTTTTTTTTCTTGGTCGATTCCAAAGGTTCATTATTGAAAATAATAAACCAAAAGTCTGCCAATTGGGTGTGGCACATTGCTTCCTCGTATCCATAATCCGATTGTATAGATGATCCGATGCTTAGTAGTTAATCTTAAAACATCAATCTCTAAGTACCTTCCACTATCCTCATAGGGGACCATCCACAAGTCAACCCGCACAATCACTGAATATTGTTGGAACATTTAGAAGTTATGGCTGTTACAAGGATTTCATGTTTGCGCATGCACACAAAACACCTTCAATTTGGGGTTCACGATTTTCATAGGGGACCATCCTCATGCCAACCCAAATAATCCCTGAAAATGGCATCGAAATCGAATGAGAAATGAAGACAAACAGATGACAGAAGAAACCAAAATTCTTCAAGAAGGTCTAAAACGTAAAACTAGAGTAAAAATTTTGATTTTGGAGAACTTTTTTTTTTCAACCTTGAAAAACCCCCCAATAAAATTTGAGGAGTTCATCAGTAAGTGCTGTCCAATTATGAGCATTTTTTTCACCAAATTACGTTCCTGTTACTCCATGCGGGGATTCTTTACTGCCAACCCTACTTGTCAGGTGTTTTTCATTCTCTTCAATAATTCCATCGAGTTCAATATGTTCAATGCCATTTTTTAGATCTCCTTCAGAAACATAATTATGTTCAAGTGAAAAAAGCTGAAAATGTTGAAATTCGAATTTCGAAGCAAAAGCTTTTTAATTTCCTTCAAGATCCGTCCGAAAATAATATTATCGAACGTTCAGGCAAGAAAGGAAACTCTAAGATTGAGTTTTCCGGTCCACTCGGTTCATCAGATTTCCTCGTCGGAAAAGGCCCTTTGAAAAGTGGGTTTTCCTTCCCCTGAACTCCCGAAGTCGCTTTTCCTGGGCTGTTTTCCCTCAAGGCTGGTTCATCCATATTCTTGTTCGTCCCTCAACAGTTTGGGTCGGTGGCCGATGAAAAATTTACCAGTTTTTCCGAGGGAAAAAGGGCGGTTTTCCCGCCTAGGAGTTGAAATATTGATCTTGACTGAGGGTCCACGAAGTACCCGTTTTTTGACGAGGTTTGTTTTATTCATGGTGACGTTGATTGGCTTCGAGCCTGAAATCGCACAGAAGTAGTTTGCGGCACTTGAGTCTACCGTACTGCCTCGAAAATATCAATGAAACGTCCGCCAAGTGGGTGTGGCATTTAGCTTCCTCGTATCCATAACCCGATTGTATAGAAGATCCGATGCATAGTAGTTAATCTCAAAACATCATTCTCTAAGTACTTTGCACTACCCTGATATGGGATCATCTACACGCTAATCTGAACAATCCTGAGAAATTTCGTCGAAATCGGATGGAAAATGTAGAAGCTATGGCTGTTACAAGGAATTCACGTTTGCGCATGCGTAGCAACTATTATTAGTCTGGGTGGATGATTTTCATAGGGGACCATCTACACGCCAATCTGAACAACCCAAGAAAATTTCATCAAATTCAGATGAAAAATGTAATTGGCTGTTACAGGGGATTCACGTTTGCGCATGCGCAGCTGCTACTATCAATCCGGGGGTGATGATTTTCATAGGGGACCATCTACACAATTCCTGAAAATTTCATCAAAATCGGATGAGAATTGTAGATGTTATGGCTGTGGCAAGGATTTCATCACAGACACACAGACACGGAACCAAAATTGTTCAAAAAGGTCTGAAACGTAAAACGCGAGTGGAAATTTCGATTTTGGAGAACTTTTTTTTCAACTTTGAAAAATGAAAACAGCTTCTACTACCTTGGTAGACTCGGAAGCAAAAGCAAAATTAAGTCAATTGAAAAACTATTGATACTATCGAAATTTTAAACTATCGATAGTTTAGCACGACTACGATGCTTGAATGGACTTTTTAGCGATTATTTCTTCCATTCCGCACACGTGTCCGCCCAATAAATTTCCAGTATCTTCCGGGGTGAGGGATCAGTTCCGGTTCCGGGTTTCGCTCGCCCGATCACCCGCCTCGGCAGGCAGTCCTTCCCTTCTCCCGTTTTCGTTGTTCGTGGGGGAAATTCGTGGGTGCGGGAAGGAGAAGCCTCCACCTCCCGTCATAGTTATGGATTTGCGGTGTGAGAGCAGGTTGTGCCGAGTGGGAGGAGAACTCACCAGCATGGATTTGTGGATCCTCTATTTTCCCGAAATTTTTACTTCCTTCACTTGATAAATAGAACTAATATTGGTATTGTGAGAGTTGGGGGTCGACTACATAATGCTGAACTGCAATTTAACCAGAAGCATCAAATCATTTTGCCTGCACATCATAGATTCACCCTTTTGCTTGTTGAATCATATCACAGAAAACATTTACATGCAGGGCCCCAACTTCTTCTGGCTACAATCCGCCAGCAATATTGGCCACTTCAAGGAAAATCTATTGTCCGGAGGGTGTACCAAGCTTGCAAAACTTGTTTTCGTAACAATCCAAAACCTCTTACTCAGATCATGGGCGAATTGCCTCCCGAAAGAGTGAACCCTGCTCGACCATTCATCAACTCAGGTGTTGATTTTTGCGGTCCGATCCAAATAAAAACCAACTCATTACGAAACGCAAAAATCGTCAAGGCCTATGTAGCATTGTTTGTATGTCTAGCAACTAAGGCCGTACACATAGAACTTGTGAGTGATTTGTCGACTCAAGCCTTTATTTGTGCATTAAAACGATTCTTTGCTCGCCGAGGGAAATCAAGGAACATGTTTTCAGACAACGGCTCAAACTTTGTTGGCACCGCTAGAGAATTAAATCAGCATCTTGGAAAGGTTCTTCAGGATCCTCATCTCAGCCACAACGTCTGTGAAGATAGAGTCACATGGCATTTTTCCCCTCCTCGAGCTCCCCACTTCGGTGGAATATGGGAATCTTCTATTAAATCGCTAAAATTCCATTTAAAAAAATTATTTTTTTTATTTAAAAATGTATTTAAAATTTAAAAACGCTTGCATACGAGTCTGCAACGCATTGGGACATTTTCATGTCTTTACCTATTGCTTTTTACCTCACTATAGGATTTTATAACCCACCCTCCGTTGTTGTCAGAATGTGAAACGAATCATCAACATAATAACTATCTATAGCTATTTTTTGTATTTTTCAAACCTCACAATGCGTTGCTGTTGTTACATATTATGTTACAAGTTGACACAATTATTAATATTAAGAGGTAGGTACCTAATTTCAATAAAATAGACGATTCCGGATTAATTATCTTCTACACTCACGATCATTAGTTTGTAAACAAAATATGAGAACAGTTATGCCCATAGCTCCGCTATTCGTATAGTCAATATGTTATGGAGAACATGAAAATGTTCGTTAAATCGAGAGCTTTCCAACGAGTGGTGAACGATTTTTGTGGGTTAAAAAGTGTAGAAAAGGAACAAACCTAACAACGGGGTCGTTGTAAGCGGAAATCATTATAAAGGCACTGTAACACAATTTCGTTACGCAATTTCGTGACAGTTTTTGGTTTATTATTTTCAATAATAAGCCTTTGGAATCGAGCAAGAAAAAAAAAATTTAACCCCCCCTCAAAATTTGATGTTTTACGTTTCAAGGTACGTAGAATACGAAAATCGAATAAAAAAATTTCCTTCCGTCCGCCGTACGCGGCACTTTTCTTAGCAACACTGGACCGATTTGGTTCAAATTTGGTATATGGGCTCCATTTGGGGTCTAGTTGTGCCGCGAAGCTTTTGGTTGATGTAGGTCACTTCTAAGGGGTGAAAATTAAGGGTTGAAATTTTCAAGAGAGCCCTAGCTCGAAAACTCTCGAAATAAAGGTATCGTTTTTTCACCAATTTAAAATAGTATTGAATTTTTAAAAATTTTTGAGACCACCCGGAGCTCTGTAGGACAAACCGTTCGGTCCCTACGAGTACTTGAAGGTTTTCCTTCGATAAAACAGAATCATGAGTGTGAATCGCAAAAGAGGTCTAATCTCCATGCAAGTTTTATCGGACTAAAATGCGATCGCTGTTCATTTCTTCGATTTGTTTACAGTTTTGCCTTCTGCGTAACCAGTAATCAAATTTCCATATGAAGCTTTCTATTTTTCCAATCGAGTGTGAAGCGATTAGTTCTTTCTAATAAACTTGATTGTGAAGGTGTGAAGCCAGTATGGTGTGGTAGGTAGTACCTAGCTGGTAGGTTAAAAAAATTTGGTAGGTAAAAAAAATGTTGGTGGGTAAAAAACGCTCATTGCTCAAAGGCTTCTTCACTCTTCAGATCACTGATCAGCTGAGTGAGCTCCGAATCCATTTTAAATCCTATTGAATGGAAGTGCTCTTCCAGGCGTCTCCAGCATTCGAGGAGATCTTCTTCACTCCTCAGATCACAGATCAGCTGAGTGAGCTCCGAAGCCATTTCCAATCCAATTGAATGGAAGTGCTCTTCCAGGCGTCTTCAGCATTTGAGGAGATCTTCTTCACTCTTCAGATCACTGATCAGCTGAGTGAGCTCCGAAGTCATTTTCAATCCTATTGAACGCAGGAAGCTGAAATTTGAGAGGGAAGGTCAAGGGAGAATATAGATGGTGGTAGGTGCTATTGATGGAGAACCAGTGATCTATACAGAAAGGTGATCTATACAGAAAATAATAAACCTTTGAGCAATGATTTGCAGCGTTTTTGTGCTATGTGCTTGGGCAAAGACATGAAAATGTCAAAAACGCTGCAAATTATTACACAAAGGTTAATCATTTTTCTATATGGATCACTCGTTTGCAAAGAACACAGCCTTGCCAGTGTCACCATCTACCGACCATAGATACTACCTACCTACCACACAATCAAGTTAATTTGGAGGAAATAAACGGTTCACACTAAATTCGAAGAAACAGAGAGTTGAGTGTGCCCTAATTATCAGGAAATTTTATTACTGGTTGCTAAGGACACAAAACTGGTACAACTCGAAGAAACAAACAACGATCGCATTTTGGTCAGCTAAAATTTGAACGGAGATTAGACCTCTTTTGCGATTCAAACTCGTGGGTCTGATTCTTCTGAAGTCCGACCATCAAGTTCTCGTAGGGAACGAACGGTTTGTTCTACAAAGCTCAGGGTGGTCTCAAAAAATGCTAAAAATTCAATACTATTTAAAATTGGTAAAAAAAGATACCTTTATTTCGAGATTTTTTGAGCTAGGGCACTTTTGAAAATTTCAACCCTTAGTTTTCACCCCTTAGAAGTGACTGACGTCAACCAGAAGCTTCACGGCACAACTAGACCCAAATGAAGCCCCTATGCCAAATTTGATCCAAATCGGTCCTGGGTTGCTAAGAAAAGTGCCACATACGGCGGATGGACGGAAAATTTTTTGAGGTTCAATTCGATTTTCGGGTTCTACGTTCCTTGAAACGTAAACCAACAAATTTTGATGGGGGGGGGGGGGGGGGTAAACAAATTTTTTCTTGATTGATTCCAAAGGTTTATTATTGAAAATAATAAAAAAAGTTCTCCGAAATTAATTTAATTTTTATTTCTCAAATTTTCACTCATTTTACGTATTTGGCCTTCCTGAACAATTTTGTTTCCGTGTCCGACATCAAATCCATGTAACGCGCGAACCTATACGAAGTTATTGTCCGATTTCGATGAAATTTTGAGCGATTGTCCGAATTATGTAGCGAGCGTGTATTGAAAATCATGCGTAAAGGTAAAATCTTTGTAGCAACCATAACTTCTACATTTTCCACCCGATTTCGATGACATTTCCAGGGATTGTGCGGGCAGACGAGCAGATGGTCCCCTATGAGGGTAGTGCAAGGTACTTGGAGAGTAATGTTTTGAGATTAGCTACTTTGCCTCGGATCATCCGTACAAATCGGGTTATGGATACGAGAAAGCTGTGTGCCACACCCATTTGGCAGATTTTTTCGCTTGGAAAACCTGTTATCAGACATTTTTGCTTGAAACCAATTGCATTATCTAATATTGACTATCGCAGATAACAGCAATAATTGATTATCGATATTTTGGTCCGATGCATCGGTCGAGTTATCGATGCTGCCAATTATCGATATTATGTTGCCGATGTTCAGGGATCTCAGTAGTTCTTAGTTCCCAGCAATCGTGATCAGATCGTCAAATTTGGAGGGCACTGGTTGGTACGTCGAGCTTGAAGTTTTGATTATTATTTTGATCATCCATACTATCGTGCTCAAGGAGTTGAGGGAGCTATGTGCCTCACCCACTTGGCAGACCAGGAAAACAAAGGCCCTGTTCTATCAATTTCATTGTTGGTTATCGAGTTTTCCATCAATTCGAAGTCTTCACAGTGTATCTTGCAGTAAGTTCCCTCAGTGTTGAAAATATGTCGCAGCGGTACTTCAGCAAGGGTCAACCAGAAATAATTGAGACGTCTCGGGTTTTACGAGCGACCTGGAAAGGTGACGTTTCTCCCCCAGTCGTAAACCGCCTAAAGGCTGCTTTCTAGATCCATCTCTCATTCTACCAACTAAATTACCCCTGAGAAATTGTCAAGAAACAACCGTAAAAATCTTTAAAAAATCGATTAATATTCACAGTAGTGTACGTGATGGCTACAGATGGAATAACCGTGAATAGAGTAGATTGCATATTCACCTACCGAATTAAATTTTTAAATTTTTGATTGTATTGAAATATTCGAACATCTTTAATAGTGTCAAGTCGCTCTTAGAGAACTCTATCGGCATTTTTTCGAACTACCCATTGGTAAAGAGAGGTGAGCTCTCAAGTTCAAAGTGATTTTTCAAGTTAATTTTACTCGTACGAATTCCTCCCTTCTGTTTCTGATACCTCTGCTTGATATTCTCCATTTTCTACTACTGCAATTCTGAATTGATTCAGACCTTTTCCATGTAGTTTCTTGGAATTCGGAATTCCGTGTACCATTCACAAAATATTGTAAAAAAAAGTCTTAAAATATTAGACTTTTTTCGGATTTTATCCATAAAATATTACTTAGGATAAATTTCATTGGGTTTTCAAACGTTGAAAGCAGGTTTATATATAAGATTTCCGATACTGGTGAGTTATACTGACTGAAGTTGAGTTATAAGGCTGTAATTCAATTCGATTGGAATAATATAATCTGCCAAAGCTTATAAACGAGGTTCGTTACGAGATCGTTGCTCTTTCATCGACTGAATAACGAAGCGATGTTTACTCGAATACAGAAAGAGGCGACGATTGTTTGGAAATGGGATTCGAGGTTGCATCAGTTCAAGGTCTCTTGTGGTTGTTACTCAAGGGAATGAAAAGCGTACTACAACAATTCCTTATCCAGAGATGTCTTACGGGAGGAATGACCTTTAGGAGAAAATATCAAACGAAGAAAAGAAGGAAATTAGAAGGCTCGTACGTCCCCTAAAACTTGTAGTCAAACAAGTAGTCAAACAATGTAGTCAATTTCACCTGATATAAGATTATCAAAGAACGCACCTACTTAATTCTGTAAGGATTTGGCAGGATTCAAATCAAAGAGGTCACAAAGACACGATCTTCTCTGGCAATCGTCTCACTAACCCTCCTCTGCGACCTGGAGAGAAATCTATGGTATAGTGCCTCCTAGAGAGATCAGTCTGGTGGTGAGAGAGTAGTCTACCTAATATCAAATAGCACATAAATCATCTTCAACATGATTCAAAATATAAGTGAGATGGTGAAGTTTATGGATCTGTAGGAAAATTGATCTGCAGTTTGTACGCAAAACTGATCCAAACTCAAGACACAAGACAAGTTACAATAACCGATCCACAGCTGGGAAACTGGACCACTGTACGGAAAATAATCAAAATTTATCAAACTTATCAAAAGCTGATCCGGATTACATAAACTGATCCTCCTTAGAGAAACTGATATACAGTACCAAAACTGATCGGAAAACTGCGGGGAAATTAATTTTGAAAATAAATTAAAGACTGCCAAAAAGTGGAAAATTAAAAAATAATTAATAATTTTAAAATTCATAATAAAACCTTTTTAACAAAAAAAAAAGACCTCAAATGACTAAAAATGAGGAAATAATGATAATTACAACGAATTCAGATTGGTTGGAAGGTACTCATTGAAGTCGCTGCTGTGCCTATCTGCAGACACAAACATACGCAACTGTATCCCCATTCATATGAACTGATTAGTATTGCATGCACCAATACTGCAGTACGAAACAGAAATAAGAGTTGGTATCATTGAGGTAATAAATGTGTTCCAAAGCTAGTTGGAGTATATCACCCATCACCGATGGGCACATCAGCAACTTCTATGTGTGCCTTTCAATCTATCAGAATGCTTTGTAATTTTGATTTTCTCCCCTTTTAGTGGTTTGCCATCATCAGTTTTAAGGTTGGTCCGTAATTTTTGTTAAAAAGGTTTTCATTTTATTATTTTTCATTATGAAATAGAATTTCAGCCCTTCTTGTCTGCCAACTTTTTGAATCAGGTACTTAACCACCTCGAGTTGAATTACTAAAATGTTTTACAGTAGAGTTGTGGAAGTGGCTCTTTATTCGTTGGCATACAAAGTTGATATTACCGCAATCGTTTGATAAAAGTATTTACTCGCAGACCACATCAATCACCTGTGAATCATCGCCAGCTCCCTCCGAGGCTCTTATCGGACTACAAGGGAGCTCTGGTCTGGGGAGTGGCAGGGAGTTGGGGAGCTCTGGTCTGGATTGTTAGGCAGTGGTATCATATGAGTATCGACAACCTTTGGGGAGCTCGTTCTGCGGTTTTTATTCGACCTAAAATGATAACGAAGAAATGATTTTCTTTTGGCAGGAAATTCGAATGGAGTTGTCAGACATTGACACTAAATTCACGGAATGTTTCTAGGTCAAAAATCTGTACAGTATGCTACTCCCCCTAAGGTAACAAAACATTGAAACCAAGCCAGTTTCAGAATGTTTTGAACAAAAAAAAACATTTGTTAAAGTCTGACAAACTTTTGAAAGATATTCATAGGAAGCGTCAAAATGTGCCAACAATTAATTGACCATCCTAGGGCTTTTTGCCTTGACAAAATTTGCATCTATCGGTCCATTTGTGCTGTTGAACATTTCGATTGATCCTGAATTCGGTCAATCAGAGAGAAATCCGACATTGTGACAAATTACATCAGCTGCGAGAAGATGAAGTTTGTGGAGTCGAATCGACCTATTTGACAATGCCAAATTTTAAGGTCACCTACTGCAGTGTTTCAATTTCTATTTCTGCTCCGAAAAAGTTCATTAAATAAGAAAAAAAATCTTTCGAAATTCCTCATAAACCATTTTAGTACGAAAAGATGGAAACGATTTTTAGATGGAAAAGATGATGTGGGTCATCCAAAATCAAAATTTTTTCTCTCAATTTGCGTCCTTTCTATTCGTCTAGAGGAAAAATCAAACAAAAATGTCCAGTTTTGATTAAATTTTCAGAACATGTGCTGGTTTGCCCATAGACAGTTTTCCAAGAGTTTTATTGCGTATTGAGTTGCAAATGGGTAAAGGTGAGTTACTTTGAAATAAGATTTCTCCTTTCCTTATAGTCCAAATCCTTCAAATTTGGGTTTTTTGGGTTAAGGCTCCAAGACTGCTCCTATCAATTAAATCGCATTTGAACGAGCCAGAGAGTTCGGGGGGGGGGGGGGGGTGGAGAAAAACCCTCAAATGCCCTTAGCAAAACTTTCCGATACAAGAAATGATCCCATAATCAATTTCATCTCTGACGCACCAAAAGTATTGTCTGCACAAGTTCAAACATGATTTATTGCTCAGGATGTAATCTTCCCGATTTGCTCTTATTTGGAGGGATTTTAGAAGTTGGTTCAGAATAGCTGCCGATGAATAACATTGTAGGCAAAATATTCTGAAAAATTGACATGAATCAGTTAGAATTCTTGGAAGGAAGTAGCAACTTGACCGTTAAGATCATTATGTTACCACGTCATTCTTTGTGAAGAAGCTTTAGCCCACACAATGTTTTGGGTATCTTCAGTCACTTCGTGGCTATAATTGTACACTAGAAGCAATGGACATTTTTATTATCATTTACGTTGATACTGAAGATATTTCATGTCTAGCAGCTAACTTTTTAGAGATCCTGGTGGTGTGGTGGAATCGTTAGACCCGTTACAAGTTCTAGAAACGCCCACCAGAGCACTTCTAGTTGAATTGATCTTGGTGATGTGTCCAACAGCTAACTTCTTGAGTGGTTCTGAATTGAATTGAGTGGTGTTGTTTGAAACTATTCTTTTCATTACCAGAATTGATGTAGTTTACATTGCTTTACAAAAATTCTCTACTTCGGACTTTTCAGATGAAAACAGTTGTTCGAGCCACAGCAGTAGGTACCCATAAGATGCTACTATCGGTTGAATCACACCCTCACCCACCTGACTAGCCTAGTAGCCCTCTTTCACTTCTTCTCGTGTCCCACGAAACTCCTTGTGCATTATCGCAATTTTTCTCGTAAAAGTTTTAGCGAAATTAGTTGTCTACAATCGGCAATTTCCCCCTCTTTGACCGCTATTTCAAAGTCATTTTAAGTGGTTACCCACAGGTATTAAATTCAAACGTTATTTTTAACAATTTACACACGGATTGTGAATTAGTCGAGTAACACGGTCGGTTTCCTCCTTCAACGGATCTTCCAGAACAGGAAAGACTCCCCCAGGCCTGGGGAAGCACATCGCGTTGCATCGTCTGGTGAGTCATCAGGCCCTTATATTTCATAATCCGTGATTTTCTATACAGTCTGCTATTCGAATTATATATTACCAACCCCGCTAACATGGCCCCTTTTCCAATCTATGAGCGTGTGTGCTCTGTCACACAACTGTTTTGATGTAGTTTAATGAATGCGACAACTTTCCTTCTGAACTCAGTATCTCAATCATGTATTGACGGCTCACTAGAATGTAATATAAATTTATATTATGTTTCTGGTCAATTCTGCTGCTACGTGCCGATTCCTATTCCTCTCGAAAATCTCATCCAGTTCCAAGGAAATATCTGGAATTCATTCCTTCTACACAATTTCCCAAGTTTGAACGCCGCCGAGCAGTAACAGGGACTCCAACAAGGAGTCTTCATTATCCTCATTGTTGCCGCACGAGTTAACAAAAGAGCTACAGGCGAACACCACCTCCGACTACCAGCTTTAATTGAAATCTCGGAAGTACTCATTCAAGGCGACGATGCCGGTTCGGGATAATTGGAACAGACTGGAACTCATAATTAAACTCCGCAAAAAGAGTGGGGAGATTAAATCTTAGGTGGAGCCTGATGATATGCAAAACTCAACTTCCGTCACAACTTCGGAGTCGGCTCTTTCGAAATTGAGGAAAAATCTTTTTTAATTTATTCAATTCGCGCGAAAAGTGAGATGAAAAAGAGGAAGATAGAAGAAACATTGTCGATAATCGTCTGTTGGATCTCATATTGACCAAAACATTCCAGAAATTATTGATATGTTGATATATATCCAAATTTTATCCTTTCAGCAATCCTACAACTTTTGATTTTTTTTAATCATTTCAAGATTTTCAGATATGCTTCCAACATTTAGTCAGATTTCAATTAATCTTCATCCTAGCTAGAATACTGTACCTTGGTACTCGAAAATTGTCTATATGGAAGTTTATTTACATTTTTGTTACTCAAAATGTAAAAAACTCGGCGCTTTGCGCCTCGGCGGGGGGCTCCGCCCCCCTGCACCCCCCGGTTTATTTCTTTTTCCATACTCTGTATGAAATCATAGGAACACAGAATGTGTTTTTGCGATACTAGTCATCCGTTAAATAAAAAACAACAATAATAAATGTGGAGTTGACATTAACATGACAACCAATAAACATATCACCAGATGTTTTTTCTGTCGCTTTTTCGTGACGATTTTTTTTCGGTAGGTCATCGCAAAAACACATTCTGTGTTAAAAAATTGTCTTTGAATAATCATCAATTATAGCTGCTTTCTTAGTAAGACTGCAAGGTAGGTATTATAGGTATTTGTTTAGGTAAGTATGTGAATTTTACTTGAAGAAAACATTTAAAAAGAACTACAACTACATGGGTACCTACTTTCCTATTTATTCTACGTATAACCTGGTCTTCGTAATCGTAAATATTCAAGCGAGTATTTCTTGAAACGGATGTGTTGTTAACTATAAATACGGTTCATGAATCTAAAAATTACCTCTCAGTGACTTCCTCGAGTTTCTAAATTAGTCACAGGTAAAGTGTCGGTTCGTTTCCGTAGCGTCCCAGACCTTGGGCGAGACCGGTGGCACTGACGCACATCTCCTTGGCAGCGATAGAATTTCTTCTCAATGCCAAGGCCGCCGACTATAACCGTGCGTGAAACGTTCGGCTGTTCTGTTGATCTACGGCCCGTGATTCATTCACTATAGTTTCCCGTGTTTACTATTTTTCTAATATACACTCGATAACATGATTTTTTTGCACCAATGAAGTCATTTTAGTAGTATAGATATGCGAATCTTTACATACATTTGAAACTGGAAGCTGAACTGAGTGGTGACGAAAGGGGAGAAGGACGTCGATGCCAGAGATGAAGGTCTGGAAATTGACGGAATCAGACCAGTGAGGGCAACTCCGGTAAAGGTGGTTGCTGCAACTCCTGAACAGGCAGTGAGACTTACCCACAGGCTGACCAGTGCAGGATTCGTATAGTCCTGAAGCCGAGGCCGAAAATGGCACTTCATTTAGGGATACGATTTGACGACAAATTATGAAAATCTTGTACATTCTGAGAGAGAAAATTCAAGTCTGCCATTCCAAAACGGTTGCTTTCAAAAATGGCGGCCATGTGAAATGTTCAAAAATCGCGAAAAATCATATCTCCGGGATGGATGAAAACTCCGCGAATGATAGATTGAGTCCAATCATGGATGTTTTCATCAGTCTGTCACTCTTTAACGGCTGTTAACCCTCGGCAGACTCAATTTTAAAAATTGTACACTTTCTGTGCAAAAATCCACAATGTTTGGGTCGTCCCAAATGTTTACAGTTGGATTTTAAAAGTCTACTCACGGGTTTGAGACTTGTCTGCCAAACCTAAGCAGCTGTAAAGTCCTGGCAGAGTTGAATTGAAAAATTGTCAAATTTTATTTAAAATTCAGACAATTTTGGGATGATTCACATTTTAACACGTGGAAGTATGAGTGGTATGTAAACAATAGAGCATGGTCTGCCTTGGATAGCCCGCTGTCTTCTAGTGGGAGAATCAAATTCAAAAATTGTCAATTTATTGATGAAAATTTGTTGATTTTGGGATACTCCAGATTTTTGCTCAATACTGTACTACTTTATTGAAACTCAAGCAGCGTGGTCTGCCTTCAATAACCCATTGCTTATATAAGGCAGACTAAAATTGAAAAAATGCAAATTAAAAAAACATTAATACTGAATTAAAGGTATCTAGTTTAGTTTTTTCCATGCACTGCAGTTAGTATTCGATCGAAAATTTGAATAGTCTTGAAGAAGATGAATCGTTAACGCAAGAATTTCCAAGTAGGTAAATCCAGTTTTTTCACGTTTCAGTTCAGTCTGCAGCTAGAAAGCAACGAAATTCCGATGGCAGACTGTGTTACAAATTTTTTACTTACGTGCTAGTACCACATGCCAAAATTGCAACTTTCCCAAAATACATAAATTTTAACCCTCAAATTTGCATGATTTTTCGCGATTTTTGAACATTTCACGTGGCCGCCATTTTTGAAAGCAACCGTTTTGGAATGGCGGACTTGAATTTTCTCTCTCAGAATGGACAAGATTTTCATAATTTGTCGTCAAATCGTATCGCTAAATGAAGTGCCATTTTCGGCCTCGGCTCCAGGACTATAATCTCCGTTCAAATTATAGCTGACCGAAATACGATCGATGTTTTTCTTCATGTTGGATGGTTGGTGGCTTTGCAGACGAGTGATCTATAGAAAAATAATAAACCATTGTGTAATAATTTGCAGCGTTTTTCCAAATGGAAAGGAAACATAGCAAATGGTGTTTCCCATGGCTGTATTCGGGCATCAGAGTATCCGAGGCACTCAGGAATGAGTTCCCAAAGCTGGGAAAGGTGTACATCAACCTGCCCTTCACTGAGGTGACTTGGTGTTTCAGGTGCCAGGGATATCACATTGCTGCCATATAAAGCGAGGTGCAAAATGTGCTGGCACCCATGACAGCAAAACATACCCGCTAGCTCCAAATACAAGCCCAGAACCTAGAAAGCGTGTGAACTGTACAAAATAAATCTGGATTATAGTCTGGCTGTACTGAGCCCGAAATGCTCAGTTAACAGACGGGCGTTAGACTGGTACATCTGAAGGGTCATCCACTCATGAATGTGCACAACGCTGCAGAAGAGGCAGCCAGGACAGCAGGTACATCAAGATGAACATCTACAAAAAAGTATAACTGCCCATAACTGCTTCAAGTCATACGAGAAAAGAATATTGACTAAATAATGATCGAATGTTCATCTCAGGATGATAATTGTATTCAGGACGAGAACCAGTTCAATGTTCTGTTCTATATTCTGTATTGGATGTTCTACATTGCTTGGTTTTCAAAAGGGTTCCCAGAGTCATTCTTAGGTTAATCTGCTTGAAGGTTACTTTCGAGATATACAGCTACTTCAAGTATACAGGATAGTTGATCTCTCTCATACTAATCTGACCGTTGGCTCAATTCAAACTAGCTGAGGTTATCTCTCCCATCGGAACATTCTCTTCAACTATCTCCGGGATTTTATTTTATTAGACCGAGGAAGACCAGTGACCGCTACAGAGTGATCTACCGCGTTTCAGATTAAAATTGATGGAGACGCAGGTCGTAAATCTTCTCAGCACAACAAAAGGGGAGGTTGGAGAATTCAACCATAAATAAGAGATAGACGACGCAAATAATAAATTGAAAGGTCCTCAAACGGTGGCTCAACACTTCCCGTAATGGATGGGAATCTTTCGAGTTGATTCATCGGAGCGTTCCATAATCAAACTCCCAACTCGAGTAGGAACTTGAAGTTCACAACACCTACGTAAATAACCCAAAGACCAAACAACTTTTCCCCAGAATT
Organism: Apolygus lucorum; assembly: GCA_009739505.2. Lineage (NCBI taxonomy): Eukaryota > Metazoa > Arthropoda > Insecta > Hemiptera > Miridae > Apolygus > Apolygus lucorum. The sequence continues at coordinate 31,652,926 of CM019171.2, read as the reverse complement.
TTAGCGGGTTGTTTGCTGGAAAGTAATTAGAATCCCTAGCAATCAATTGGTCGTATAGTACATTATGCATGGTAGATGGTAGAATTCTAAAGGTTTACTTCAGTCTCAAATTAATTACAAAAAAATTATCAGCAAGTACCATAATATATGTTGGGTCACATACAGTCTAAATCCTGCGACCTGCATTTTTCTTGTTTTCTTTCTTCAAAACTGAATAAAACGCACTTATGAATCTGAAAGTTTGTAATTTGATTTTAGCAATGTAGGTACATTACTGAAGTTTTTTCTTACATAGTTTTGAAGATAAAATCACTTAGGTGACGTCCCCAATTCTCAATTCATTGAATATACCGATTTATGGCGTTTGTCCTGACTCTCAAGCATAGCTGGCGTTATGTTGCAAATTCCTTCCTGATTTCGGATCCTTGGACGATTCACATAAACACGGGATTTAAAATAACCCTTAGTAAAAATCACTAGGGGACGAATGATCCAGGGACTGCAAATCGTCCCTGATTGAGATGAGGCGTTCTGGGAAGTATTCCCTCGAAACAGCCACGTTGTTGTTATTGAGTGTTATAGTATTTTTTTTTGTTCTTTGGAAATTTGGATCTTGACTTGCTGGCAACAGCACACATCGCAAGAACATCGATGGCCGTTTTGAGGAAACACTTCCCAGAACTCCTCAACTTAATCAGGGGCGGTTTTCAGTGGCCTGGTCTCTCACTTTGTCCCCTTGTGATTTTTTCTAGGGGGTTTTTTGCAATCCATTGAACCGTCCAAGGATCCTTCACGATGTAAAGAACGACATCAGGAAGGAATTTCCACCATAAAGCTTGTATCCTTGAAAGAGTCATGACAAACGCCAGAGCCAGAATCAGTATATTCAATGAATTGAGAATGGGGGACGTCACCTAAGTGATTTTATCTTAGAAACTATAAGACAAAACTTTAGTAGTGTGTAAAAACCAAATTACAAACTTTCTGATTCATTTTATTCAGCGTTTTATTCAGTTTTGAAAAAAGGAAGTTAAGTTGCTGCACCCTGTACTACAGAGTAGACAAATACCACCCAACACCCTTTTCATCAGACGCCGTTAAATCCTGTGCTTTTTCTTTGCTCTCGAAACTTGTGCTCTTCTTCGATTTTATTCGGTCAGATCTACTTTAACTATCGTCTACTTTCATATTCACTATCGTTTCCTCTCTTTTGTAACGGATAACCATTTCCTCTGTGCTAATAATTCTATCTTTCTGTGCTAAAGTACTCGAAAATATCGCCGTTCCTCATGAATATTTGACTACATTTTATGAAATAATTCCAAATTTATCACCATGCACTGTAGCGTACTGCGATGGCTCCAAAACCTCAAGTGTGCCGCTTATACTGACTTTGGTCCTCACATCTATCGTCACCGCTGAATTATTTGCTGTTTACAACTTTATATTAGTTTCCAACCTCTCGTTGGTGACATTCTTCTTGGTTTTCAGAGCCTCAAGATGATTGGATTCTCTATCATGTGGTGTGTCCTGGGATATCTCGGGATTCCTGGGAATGAAATTGCTGAGTGAAATTGCAGAATTTCCAGTATCTCTGTCTTAAATTCGGTACTGAATTCAATACATCAGTGTGGAGCAAGTGACAAGCCGGTTGAAGCTACATGCAGTATTAAAATCTCTGAGAGGTAAAGGATAGTTCGATTGTTTATCCTCTTTGAGAAGGGGTTGAGCGCACGGGACTTCTGATAAGCCATCGCCTTACATACGGACTGATTGTCAAATGGTTATTTCCTCACTCCCAAATGATTCGAACCAGCTAAAATCTTCTGGATTTCAAAAAAGTCCCACAGCTTCAGGAAATGCAGGACTTGAAGTCGGGCGGTATCATCCATTCTACGTCAGGATGTAACTCCGAATAACTCGCTCTACCTGGTTTCTTGAAATTAGCCGTTGTTGCCCAATTATCATTCAAAGAAATCTTCACTATGTTTATATAGTTCTGCACGACCCAGGATACCTCGAACAACACCACTTTTACGGATCCACATAACAGAGAGAGTAACCGGAGGCCAAAGCAGTTTCCGACATGTGGTGTTTACGACTAGTTCTGAAGGTCCATGAACTGCTATATATCAAACCCCCAAAGATGGGCGAACGTAAAAAAAATACCACTGTTACGAGACAGCAAACCCGTTTAGTTGGGCGTAAAGATGGCAGTTAACTCCTGTAGATCATGAACCGGATACGTTCAATTGCTTTGGAAGGAAACTGTGAGTTATGTTTGTCTTCATCTGTTGGTTGCTTGAGATATTTATAGGAGATCCTGCCTGATTCATTAAGTGCATAGTACCTAGCAGTAATACTTTCCTCGGATTTCGTGTTTCGACCACGATGATCTGTGAAATCCTCATATCTTTTGATGAATTACTTTTTTTTAAAATTTTGTTTGAGTCTGTTACATAATAATATCATACCTCATAGACAAGTGTGTAAGCACATTTAAATACTCAAATATTGTTAAGTTGGCATTTATTCTGATGAAGGTGTCATAAGGTCTTTGATATGCCGCGGTCTGGTGAGTCTTCTGTAGTCAAAAGGTGCAAAGCTGTCGATGGCTAGTGGATTGGAATGGTTGGAGTAAAGGCTGCAGAATTTTTTCATACATGATAGACGGAGTTCACTTGGCGTTTCCATGGTGAAGTCATAAATTGTAGTATTGCGAACGAATGGTGGCGTGTGGATGACATTTCTTTGTTGGATTATGTTTTGCTGACTCTCAGGACGCTTGAATTGGGAATCAGAACACGTCCCCCAGACTGCTAGACCATAGGTCCAGATAGGACGTATTAACGTTTTGTAAATTAGGATTTTGTTAGGCAGAGAAAGGTTCCGGTTGATTAATAATGGTCTCAGCTGGTTGGTTCTATTTTTCGTTCGTTTTATGACGTCAGTAATATGGTCCCTGAAAATTAAATGGTGGTCTAGGGTGACCCCTAAACATTTGTGGCTTGTGGCAGATGGTAGTTGAAGGCAATCATAGTAGAGTGGGATGTCCTGAAATTTCCGACGGTAAGAGAAAGTGACAGCAATAGATTTGACAGGATTAATTTTAAGCCTCTATTTGATGAATTACTGAAATTTAAGCCTCCATTTGATGAATTACTGAAATATTAAAGTTACGAGAAATATATTGGAGCCATTGTACCTACTTGATACTGGAAATACGAGTATTGCTCGTAATTGCTGCCTTCTATAACACTCTTTTCTCGTCAATTTCAAAAATTATTAAGTTTTATCAGACATTACTTCTGAGAGTGGCCCTCTCTTGAAAATTGGTCCAGGCTTGTCAGCCTTTACATGAACCTTTCTCCTATTATAATAGTATAATCGTTAAGTACTGAAAAATGTGATATTGGTGCTGTCGAATTGCGGTTTGTAGTTGATTTTGGTTTCGAAAACCTGAAAGTGTACTCAATCTTTGAAACCTGACCTACCTACAAACCAAGTTCTTTGATGGTCGACAAAAACTGTGGGAGCGGTAAAATCTATCCACAGAGAAAAAAAAAGAATTCGGGGTACATACCTATCCCAATTTTTGTGGTATCAGGTTCCTCATGAAATATTCGAAAAATGATCCAACTGTGGAAATTTGATGAATTAGTCCTGGCAGAACTGTACAAATAACCAGCCTCCATCTTGTGAGAAGTACCTTGACGTCAAACCGTTGACTTGAAATTGAAAATCCTGTAAAATACACTAATAATTACGATACAGTCATAGAAAATAATGGACGATGGTGGTCTTATCGGTTCTCACATTAATTATTTATTGTTTATCTTGATCCCAACACATTCCTATCCCGCTGACCTCGGAGGATTTGAACGTACTGATATCATTGTGAAGGAAAATTATCTCTGGAAATTCGACGCTAAAAATAATTGTTATTACGAGTATCTTAGTATCATTCATACGTTTTCTTCGTTTAATGGCGCCATTCAACAATCAAACATTCATTGATATTTGTTATAAACTAAAATTTGACAGTAACAATGTAAAACAGCGTAAGTTGAAAAAAAACGAAATTTTTCAGGACGCGTAAGTAAAAAACTTCTAAAAGACTTGAAAATAGAAGTTTTTTACGTCTCCTGAAAAATTTCGTTTTTTTTCAACTTACGCTTTTTTACATTGTTACTGTCGATTTGTAGCGAAATGGCTTACCTGGAAATTTAGCGCTTACTCATCGATTTCAATAGATTTCATATTACGTAAGCACTCAACCGTACTGTCTAAAATACGTTTGTGAGGAAGATATACTGCCCAACCAACTTGGCAGACGTCTTCGTTTTTCTAATAAATTGGACAGTCTTCAGAGAATCTCTCTGTATGACTTGTGTCCCTCGTCAATCGTATTAATGGTTCTAAATTTAAGAATCGATGCTTCATATCAGGAAATTTATTAGTGTTCCGATCAATTCAAACACTTTTGCACAAATTTTTTGTTAACAAATTGTTTCGCTATTTGTGAGGAGGCTATTCAATCCCCACACTACTTGCTAGTTATTTCATTTTTCAAGTAGGTAAATTGGGATGTCATATAAAAATCTTCTTAGTGATTATGATAGATTATATACTATAAAATTTAAGTTGAGCAGCGTGTGTTTTGGTTAATTATTTTCAATAATGAACCTTTGGAATCGACCAAGAGAAATAAAAATTTTAACCCCCTCAAAATTTGTAGGATTTTACGTTTCAAGATACGTAGAATCCGAAAATCTAATACAAATTTGGCTGTCCGTCCTCCGTACGCCGCGCCGTACGCGGCACTTTCCTCAGTCAGCATTGACGGATTTTGATGAAATTTGGTATATAGCCTCCATTTGGGGTCTAGTTGTGCCCCGAAGATTTTGATTTATGTAGGTCACTTCTAAGGGTCGAAAAATAAGGTTTGAAATGTTAAAAAAGGCCTTAGCTCAAGCAATTTTTATATAAAGGTATTGTTTTTCCATCAATTTAAGTATTGAATTTTCAGAATTTTTAGAAACCACGCGGAGCCTTGTAGGACAAGCCGTTCGCTCCCTACGAGAATTTAAGGGTTGGACTTGGGATAAATCAGAAACACTAGTGTGAATCGCAAAAGAGGCTTAATTTCCGTTCAAATTTTAGCTGACCGAAATGCGATGGATGTTTTCTTCATGTTGTGTGGTGGTAACAATGGCAAAGCCGTGTTCTTGAAAGACAAGTGATCTATATAGACAAATAATAAACCATTGTGTAATAATTTGCAGCGTTTTTTCTCTTCGGAAGCTTCGACCTGTCGTATCAAGAAAAACCTTGCTCACTGCTTACCATGGGATTTTCCTCTCAAGGGCGGGCTATGGAATTCTTTTTTGGATGAGCCCCAGCAATTTAGAAGGAATCTTCAAAATTCAGAAGCGCGCCCTCCGAATACTGCTGGGCCATCCACCACAATCTTCGTGTCGTGGACTATTTCGTAGAGAAGGGCTCCTTTCTCGCCCTTCATTTTACATTTACAAAGCATTATGTTTTATAACCAGACGTCGAGGGCTATTCAGTCACTGCAAAATTTACCTCTCACACGAGATTTGGCTCTACCATACTACGAGTTCCCGGACACAACATTGAATTTTTCAAACGTGGCTCTGAATACAATGCAGTGAGACTCTTCAACCATTAAACGCAATATCTCTAACAAATCGTCAGCCCATCAACACTTCCTACGTTCAATCGGCAACTAAAATCATTTCTTCTCAACCATGAATTTTATACTGTAAACCATAGTCTGACTTCTCCCTACTTTAAGACTTGTTGCTCTTTCTGTAATTATTTGCTAATATGAGTGTCTTTTGGCAATAAATATTATTACTAATAATAGTTTGGAACGTATAGTGCTTTGAACAATTTAATAATTGCTGCTCCATTCTTTGTTTCTGTTTTGTTCTTTGTGAGGAAACTATACTGCCCACCTAACTCGGCAGACATTTTTGTTTGCCATATGTGTTTGATAGTTTCGGAAAATTTCAGAAAGACTCTTCAGGCCTTTCTCTCCTATTTATTCTACAACTCTCAGCTTGGCTCATCGGCAGGCTGCTTTCTATACATCTAATTGCTTTCTGTTGATGTGAGGTATCTGTGAGTAATCTGCTAAGTAGGTAGTATGAGTAAGCTTGGCTGGCTGAGTCGCTCTCTACTCACTAGACTGGGAGTGAAGTCCGTTTCTGGAGGGCTTTCCCCAGCAGGAGACTGCAGGAGTCATGAAGGAGCCAACTGCTTCCCTCAGGGTTCTATCCCCAGCAGCATCCATCCACAAGCTGCATGGAGTTGGTGTTCAGGCTCGAGCATCTTTGCTGTGTGGAGGATGCTGCTGGGGATAGAACCCTGAGGGAAGCAGTTGGCTCCTTCATGACTCCTGCAGTCTCCAGCTGGTGAAAGCCCTCTAGCTCTAGTGGAATTTCTCTGGCTTTTCCTTTGATGTCTTTCCGTGACGGGGAACAGCCCTCACTTACTGATGTCTCAAAGGCTCACATATTGTATTATTTTTTATTGCCCAAGTGTTTCTATTTTGGAAGAACCAATTTCGAAATCAACACTTGCCTCTAATCTCCAGCGTTTTTATCCATATACTGCGCATCAGTGACCAACTTAAGCAGCCAGTTTTTGATCATATTAGAGGTGAAAGGAGTATTTTTGACGTAACACACTCCAGTACCCTCTGGTGATTGTGTGTTTTGCTGGCCTCCATTGGCGACCGATCCATTGTTTACACAACTTCGCTCCTTCCGAACCATCAAACGTGATTAGATTACCGTCTGGGGTCGGTAAAGGCACTGAAAAACACGTGTGGCACTATATATAGGACCGCACCCGCCCTCCGAGGTCTTTTAGGGCGTTTTAACTGTGTGGATTTGTTGTTACAGCGATTTTATTGGAAGCGGTGTGCAGGGCTTTGAAAAAAGACGAAAAGGTCAACAGCCTCTGGAATGAGGAATTGTTCGCCTTTGAGTGGGATTTTTATTGCTCCTTCGAGTTTTACGATTGAAGATTGTGAGGGGTTTGTTGCAGAGAAGCTCGGTTCAGTATACCTTCTTAATGTCTCTTAATTATTGTGATTGCGTGAAGAAGAAGATTTTAATTATGCTGAGCAGAGTTTCCTCTGAACCGTGCAAGTCTCTTGACAAAAAGTCATGCGGAGACAATGAGGAATGTTCTAGGAATTATTACGAAAAATTATGAACGAAAAGATTATGAAAAAATGTTCTAGGAACTATTACAGCAATTTCCAACTACCTATGTCAATAGTTACGATGATATAAGACATTTTAACCCGATTCAAAGTGTACCATGTCTCTTGTGGGGTCTCCCTTTATTTGACATGAACCTCGAAAATGAGGGCTGCAAATTCAACCCTCATTAGGGGTGGCATATCCAATGAAAAATATCGATATGCTGATCATATGATATATCGTCAATAAAATATCGATACCTCTGATATATCGGAGAAAATATATCGAAAGATCCGGGGAAAAACGTGTTAAAGTAGGTAGGTGAATTGAAACATTTTAAAACAATACAAACATCGAAACTGGTTCACGTTTTTCGGTACATGGGAGTTACGTAAGGATGACAAATCGAATGAAATATGTCGGGAGAACTACTTGGAAAAAATTGTTGAAGTAAGTAGGTAGATGAATTGAAACGTTAATAACATCATTTTGGAAGAATTATATAGATATACTCGACATATTTGAAGATCTTCTTGGAAAAAACGGACGTTAAAGTAATAGTATTAACCCAATTTAAAAAGTTATGAATTTCTTATAGAAATTATCATTGTTAAAAAACTGAAAAAAGTGAGAAAATGTCACGGTTTTCAGAACACTGTCAGTAGCACAGGGTTTTCGGCGTTGCAAATTTGGGGATAAAACTTTGGGGGTCTTAACAACATAATATAAAAAATCGTAGGTACCCTAGTCATTGTAATTTTTGTTTTATAATTTGACTTGGTTTTGCTGTAGAATGGTCCTTCAAAAGTTAAAATAATAAATTGTTGTGACAACCTGCTTCTCTTTGAGTATTAGGTGAGTAGTTTTAATCTCGGCGTAACTCCATTGCTTTTGGCTCCAGTCAAATAATTGAGCGTTGAGCTTCATTGTAGGTGTAAACACAATCATGTTTGAGATGAAGTCAACAATCTGAAATCAATCCACCACATCCACCACGTAGGTACCTACAAAGGTTGAAATAAGTTTTACTGGTACAGGTGACCCTTCTCATCCATTAATTTTAATATTTAATTTTTACTTGATGGAAACAGGTCACGATATTATCGGTAAACACATCGATATTGACCGATAATATCGGTTCTCTATGTCGATATAAATATATCGATATATCGAACGTAATAGGTATATCGATATATCGTTGCCATCCCTAACCCTCATCCCCTCCCTTTAATGCTATTTAAATTCCGTTTTGGGAATTTTAGATCGTTAGTAGGGTAGTCCGTTGATATGACACACACCTACATAGTGCATATTCATCAACAGTAACAATGCTAAACCACGTAGGTATGAATCGTAGGAATGAAGAACCCCAATTTCGTTCGGTGAATAGTGGTTTAGAAGCTCACGTGATTTATCTTCGTAATTTTATAGGGTGATGAACCGATTATGCTATCATCCAAATGTAAGTTCCAAAGTAAGTTGGTACTCCAAAAATTTGCAATAAAAATCGCAATTGTGAGATATTGAGTAAATCGAATATTGGTTTTGAATATTTTTGGCTGTGACTAGTATGATTTCTGAATTTTCTGGTCATGGCTGCATCCGAATGCACAACAATAGTCAATTAGAGCGAAGTCTTGAACCTCCATGAGAACCATGGATGGCGGTGCTCTAATTTTGAGCGGGAGTGTATTTTCGAAACTGATCAATCTTGGCTCATCAGTTGATCAGGAACTGAGGAACAGCGATTTTAAGAAATTCACGTTTGAGCGATGAAAATCAGAGGACTGACTCGCACATTCTGAAAATTCCACCGCCATGATTTCCTTCAGTTTTGAACGGTACAAGGAATTGACTGCAGACAGCCGAGAAAACTTCTAAAATGCAGAATAAATCAGTGAAAATTTTGATTTTTCTTCTTAGATATTGAGGAAGTGTGTTGTTTATCCATCTACAGTTTTTGGATTTTGTATCATCAGTTTGTTCTTCAAGTATTTCAATATTATAAAACTTTCTGAAGTGCCAGGAATAAAAATTTATTGCAATAATTCGCTTAAAAAGAAGGACATTTCCGTGTTCTATAAAATTGTGTAGCTCAAGTTCACCCTGAAAGTTCATTTCGATTTTACATCGTACTGTCCGAGTATCGGCATAATTGCCCTCGTAAGTCGTTGGAAATACGAAAAAATGTCGTAAAATAGCTCTTTCCCACATTTTATGTTTTACTCTCGTGGTTGAAAAAGTGATTTTCCCATGACCTCATTTCCGGCACACATTTAATAATGTTAATCGAAAGTAGGTTATTTTAACACTTTTTTACGATGACTGCAACGTAGTGATTTTACGGATCGATAGTACCGGAGGTAAAAATACTGAATACCTCTACTCCTTCTCAGGGAGCATCTTATCGATACCTTAAAGCACAAAGGAGCTATGTCCAGAAACGGAGTTTGAGAAAAACGCAAAATAAATTATCACCAATGCACAATTCCTAACTTGATGGCTTATCACACTAAAGTCCCTAATTCCTTCAATAAATTTTCAATCTATAATCGTCAAGAAGATCAGTAATAGTTTCGTTGAATTGAGTTTTTTGAAATTAAAAAAAAAAAATGTGGAAGATGGATGGACATAGCGCCTTTGTGCTTTAAGGTATCGTTATATTTTAGTTGACTACGATATCTGAGTTTTTCCCTGTTTGGCCCTAATCCTGATATACTTGAAGTTATTTTGAAGGACTGGAGGGCACACCTTTCAGGATCGGGACTGCCCCACCCGAATCCGGACACCTGATCGCTATTTGTCCTTTTTGGTTTGTTATTATCAACTACAATAGAGGAAGAAAAAAATTGTACCCCCTCCCACAAAAATTAGATTGATGGTTGGCGTTTTATGGTATCTCGAATCTAAAAATCTAATAAAAATATCCATACATCAATCATTCACTCCCTATGATTTAGGACTAGTTGTACTTGGAAGCTGACATTAGAGGGTAAATTACTAAGGAAAATAATGCATTATCTAATCATAAAAGTTGAAAGAAACTACGTCCTTTTACACAATAATTCACTTTCATTACATTATAACAATTTTTTGAGTTTTTCACTCTTCTACTTCTTCTATTTGTTTACTACAAATTCTCATACGATATTCTTCCTAATCTCTATTTTTATCTGTTCCAGGTAAGCAGTCAGGAAAGACATTCCTGGGATTTCAAGCGCACTGGAATTTGGGTGAATGTATATGAATTGAATTTTAATGATAATTATAGTTACCTAGGAATTAGTGTAGGTGTGTAAGTCTCGTTTTATAAATATATCCTACTGATTGAACTAGTAAAACACACATTCATAGTCGAAATGCATGGAACATACTACTTAACCACACATTATATGGCTTATATGCTTCTTCATATAATATATGATCGTATAATATATCGTGTAATATAACATATTTCCATGATCCTTCTTGAACCAACATATTATGTTGGTTCAAGAAGGATCATGGAAATATGGATCTGTCGAAATCTAGATTTAGGATGGCTCCGACAATTGTATTTAAAATCCTTTAAATCTTCCTACTTTCAAGTTTAAAAAAAGTTTAAAATGTCCTGGTTTGCAGAAATCCATAATTCATAGATTGGTTAAAGTTTTGGAGTTAAAGATTTGGAGTGTTAAAGATTTGGAGTAATTAGGGATAACTTTATGTTTCATTTGGTAGGTTCACTTGAAAAGTGCTCGGGGGGGGGGGGGGGGGTCAGCTGTGACTGCGCTGGCTACGGCACGCGTCCTTCAGCGACGAGTCTCGGACCGGCTACTGCGGGGAAGTCGTGAGCTCGAATCTCGCCGCGGAGGCTTGTTTTCGTGCGTCCCGGGCTCAGCTCCCCCTTCGTCCTAACCCTGCAATGGGAAGACATGAGCGAAATCATCAGAACAAATCCTGATCTTCCCTTTGGAAGACAGCTGATGACGTCCGCGACGCCAGGAATGGTAGTCGGACGAAAATTCAACCTGAAATGATTGTTTACTTTACTTTTTACGTGCTCAGGTTATTTCTTGAAAATAACATGGACTTTTGTTGGGAATAATTTTTTTTTAACGATTAACATTTTTTACTGGCCTTATCTGATCGGAATGAGCTTAACAACTATCTGAAACCAGTCCAATATTGGTCATAATCTTCAATTCTACGTTTCTTCTCCAGCTAGATGTTCGGAAACGCAGAAGTTTTCCATTTTTTTAATGAACGAGGTGCAACAAAGCTCATGATGATTCATTCATTCATGACCATCAAGTCATCATGTCTCAATCATCAATCATGTCTCGATCATAATGTTCTAAAATCATCGGTTTCGAACAATAGGTTGCTTTGATTCCTAAGTTCATTTTATGCCCGTATTAGGTACTTAGCGTTATCATATTTTATTGAACCTTTCATTATAAAAACTGTCTCTCTATGGCATTTTACACGTGCATACATTACATACAGTTGAATCATACATAAAAACCACACCACGGGAATGGGCGTTTCTCGAAAACCAAACATCTTTATGGTTAAGCCTGTACTATTTTTGCCCCTCCATGCACTATTAGTCCATCTTTGCTTTACGTGTTTCACAGTGGTGTTCCAAATGTATCCCCATTTTTGGGTGCCTTTCCAATGCCTGTAGGCTTTGTATTTCCCAAGGACTTCAAAACTGTGGCGGTGTAGAAAAACTCTCAACTGGGGATGACCTAGTCAGGCAGCAAAAAACTATTGGAGAGAGCTGGATCCTCCCCCCCCCTCCAATCCCTAAAATGTTTCAAATAAGAGAAAATAGACCTATCTCTTCATCTTATCAATACATCTGTTGAAAGAATTTGCATCCAAAAGATGTATCGCTGATATGTAAATAGAGCCTCCTAGTAAGAAAACAATTTTTTTAACCATTTAAATTTCACGATTTATGGACATGTTAAATTGTTTACTCTGTGAAATGACCCTTTAGTTCGTCCATTTTTTTTAATCAGAAAATTATAATCCTACATGTAGTATAAACCCTGCATTCAAAAGTTGTATGGTAGGTATCCCATCGTGGTTTAATTCATATCTCCGTTTTCCTCCACCTATAAGCTATAATCTCCAAACCCGATAGACAAACATTCGAACCTCGAAGTCAAGATAGAAGGCTGTGGGGTTTGAACTGGCGATAGACGATAGTCCGTAGGGCGGCCATTGAGATAATGAAAGGGCGCCCCTGTTCTATTATTGGTCCCCCGCAGCTCTGAATAAAGCATTCAAACTCCCAGCATAACTTCCTCTGGCGTAATCTCGGTTGTTTCTGTTAACGTGGCGAGGATTCGTACTAGAAAATTAATTTACCATTATTGATCAAAGCCGATGTGAATTGGAGAAAAAAAATTCAATCTAGGAGGTGTTGTTATAAATGTGAATCTTTTGATAATCATCACGGATCCCCTCTCAGAGTTCCGATACCGTTGGTTGTTTTATACCGTTTATTATTTTTGTAGTTGTAGGTCAAGAGGTTTCTGTAAGATTGGAAAACTCAATATTAACATACGATCGTAAAAGCCAAGTTGGTGGGCAGTATAGCCTCTTCTCAACAGTGCCACATGGGCATGAAGGATTAGTTATTTTCCGAGCGTTGATTGGAGGGCATGAATTCTTTAATATGAACCATGAGCTTCTCGAAGAAATACGAATTGTTGATTCTTTCATTTAGAAATAATGAAAAGATTGGCCGCCAGCACGCATGTGTGCAAAATGCGACGTCGAATTGAATCCAAATTATGTTCAAAGTAAAAAGTAGGTAGGTACTTGAGAGGGAGACGACGAACTCTTCAAATACTCCACTGCATGGATAAAGTGGTCAGATTGTTCTAAATAAGAATAATTCGGCTCGAAATACTCCGAAAAGAAAGGAAGCTGTTCGTGGAAAACTTAACACTAAATATTATACTCTTCAAGTTCACATTAGAAAATAATCCAAATAATTAGTTTCCAGGGCTTGAAGATGTTTGTCTGAACCTTCCTACTGTTGATCACCGACTAAAACTTTGCCCTAACCTAATAGTCGTACAAAATTAACTTCTGTCTTCTAATTTAGCCTACATGGCTCGTTTTTAGCAAGACAAATCGAAAGATGGGTGGGGACCAGGGAGGAGTAGGTGTCTGTTTGATTCAGAGTTTGTGAAGGAACTGTTCTAAGAAATACTTGCTCCAATACCTGAGATTCATTGGAGCTTGTGACTTGGGATGAATTATTATCACCACAACTAAAATGGAGAGATTCTCTTAAACAAACTAATACTACGGAATTTCTTTGGTTCACAAATCCAAAATGGCGAAGAGCATGCGCATCTTTGGAAAACCTTGGAACGATGATGAACATCCCCGATAATACTTCATGGAAAGTCTCCAAAAACAACAACTGCACATGAAATTCGGGAAAAAATCTGCCAAGAACAGGTCTAGGAGATTGAAAAGTTGAAAAGATTCTGCCTACCTATCGGATCAATGTAACCACTAACCACAGATTAGCTATTGAGGACCAAATAAGCCTTGGCAAGGTGACCAAGTTCGAGCCCTCTTTTTGTTATACCTTTATCAAAGAAGATTCACGCGAATTTTCGAGAAAAGTTGATCGCTTTTAGACACTGGATCTAGAATGGTATTTCGATTTCCAATGTAGCTGATTTCCAATGTCCCTCTAGGCTTCTACAGATTCCCCATGTATCAAGTTCAGTAAAGCTCAGTTACTATCCAAACGGTTCGATTTACAAGTCCTCTCGTACTCGCAAAGACAAAATTCTATTATTCATTGGATGTCAGTCATCTGACCTCTTGGAAGATTTGAATCCATTATTCTTCTACCAGTTGCGCTCCAGTGTGCTACATGATTATTTTCGGATTTCGTGGACACTCTGAGATCTTGAGTTCGTGTACATGAACTATCCCCAGAAAAATACCAGTCTCAGGTTTTAGTGAACGTTGTCGTCGATTGATCGAAAAAATAACAGCTATCTCATTTGGAGAGAGTTGGATAATTTACTTCGGTTAGTGATTTCTCAATATCTTGTTTGGGGACGTCAGGGTTGCATCCCAGTGCACAGAAGAAAGCTGCTTGCTATCATCGCTTCTCTTTGGGCCAACCTTCCATTTAAGGAGGGCCTGTTCCCATGACCGAAAACCCGCGTCTTTGAATCTAGGGCGTACGGCCCTCCGTGGCTTGTTGCAAGCCCAAACGACCATCATCACTGCACACTAGTGATAATCACTAACGAACGGTATCGCCTGAATCAAATCGTTTGGTCGGCCATAAACTCTTGTTGATAGCAATAACTCAAACATGATTTTTAGTTTATTTAACTTCATGTTGTAGTAGGGTTAGAACCGAGCTTCTCACTTGTTTTTCATGGCGCGATAAGGATTGATAATATCAATATTATGCAACCTCTGGTGTCCTGGAATTGATCGGGAGCAAGCCAGATCAGCTGCACGGACAGTGGTGACTTTATTCCCTGTCATCCTTGAGAGCAACGTTGGAAGCGATTTTCTCACCTATTTATCATGGAGCGACGAAATACGCAGCCCCTTGTGACCTGAACTTTATTGGGAGGAAGCTAGATCAGCTGCGTGAACGATGAAACCAAGAAAATCCCCTTTCATCCTTGAAAACTGTAGTTTGGTTCCACAAGCTCTCGAATTGATTGGAAGATTTGGAAATTTGGTAAATTGCCTTGGGGTCGACTCATGATTGAAGCTGTCTATTGAAGTTAACTGAATAGATAATAGAACCTTTCAAAGATAATGTTGTTTTAACTGTTGTTTGTAACAGGGAGGATTTGGTCAAATTTATGTGTGAGGCAAAAGGTGTTTAAGATTATGTTTAGGAAGAGCCCCGTGACGATTAAGGGCTATGAGGATGAACGTAGTAGATTTTTGAAGCAAATGTTTCCCATTCTGTAAAATATGTCAGAAGAATCTCGAATCACTGTGCCTTGGAGTGTGACAAATGATAGCTTCCGAACTAAAAACACATCAATTATTTTCGGATAGAGGGTTTTTTCAGCGTTTTTGGTTATAATTCAAGTGAGGTTGGATAAAGGATTCGCAGTAAAATTACCGAATATCGAAATGTGTTGAATTTGGTGGAACCTTAGGAAAAAGTGAAACATGGTAGTTCGTATCTGCAGGGGGAATGTTGTTCTTTTAGTATACCTTCAAATGTATCGTTGTTTGAGAGATTCCTGTCGTGTTGCCCCTGAGCGGTACAAAACTACACGCTTACAATATACAGTTTTTCAGATGTTTCAGGTGTGTAGGTTACTGTTGGATCAGACAAGTGCATCAAGACTTGCTCGCGTACACAACACATCCACACATACGACGCCAGACCGAATCGATAATGGCGGTGGGGGTTGGTTCTGGAGTGGATCCTGTAAACTGCCGTTGACTGAGGGGAATGAAGGGGGGGGGGGGGGTTGTTTAGGTTGGAAGAAAATCGAGTAGAAGAGTGGGGATGAAGTGGAGGGGGTAATGTGAGGAAGTGGCTGTAGGGTGCGTATGTAAGAGGGGAAGTGTGTGTACGTAAGTGAGGAAGCGACTGCAGAGTGTGGGTGGAACCCAACAACTTTCTGTTCTTCGTGGTCTCGAGGGATGTGAAAAATCAACTACCTACTCGTGGGTTGTTTCAATAGAATCGCTGATATCTGAAGTACTAGTAGCATGAGTCACATTTTTTACTTCCTCACTTCGAAGGTAGGAGTGCTCTGTATATGTTGAAAAAACGAGTCCTGAAAAATGAAAATTTCCTCGAGTGTTCTATGTTTCTGAGCATTCCGTGTCTACGGTCCAATCTTTTATCTGGAAAAAGTGTCTTTCATATATATTTTGGTTTATTATTTTCAATAATAAGCCTTTGGAATCGAGCAAGAAAAAAATGTTAACCCCCCATCAAAATTTGATGTTTCACGTTTCAAGGTACGTAGAATCCGAAAATCGAATAAAAAAAATTTCCGTCCGTCCGCCGTACGCGGCACTTTTCTTAGCAACACTAGACCGATTTGGTTCAAATTTGGTATATGGGCTCCATTTGGGGTCTAGTTGTGACGCGAAGCTTTTGGTTGATGTAGGTCACTTCTAAGGGGTGAAAATTAAGGGTTGAAATTTTCAAGAGTGCCCTAGCTCGAAAACTCTCGAAATAAAGGTATCGTTTTTTCACCAATTTTAAATAGTATTGAATTTTTTAAAAATTTTGAGACCACCCGGAGCTCTGTAGGACAAACCGTTCGGTCCCTACGAGTACTTGAAGGTTATCTTTCGATAAAACAGAATCATGAGTGTGAATCGCAAAAGAGGTATGATCTCCGTTCAAATTTTATCTGACTAGAATGCGATCGCTGTTAATTTCTTCGATTTGTATACAGTTTTGCCTTCTGCGTAACCAGTAATCAAATTTCCATATGAAGCTTTCTATTTTTCGAATCGAGTCTGAAGCGTTTAGTTCTTTCTAATAAACTTGATTGTGAAGGTGTGAAGCCAGTATGGTGTGGTAGGTAGTACCTACCAGTAGTTGGTAGGTAAAAAACGCTGCAAATCATTGCTCAAAGGTTTATTATTTTCTGTATAGATCACCCTTCTGTATAGATCACCGGTTCTCCATCAATAGCACCTACCACCATCTGTATTCTCCCTTGACCTTCCCTCTCAAATTTCAGCTTCCTGCGTTCAATAGGAGTGAAAATGGCTTCGGAGCTCACTCAGCTGATCAGTGATCTGACGAGTGAAGAAGATCTCCTCGAATGCTGGAGACGCCTGGAAGAGCACTTCCATTCAATAGGATTGAAAATGGCTTCAGAGCTCACTCAGCTGATCAGTGATCTGAAGAGTGAAGAAGATCTCGAATGCTGGAGACGCCTGGAAGAGCACTATTCAGCTGAGTGAGCTCCGAAGCCATTTTCACTCCTATTGAACGCAGGAAGCTGAAATTTGAGAGGGAAGGTCAAGGGAGAATACAGATGGTGGTAGGTGCTATTGATGGAGAACGAGTGATCTATACAGAAGGGTGATCTATACAGAAAATAATAAACCTTTGGGCAATGATTTTTTTTTCAAACTAGTCAACTTTTAACATTTTCCATATATTACACTATATGTGTAGGTATGCTGCATATATGTAACACATATAATACATATATATATAACACATATAATACATATGTATATGTATTTAACATTCTGTGAACGAATATTGTAAATTGTAATTAATTATGATAGGCGTAACGACGAAGCAATTGTCTGACGCTAGTACTTAGCTTTTTAGAGGCTTTGTGAATAACTGCTTGTATGGCACGAGTCACATTGGCTACCTCATCCTGCAAGTTGCCTGTTCCTCATTATTGGGGTCTCACTTGATGCACCAGACCTGGTGAGTATTTCTTCTCGATTTAATCAATATATCAGTCTGAATCATGAAATATGCTAATCAAGTCAGAGTAGGAGATAGCAGAACGTACCTACCTTGAGAAAATTTGTTTTTGGGGGTGGGGGACAACGAATAATTTATTATACACAATAATTTCTTGTATGTATGGCAATTCTCGAAGCTGGTGGGTTCTTTGTTGTCGATCGGAAGAACTGACCTCCAGTCGAGTTTTGTAGGGTGATTAGTCATGTTGGAGGCAGTTGGGCCGCTCTGTGGTATTCCGTATTGTTCCTTCTAGCTCGATTGGACTCCTACAATATCCCGACTGAGTGTTTCCGCGATAGATCTGTGTCAATCAAGAATGACCCCATGACCTCTCGCTAGATGACAGCCATCTCGCAGCTCTGGTTACCACGAGATCGTGACCCGTGGCGACCCTCGCTTCAGCTCTCGACCGTTAGAAAAGGCTTCCATCCAGCAATCACCCGTCACCCTTTTCCTTCGTCCGTTCTCTCCGATCTTCGAGCGATTTGCTTTTTCAATTAGAGGGACTCACGTAGATCGTCAACGGATTGCGAATGTTTGCAGGCTAAATAAACGGGGTTGCTGGTTAAATTACCCGCAGACAAAACGGCCACTTGGGAAGAAACGGTCCACCGTTAGCCAGCCTAGCCATCTCTCTACTCTCGTCAAGGTGATCAAGATTAGGAGTTCGACTGTATCGTTGTTTGGAGGTAACGTGAATGTGAGAGCCATTTTACTTCTTCACTATCGGTGATAGGAAAGCTGTTGACGTCTATACCTTGGCTATGTTATTAATCATCAAAGACTTTTACGTAAGTAGTAATTTTTGCATCTTCACTATCAGTTTTATATTCGTGCAACGGGCTTATCAAAATTGGGTTATCCAAACTCCAAACCTCCACGCATTTTGCGTTTCAGAGCTTTTTTTGGTTCCTCGTCTTTGTGATCAATTCCTTGTCCTATATCATCACCCTTGTTCTGATGAAATGTTCACCATCTGTTTCATTGTGGTCATTGGTAGCCTCTGCGCATGCGTAATCTTAAAATCATCATAGAGTTTGTAACAGAATTTGGTGGAAAAACATCAACATGACCCCTCTTTTACAGTTAACCTGTGTATCGACACCCGCAAACCAGTGTTGTTCTTGAAATCGATGTATGTAGGATACTCATGTGGGTCTTCTCTCTTATTATAAATTAATTAGTATAAATTTGTCTATTATGTCACTGGAAGAAAAGCTTAATACATAATTGTGTTGGCATAGAAGAGATCCGTTAATGCCGGGTGTGATGACAAAATTTCGCGAAATTTGGAGCTGGGATCATCTATTGGTTGTAGAATATGTGCTGGTTAACATTGGTAGCTTAACCAAGGTGTCATCTAAGTTGATTTGGGCTACAGGATGTCCCAGATTTGATGATCCAAACATGTAAACCAACAAAAATGTCTCCTAGAATCTTTGCTTTAACCTCTTGTTTTTCCATTTTTTTTTCAATTTAAATATTTTTCTCGTGTTCTTGGCCTTTTGGCATCAAAACTGCCATAACTCCCGATATTTACCATGTAATCTTGCTTCTATTCTTTGGAAGCTATACGGTTAGAATAAATCGCCAAAGTTTTACGTCGTCTCCTTGGATGATTTGACTTAACTATATTTCTGAAATCTACCTATCTAACTATAGAGGGTGTAAGCCAAACAGGTCTACCATACTGCAGGAGTCAATTCTACAACTAATTTGCAACAAATTGTTTTTTGGAAAAAAATTTTTCCATGTTTTTTTCAATTTTAAGATTTTTTTTCGTATTTTTGACCTTATGTCATTAAAACTGCCATAACTTCTGTAATTTAACAAGTAAATTCAAATTAGAGGGCACCAATGGCAAAAGCATTGAATTAACTATCAGCTCATTACCCTTCAGGGGGTCTACAACGCCGTCGCACCTCCCACCCTTCGTCTAACTCCGGAGACCCCCCACCAAAACGTCGATTTCGTTAAAAACAATTAACGTTTTTTCTTGTTCGACACAAATTTCTCCCCGAAATTAAATTGTAAAAATGTTTTGATGGTGCCGTTAGAAAGTTGCTGAATTGTAGATGTTTTTTCCAAAGATAAAAACGTTTGGGAAAGGGAATATTGCAATATTTAAACATGTTTAAATATGTTGTAAGGTTTCACAAAAAAGACGAACTTACAATTGAGGCGGTCCGTGCCAGAAGGGCGAACTTGGCAAAATCGAAAAATTTTTTTTTCTCCATTCGATTCTCTGAGACATAGACTAGGCATACCTGAAGCCGTAGACCCTAAGTTCGCCTTTCTGGCCTGAAAAACGGAGAAGAGAGTAAAGAGAGAGCCTTGAAAGAACATAGTGACAAGGGATTTTGGTGAGAGCCAGAAGGGCGAACGTCGGCGCCCCCCACTCAGCCGGCACCTTCTTCCTACCCCGTTTTCACGCTCCCTCTGTGATTCACAAGGTTCAAAATTTGTGTATTTAATACACAGAGGGAAAAACTTGGAGTCGAAGACTGCAGTGAAACTCCAAAAAGGAAAAGGGCAGATTTATGACCCTAAAAAAATCGATTTATCAAGTCAAGATTTACCTAGACTGTATAATGGTCCTATCTCTATCGCACCTGCAAAAATAAAAGACCTTAAAGCTCTCATGGAGTACGTACAACCACCTTGGAACGAGTACTTTTTGGGCATTTTTGGCAAACCAACCATCTGGCACAGCTGTAGCCGCCGACGAAGCTGAAAATGTACAAGATGACGTTGAAAATGACTTGATGGACCTTGTATTGACCTTGGACCTTGTATTGACTTGATTCACCATTTACCTATCATATTATACAAACATTTCTGTTCTGTTAACCTACCTACATTGTTTATATTGCACAAATAAATTTTTTTTTTGGTTCTAGCAGGATGTTCATTATGCAAAGGTATAGTTTCACTAAAAAGGTATAAAAACAATTTTCTGAATTTTATTTTATAAATCTTATAATAATTTCAGAGATGTTGCAAAGTTACGAAGAGGGGTGTGGATTCAAAATATTTCAATAACATTGAAATTTCACATTTGGATAAATGAGAGAAGAAACGAATTTATTCCGTAGTTCGCCCTTATGGCACGCCGAAAATCCTGTTATTGGACGTTCGCCTTTCTGGTCATTTATAACTTTGCAGGCGATTTTCTCGAAATCCACTTTTCTAAGTTCGCCCTTCTGGCACGGACCGCCTCAATTGTTTGCTTTGGTGTAATTTTCCGTGCAGACAGTTGAGTAAAACTTTTCTTGTGGCACATGCCGATATAAAATTACATCCAAGATCCAATGTGTTGTGGTAGATTTCCTTTCTCTCCCAAGGTAAAACTGTCATGGGGTCAAGACCTAAAAGCGACTTGTACAAGTCATGACGCAAAACAAAACATTTTTCTCCGAGCGGTTTGTTGCCGAGGGAGTCGGTCGCTATCGAGTTCGCGGTTTTCGCGGAACACCGCATCTCATTCAGAAGGGAAAAAGACACGAAGGGGGGTCCCCAAGAAAGCCTTGAAGAGACGAGATAAGCTCTTCTGTGCGTCTCAGAGCGGTGTCGAGTGTCTGAGGAGACCTTTGTGATTCTTGAGGATAAGCGAGGCGCGAGGGGTTGGTCTGGTCGTGACAGTTGAGGCTCAGTGATTCTTCTTCCTTATCTCAGCCCGCACGGGAGTCGACGTTCAGATAGCTTTTCAGGTCATCCTGCTAACTTGACACCACCTTTCATAATCTATTATTATATTAGGTGAGGTGTCACCATCTCTACAAACTCGTCTCACGCCAGTTGATTTCCGTGATATATTACGCTATACTCGTATATATTCCTGTATCATTGACAGTAACATGTCCACAGGTAGTTATATTTATGTTCGTCAATTTGTTAAACATGATTTGATTCCTCCAGTATAACGGGCGATATCATCTCTACTTCCTCCTACTCAACCAATCTTCATCCTACCAAGTTGACAATTTTCATAAAACCCTTAGACCCTCCATTAAGCAGGCATTGGCAAGACGATCCATAAGCTTCAGTCGAACTCCACAAACAAGAAATGAAAGTGCAGCTGCTATTCGAATAGAGAAATCAAACAACAAATCTCACAAGGCATGATTTTAAACATTTTTTAATGTCCCTCGTTTAATATTATCCCAAGGGACAACCACAGCTCCTCAAATGTTTTGATGGAGCAAAAATATCGCCATTGGAAAGTGACAATAGAGCTGGAAGCATCGTCAAAAATGGATAAATTAGTGATATGAAGCATCTTGTTTTTGGCAGACTCAAGCGTGTTTCATCAAAAGGGTTTTCCATCTCCATTAGAACTGATTGACGAACTGTAATTATTTCTTAACCTTTAGCTCGAGCCTACATACCTGAGCAGTGCTGTAATGAACACCTCATGGTAGTTTTTATGCTAAATATAAACAGCGTGGAAGGTGATTCTCACCCCAAAACGAAACATGATGCGAGCTAAGGCGTCGTCAGGGATTACGTCACCCTGCTAGTCATGCACAAGCACAGCTGTTGACTCAATGAGTCGAATATCATTAGGGCGCGAACCTCAGTGGAAGGAGGGTCCCACTGGCTCTGCTGACGAGACACTGGAGCACCTTCAGAAAAATGTTTTGAAACATTCAATTTCAGCACAGAAATCACAAATACGGCAAGAATTCGATCCCTAGGTTTCCAATCAAAGAGAGCAGCATTAACGTCTGGTTTGGTTCTGCACTCTTTGCAGTCAGGTTGTGTTAGTATGTTAGATTTATATTAATTCATGTTAGGGGTCAATAAATTTTTGTACAAGGATGAGGAAGAGCATTTTTGAGAGTTCGGAGGGCAAAATTTCCATTGAGAGGATTGGAATCAGAGTTGGTACGTGTGGTTGTCAAGTTAGCGAGTATCGACCAAATGAGTTTAGCCTGGTTAGTTTATGCCCGGTATGCGGGGGTTTAAGAAGGAAATACTCTATTGACTGAGATACTGAGTGCTGGATTGATTGCATAGCTTACAATGGTTGTGTTGGCTTTGCACATCTCAAATTCCTTGTTGAATCCATTGGTCGATGGATTGACAATGAATTCCTTATTGAATTCAATGGATTACGAATTGTTCTCCTCGTCCAGGATTCTGCTCCTTTGTTGTTTATAGAATCAGCTATCCACGAATCATGTTGCCCCTATTTGGCGACACTTTGAAAAAACTTCAGTAAAATCCATACTTGGTGATTTTTTTGTTGTCACTTAACACGTTTTTAGATTGACCCGCTCAAATGTGCAAAATTTACTAGGTACCTAATGTCAATAATATGATCTTGTTTTTCTGGTGTTTTGATTATGTATGGAAAAGTTGGTTCATGATGTGTATGTATTGATGGAACAGAATTAATTGAACGGGATTGAACGTAGCTCCATGAAGGAATGAAAGTGGCCGCTGATTACCGTCTAGAGAGGTTTAATGGGATACCCTCGTACCTCTTGAGAGTTGAGACTGATTGATCAGTGAAAATGAAGGTCATTGGCCTTGATTGACTCGACCCTTTGCCGTTCTCCCTTTGAAAGGATCCAAGCCTGCCACCTCCTTCAAACATAATTTCCTCGTAAAGTTGATAGGTGAAATCACGGGTTAATGGGTTTCCCGGATTGAATTAATTTGAGCCTGCTCCATCGCTTTATTTCAGTGTTTGGTTGCTAAACAAGCATCGCCTTTTGTGATATCGGTAAAACTGTGAAAGATCAAATTCAACTGTGAGTTGGTATAATAGGTATTGTTAGGCATGGTAGGTCAAATTCAACTGTCAAGTTGGTCAAATTCAACTGTGAGTTGATATAATATTGTTAGGCATGGTAGGTAAGTAAAGTAATGTAAACAACCATTTCAGGTTGGATTTTCGTCCGACTGCGTTTTTTCCTGGCGTCGTGGACGTCATCGGCTGTCTTCCTAAGGGAAGATCAGAATTTTTTCTGATGATTTTGCTCATGGCTTCCCATTGGCCTCACCGCCCTGGGTTGGGACGAGGGGGAACTGCGAGCGACTTGCCCGAAAATATGCCGCAGAGGCGGGCCTCGAACTCACGGCCCCTGCTACCGGTTCGAGTCTCGTCCCCAGAGACACATGCCGTAGCTCGCTCGGTCACAGCTGACCCCATGGCATGGTAGGTTTTATATGAGGATATGTCAACTTTCGTCCTCCGGCCCTTCAGAAAGGGCTGAAAATTAGGTAATTGAGAGAAAATGTGCATCTTAGTGATTGAAATTTCAATTTGAGGGCAGTCCGGTCAATGGTGTAGGGAGGCTCCAATTTCGTTGTCAACAATGTTGATGTGTTGGTTTTTGAGGAAAATTAGGATGCTTTTGTGTTGTGTAGTTCTGTACGTGAACATGTAATTTTTGTGCTAAAAATAAAAGTTCTGATATCCCATTTCTGGTCTCCATCTTGCTAAATGTAACAATGGTGTCAGAAGTGGGATTGTACAAACCGCAATCCAGTTAATCAGAGGTTGCTGAAGCTATTACGCCAGATTGTACCAAATGTTGTCCATTGATGCCTGGCTTTGGCCGCATTTCTCCAAGGGTACTCGAAGAATCTCCAAGGAAGGGTTACAGAAGGAAAATTGAAAACAAGGAAAATTGTTACTGATAAAAACAGTTTCTATGTATAAACTTGAGAATGATAATCGGAGTTCACATCTTTTTGAGGGTGCGCACAGGAAATGTAAATATGTATCGTAAAAATCCAAGTACCACGTTCAGATCTCTTATCGCAAATCATGTTGAAATTAATTGTAAGAGAATAGATTGAGATTGAAAGAGTTGAAAGCACCTGGGAGAAACCTCCTAATCCCAAAAGAAGACTCAAAGAAACTCGGCGACCCGAACTCCAACGGCCAGTCGCTCAACTAATTGGGCTGTCGCTCAATCCGCGCGTCCTTGACCTCAGTTTTTAATTGCTTCCTCCACAATCCCGCTACTCCAGTTCCAACTCTCCTCCCTTCTGCTGTCAGCTCTGCACGAGCCCCCCTCCAAACTCTCAGCTAATGAGTAAAGAGCAGTTAATTGGATTTACACATCTGTTTCATTCTCGGATCTCTCTGCTACCACTTGGAACTTCCCCAACTTCATTCCCCTTTTGCCTTTCTTCTCTCTATTTCTCTCCTTAGAATTGCCACTCCTTTCTCCATACCCAAATTTGGACTCTTTCAGAAACTTTCTTTTGTTCGGTCCCGAATGCTTGAAAAGGATTTTCTGATGAACTCATTCCAACAAATCGAATGAATCGAACTGTACTCGAAATTTAATCAGTCGCTCTGACATCCTAATTCATATTATACGTCCCACAAGACGATCTTTTGAGATTTCTCCCTACTAAAAATTTCAAACGTTACCCAACTTCGCAGGATTTGAGTGGCTTTTGTTGAAGCTATTCGAAATTCGAAGCATTCCCAAGTATCGAGCCGACTCTGAAAGGCAGGTAGTCGGCCATGGTATACGTCTGCCACATCGGAGGAATCCTTTTGAGACCCATTCCTTCACAATGCGGCTGTTTATAGGACGGGAGGGGTATCGCACCGAAACAGAGCAACAGCTGAAACCTCGGAACATCTGCTTCCTCGACCCCCCTTCATCGCTACGTTACGATTGATTCAATCAGAGAGCGGGAGGGAGGAAGGAATGTCCGCTATGAATCCAGTTCAAGGTACTGAAATATTTAAGGCAACTTGAATAATACAACCAGACGAACGGACAGTGGATCGCCATTTGCAGAGATACTGAAAGAATTCCAGGTTTCCCAGAGTTACACACCTGTAAGATTCTTTCTCTCCTAGATAAAATCATTCATGTTCTTTCAAGACTGAGAGACCACTAATATTTCATAATTTAATCAAATAAACACAACCGTAGTTTCTCACCAGAGATTATTTGGTGAAAACCCAGTCTTTCACCAAAGTGACACTTGAGTGAATCCGCCTTTCTCTTTGAAGGGGTAGCCAGGGGGACATGGATACCCCTCATAAAGAGCCGAACGCTGGCAATGAGACCTTCCGGTGGGAAGCTCTGGCCATAATACGCTGAAACGCTAGTTATCGTTTCCAAAACCTTTTAGAATCACATTAGGTCAGCTTTGAAACTTCTTTCCCAGGCTAAGGTTGACTTGAGATGCGATCACTGACCGGTAACAACTGATGAACTTATACACCTGTCATTTTCTTACCTACATGTCTAATTTAATGGGCAATTTCTGATCGGGAACACCTATTGGGCATGTCTATCATAGTTATACAGCTCGATGCTGCAGTGATACGTTTCCTAGGAACACTTGCTGCTTCCCACCAAACACTAAATCCAATTTTACCTTAACTGACTCTTGCATATCTAAAATCCTAAACATTCCAGGCCACATTTACCAGAAAACATTACCGATTGAACGGCAAAAATTAATTTTAACGTACTCTTTAGATGTCCCATTCCATATTTCGATTATTTTCAATACTTTGAACTCCTTGGTTTCATGATAATTTGACCAAGTAACGAAGAAAAAAATTATTCGATTCAAGTTGCCCCAATTTTTTAAATTAGTTCACTTCTTACCTGGCCTTTGTAGTGATATTATAGTTCGAATGAAATATTTTCGTATAGAACTTAAAGTGTGTCCAGATTCTTGGTTTCTGATATTAATTAGCGTGTAGTTGGCAAGATATTTGTTGTTGGTGGCAGTACAAGTCGACAAAAATGCAAGTCAGGCGCGAATACTTGCAGTGGTGATGATGACTAATGAGCTCCAAGCAAGGCGAAAGAACAATAACAAAAAAGAGAAATACGAGCTCAAATACTTGCGTTCCGAGATAAGCTCGAGCACGTAAACAAACACTACGTGCAACTGAGACATTTCTGGGTTGAATACAAATTAAGCCCCATGTAAATAAAAGTGGATACAACGTTGAGGCTTAAGTCTGAGGCTTAGTTCTTGATCTGTATCAGGCCTAAACATTGAGGGGGAAAAAGATCCAACCACATACAATGTACATTGTTATAGAGATTAGTCCAGAAATTGGAGAAAGTAGCACAATGAGTTCTACGTCCAGTTAGTATTACTTGTACTTAGTATTAGCTTAGAACTGAATTTCTTAGATCTATGAGGAGTTTAAGATGCACGAAAATAAACAATAACGAGGACTGCAGTAAATTGCTTAGTCTACTAGGGGATGACGTGACGTGGGAATCTTCTCACCCATTTCTTAATATGAAATGTAAATCCCTAGTGACCTATATTTTCTTTCGTAATTTCTTTTTCTTTCCTCTCATAAGTGAATCACTATTTTACCTTATTTTGTTATCTTTATTTTCCTCTTTATTTATTAAAATGAATGTGTAATTAGTTTTTAATAAGTACCAAATAACTTGTAGTACAGCAGTGGAGCATGTTGTAAATTTCATTTAAATAAAAAAAATAAAAAAAAAATACTGTAAAATCGGCAAAATTGTATCAGAATCCGACCATAATTTATGCAGACAGTCTAGGAGCTCAAAAATTGGCGGGTACCTGCTTAGTGGGTACGAAAATCGTTTCCACATCACAGTTTAATAAATAACTTCTTTAATCTTCCCTTCTCTCTCAAATTCATTCTGTGCTTTGATTTTTTTATGACCCACGCTTGGGGACCTAGACCGCAATTTACTACGCGCTCTCGAGTGAAAACACAGGAACGTACAAACAGCGCTATTTCTTGCCGGAAAAGTGACCTCCGTAGATCATTTTTTATTGCTAGCTCCCTTCAACGAAATCCCCCTGGGTTTCGTGAAGTCAAACGAGCCTTGGCTACCAACTTTCCCTTCACGATTTCATTCATGTGTAAATACGAGCCGAGCCTCGCCGTTTCTGAATGTGGTCGAATTTATCGTTTTAATTTGTTTCGTACGAGTATTAACACCAGCGGCGGATCCGACCAAAATAAACGAAAAAATATTCTGCCTCAGGAAAAGACAATTGAGAAGTAGTAGAGACAATAGAGCATTTATGGACTTATATGCTTCCTTATATTCCTGTACAAATAAACATTGGCGAGTCATCACGACAGTAGGACATTGGAAACCTCAGTAGTTGCGTTACCAGTTTAATTTGAGTAGTTACTTAACTGGTACCATCTTCAGTAGTCCATTTTTTCGACATCAAGATATCTGAAAACAGTGACGGCAAGACGCAAGAAAAGAATCCCAAGAAAACAGGGGCATCAAGACATCGGACAGGAAATCTAAGAGAAACAGAGATTTCAGACAGGAAAACTTAGGGAAACTGAGACATCAGTCATTTGACAGGAAACCTCAGAAAAACTGAGACATCAGTCAGTAAACCTAAGGGAAACAGAGTCATCAGACAGGGAAATTGAGATATCAGTCATTTAGCAGGAAACCTCAGGGAAACAGAGACATCATCCAGTAAACCTAAGAGAAACAGAGATATCAGATAGGAAACTGAGATATAACACAGGAACCCTCAGAAAAACAGAGATATCAGATAGGAAACCTTAGAGAAACAGAGACATTAAGTCCGGAAACCTAAGGGAAACAGAGACATCAGACAGGGAAATTGAGATATCAGTCATTAAGCAGGAAATCTCAGGGAAATAGAGACATCAGCCAGTAAACCTAAGGGAAACAGAGATATCAGTCAGGGAAACTGAGGCATCAGTCATTTAACAGGAAACCTCAGAGAAACTGAGACATTAATCAGGGAAACTGAGGCATCAGTCATTTGACAGGAAACCTCAGAGAAACTGAGACATCAGTCAGTAAACCTAAGGGAATCAGACATTAACAGGGAAACAGAGACATTAAGTCCGGAAACCTAAGGGAAACAGAGACATCAGACAGGGAAATTAAGACATCAGTCATCAGACAGGAAACCTCAGAGAAACATAGACATCAGCCAGCAAACCTAAGAGAAACAGAGATATCATATAGGAAAATGAGACATCAGACAGGAGTCCTCAGGGAAACTGAGATATTAGATAGGAAACCTTAGAGAAACAGAGAAATCAAGACGGAGGATAGAAAACCTCAGTTGCTGCGTTTTTTTAATTAATTTTTTCAAATGGTAGTATCAATCTAAATTTTGAGACTTCGATTCTAGAAGCGAATATGAACTGTTGTAATTCAGCTCGAATGTAAACTTCCAACTGGAGATTTTAGCTCCATCACATGAAATAACATTAAAAAAAACTGAAAGCTAGTCACGATCATGTTTCTATTGCTTTCCGATAAGTGATCAGAAACACGAATGGGAATTTCTATGTTGCTTCAGAGTATTTTTATTCAATATTAAAATAAAACAACTAGCTTCTTGCTTTTATAATGATTTACTCGTGTTTGAATCACTTGCCGATATATTCCGACTTACATATTGCACTATTTCCGTATATATTTTCATAGTTTGTTCAAACTTAATTGTAGCACAGGTTCATGCTTCTGGCTGGAATAGGACTCCTCAAATCCCTAGTTGTTTCATCTAGGTAGGAGTCCAAGGTATGAGTTCAGTTGTTATTTTCATTCTTGAAACCATCAAGAACTGTTATGAACTTAATGCGTCCTAATTTTCAACTTGAAAACAGCTGTTAGGCAGGTCGAGCGGTCAGACTTTTCTAGGGCAATTACTCAATTGAGCTCGTTTGCCCGCTATGCACTTCCTTCATCGTTCCCCACCTTGTCTGTGTTGTATCGTTCATAGTCGATCAAAAATTGAGTTTTTGAAAGAAAAAAAAAAACTTTTGAACTTGCGTTCATTCTTGCCAAGGCTGCATTCTACAATACATTTCAGTCACTTTTTTTTACATTGTCAAAACCCACAGGTAATACAATCGCCTACAAAAGAAATAATAAATTAATGGTGATTAAATAATAATAACATGAATTGATTTCATAACATTGACTCATAAACTCAATGTAGTTTCATCAACATAATCTAAAGACAATAGATAGTAGAGAACGAAGAGTTGTGATTAAAACAATAACAACACTCTGACCCAAAATGATAAAACGATAATGAATGGGCAGCCCGGCCGGCCCAGACCCACCCACCACGGCTTTTAATGCGCTTGATGTAGGTATAAAGTTTTTTTTTTAAATCTATATTTCGCACTATGGGAATACAAGAGACGCAACTACAAAATTGATGGTTTTAATTGTGTTCATTGTGACTTCTGGGCGATCTCTAGCCATATAACAGACATATTTCCATCTGCCCTGATTTCCGCTAAAGAGAGAAGAGTGAGTCTTTCTCATTCTGAGGGATTTGGAAAGATTGTTACCTTACAAGGGGAACCGTGTTTCACCGTTCAGACCTCTACTGACGGTGAAATCACAACAGACGCTTTTTTATGTCTATTGTAGCATCAACACTTATTTCGCTTCTCATGATCGGAACATCTGTCCTAATTTTATAATGTACTAGCTGAAAGCCTACTAAAAGTAGGCTTTTTAGTATATAGTAAAAGGCGTTTTATGTATATAGATATTGAAAGAAATCCGGATTCTCTGTTCTCCGAGCGTCAATATTCAAAAGTGGAGAAAATATCGTCAATATTATTGTCAGTTCACGCAGTTCGTGTCGCATTCTCACCGGGAACATTACGTAACTTTTTTCGTCGCAGTGATAATATGAACCTGTGCATGTATACAAGGTACTTTATTATACAAGGTGTTACAATTTAAAACGGTCACAGGCCAGGAATCAATTCTGCAGCTCATTTCCAGCAAAACATGTCTCTTCGTAATTTTTTTAGAGGCTTCGTTTTCGAGTTATTTAACTTTTAAGATTTTTTTTCTCGTGATTTTGACCTTATCTCAGTAAAACGGCTTTAATTCCCCGAATTTCCATGAAAATTCAAATCTGATTACACCGTTGGAAAGAGCGTAAAATTTTCTAACTCCTTGATGAAAAAAACCATATTTCAAATCAGAAAAATGGGTAAAAATTGGACTAAACAAAAGATTGGTAAAATCCTGAGAATCTTAACTCATAGGTTTCGTAATCGTGAATTTTTACCTGTATGCCTATGAGATGCGCAAAAATCTCAGCTTTCCAACGGTCGTCATTTTCATTTGTAAAGTAGGATTTATCACAGAAATTTTTGTTTGAACGCTGAAAAACGTGAATATTTTCAACGGAATCAGCGATCCTTCTAAGGCGATATGAGGGATTCACCGCTGATTCCGTGGAAAAAATTCACGTTTTTCAGCGTTCAAACACAACTTTTCCCCCTAAATTCGGTTGTAAATTATTTTTTAATTATACCATTGTAAAGTTGAGTTTTTTAAAGGACGTTTTCATGTCTCAAACCTTAACTTAGAGAAAAGTTAAGGCATCTATCCGATAGAAAATTTAATGCTCTTTCCAACGGTATCCTCAAATTGTAATTTACACAGCAAATTAAAGGAGTTATGACCGATTTAATGACCTAAGGTCAAAATCACGGAAAAAAGTTTTAAGTTAAAATAACTCGAAAACGAAGGGTTTAAAAAAACATTGCTAAGAGACTTTTTTGTTGCAAATTAGTCATAGAATCGACTGGTACCGTATGGCAGACCAGTTAGGCTTACATCCTGTATAGGGTGCTAGTTAAGGAGGTGTAATACTACAAGGTATCACGACAGGATGGGTAGAGATTTTGACAGTTCAGAAGGAAAAAACAGTGTATGATGAGGAGAATCGACCCTCAGGTTCGAGCCTACTCGTATATCGAGCTATTGGAACCATCTCCCGAAATTATGAACCCTACGAACCGGAAATACAGTGTCAAAACATTTGAGTCTTGATGTGCTGTCAAATCTCTGAACCCACTACCATATTAAGCCCACCCCTGGAACACCATGATTGACGTCGCCACAATCACCGCCACTGTCAGAATACTATATTGTTATACAAAGTCCTTATTACCATTCGTGGTTTAGTCAGCAGACCACAGTAATTCTACGTTGAGCCGCTCCCACACGCTTCTCATATGACGTGATGTCAGGGATCGACTCGATCATCCTCGGTTCTGTTCGCTCCCATTTTGAAAACTCTTTCTTCTCTTCTGTTACAGGTGAGGCTCGAACCCGGCGATTACGATACATCCTTGAAAGGTAAAATAATCAGCTGGGATGACTAGCTGTATGTTTTAAATCAAAATTACGCCTGCTACATGTTACATAGTGGGCAGTGGAAACCTCCTCCTGGATCATCTAGGATTTCGAATTTTATATTAACTTTTCCAAGTCAATTTAGAGATTTTCCAATCCAAATCCAAGATTTCTAAAACAAATTCAATTTTGAATCAAAAGTTTATTATAGTTAATATTAGGTATAATTTGTTGTAATATATTCGTGTATTTTTTTCAATGTCACATTTAGTGTTACATACACTCCTGCTCAAAATTAGACCACACCTTTGTTCCCTTATTGCTTCCGAGTGTACCAAGGTAGCGGAAGCTTTGTTTTCCTTTTCAAGGTTTAAAAAAATGTTCTCCAAAATCAAAATTTCCACTCGCGTTTTACGTTTCAGTCCTTTCTGAACAATTTTGGTTCCGTGTCTGTCTGTCATGAAATCCTTGCCACAGCCATAACTTCCACAATTCTCATCCGATTTCGATGAAATTTACAAGGATTATGCAGATTGGCATTTAGATGGTCCCCTATGAAAATCATGGACCCGAAATTGAAAGTATTTTGTGCGCATGCGCAATCGTAAAATCCTCGTAACAGCCATAACTTCTACATTTTCCAACAATATTCGGTAATTGTGCCGGTTGACCTGTAGATGGTCCCCTATGAGGTTAGTGGAAGGTACTTAGAGATAGATGTTTTGAGATTAACTACTATGCATCGGTTCATCTATACAATAGGGTTATGGATACGATGAAGCTATCTGCCACACCCACTTGGCAGAATTTTTTTTATGTTGTTAGGACCCCTAGGGGTAGTTTATTAATCCCAAATGTTACGACCCCGAAAACCCTTCTGAAGTAATGCGCTTAAAAACCGTGAAATTTTTCCACTTTTTAGGACGTCCCACAGTAAGACTTGGGCGTCCTTATGCGATCGATCTGGGGTAAAGTTGGACAACACTCAACAGAAAAAAAAAATAACCACACAGTAATCCGTTTTAGACCATTCTGAATCCAAATCCGCGAAAAAAACAATAGGTGTATGTCTGTGTGTGTGTGTGTGTGTATGTGTGTGTGTATGTGTGTGTGTATGTGTGTGTGTAACAAAATCTTGTGTACTCTGCACAGGCCTTAGTTCTCAACCGATTTTCCTGGTTCTTTTTTTGTTCGTCGCGGAAAACTATCTAGTTGTGCACTACGTCGCCGGAATTTCGAATTTTGCCTTTTAAGGGGGGGAAAGGGGGGGTTAATGCTCGAAAAACGTGCATTTTTGGGCATAATCTTGTGTACTCTGCCCAGGCCTTAGTTCTCAAACGATTTTCGTGGTTCTTTTTTCTTTTGAAGCGAAATACTATCTAGTTGTGCACTACGGCGCCGAAATTTAGGATTTTGCTTTTTAAGAGGGGGAAAGGGGGGGTTAATGCTTAAAAAACGTGCGTTTGCGTGCATAATCTTGTAAACTCTGCCCAGGCCTCAATTTCCAACCGATTTGCGTGTTTCTTTTTTTGTTTGACTCAAATAACTTCCGAGTTGTACATAATTTCACCCGAGTACCAAAATTCGCAAGGGGAGGGGGTGAGTGGGGGGATAATATTCAAAAAATATCCGATTTTTCAATATTTCGGTTCCTTTACTGCTTACTAATTGTATCCAAGCTTTGAAATTGAGGAAAAATTCTCATTATACCTTAGGATTTGCATGAATTACTTTCAGTACCACCATGGAAATAAAAGTGGTGCCACCATGGTGCTAGGGCACCATAAACCTCATATTTCTTGGTTTTTTTTGTGTTTCACCTTGAATACGAATGTGAACCTTGACGGACTGCCTACTAGAACTAATAGATGAAAGTTCAATGTTATCACGTATTTCCGCTTTGGTGCCAGATTGGCACCATGGTGGTGGTGGGGGGGGGGGTGAACTCGAATTCGCATGTTGGGTGTCGTAGATCATGGATTTTAAATTGCTCTTCGAATTCGAGGCTCCCATGCCGCTAGAAATGTTATGGTGGATAATGGTGGGGGGGGGTCAGTATTTCTTGCCTAAAGTAATAAATAAATTACATCAAGTGAAACAGTTTTATCACTTAACAACTGGTTAAACTGATCTAATGCTTATCCAATGGGACGTCCCCTGGAATGCATGCATTACTAAACAATATGTTTTTCTGAGTTATTTAGCTGTAACTTTTAAACTATGATAATTCCAACCATTTATGCCCAGTAAAACTTCAACGGAGATATAATTTGCTATAGTTTGAGACCAACGAGGGCTAGAGTTATGGAGATACAGTAATTAAAAAAATTTTCTTCATAATTTTCATGTTAAGGTTTAGGCTATCACTCGCAAAACTAGTTATTTTAGAAAAAAGGTAATGGAGAGGAATTTTATGGAAATTATCCTTGTTGAAATGTAGAACGGGTGTATAGAATGGGACATTGACCCTGCGGAACCGTTCCGTTCTATTAACATCAATGTGTTGGGTATATTAAGACATGTATAAAATAATGAACTGAGTTTATGAAAATGAATAATTTCTTCGGTCCCCACGATTGACAAGTGAAACGTTTCAAATCAGGAAAAATTACTTCCCTTCCCCTGAAGTTTCGTTGTTTTTCCTGCGATGAAAGGAGGGCATCACCACTATGTTTGTCACTTCCGAAATCTCTACATGCCCTCTGTTATTGCTTTGTTGCGAATGTAATGTTTGCACTGTCAGCTTTCGCAAATGCTATTCATCCCGGTGGAATTGTTTCGTCAGGTGTCAGAACAAAACATTCAACTGAATCATGGAATGAAAAGATTTTCTCTTCTTTCTTCTTATACTGAGAGTAGGATGTTTTTATTCGTCATAAAGTAGACAATTTTTGTTCTATGCTGCGCGAAGTTGTTTAGAAATATCAGAAAGTAGGTTCTCTGCAAATTACGATACTTTCCTATTTTTTGGTGGGTGGAGGAAAGTAAAAAACGCAAGCTGAACCAGCGTGTAGTAATGGATTGCACATGTGTGACGAACCGACTGGCAGATGTGACACGAATGTTATTTTTAGATTTGTAGGTACTCGAAGACCCTTCAGCTCGGTACAGCGGGCAAACATAGCCGTGTGGGCATAAATAAATATTGGATAACCCCAATTCACTGTTGCCGATTCAGTAGCCTCACTTCGTATTCTTTGATTCGGCTGAAATTTGTGCGCAATCTCACAATTTGAGAATTTGTTGCCAATTGTTTCGATGAATTTTCGCTTCGTTCCTCGTATCTCGTCAAAGAAGCCAGAGACAGGCCAAAACTGTTTAAAACGTTCTGAAACGCAGAATGATAAAGAAATGTCATCTTTTGATAACAAATTATTTTTATAATTTTGGTTTTATATTTTCAATAATGAACCTTTGCAATCGACCAAGAAATTTGTTTTTAACACCCCCTCAAAATTTGATGGTTTACGTTTCAAGGTACGTAGAATCCAAAAATCGAATAAAAATTTGGCCGTCCGTCCGCCGTGTGCACTTTTTCCACTTAGCGTTGACCGATTTTGATGAAATTTGGTATGCAGGCTCCATTTGGGGTCTAGTTGTGCCCCGAAGATTTTGGTTGATGTAGGTCACTTCTAAGGGTTCAAAAATGAATTTTGAAATTTTGAAAACGCCCTAACTCAAAAAATGTTGATATAAAGGTATTGTTTTTCCTTCAATTTAAGATTCTATCGAATTTTTTGAGACCACGCGGAGCTCTGTAGGACAAACCGTTCGCTCTCTACGAGAGTTTAAGTGTTGGACGTACGGTAAATCAGAAACACGAGTGTGAATCGCAAAAGAGGCCTAATCTCCGTTCAAATTTTAGCTGACCGAAATGCGATCGATGTTTTTCTTCATGTTGGATGGTTGGTGGCTTTGCAGACGAGTGATCAATATAGAAAAATAATAAACCATTGTGTAATAATTTGCAGCATTTTGTACTTGCTGCGAATTCACTAGCCTCATTTCGTATTCTTTGATTCGGCTGAAATTTGAGCGTAATCTGATTATTAGATTTCTCTATTGAATGTAATATCACAATTTTGTGTGGTTCTACGTACATAGGTATGTCATGAAATCGACTAAAATAAGAGAGTTCGACCAACACGCACCTAAAATTTGGGGTTTATTACTTACTCACTTTCGGTAGAAGTAAATGTATAGTAAGGGAGCAATTGTCTCCAAAGTTTAGATCGGTGTTGGTCGAACTCTCTATTTTTAGTCGATTTATGACACGAATAGAAACATACAAAATTATGTTTCATAATACGAAATGAGGCTACTGAATCCGCAACAGGTATCGGTGAAACAGGTACAAAAAATATTTGAAAAACGTCTGCCAAGTGGGTATGGCACCTAGCTTCCTCGTATCCATAACCCGTTTTTCATTGCGTTTCAGAGCGTTTTAAACGATTTTGGTTAGTCTTTGGCTTATTCGAAAGAAAAAACAATTAATAATGATGGTCCAATCTTGATAAAATTGTTAGGGTTGGTGAGAGTTAGTCCCTAGATGGTATGCGGCACTTTCTTTAGTTACCATGGACCGATTTTGATGAAACTTGGTATACGAGATCCTCCATTTGGTTGAGGTCAGTCACTTCTAACATTTGACAAACATTCAATATAAATGTGTTGTTTTTTCTTCAATTTAAAGTAATATTGAATTTTTAGAATTGTATGAAACCTCCCATAGCTTTGTAGGACCAACCGTTCGCTCTCAATGAGAACTTTAGGGTTGGTCTTACGATAAATCAAAAACACGAGTGTGAATCGCAAAAGAGGCCTAATTACCGTTCAAATTTTAGCTGACCAAAATACGATCGTTATTCGTTTCTTTGAGTTGTATTCGGTTCTGCGTCCGTAGCAACCAATAATTGAATTTCCTATTGAAGGCACCTACAACACCCTATTTCTTCGTATCGAGTGTGAAGCGTTCATTTCTTCCAAATAAACTTGTTTGTGGAGTAAAAATATGGTTGGTAGGTAGTGATAATGGCGAAGCCTTGTTCTTTGAAGGCGAGTGATCTATGTATACAAACAATAAACCGTTGTATGATAATTTTCAGCGTGTTATATTTTGGTATTTTCCATTAGTACCTACCTGATACTGGTGTAGTAAACTCATTTCCCACCTCTTATGTGTCCTGGCAGATTTTTTTTTGGTAACTTTAACGTACCCAGTTGAACACTGAATAGTTCAGAACCTCAGAGTACATTATGATCAGGAGATTTTTAAAAACTTTTGTTAAAGAAGCAAGAAGACGACGAAAATTCAAGTTCATGCTAAAAACAAAGCTTTTTGAGGTGACTTGAATTGACAGTTTAGAAACAAAAATGAAAGACAATCAACCACTCTTTCTAACGGTACCCTCATTTCTGAGGTTTTCTTGTTAATTAAGAGTGTTGTGACCATTTCAGTGAGATAAAGTCAAAAGCACGATAAAAATCTTTGTTCTAGGTACTCTATAAAACGATAAACCACGAGATACCTTTCGTAAACTTAATTTTGGTAAGACAAAATGCGATACACTGTTCTTGAATACTATGAACTTGATATGAAATCAGAGGAAAATCGTCCGAACTGGGGCCGCGGACACAACAAAACACACCCATGGAGGAAGCATGAATACCTATTTTCAACACTTTGAGTATGAAAACTTCGAATTTGTAGTGGAATGACAAAAAATTCCTGAAGTATCATCGTTCTTGTACTGAACACACGGTATATCATTCGTCTGTTGTTGAAAATGGCTAATTTGTCCCAAGCAACAGCTTGAACGGTATAACAGATTGACTTGCAAGTCGGTGAAATCGGGAGCACTGTGATTTGCGACTGGCCAGCGGCCATGAGCCAATATTATTATAGTCTAATATTATTATCTCTTCATCAAAGGAATCGGCGTTCAAAAGAACGAACTTTGTTCCGCTCGACTAGAGTTGAGAGCAATCAGTTTATTGGCATCGCCTAAGGAAATTATGGGGCCCTCCCACGCATGTACCATGTGGTTTACGAGACAGGGCATAGCAGTCGTGATGTTACAATCGGAATAACATACGGCGATCGGCAGTGGAACATTATGCGAACCTAATGACTCTTGAAGACGATAAATCGAAAGGATAATATTTTAGGGCGTGCGTTTAGCGGTGATTTCATGGGTCATAGGATCTTGGGTGCTCGTGTGTATTGTAGATGCGTGTTTATGTAGGTGTGGAGCTGGAGGCAAATTGAGTTGCTGTACAAATCGAGAGCTCCGTGGTAGAAGTCGAGAGTTCAATTCTGCTGTAAACCAGGCCTTCAAGCTGGAAGCCTGGGGACAGCCTCAGAGGAAGAGAGGAGCCTTGTAGGATTGCTACATCGCAAGCTCTCATATTAGTGTAGTTGGGCTGTTATTGTTGATTTTTTTTATTGTTGAAAAAAATGTTCTTCAAAATCAAATTTCCACTCGCGTTTCACGTTTTTGACATTTTATATCTTTACTGTGGCACATAAATGAAAAATCGTCACGCGGGAGCGTTACGAGGGGGGCGTTACGCGGAAATTTCTGATGATTTTCACGTACAACCAATCGTTCCTAGGGAAAACTTACTTCCTCATTTTCCACCCCACAAAAATCGTTCACCACTCATTGGAAAGCTCTCAATTTATTAAACATAAGACATAAAATGTCTCTCGAGGTTGCGTACTTGTACGAAAGCTGTATCCACCGTTTGTGTTTTTTTTTTCGAAATTTGATTTTTTTTCTTCAACTTTTACTCGCATAATTTTTTCGCTACATGCTATAGATTTTATGTTATTCAGCTTTTTAGTGAGGATCTCAAATATCGTATTTTTGTGTACCGTATCGTTTGATTCGAATCGGAATTTTTGAAATGACTTAAAACAACCGAATTTTCGGCCGCAATTTCAAAAATCCCAATCAAATTCAAAATGGATACCACCACGTGATTCAGCGTCGAGAAATAATGAAAAAACGCTGCAAATTATTACACAATGGTTTATTATTTTTCTATATAGATCACTCGTCCTCAAAATCACCAACCATCCAATATGAAAAGAAAAAGAAAAAAAAAATCAAAAAAAAAAAAATCAAAAAAAAAAATCAAAAAAAAAATCCAAAAAAAAAATAATGAAAATTACCAACCATCGATCGCATTTCGGTCAGCTCTAATTTGAACGGAGATTAGGCCTCTTTTGCGATTTACACTCGTGTTTTGATTTATATATATATATATATTTCAATATAAACCCTTAAATTTTCGTAGGGAGCGAACGGTTAGTCCTACAGAGCTCCGCGTGGTCTCAAAAAATTCTAAAAATTCTATAGAATCTTAAAGTGAAGGAAAAACAATACCTTTATATCAAAATTTTTTGAGTTAGGGCGTTTTCAAAATTTCAAAATTGATTTTGGAACCCTTAGAAGTGACCTACATCAACCAAACGCTTCGGGGCACAACTAGACCCCAAACGGAGCCTACAAACCAAATTTCATCAAAATCGGTCAATGCTAAGTGGCAAAAGTGCCGCGGACGGCGTACGGCGGACGGACGGCCAAATTTTTATTCGATTTTTGGATTCTACGTACCTTGAAACGTAAACCATCAAATTTTGAGGGGGTGTTAAATTTTTTTTTTTCTTGGTCGATTCCAAAGGTTCATTATTGAAAATAATAAACCAAAACATGTGCCACACTTGGGGTTTTTATTAGATTATTGAATTCTACATACTCGACCTAGGAACCACTAAATTCCAAAATGGGTAAACTTTATTTTGCTCGATTCCAAAGGTTTATTGACCTTCTTGAATAGTTTTGGTTCCGTGTCTGTCTGTGAGCCTGTCATGAAATCCTTGTAACAGGCATAACTATACGAAGTTATTATCCGTTTCGATGAACTTTTCAGGGATTGTGCGGGTTGGCGTGAAGATCGTCCCCTACAAAAATCATCACCCCCGGGCAGATAGTAGCTGCTACGCATGCGCAAACGTGAAGTTCCTTGTAACAGCCACAACTCCACATTTTCCATCTGATTTCGATTAAATTTCCAGGGATCATACGGATTTGGGTGCAGATGGTCCCCTATGAAAATCATTGCCCTCAGACTGATGATAGCCACTGCTCATGCGCAAACGTGTATTTCCTTGTAACAGCCATAACTACTACATTTTCCGTCTTATTTCGATGACATTTTCAGGGATCATGCGGATTAGGCTTAGATGGTTCCCTATGAAAATCACGGCCCCAAATTGACAGCAGCCTCTGCGCCTGCGCAAACGCTAAATCCTTGTAACAGCTATAACACCTACATTTTTCATGCTAATTTGATGAAATTTTGTAGAATTGTTTTAATTGGCGTGTAGATGGTCCCCTACAGTCCCATACTGGTAGTAGGTACCCACTGCGCATGCGCAAACTTCCTTGAAACAGCAATAACTTCTACATTTCTCATCAGATTTCGACGAAATTTTCAAGGATTATGCGGATTGGGGTGTAGATGGTCCCCTATGAGGGTAGTGGAAGGTACTTAGAGATTAACTACTATTCATCGGATCATCTATACAATTGGGTTATGGATACGATGAAGCTATGTGCCACACCCACTTGGCAGTTGTTTTAAATTTAGTTATCCAAAAAACCCATTCTTTGTTGGACTGTGTACGAAAATAGAAAGTCTTTGTGCCAGACTTGTTTTGTCACTTACAATATTTTTAAATTTGTGTTGTTCGTTTTGGGCAAAACACTCAAAACCCCATTTTTCCTTCATGGTATTGGTAAATGGCAGTTTTAGTGACCTCCAATATACCTTTTCATGACAGTATTAGATTTATAATGCCACTTTTTTTAGACTTTTTGTAGTTGATCAACCAGTTGTACGTAGGTAGGTGGCAGTTACAGTGACGAAACAGCGGTTATTATTGACTATGATTTATATGACCTCTGTGCAGATGTTGAACAAAGTGGCCAGTTGGATGTAGGTACTACGTTGGGTACCGTTCCTGTTCTGTGAGCGGGGGATGTAAAAGCGAGATGAGAGGAGAGCACTTCCATGACGGTTTTAATGGGACCAATTACTGGAGGGGTCTGTCTCTGTAGGGATGCTGTTCCGTTAGTGTGTGTGTACCATTCGTAGTAACGTACGAGCTACCCGACCATCCGCACAGTACATCACCGACCCTTCCACTTGAACCCTCTTCTCTTCCGTCATCTGATAACGTGTGGGAGTCACAAGGCTCTGCCACCGCTGTCTGCTCTACATCCCAACTGTTCGCTCGATACTCGGGTCTTCGTATCGGTACCTTCCTTTCACATTCATCAGGCTACAGACCCATGCAGAGATACCAGCTGCCATCGACAGCCTCTTGAAAGTTTCCATGATTTTTACTTATTTGCAGATAAAGTACCTGATTTTCAACTTGCTTGAATGGGGAATTTGCCTTAATTTTATATTCTGGAATTTAAAGTCTAATCTTATAATAGGGCATAAAATAATAACATTCAACACTAGGCGGTATCCATAGAGGAAGTGGCGAATCCCGCTAGACGCGCTGGAGGTAAAAGTAGTTTCTCGTACTTACGTCCAATAGAGTGCTCTGATTAAAATTACTTTGGAGAGATCACATTAATGTTGAAAATTATCAATGATACTCGAAAAAAGTTGATGTGATCTCTCCAAGGTAATTTTAATCAGAGCTCTCTACTGGACGTACGAGAAACTACTTTTACCACCAGCGCGCCTAGCGGGAGTTGCCAGTTACAGCCTAGTGTTCAACACCAGGAATACCCAAGCTAAAAAAATGATCGTAGAAAAAAATGTCTAATCAAGTGAGGCCTCTGTCATACAATTCGTGAAAATTATAGGGAGGCTGAGGGCTGCTGGCTACGTTACCACCTCGGGGTTACCTCCCACGAAATGTCGCGAAAACTGACCAAATTCACACTGCTGTTTTCCGGCAAAGAGCAAGAGAAGTCTCAGCAAATAGTATCGGAGATTGCCATCAGGTAGAGTTGTAGGCCCCCTTGTGACTGACATGACTTTCAAAAAAATTATCTCATAAACAGTGATAAGAGAAGATGAAAAATAATAATAATGCTTGATAGACCAATAGGTAGAATCGTATTGTGAAATCTTTCGGTCACTTTTGCATCCGCGTTCTTCCCTCCCCCAGTTCCGCACTCCTGTTTTCGATCACGTGAGATAATAGTTTTATAGGTTGAACTGTACCTATTTTCAGTGAACAATATTTTATCAAAACAATTTGACTCCGTGCTATGAACGAGAACTTTTTAAT
This sequence comes from Apolygus lucorum, assembly GCA_009739505.2. Taxonomy (NCBI): domain Eukaryota; kingdom Metazoa; phylum Arthropoda; class Insecta; order Hemiptera; family Miridae; genus Apolygus; species Apolygus lucorum. The sequence goes on along the minus strand of CM019171.2, from coordinate 31,610,764 downwards.
GACAACACAATTTCAAAAGTAAACAAATTAACAGGTGTCAAAAACATGATTCAAAATAAAAATTAACTGTAGACCGCTACAATCACCCCCCTCCCTAATAACAATGATAACTCTTCAATTTTGTGGGAAACCGAACAACTCTTCCTGATCTTGTTCTGTAAGGCTGCTGTGGCAGTGGCGACTGTGGGGTAATTTGTGAGTGATGTGGCATGTGTTGTGCTTGAGTGGAATCCGTAGGATGTGTAGATGACGATTCGGGGTTGATAAGGTCTTCTTGTGGTGCTGGTGTGCTGCTTGGTGTGAGATCTTCGTTTGTTAAGAATGCTGGTTTAAGACGGTCTATCGTGACTGACATTTCTTTGCCCTTGACCCAAATGACGAATGTTTTGGTTTTTCTCTCTTTTACCTCATTTCTCTTGACTCCGTGCTATGAACGAGAACTTTTTAATGACAACACAATTTCAAAAGTAAACAAATTAACAGGTGTCAAAAACATGATTCAAAATAAAAATTAACTGTAGACCGCTACAATCATTGACGCTTCCAGAGGTAGCACTACTATAGTGAGCGGCACAAATCCCCCTATGGAATCAGATTGGTTAGGCTGGTTAGATTGGATACGTCGCAACATGGCTGCCCCCATGTTGATTGCTGCACTACATTTACAATGTCCATCTTCCTTGAATTCTCCAAATTTGTTGGATGCTTTTTCGAGCTGCACATTGATGGGGTTTACCTAACTCCCAACAAATAGACGGTATTTTGTGATTGAGATAGCCTTTACATGTTTTTTTCTGCTCCTTAACGACTCTCTACCTCGTTCATTTTTCCAACTACCGGTGTATCTAATGTAGTAACCTCGAACCTGGACATATTAAATAGAGTAGGCAGCCCTTCCTTCAGCTCCTGCTACATGCGACATCAAAGGAACCTCGCCGAAGACAAAGGACATTTCCGCTTATTAGACGAGGCTGCATGTAGGTCGACCTTTTGTTGTAAACCTTTCTGGGTCTGTCCGTTCTCTTGTTCTGTCTCCCCCTAACTCCTTCATCATGAAGTTTTTCTCTTACTTTCTCTTCTTGGTGAGTTCTGTTTTTGTGAAGCTTCCTCTGTGGACCTTCCGGACCTTGAGGTCTATAAAGACAAGAGACGACCGATAATTTCTGCATTATAAAATTAAAGGCCCTGCAGCAACAACGAACCAACTCCATAATTGACGTTTTGGTTTATTATTTTCAATAATGTGCTTTCGGAATTGAGCGGAAAAAAATCCCCCCCCCCCTCCATCCTCAAAATTTGATGGTTTACGTTTCAAGGTACGTAGAATCCAAAAACCGATTTTGATGGAATTCGGTAAATGGTCATCATTTAGCGCCTATTTGTGCCCCTTGGTTAGGCAGTCTCTTTTAAAGGGTTGAAATTTCCAAAACGCCTCAGCTCTAAAATTTCCAGGTATTTTTTTTCCATCAATTCAATCGAGAATCGAATGAGACCACCCAGAGCTCTGTAGGACCAACCCAACCAGCCCAGAGTTGGGTCCAGAACTACCTGACTACTTGGTAGTTTCTCATTAATGATAATTTTTGAGTTGATCGTTGTTGCTGCAGAGTCTTCTATTCACTAATAACATACATACATTTCAATGCTCAATATAGAATTTTGGCTTCATATTGAATTTTCTTTTGCTGATGACCTACTTATAGTGACAGATGCAACAATGATTGTGAGATCTATGGTAGTTTGTTCATAACACACCTATAATAACTTTATAATAACTTTCGTCTGGAATTAATCCCCGCTGGTGGATTGTACTATAATTCATACTGTTTTTCATTTTCTTCAAAACCCGAGATTACGCTCCGAAGAATATTATATTTTTTCAAGAATGTTTCGACCGAGAATCGAGAAAAAGGGTTCAGGATTGACTTGGAGACCTTCCAAGTTGGGAGGGTGCCCACTCGGTTCTCTGAACTTTAATTGAGACTTCCGATGTCGAGTTGACGTGATTTGATGTTCCTTTCGAACAGTTCCGGTCGTTACGAGAACGCCTCTTCGAAAAATACACTTCCTTAAGAAATCTTGAAACTCAAGTATTATAGGTACTTGTTTAGTATAGTGAAATCGCATGCACGCGAGGGACGTGGACTCTTTCCTATAACAGAGACTCACATGTTCTTTAGGTGCAGTTTGATCAAGGCTCTGGGGCACAGATATCAAATCAATAAATAATAATCCACTTACCCAAGGACAGAATGACAGCGGTTTTATTTTTTGGTCTTACTTCTTCGATTATGGGCGAAATCGGACCATTAGGTCGTGAGGCAACGATGCTTTTAGAAATGTATTTGCGCAAATACAACTTTCAATGCAGCTGAGATGGTATGAAATTTTGATTTTGGAGGATGAAATTCAAAGATCCAGGGACTTTTTCTAGTTCTAGTCTCTCTCTGGAAACGCTGGATTTTGGCCCACTCAATTTCTCATTCTTTATAACAAGTACCATTGGAGAGGGCGAAAGAGGAGATGACTGATGTTAAATTGAAGCTTTGAAAAATGCCACAGAGTTACCTAGTTGGGTGTCTCGGCATGTATACTCTGTGGTATCATCACCTGCGTCCTGTTCGGCTCATTCCAGAACTGGTAGCCCTTATAAGTCCTGGGCGTCCTCTCCATTAAGATTTGATTTACATATTTCTTTTATGGTATGCCCCCTCCGCCTTTGAGAGGAGATTGAAAAAAAAGTCTGCCAAGTAGGTGTGGCACATAGCTTCCTCGCATCCATAACCCGATTGTATAGATGAGCCGATTCATATTAGGTAGTTAATCTCAAAACATCAATCTCTAAGTACTTTCTAATACCCTCATAGGGGACCATCTACACGCTAATCTGAACAATCCTGAGAAATTTGGTCGAAATCGGAGGGAAAATGTGGAAGTTATGGCTGTTACAAGGAAATAATGTTTGCGCAAGCGCAGCGGCTACTATCAGTCCTGGGGTGATAATTTTCATAGGGGACCGTCTACACGCCAACCCGCATAACACCTGAAATTTTTCATCGAAATAGGATAGAAAATGTGGAAGTTATGGCTGTTACAAGGAAATCATGTTTGCGCAAGCGCAGCGGCTACTATCAGTCCGGAGGTGATGATTTTCATAGGGGACCGTCTACACGCCAACCCGCACAATCCCTGAAAATTTCATCGGAATCGGACAATAACTTTGTATAGTCATGCCGGTTACAAGAATTTCATGACAGATATACAGACAGACAGACACGGAACTAAAATCGTTCAGAATGATCTGAAACGTAAAACGAGAGTGGAATTTTCGATTTTGAAGAACTTTTTTTTTCAACCTTGAAAATTGAAAACAAAGTTTCCGCTACCTCGTTAGACTCGGAAGCAATAAGAAAAGAGGAATCAGTTTTGCATCTCAGAAACTGATGACAACTAAACAGGAGCAATGAGTTATTTTAGTTTCATTAATATGTCCTCATGAACCTCACCTAAAGAGCACCAACATTTAATAAATTAAATAAAAATGCAACAATCTCCATTTTCCAAAAAAATCGGAAAACGTCATTGTATGAACATTCATTTACGCACAATAAGGTCCAAAAATACGGTTACCTGATCATTGAAGCTTCTGAGGCGTGTAAGATCACAATCAGAACAAAAGCCTCTGGCTAGCAAAGCTTTTCCAGGACCTCACAAGCTCAAAACTCAAACGGTTCCCTCCCAAGTCATCTGTTTCCGGCATCTGGTGGTGAAAAATTGTGACAGCTGGAATCTTCCCTCTGACCGCTGAAGATCGAGTTCCAACGTTTATCGCTGGCCCCCTGGAATTGTGTGGTATACCTTCTCTATGTGGGGCACTGTGATAATATTGATTCCTTACGTACTTGATGAGGATTGCTGTGCACTCACATTACCCATTCGTTATAAAGTTGATGGCTACCAAAATATCGTCTGTTGCCTGTAAGTCACGCATTGAGAAATACTGCAGCATCTCGAAAGAACCAAAAATTGTGGAAAATCGTGACGGAAATGTTGGCCATTTCAATTGAATCAGTGAGAATGACAACAGTACATGTCCCCAATCAGCTTATCGAGATATCAGGTGTCAGGTGGTATAAGTCCATGGACTCCTACTGTTTTTTCCCTCAATCATTTTCATTTAGGCTCTGTTCAAGCTTACCGAGTGTGGTTAGCATACTGCTCTTTTGCTCAATGCGTAGTTCTATTGGTTACAACCTACAAAAAGCCATTTTTCAACAATCGTCAAAAATGGACTTGTACTGTTTTTATTCTCATCGATTCAATTATTTCCTTCGTCACTACTACTTGTCCTATCAACTTCATTCTTAGTGTAGCCCCTAATAGTTCTCTTCCGGCCAAACAATAAAAAATCGAGATTTTGTTATCATTGGTTCTCTATATCCGGAAAACAGCAAAATTCAAATGAGTTAGTCTTCTCTGGACAATGTTGGCAATTTCCTGTACTAGTTAAAATGTTTCTAGGATTACTTTTTCATTCAATTAAAATTCAATGAACACTGAAACAAATATAGAAAAAATAGTCAACAATCACAGGAGAAAGAAGTATCTCGTTGGGAATTTAGCAGATTTTTGAATATTGTCAACAATTATTTTTAAAATCCTTCAAGGAACAATGTAACAAGCAAAAAGGTTGGACTGTCCTCGACGGAGGTTCCGGGTTTTCCTCTCAATGGAACGCAAATATGTCTGGTCCGAGGAGGCATGATGCTGTTTCTTCTGGGTTTCAAATCATTACTAAACTCAAAGCAACCGAAAATAGAGTTGTTACAGTGTTCTTTGACAAGTGCGATGTGATCAGAACCACTTTTTCGGCAAAGATTTCTTTGTCATCTTCTGATTATTGAGTTCCAGTATAATAATTCAACCCCTACAATCAACTACCTACCCGAAGTGTCCTCCCTTGAAACTTCATTTCAATTTTCCTTCTTCGGTGGACTCCACCTTGAAGAAGCGAATGTTATTAGGTATGAAACGAATTCAATTATCTACCTCCGTAAGTTGACTTTCAGCAACAATCTCTCCCTGCAATAGTTAACCAGTTATTTAATAGTTTGGAGATAAATGATTAGCGTTATTTAGGTTGGTTCAGCATACAAACGTTAAACTCCACCAACAATGAAAAAAACACTGAAGGAAGCAATTTTTGCTTTTTTTTAAGGTACAATAATTAATTTTGAGTTCTGTGCGCCTAAATTCAATTACGTCGAGTTCAAAGTTTTCGCTAATGAATTTCCACCGCGTGAAACTTGACCGAACAAGGTGGTCACGCTGGTCATTAACCTTGTTATCGAGTTTCCCCATCTCTGCTAAGGGTTTCTGGGTGTAAACTTGGTAAACTTGTGATCTGAAGGTAGATATCGTTGGACATTTCGAAGTCGCGTAGGTAGTGAAATTGTGACCGATTCAGTTATTCAGTAGCCAGCGTTGGGTGGGTAGCGGTGCAGTGAGACTCATCTTAAGTTAATTTATTACAGTTTCAACAGACCAATTTTCATTTTGCTTCCGAGTCTACCAAGGTAGCGGTAACATTTTTTTTTTTTTTTACTTTTCATGGTTGTCAAAATATGTTTTCCAAAATAAACATTTCCACTCGTTCGTTTTAGGCCTTCCTGAACACTTTAGGTTCCATGTCTGTCCGTCTGTGTGTGTCTGTCATGAAATTCTTCTAACGGGCAAAACTATACGCAGTTATGACTGTCACAATAGATCAAATTTATGGAAGAAGAAGAAGAAGAAGAAGAAGCGTTTATTGCCTCACTTATTACATTGCAATCATTACACGTGGTACTTATCCGTGCTTTTTACCTTATATTCTATATCATTTGACATCATAGCTTTAATTAGTGAACTTATATATATAAATGGCCAACGCTACTACTGCTGATCATCAGATCGTCGCAGGGGGGTTACGCTGTTCTTTCTATTTTTTTAAATTCTATTTATCTTATTATTACCTATTATACGCCCTTTTCTCGGCGGCCACAGCTAGCTCAGTGGAGTGGGGCCATCGACCTATTGGTTGCCTACCTATATTCTAGAATTTAATAGTTTGTTGGGCGCCACTCCTCTGTTTATACTTTGAAACCCCTAGCAAGAGGAGGTGCGTAGGGTTATTGAAGGAGTTAGAATTACAACCCCAGATAGATGGTTTTCAAAAAAAAGATTTATTATACAAAAAAATACCAATATTTATCCCTGGTCCTGGTGTCCCTATATTATGGCCTAAACATTACCCTATTATAATTGTCCACTTATTAATAAGTCTCTAGTTTTATACCTATAACTTATTCAATATCTAGGCTTAGAAAATACGTGGCTGTTGTGGTGTAGGTAGGAGAGAAGCACCAGGTTGAAATTTGAAGTAGCAGAAAGGTCCAATGCCAAAGAAAAGAAGGCCACAAGAAAAACAAAGAAGGCCCCAAAAGAACCCTAGAACGAAAGGTACAGATACTTTAAGACTAAAGAAAACATTTATAAGGAACAGACTCACTTCATAGGTGCAGATATGGTTAAGTAGGTAGGTAGTATGGTTTCCATGAAATACAATATAGTGACTCCCTCACCATTCATGGGTTCTTCATAAAGTTTAGGACTCCACACAATTCCGTCTCAGTATGACTAAACAGCCAGAGGTAATAAGTAACACCTGTAGGAAAGAGCCAAAACATAGGGTAGAACTAGGTCTGTAGGTGTCTATGAAGAATGAACTACTTAATCTTACCCATAGTGTGGGAGTCAAACACTACACTTGCAAAACTAGGCCCTAACAAGAATCAAAGAAGTGAAACATAAGACTAGATAGGTTAACAAATTGGTAGGAGAAAGAAAGAGACTTTAGTCTCCAAGATAAAAAGTGAGGAAAACAGTAGGTACATGCTCTACTGGCAGGAACTTGAAAGTTAACAAAGATGAAGATAATAAGGGGACCTTTATACAAAACGATGAAACATTAAAAAAAAAAACCCCAGATGTGGGCTCAATAAATACATAGATAACTAACATGTATTCATGTAATAGAACATGATACACAGATAAGTAGAATGCGAAAGATATGTATGTGAAATATGCTTGAAAAATAGGTATCATACAAGAATGATGGTATAAATACCTGAAATGATTGTAGCCAGAAAATCAAAGGTAAATACAGCACTCAGAGAAATACAATTTCTGCAAACAGCAGGCACACTGTACTCACTGTACTATAAAACTGACTGGTACAAGCTATTATTAACAAAAATCTCCTGCAACGCAGTAATAAAGCTTCAACTGTGGAAAAAGGCCCTGTCCTGAAGGTTCACACCAGTAACAACAGACTGAGGATCCTACCTAAAGAAATGGGACGACCAGGCCATGAGGGGAGGGGAAGGGGACCCGCTGAAACAGAAGGATATCCTGGGAAATGCACCCTGGACCGAGAGATAATGAATCGAGAGATATGTGCCGTGCAGCCGCCTTATCAGGGATTAGCTTGGTCCCGTTAGGTGTCTTGGATGCAAAACAAGTCACCCTGTTACCTATAGCGTAACATTATTACAATTATTATTATTATTTTCTTAGCTGTGCTTATTATTTTTGACACAAATTAGTTTAATTTTAGACATTAGTACTGTTACTTGGATTTTGCATAGTTTTAATTTTTATATAATGGTGTGGATGTATTGTATTCCGCTATTATTTTAACTACTTCAGCTTTCATAATTAAACTCGTCCACGAGGAATTGTCTGTACCTCGTCGCCGTTCTTACGAAGTTCACCAGCTCATTGTGTGAGACCTCCTCCGTCTTCCCATCCAACATGTCAATCATTTCCATCCAGGTGAGGCGGTTCTTCTTGAGAAATTTGACACGGAATTCGCTGAGTATTGGGCAGATCGCGATAAAATGTGCGACCGTCTCATCTTCTTGTCTATTACACATTGAACATCTATTGGATACTCCCTCTCTCCACCATCTGTAGTTCACTTTTAACATTTCCGATCTCACCCTGAAATTGAAAATTCCTCCATCTCCTTCTCCAAGTTCCGCATCCACCTCTCCTTCGCCTCCGCCATACATTCTTCATTACCCGTACCCATTCTGAGTGGCTTGCTTCTTGATATGTGTCTCCGTTCCCACGACAATCCTGTGCCAATTTGAGGTAGTCCTGGACCCATGCCGATCTCTGCCCGATTACTTCCTCCGCCGTGATCCTAGGAAAACGGTTTCAAATTTATGGTCTAAGTGACTAAGGGCTTGCCCCGTATTTGATGGAATTTTCAGATTGTGAGGGTTGACGTGTAGATGGTCCCCTATGAGGGTAGTGCAAGGTACTTGGGCGACAGAACTAAGGAGATGATGATGTGCTCTACACCCCCTTCAAATGCTCCAAATGGGCGCCTGAAAGAAATCAGCTGATGGCAGGGCTGGGGTTAGCTCCCCAGAGTTCAACACCAGAGGCTGTTATCAGCAGGATGATGGAAGGTGAAAGGAGCTGAACTGTTGTGGCAGAGTACACAGAAAGCATCCTGACAAGGAAGATATTCTTGTGATACAAGGCGAAATTCTAACACAATCCACGAGCCGCCTTTAATTTTCACGATTCCGAGCGGATAATCATGGTAAACTTCATCCAATCCCAGGCCTCTGTGGGGCTGCGTAGCACAGGTAAACTTTTCGATTGTCTAGAAAAAAAATCGATTACTTATACAAGTTTTTTGTTACCACGGTTTTGCGTAACTCCAGGGTTGATGATAATGATAATGATAAATGTAATGATTTATGGTTTCAGACCAGCTGCTATGCATCGGATCATCTATACAATCGGGTTATGGATGTGACGAAGCTATGTGCCACACCCACTTGTTTTTTTGTTGTAATGTCCGGAATATTGTCCACATTATTAACCCTAATCAGACCACGGTATCATTAGTGTCACCGAAAACAGGAACTCCACAGCTGTCCCAAGGTGTCACCAGACGAACGAAAATTGCAATTATTTATGGACAGTAGAATTTTGTGGGCTATTGGAAGTCTCTAAATAGAGTTATTACAAAAAGTCCCTACGAAATCGGTGATCGATAATTTTCACTTTTAATAACTTATAATGGTCCAAAATAATTCAGCTCTGTCCAATAATTTTTAAATTGCAATTTAAATATAGTTAATCTGGTGACACTTTGGGAAAGCTGTGGAATTCCTAAGATGTTTTCCGTGACACCATGGTCCAATTAGGGTTAAAAAATAATAATTAACCCAAAATCGACTTGTAAACAATTTTGGCGGCTAATTCCCCCTAATTTTAAGTCGTGGGCGGAATTCTTTGTGTTTACGACTCGTAGTAGTGGAGGTGATTTGGATAAGAATAACTTGAGAAACGTTGAGCCTCCTCAGGGAGAGTAAAAGTCGACCGGCAGTATTGAATTAAAGGGCGTATCCATTCACCTGAGGTCTTAAAAGGGAAGAAGGGCACAAATTAAAGGTGCGTGCGTGTGCGAGATCGTGCGCCGGGAAGGGCGTGTGCGTGAGGGTGTGGCGTTGGGGGCAGACGATCGATCCGGGGTATCTCCACCCCCGTCCCCGACACTTCCCCCCCGTCCACGGCCCTTCCACTCCCGTCCCCGACCCTTCGGATCCCGGAACAGGGGGAGAACCGAGGGCCGGAGTTTCTCCTACCCTGCTGCCACAACAACGCTCGAAACGCTCTCACTTGCGTCCTCGCCCAGAGCTTCAAGAGTTTGCTGGGCAGGCTTGAAGTACTTGACTGATTGTAGTTGTTGTTTGTTGTCTCCTCAATAATTCAATACAAAGCAACAACAAACATACCAGGTGGTCACAAATCATCCATACAGAAATTAAATAAATTCGTTGAAAAACAATACCTTTTTAATTGTATATAGCATTTCCGAATCGAGTTAAACTTTTTCCATTTAGGTTTAAACCTTTTCCATTTAGGTTTAGACCATTTCCATTTAGATTTCAACCTTTTCCATTTGGATTTAGACCTTTTCCATTTGGATTTAAACTCCATCAAAACGTCAGTAGTTAGCCCCATCATAGTAAGTAAGTAAGTAATATTATTCTCATTCGCATAGCGCCATAAATATTCTGTTCCACTTCAGATGTGATGAAAAAAAAATACTGTACTTAGTTTATAACTTCCGTTCATGAGAAATTCTTGTGTTCTTGTGTTCAAAAGACATGTGTTCATTATTATATATAATGATTATTGATATTGATATTGATAATTTATGGCGCTATGCAAATGAGAATAATATTACTTACTTACTATGATGGGGCTAACTACTGACGTTTTGATGGAGTTTAAATCCAAATGGAAAAGGTTTAAATCTAAATGGAAAAGGTTTAAATCTAAATGGAAAAGGTTTAAATCTAAATGGAGAAGGTCTAAATCCAAATGGAAAAGGTTTAAATCTAAATGGAAAAGGTCTAAACCTAAGTGGAAAAGGTTTAAACCTAAATGGAAAAAGTTTAACTCAATTCGTAAATGCTATACTTGAATTTTTTTTTTTTTTTTTTTACGTTTCATATTTAATCAAAATAAATAAATCAATCAGAAGGGATCGATGGACGAAGCTCGGTTGAGGACGACTGGTCTAGTGTCCCGTTTGGTGAAAACGGTTAACTTCATTCCCTTCCTGGAAGAGGAAGAGGAGCCCCATCTTCCAGTCCCAATTCTGCCTCCTCCCGATCCAAAAGAGGGTCGTCTTCCGATGCCGATCGCAGTGCCCGACGCGAGCCCCGAAGTCTGAGGGAGACTGCTTTTATAGTGGCCATCTGAATTTTCGTTCTGACGAAACCAGCTACTATCGAACGAGGTTTGTTCCACTTGAGTGCCAATGCGTCGACCATCTGCTTGATGAACACTTGAAATTCTTTGTGTAAAACTCCTTCACATGACGTTATGAGTGGTGAGAAAGAGCCGTGAAGATCCTCTGCCGCTGAATCATACTTGCGATGTTTTGTCCTTGCGGCTTCGTCCGCTATTGACATCCATTCACGGGTGGCATAGGAAGAGGCGTCGGCGTTAACTACGCGGAGGTCAAAAAAAGACGCTCTCTCCCTATCCCATACTCCGTCAATTTTGATGTCAGCAATGAGTCCAGGTTCTCCCACACTGCCCTCTCTCATGACTGGCTCTGTTATGACTCCTCTATATGCCTTTTTGGCCATGCTTGCTACCACGTCCCTGATCTGGTCGTGCCCCTGCTTTACGAGTCCTCCCCTTTTGCAATTCAAGGCATGAATGGTACTCATTTCGGCCCCGCACCCATCACAGGTCCCACGTAGGCTAAGCAATGGCTTGGCATATCTCATGCAGAGAGCGTCTTTGAATTGGGTTGAGGAAAGGTCCAGGTTGTCGGCCACTAAGGGTATCACGGTAAGCCATTGGGAGGCGTTCCCTTCGATGATACGCTGCACTGTTCGTCTTGTCGCTGGTGCTAGCGACTCCACTGCCTGCTGGCTTTGTTCTGAGTCGTGGTGCTTGCGTCGAGCCTTTTCTGCTGCTTGCTCCCTGGCCACTTGTTCACAATGTTCTTGCGAATCAAAAACGGTCCCCCTCAAGATACTTTCAACCAATACTGTTGTGGCTCTTCTTGATGTGCAACACCTTACTTCTGCTGTGGAAACTGGGTTTTCAAAAGCCATACCCCCCAGCTTTACTGGCATTGTCAAGAGTTTTTGTTCTTGGGTTGATGGAGCCCATCCAAGTATAGCTGGCATCAGGTTGCATCTGATTTTGTCCCACAGGGGTTCGTACTCTGTGTTGCAGCCGTGTACGACCCTTTGCTGATAAGCCCACTCTTTTTGCAGGGATTTTACAAAGGCTGTGTATACTGCCTGAGGGCTTTCTGGAGCGCACTCTGCAAAAGACTGGACATAGCCCGTCCACTTGGCAACGTTTTCCGCGACAAATTCACGTCTCTTCTCAAGTGACCCTATGATGCCCCCGAGGTATCGGTGCGATCCAACTACTTTCAGCTCTGGGAACGAACGTCTTGCCTCTGCTTCGAATCCTGGTTTCACTATTAGGTAGCTCTTATGCGGCTCTGGGTGGTACCCCCATTGGGGACCTTCAGCTTTGAGTAGTGTGAGCCATTCCAGTAGAGCTGAGAGTTTGCCTGCACATGCAGAGTCGTCAGCGTACCAGCTTTGATGCCACTGGGGTCTCTTCAGTCTCCTGATTAGCGGGAGGGTCCCTACTGCGTACATCAGCATGCCTAATGGGTCTCCTTGGGTGGTACCCTCTCTGCTCAGGATAACTGTGTTACTTTGCCTGAACATTGTTCTTGGGAAGCCTCGGTATGTGTTAAATAGAAATTTTGCACACCTTGGCCATAGAACTCTGGCATTCCACAGTGCTAGGGGACGGTTCATGGAATTGAATGCGTTTGATGCATCCATCAGTAATACTCCTTCGCAGTTTTCATCTGTATCAAACAGCTTAGTGATAGCATGGACTGCGCCTTCAATCCCAGATTTTGTTCCACCGCAGAGCTGGTCCGGCCCGCATTCCTCAGCCAGATCGTTCCCAGTCAATGTAGCCATGGTCTTGGCACAGATTCTCTGGAGTACTTCACCTACACCAATTGGGCGGACTCCTGGTCTTTTATCGAGGGCCACTCCCCGTCTCGCTAAAAGTGCCTTGACTCTGTCCCACTCCACAATGTTGTTCGCCCACAAGCGGGTCAATGCAGCTACTGCATCTCTCAATCGGCTGCTGTGCGCTCCATAGCGAAGCAAGAGATTTCTCCATTGCTCGGCATCTGTCCCGCTAGGTCCTGCACTGCCTTTGAGTTTATGAGCTGCGTTTTCTATGTGCCCTGCGGTCACATTGACGTCAATCATTGTTGGAAGGTTGTCTGTAAGAAAGGACTCAGCTTCAGGGACGGCTTGTGGAGGATGTTTTTCCTGTAGTACATCACGTACAGTTGTTCCCTCACTCAGAGTTTGTTCTGGCATTAGCAAGCCTCCTCCTCCTCTCTCGGTTGCCCATCGGGTAGCGTCCCTCAGTCTACCACTTGAGACTAATCGTGTCATTACTCGAGCTCTTTGTTGTTGGCTTGGTATTTTGTATTGTTTTTTCGCTAGCTTCTTGTCACATCTTATTGCCTCCTGAATCAATTCGTCCACTTTTCCCTCTTCCCACAGCTCCATACGCTTGCTGATTGCTCTCTTTATGTCGGACGAGGAGTTAACCATTTTTTCTCTTTGTAGAACCGTTGCGCATAGTACGAATATCCGATCAGATGTATGAGTACGATTTACTACTCCTGTGATTTCTGCGGTAAGGATTGACACGAACTTGCGTCCAATGTTTCCTAGAGGAATGGTGTACTGCTTTCCTTGAAGCGTGGCTATGGATCTCCATCTTTTTGACCAGGTTTCGTCTTCTCCTTCATCAGCAGAGTTCACCAGTCCTGCCCCGAAACCTTCCATAAACTTATTCTGAATGTGTTCGGGGACGGTACTTCTCTGTGCGGCTGAACTTGTTGGTACTGTTGCAATGCTTGAGCTCGAGGATATGTTGACCAAATTTCTACCTGGAGGTGCGTTTGCTGTCCTTGTGCTTGGGGTTACAACATCTATCCGATGGGTCGTGGTGCCGGCTGTCTTTCCATCCTTTTTTCTGGAACACCCTGGGGCCTTTGCTAGGTGTCCATTCAGGCTGACGAATGACTTACCGCAACCCGAGCATCGTGATGTAGGCTTTGATGTGTTCATCGATCCCCCATCTGTTGTGGAATCGTCTCCATCGCTCCACATCTCTCATAAGGTATTTTATTTATTTTATTTTATTTTTTTTCTCACTCTTTTAATGACGTGCTGCTAGGCTAATCCCTGTGAAACTTGCTTAAAACTGGGAAACCACCCATGATAACAAGTAAATGTAAACAATAAAAAAATTTCTACAACTCAACTAGCCCAAATGAATATTGAAAACCGAAAACGATACTCTCCTGCTCATGCGCTCACAAAATCAATGGTCTCTGAAGATGTCGCAGACTGTCCTTGACGTTTGTGCCACTATTCACTGTTCTCTGCGTAGTTTTTCCTATCCAATTTGGAAATTCAAGCGCAGACTAAAGTTTCGTGTTTAACAACATAACAACGATAATTTTATTGTATAGATCAATCGTCTGCATAGAAAACAAATTTGTCACTACTTACTTACCATCTACATAACTACTTCACAGTAGGGACAGCACGTAGTAGTGTCGATACTCCTTTCGATACGATATTTCTCAGGAACTATCGATACCCGATATCTTTTTGATACCGATATATTATAAAATATCGATACTTCGATAATATCGGCTCGAAGTATCGATACCACCGATATTTCAAATTAACCAACCGATGATTTTTCACTCCAAATAAAAACCCTATTAATTAAGAGAAGAAATAAAAGTCAATGGCAATTAAAATTTTAATAAAAGCCAATAATTTAAAATTTAATAAAAAGTCGATGGTGTCGACGACGCCGAAGAAGAGGTGCGCTTCCACCTCTTCCAGGGAATCTAATCGATCATTGTCTACTTCAAGTGCCAAAGGAAACTCAAGTATCCTAGTAAGATCTTACGTTCTGTTTAGAGTTATTCGATCAGTTCATGCATACATTTTATACATTACTTACTCTGAAAAGCCGGAATTTTGTATGTTTGACCCCAAATTATGTGAGCTCAGGAGTGGACATGAACTCAGTGGTGAGTAAAACACTTCAAACTGTCCAGAGTTGACTCCAAGTTCTTCATCTTGTTCCCAGAAATTAGCAAAAAAAATTCCCGTACAATACCTACATACTGCACAAGATGTGCAACAGCTGGAAGAAAATACCATAGAACAGGAACTAATCCACCAGGTGTCGCAGAGAGCGTTTCGAGTCAATTTCTCACTCTTTCCCAAAAAGCTTTTTTCGCTTTTTAACATGTTTAATGTTTTAGGGCTGGGGGTCATTCTGTGAATTCCGACACGCAAATCTGCAACGTTTTTTTTTCTTAGTTACCACGGACCGATTTCTTAGTTACCACGTTATATCGGCTCCATTTGGGGTCTAGTTGTACCAAGATGGTCACTGATCAGCTGAGTGAGCTCCAAGGCCATTTTCTCTCCTGCTGAACGCAGGAAGCTGAAATTTGAGAAGCAGGGTCAATGGAGAATGCTGAAGGCGCCTGAGTGGTCACTGATCAGCTGAGTGATTGGCAATCTAATTTCTCCCTTGCGAGGGAAAAACATTAAACATGATTTAATGTTTTTCCCTCGCAAGGGAGAAATTGAACAGAGAGTTTTTTTTGCTCTATCCTCAAACACAGGAGCCCGGTAGCTGTTTACCGTGACTTTCAGAGTCCGCACCTTATTTTGTGATGACTCGAAATCCAACAAAAATGAAACACAAACGGTGGATACAGCTTTCGTACAAGTACGCAACCACGAGAGACATTTTATGTCTTATGTTTAATAAATTGAGAGCTTTCCAATGAGTGGTGAACGATTTTTGTGGGGTGGAAAATGAGGAAGTTAGTTTTCCCTAGGAACGATTGGAAAAATCATCAGAAATTTCCGCGTAACGCTCCCCGCGTGACGATTTTTCATTTATGTGCCATAGTAAAGACATAAAATGTCAAAATGAATAATCATTCCATTTTATTTCAATTCTAATTCTTATTTGCAAGAAATCTTTGTTCAATGAAATGGTGTTTTTCTTCCACTAGAAATCGAAAGGATCAAGTAACAAATCAGTTACAATACAAATAATGCTACCTACTTATTTATTATTCGAAAAAGCCGTTCGCACGTGACTGATGTCGCCATCACGATTAATATTTTGCATGCCTCCCTCTTCTTGTAATTTCGGGAAAACGGGTTTAAATTCCTTCCAAACTCACATTGGATATTGATACTATTTTGAGGCTATCGTGGCGATATATCGTTTCATTTGATACTATTCTGAGCCTATTTCGAGTGTTATTCTGTGGCAGACAATATATGGTATTATTTTCTAGTTACTTATTTGGTATTTTTTCACCAATTTACATTGGCAAAATTTTCGTTAATATCGTCAAGAAAGTATCGATACCTCCGATAATTTAGGCAAAAGTATCGATACCAACATATCGGTTTGAGTTTTGCATCAAAATTATCGATACAAATATTGGTATCGATACCAAAAAAGTATCGATACTCCGATATATCGGTGGTATCGTGCCGTCCCTACTTCACAGTCAAGTTTGGAAGAAATAAACGCTTCACACGATTAGAAGAAATAGGGATTTGGAGCTCCTTCATATGGAAATTTGAATACTGGTTGGTAAAGACGCAAAACTGAACCATGCAAGAAATGAACAGCGGTCGCATTTTGGTCAACTAAAATTTCCACGAACCTCTTTGGTGATTCACACTCGCGATTCTGATTTATTGTAAGTCCAACCCTTAAGTTCTATTAGGGACCGAACAGTTGGTCCTACAGAGCTCTTGGTAGTCTCAATCATTCTAAAAATTCTATACTATTTCAAATTGGTGAAAAAAACAACACTGTTATTTCGAGAGTTTTTGAGCTAGGGCACTCTTGAAAATTCACCCCTTAGAAGTGACTGACATCAACCAAAAGCTCGTTTGTGTGGACAAGATAAGTAACGGCCCAAGCACACTTCCTTGGGAAATCCTTCCTTCCTCTGATTCTCTTTAAACTAGAGAATGCTCCTTCATGCCTGACTCTAAAATGTCTTTCCGAAAGGTACGACTTCAATAGGAGGTAGAATTGATCTCTCTTGAGTTTATGTAGTAGTCCTTCATGCCACACCTTGTCTAAAGCCTGGGAAACGTCAAGGAAGAGAGCACAGTCTCGTTTCTTCTCGAGACTATATTCCATAATACTTCGGTGATGAATCAATTTTCATCGCACAGAAATCGTTCGCCACTCGTAGGAAAGCTCTTGATTTATGTGAAAAATCTACACATCTCAAGCTACCAATTTCCTCCTCCTTACGTACCTGGCTACATTCCTAAACTAATTTGATAGGACTATAACCAAAATTTGGTAGAACATGAAGGTATAGGTTTCTATAAACGATTAATTTCCAACACAACCGATTGAAGCTGTTAAAACTGAGAAATACGTGATAGTAGCGCTCCTTGTTCCGCGTAAGACTAGCGCTCTTATCACATTTGATTCTAATAGTTCTTACTCAGTTTCATTTATGCTGTTTACTGAAGTAGGTAACTGTATACTGCGAACGTCTGCTCTATTTAAATTCAACATTTTTGATGTGGTGGTGGATGGATGGATGCTCCAATTTTATGCCAAGGTGTTAAACCTTGACGGGCATTAATGGTGGGTGCGCCCTTGTAACAATATAACATAGAATATAATGATTAGGACAAATTTATATTGCGATAAATGTATAATTAAACGTGTTATGTATAAATCAGAGAGTTGTATATTAATCTTTATTTCTTCATTTTTTTATTTTTTTATTTACTTTGTTATTTTTTAAATAATTTTTTATTTATTTAATATACTTTTTTAAATTTTTATTTGAATTTTTTTTCTTCATTTTTTTAGTTTTTATTGTTATAATTTAGTGGAGTTTACAAATATAAAAGCAAGGCGCTGCACTTAGTACTAAGACATGAAGCATTAAAATAAGACATGAGACATTAAAGTAACAAGTTGACTATACAATTGACAATACAAAAGAACAATAAGAAACTCTTATAAAATACAAAATAAAGGGGAAAATGGGACAGCCACTCATAATAATGGAAAATATCAAATGGTGACCTCAAACTGGTCAAGAAACCTAATAATTTCAGGGATCCGGTTCCCTGTCTCCCCAACTGTGGCCTGCACCTCTAGCATTTTTGATGTCTGCACTGTACATGTAGATAATATTGTTCAATAATAAAGATTTATGGGGTTTATTTAACCCTTGCGGCGTTTCACGAGCGTGACTCAACGATTAATCATTCTTGTTGTAATCAATAAATCGTTTAATTCTGAATTATGATGGATGGCTTCAAGAAAAGCTAGGTGTAATCGAGGTTGAAAAGTGATTTGTACAGAAATTTGAGGATCAATTTTGGATAGACCCCAGCGAATATTTTAACCTTGAAAAGGTTTTAGCGATGGGACCCCCCGCCGAAAAACGACAGGAAAAATCGACAGTAAAAAGCGACAGGAAAGTAGCGCTAGGATTTATCATATGCTTGACGACAAATATGCTTGACAACCTGATGTTATTATGAATAAGGAGGTATCTTAAATATTACAGTGGAAGAAAGATAAAGAGGGAGAGGGAGCAAAAACCTTTTCAAGGTATGTCACATTTTAGCCATTAGGCTCTAAGCGGAAATCATCCGGGGGTGCAGGGGGCGAAGCCCCCGCCGAGGCGCGCAGTTTCATTTAAATGGAGGACATATCCATGATCTAATTTTTCTCCCAAGAAGGCAGAAATTTTGCTACGGGTTTTTATTGGTATTATTAAGTATTTAAAGTGAGGTTCCTCTCTGATTGGCTCATGTAGGCCAGCTCGAGCTCTTAGCATGCATCGCCTTCAAGATATGCAGACGTATTTAATTATATTTTATCTCTATTTATTATTTATGTATTAATTCCCCTTCATGTTTATTATTGGATTTACATGTAAATTGAATGTTACAGTCGATATAAATTTATGTTTACTAGAAGAAAGAACTACAATTTTATTTCATTGAGAAAAAAGAGAAAATCATCAATTTAATTGCGAATAACTCAATTGAGAGGTCTTTTGCGATTATGTTGATGATTTTGTTCGTCTTTTCAGCAATATTCAGCGATTCAAAGGGACTAGTGAGCACAGAATATTGAATTTTTAATATCGGAGGAGTCGGTACCTTCAACTGGGGTTATATTTACGACCTATAAATCAAGGACGGTCGCGCATGCAGTCACTGGAAAATAAGCTCTTTTTGGACTCAAGCCAGAGCTGCATCTCGAGATAAGAATCTGTCGTTTGTCGTACGTATAAAAAAAGCGTTTTTCAAATCAAAAGACTGAGGAGTCCATTGTCTTCTTGACGCGTCTAGACGTCCTCAGACATTCCGTCGCGTCCAGTTATAAACCCGGAAATCGCAAATCAACAGCAATTACTGACAACATGACAATGAAATTTGAGTCTATCTTTGCTGTACCTACCTCGTGTTCGTCAGGTTATTTCTGGCGTCGCCGGAAATATCGAGTTTCGTCCGTATCAGCGGTGTTTATTACAAAAATGTTTTGAAGCTAATGCATTTTCTTCACTTTTGGGGTATGGACAACTCGATTTCGGTAGTGTATGTGATTCTGTGCAAGAAAATTTCCTCAATTTCCTCTCAATTTTGATTATATTTTCAGGGATTTCAGACCCTAGGCGGTTTTTTGTTGACTTCATTGCTCCCTTATCTGAGGGGCCCAAATTTTAAAGCCTTTTTATTTTTTAAAAATGTATATAAATGGTTTCATTTGATCTATTTAGGTTTGCTGCGAATTGCAATCTTGGGACTGCTGGTGTCGTTTCGTTTTTTGAAGGGAATTTCTGTATGAAGTATGAGAAAAAGAAGAAGATCGTCGAAGTAGGTGTAGTTGGTCAAGGGTTTTCTAGTCACGGAGTATTGGCAGAGGGGCTCCATCTTCTATCCCCGAGTCCTGTTGGACAGACCTGCATTCTTGAATTCACTGCTATTATAAGAGCGAATTGAATTTGTGTTCTGACCCATCCAACCACTTGTGATCTTGGCTTGGCCCATTTTTCGGATAGGGTCCTTGCTAACCTGTGAAGGAATTGGTCAAATTCCTTGTAAAGCTCACCTTCACATGAACTGACTAGTGGAGAGAATGAGCCTCGGTGGTCTTCTGCCGCTCCATCGTATTTCCCATGCTTTTCTCTGGCGATTGAACTGGTCTGGGTCTCGGGACTGGTAAGCCTTTCTATTAATCGGATTACAATGAATTAACTGTGCATTCATTTTGAATCAGCCTCAAAATATCCTTCAAATGTTAGAAAAATCGTGCTATTATAATAATATTGGTGACTTGTAAAATTTTTTTGCTTTTTGACATTTTCATGTCTTTCATATGGCACATAAAAAAAAAATCGTCACGAAATTTGATGCAACGATATTTGTTGCAACGATATTTGTCCCAAGTCGCCACAATGATGATTATGACCATCAGAAGTGAAGTTGTTAGGTAGGTAGGTACTTTACAGTTTGATATGAAAATGTTTCAATGTGTTGCAGACTCGTATGCAAGCGTTTTTTTGTTTGATGCTGGTAGTTCGATGTTGAAGGATTCATATGGGACAGTCAAAATTACCTGAAGTCAGGTCCGATTTTGATGATAATTTTCAAGGCTGATGAAGGTGACAGTACCTTATGAAACTCATTATATTATAGAGATATGGAATTTACGTTGCCATTTCAATCATTCTTACACCAACTTCCAATATTAAATTACATGTGTCCCTTTGTGGGGAGCTAATGTTTTAGTACCCTCAGGTTATGTCTATGGATTTCATAATGTATTTCAGCTTAGCAATAAACATCAACGGGATATTATTTACCGGTAAACAACTGTAGTTATGATCAACACTCTTCGGTTTCGTGATGACATATCAATTTCAAGGGGTGTTTGGTTGTAGAGTAGATAGTTTCGATTATCAGTTATTCTTATTCTCTCCCACTTTTTATTCTACGAACGAGGTATCTCTTCAAGATCCAAGTCTACGGCTATGATACAGTTTAAAAATTCTCATGCAATCTGTATTCTTTAGTGTCTGAAGCAAGTATAAGACCACTATCTTATTGAAAACTTTAAAAATTTAAACAATTTTTTGGGGGCAGTGCCCGAAAACAAGTGTACACTTTTTGAACCATTTGCCCACACGTCTACGTAAATCTTGAAGTCAAATACGTTTGCAGAACTAAAATATCTCGTTCCAGTCTCAAATGTGGAGTAATTTAAATTTGGCCCCGTAGTTGCTGCCTTATCTTATCTCAGAATCTTGCGAAAACTTCATTTCACTTAGCCTTGATTATTAGTTCCTCTCCCCATCCACAGAACGTCCCCTGGAATGCTTTCATTGCCAAACCATGGGTTTTTAGTTTTTGAAAGACTCTCAAGTGTATGTTTCCGAGGGTCTTCATCTCTTCGCAGAAGCTAGGTACTAGCGGGCTCGGACTGATTGATAAATGGACGTTAAAGTACCGATATAAACCTTCGGCTGCCAAACGGTTAGCTGCAGAGACGGGTTTCGGTTAGCGTCTCGCGTTATTTATGGTCGATTATCCGGTGGAAGAACATGAGCGGCAACGAGGGGTTGGTGGTTATCAATCGATCCCAAGTGCGGAGGCGGTCTGACACGAGATCTAATCGCCTGCAGCACGACGTGTCGCATAACTGTGTCATCGAGAACAGGATTTTCGTCTGATAGCTAAATAAGAATTTTGCTACCTCAGTGGTGCATTTTCCAGATAATTATTAGACTGAATTCTGACCGTATATTCGCCAATACCTACTCCTCGATTGTCTTACATTAGGCCTCTTACGTAGGTAAGTGAATAAACATCAATAATACCTCTGCTATTGTGGATTCTCTACTCCAGTATCCTACTGCTAGTAGCACCTAGTTCCTTCAATATTGGAATATTGGTGAAATTTGCCTTAGCTCAAACTGAAGATTCTTTGGAATGACTGCAGATTCTCCAATAGTCCCAATACGTTGCACCTACTTCAGAGTACTACCACTGTGAATGTAGTCTGTCTTCTCAGACTTTCTCTGGCCTTACTAGTAGCATTTAGTTGGTGGTGTTCATCTGCTTCAAATTCTTGATCCTCTGCAGTGTCTGTCTACTCCCTGAATGTTGCATTCACCTCTGGGAATATTACCACTGCCTGTAAATGAAGGTTCTCTGGTCGGTCATTCTCTGTCCTTATTAGTAGCATTTACCTGGTGGAGCGTTGGGAATGCATATCCCTTCAAAGTGTTGATCATCTGCAGAGCTTCCTTTATTCATTGAACGTTGCCCCTACCTCTGAGAGTACTGTCTCGGCTTGTTTAAGAGATTCCTTGCTCAGATATTCCCTGCCCTTACTAGAAGCATTTAGTTGGTGGTGTTCATCTGTTTTAAACTCTTGATCGTCTGCAGTGTCTGTAGACCTTACATTACTCCCTGAATGTTGCATTCACCTCTGGGAATGTTACCACTGCCTGTAAATGAAGGTTCTCTGGTCGGTCATTCTCTGCCCCTATTAGTAGCATTTACCTGATGGAGCGTTGGTAATGCATATCCCTTCAAAGTGTTGATCGTCTGCAGAGCTTACTTTATTCATTGAATGTTGCCCCTACCTCTGAGAGTACTATCTCGACTAGTTTAAGAGATTCCTTGCTCAGATATTCCCTGCCCTTACTAGTACCTAGCATTTAGTTGGTTGTGTTCATCTGTTTCAAACTCTTGATCTTCTGCAGTGTCTGTAGACCTTACATTACTCCCTGAATGTTGCATTCACCTCTGGGAATGTTACCACTGCCTGTAAATGAAGGTTCTCTGGTCGGTCATTCTCTGCCCCTATTAGTAGCATTTACCTGATGGAGCGTTGGTAATGCATATCCCTTCAAAGTGTTGATCGTCTGCAGAGCTTACTTTATTCATTGAATGTTGCCCCTACCTCTGAGAGTACTATCTCGACTTGTTTAAGAGATTCCTTGCTCAGATATTCCCTGCCCTTACTAGTACCTAGCATTTAGTTGGTTGTGTTCATCTGTTTCAAACTCTTGATCTTCTGCAGTGTCTGTAGACCTTACATTACTCCCTGAATGTTGCATTCACCTCTGGGAATGTTACCACTGCCTGTAAATGAAGGTACTCTGGTCGGTCATTCTCTGCCCCTATTAGTAGCATTTACCTGATGGAGCGTTGGTAATGCATATCCCTTCAAAGTGTTGATCGTCTGCAGAGCTTACTTTATTCATTGAATGTTGCCCCTACCTCTGAGAGTACTATCTCGACTTGTTTAAGAGATTCCTTGCTCAGATATTCCCTGCCCTTACTAGTACCTAGCATTTAGTTGGTTGTGTTCATCTGTTTCAAACTCTTGATCTTCTGCAGTGTCTGTAGACCTTACATTACTCCCTGAATGTTGCATTCACCTCTGGGAATAATACCACTGCCTGTAAGTTAAGGTTCTCTGGTCGGTCATTCTCTGCCCCTATTAGTAGCATTTACCTGATGGAGCGTTGGTAATGCATATCCCTTCAAAGTGTTGATCGTCTGCAGAGCTTACTTTATTCATTGAAAGTTGCCCCTACCTCTGAGAGTACTATCTCGACTTGTTTAAGAGATTCCTTGCTCAGATATTCCCTGCCCTTACTAGTACCTAGCATTTAGTTGGTTGTGTTCATCTGTTTCAAACTCTTGATCTTCTGCAGTGTCTGTAGACCTTACATTACTCCCTGAATGTTGCATTCACCTCTGGGAATAATACCACTGCCTGTAAGTTAAGGTTCTCTGGTCGGTCATTCTCTGCCCCTATTAGTAGCATTTACCTGATGGAGCGTTGGTAATGCATATCCCTTCAAAGTGTTGATCGTCTGCAGAGCTTACTTTATTCATTGAAAGTTGCCCCTACCTCTGAGAGTACTATCTCGACTTGTTTAAGAGATTCCTTGCTCAGATATTCCCTGCCCTTACTAGTACCTAGCATTTAGTTGGTTGTGTTCATCTGTTTCAAACTCTTGATCTTCTGCAGTGTCTGTAGACCTTACATTACTCCCTGAATGTTGCATTCACCTCTGGGAATAATACCACTGCCTGTAAGTTAAGGTTCTCTGGTCGGTCATTCTCTGCCCCTATTAGTAGCATTTACCTGATGGAGCGTTGGTAATGCATATCCCTTCAAAGTGTTGATCATCTGCAGAGCTTCCTTTATTCATTGAATGTTGCTCCTACCTCTGAGAGTACTATCTCGGCTTGTTTAAGAGATTTCTTGCTCAGATATTCCCTGCCCTTACTAGTACCTAGCATTTAGTTGGTTGTGTTCATCTGTTTCAAACTCTTGATCTTCTGCAGTGTCTGTAGACCTTACATTACTCCCTGAATGTTGCATTCACCTCTGGGAATATTACCACTGCCTGTAAGTTAAGGTTCTCTGGTCGGTCATTCTCTGCCCCTATTAGTAGCATTTACCTGATGGAGCGTTGGTAATGCATATCCCTTCAAAGTGTTGATCGTCTGCAGAGCTTCCTTTATTCATTGAATGTTGCCTACCTCTGAGAGAACTATCTCGGCTTGTTTAAGAGATTCCTTGCATAGATATTCGCTGCCCTTACTTGTAGCATTTAGTTGGTTGTGTTCATCTGTTTCAAACTCTTGATCGTCTTTAGTGTTTATAGATCTTGCAATATTCCCTTTCTATCTCCAAGAGTATTAGACTAAATGTTTAGATTCTCTTTGTCTGTAGATTTCCTACCCCGGTATCGCGGTTATCCCTTTTGATTTACTTTCTTTCTGTATCCTCCAAAATTCTCCCCATAAGGTCTGCATTTTTACCTGTTGTAGTATTAGGTTATAGTGTACCCCTTCTGCAATGTGTAGATCCTTGGAAGTTTCTGCAGATTCTCCAGTACTCACTCCTGAACCACTAGGTACGTATCTTAGGTTTTGTCTGAAGATTCGCTACTCAGGTATCCTAATTCATCGTGCTAGCGGCGTTCACCTTCTATACTTTCAGTAGTCTACGTTTGCTTCAAACTGTAAATATTTTGTAGGTTATCCTTTTGTGAGCGAGTGAGAGGGAAGATAGATATGTACAATCATCTCAGATGTCTGGTGTTCAAATTTCAATTTGATTTGAGTTTATCTCTACCGAACAAACGTAGCAGAATTATCGATCCTGTAAAAATAATTAATTAAATTTATATGAATGCATTTTTGAATTTCTATGAATTAATCAAATTTTTTTCGAAAACTTTCTGAAGTTAGAGCAAAAACGTCGTTGCAAAATCACTGATTTATTTCAGTTGTTCACTTCTTGATCATTAGGCTCGAGCCCTCGTGTGTTGTTGTAATATAAACATGAAGTGCCGGTTCCACAGACCCGAGGAATAATGATGTTTGATGGAAATGAGGCTCCTAGAACCATCAAAGTTTCATGATAATGGAGGGAGTAGTTTCCCCGTAGTTGGTCGAGGAGGCCGTAGAGGGATTGCTAATTAAGTTCAGCGCACCTCGAGGGAGTACGGGAAGTATGTGTATCGCAGGGATCTTTCGATCAACTATGTCGAAAATCTTGAAGTTCATTGTTTTAGCTATTCAAAATACACGTTAACAGGCACAGGTACGAAAATTCTACGCGAGGGCTGAATACATACCTGTTGTATAGGTTTGAGTAATCGGTTTGGGTTTTCATATTAGAATACTTGAATTTGATACCAAATATATTGATATATCAATCAAATATTGAGATGAAGTAAATTTTGGTGTTTGAATGATATTTATCAGAATTTTTAGAAGCCAAAAATCGATTAAAATGACAAGTGCCTTTTGAGATAATAATATGAGTAATATTATCGTAGTTTTATTTATATCGCTTGGTTGCCCTCACAATTTTGACTAATTTTTGCTTCTTCCTGTTTCAGGTACGTTTAGCTGGTTTTGGCTTCCAAATAATCGAGTCTGCACTGATGGTAACGTATGACACCTCATTTTGGTCCGAAGAAAGTTATTCATGGAGGAGAGAAATAGAAGATGAGAGGACAACGTTGACAAAAATTGTTCCTAGATACATCATTTAGTTCAAAATCGGGGGAACAAATTGTTAATGAAGCCCCCACTAGAGTTGAATTCCTTCCGAAACGGTTTGTATCCCGCTTTAAAAGCTTGCTAAAAATCGGGTTTGCCGACAAAACGGCTCATATCCACCCCATTTTTTTCAATTAACACTTTTAAAATCGGTTTTCTGATTCTACATACCTTGAAACGTAAACCATCAAATTTTGAGGGAGGGTTAGAATATTTTTTCGTGCTCGGATCATTACTTAAAATAATGGGAGAATCAGTAAAAGAAAATGAAAATGAGATTTTTCTTGACACGCCAAAAAACTCGTTTTTTTTTCAATGTGGCTTGTATTCATCGTTTTTCATCAAAAGGGCTTAGGTATGGCCAAATAAGAAATGGCCATGTCTCCCTAAAAATGCATGCCAAAATTTCAAAATTTGGTCTTACAATCAAACATTTTACTTACAAATTATTTGGGAAATTTGAGAACTCTCGACAACTTTCTTCGCCATGACATTAGTTCTTCTCAATTTCCCACAAAAAATTCCAAATGGCTATAAGCCCTTTTTTGAAAGAAAACTCCTCCTATAAAAAAGGGTGTCTCCCAACATTAGACGTGGTTCAATTTTGGGAACGACGTAGGTGCAATAATGAAAGAGAAAGACTCAAATCTGAGTTTCCCTGACTTCTTCTTTCTGCTGAGGGTCATCAGTCTTAGGAACACTGCAGTCACTAAATAAGAAACGTAGGTTCTAGGTTGTGTCTGTGGTTTTCAGTGACATGTAAGGTGTGTTTTTTCTGTTCACAATGAAGATTACGTCTGCTATGTGGAATCTCAAATACATCTCATTGTTGATAATTCGGATTCATTGGTTTTAATAAGTACCTAAAAACTCCTTTTACGTTGTCCTTTCAAGTACCTAAAAATTTGCAAAATGCCTCAAAGCTTTAGAAGTCTGATTGAGACCTTCTGGAAGAATCTATGATACTTCCTCGATTATGAGAGCCTACCCTAATCCTTGTCGGGTTTCAGCGCTACCTCCCGCCACTTCAACGAACTACCATTCCTGATTACCATAACTACCATTCTAAAGATTGTTGTCCCGTTTTCGTTTCTCTCTGAACGGCTATGGAGGTGAAAATGATGCCAAGTGTCGTTTTATGTTGCGAAACGTGCCCAAAGTTTCTATTTCAAAGCCGTCACTGGTTCATGTTATAGAAATATGAGTAACGATTACGAGACAACAATCTTTAGAATGGTAGTTATGGTAATCAGGAATGGTAGTTCGTTGAAGTGGCGGGAGGTAGCGCTTAAACCCGACAACCCGTGTTTCATCCTTTGTTAGGATATTAAACCTTGAAGGATTTACAATGTAAATATTGCTAGTTTTCATAATTTCGTTCATTCTCGTCGATTGAAGAGACTTGCTAGAGCTAAAACCCTCAATTTATCTCAGATGCCACACAACCGGTCTTCTATCCGGTAATTTACACCGCGCTCGACTTGGCTCGGTCAATACTGATGAATAAGTTACGAATAGCTGGAGGAACCCTAAAGGAAGACATAATTCATGATTGATGCCTCATATTTCCTCCACGCAAGTTAACGCTTGCCCGGAGTCAAAAAGAGCCGCAGCTGAAATCCAACATCACGTGACAGATTCAACTCTTGTACAAAATATGTGGACGTTGATGAAGTCATTAGCACCAATAAAAAGTTGTAGTGAGTCGCTTGAATTGAACTGAATGCTTATTAGCTTTTACGAGCATTTGAGACCTCACTTAGTTAGTTTACGCTTTGATGTTACTGGAACCATTTACGGTCATGAATTCAATGGGATCTTACTTCGGAATCTTTCGTACTCCAATGATGTGAGCTTTTCAAAGATTTAAGGGGACCACTCCACCTGTTCCTATTCAATTCAAGACTTTATTGGATCAAAGGTATGTTACACAAAATCAGAACGGAAACGAAAAAAAGGTATAGTAGGTGACATTAAAAAAATCAATGGTGATATTTGGTAACAACTTTTCACACTTACGTATATTTTCCTCAGTCACTATGAGAGAACTTTTATTACTTATTCGTCTTGCTGAGCTCTAAAAACGTGTTGAATTGGATTTTTGAAATTTCGTGATCCTCATTGTTGGGTTCAGTTCATTCAGTTCATTTATCCCACTAACAAAAAAATATCGAGTTCGCCATTAACAACAACAACTATCCTGTTAGGCTCATAAAAATGATCATTTGCGTGTTTGTTGTTACTAACTTGGGTGGTCTGAAAGTACAACTTACAGTTATCAAAAAACGCTGAAAATTTATTATTACACAAAGTGGAACGTTGTCTATTTCCACGAAAATAATGAGTTACAAGTTACTTAGTTAGGTTTATTATTTTTCTATATAGATCACTCGTCTGCAAAGAACACGGCTTTGCCATTGTTACCACAAACCAACATGAGGAAAAACATCAATCGCATTTCAGTCAGTTAAAATTTGAACGGAAATTAAGCCCAACCCTTCGGTTATCGCATAAATGTTTGTCCTACAGGGCTCCGCGTGGTCTCTAAAAATTCTAAAAATTCAATACTATCTCAAATTGATGGAAAAACAATACCTTTATATCAACATTTTTTGAGTTAGGGCGTTTTAAAATGTCAACCCTTAGAAGTGACCTACATCAACCTCGGGGCACTTTTATACCCCAAATGGAGCCCACATACCAAATTTCATCAAAATCGGTCAATGCTAACTGAGGAAAATGCCACGGACGGCCAAATTTTTATTCGAATTTTGGATTCTGCGTACCCTGATACGTAAACCAAAACATTTCGTGGGGGGGTTAAAAAAATTCTTGTTCGATTGCAAAGGTTCATTATTGAAAATAATAAACCAAAATCGGAAAATTTTTACAGTTAGTTCCTGATGTTATGTAGTTTAAAATAATATTATATATATATAAAAAAACCTACTTTTTGTTGTTATTTTTGTTGTTGTTTGAGAAGCAGCCCGGAACTAGTTCAGAACCAAACAGGAACTGGAAAAGGGAGGGGATAGAGGCGCTAGAACTCCTCCGGGCTTCTCCAAACTCCTCCGAACCATTCAGGACCTCTTCTACGAACAACAACAATACAACAACAAACAACAACAACAACAACAATACAACAACAATACAATTCTACAAAATCACAAAAAAAAAATTAAAAAAACTAAAAAAACAAACAATTCTAACAAAAAAAACAATTCTACAATTCTATTCTTCATTCATTTTTCTTATTTTCTATTTTTCTTTTTTGTACAATTCTACTCACTTTTTCCTCGCATTCCTTTTCCATTCTTTCAATGGCTTTCTCATGGTACTCGGCATATTCGTTTAATTTCTTCTTTCTCTCTTCACTGAGCTCTTCTTGTTCGGCTAACAACTCCTAAAAACGTAAATAAATTATTGATTAGAAAGAACTAAATTGAACTGGAAGAACAACTTGTCTTATGAAACCATCAAAATTCACGACATTAAGAAAATTATTTTTCAAGTTTAGCCATTTTCCACCTTGAGTTCAGCTACTTGTTGGCTGAGATTCAGGGGTTTTTCCCGCCCTAGACTATTCTCCAATGGCCTACTATTGCGAGCCATTCAGTTACGGTCTTGATAAAATATGAAGGATTCAAACTAGAAGCCCCTATCACAGCGTAGGTAAGACAAAACAATGCGGCATTGTGATCCTGGATTGTTCGTATAAAAATGGAACGGCATTCCCGAATTCCCAATAACTCCACCGGAATCCGATGAAAAGCTTTCAACCGCCTCCGCACAAGGGAAGACTCAGGATTTCCTGCTTATTCATAACTGGACGGGGTCGCACGGCTCATGAATAGAAGCGACGTGCCGGGAAACAGGCCTACAGAGACGTCCACGACAAAGATCACTGGAGGGCGTGAAGGATTGGGCTCTATTTAGGTTTTTATGTCAGCGACGCTTTCCGTGTGGACGATTAAGTCCGTCCATTTATTCCTCAGAAGGTTCGGATGAACTTCTAGATCTAGTGTTCTTCTTACCTAACAATCAGAATTATTCGGAAGTATCATCGTTGGATTCAGCGTGAAAAATTACATAGGAGATGATACTAAACTCATCAAGTCATCTTGATCGAGGATGACCATGAAATACCGCGTAAAACACTCGGTTTTCTTGTTTAACACTCGTTTTTTGGCATTCAGACTTGATTTACTCTTCCATTTTGAATTATAAAAAGAAAAATTGACAGACCGTTTGAAAGCTGACTATTTGAGCATGTTTTTTTCCGAAGAGCGCCCTTCGAAATGGGCAGGAATTCAGAACAAAAACTTCGATTAAAAAGAAGTCAAATCTATACAAAAATTTGAATTTTGCTTTTTGACTTGATTTTTTAAAAACAGTTTATTGCTAAAAGATTTGGGTTTTTGCACTGGGTAGCTTGGAAATTTAACACTCTCTCTAACGATATCTTCATACTTGAGTTTACTTGTTTATGAGTTATGCCAGTTTTAAAAACCTAAGATCGAAAACACGAAATTAATCTTTAAACTGAAAAAACTTGCAGACATTTTTTGTCGGGAATTCCTTATAGAATCGAACCCTGAATTCATGCCAACATAAGTGTACACACCCTGTATAAGTATAATTTAACTCCTTGGCCGATACCGTCTCAGCGAACTGGTTGAATGAACCGGTTCCCGTCAGATCACCGAAGTTAGGGACAGTCGTGTCCTTTTAATTATTTGAGTCGGGTCGTTGGTGAACCCCTCTCCACTTGAGAGGGTGAGGCGAAATCATCATGACCGATTCTGATCTTCCTCTTGAAAAACATCTTTTGTCGTCTACGACGCCAGAAATGGCAGTCTGACAAAAATTCGACCTGAAAAGGTTATTTACTTACATAAATGAATAAACGACTAAATATTTTTCTTACCATCTTGAAATTGGCTGATATTTTGCTTCTCGCGTGCAGGCCTTGGGTTGATTTGGTTATCAAAAGTTCGACTGAGAAAAGGAGGAACCTGTTGTGAAAGCACAGATGACCCTTAAAGCCGATATTGTGTTTTGATCCCTTTCGTCTTCTCCAACGAAATTGACATTCAATCGCTCATCTTTAGTCACAGAATGCTATCAGCGGTTGTTGGAACGTTATACGATTTTCTGCGAACAAAACCAAATGAGCCGTTGGACGGCAATCATCAACTGCACCAAGCCATATTAACCCTAATTGGATCATGGTCTCACTGGTGTCACCGAAGACATCTATGGAATCCCACACTTGACCCAAGGAATCACCGGAGTAACTAGATTTGAATTACAATTTTAAATTTAATAGGCAGAGTTAAATTTTGTGAACCATTTTTCGTGAACTATTGGAAGTCTAGAAATGATATTAGGACGAACATTAAATGAAAAAAAAATTTTCATTGATTTCATTGAATATTTTGGTTTATTATTTTCAATAATGAACCTTTGGAATCGACCAAGAAAAAAAAAATGTTCAACACCCCCTCAAAATTTGATGGTTTACGTTTCAAGGTACGTAGATTCCAAAAATCGAATGAAATTTGGCCGTCCGTCCGCCGAACGCCGTACGCGGCACTTTTGCCACTTAGCATTGACCTATTTTGATGAAATTTGGTATGTAGGCCCCTTCTGGGGTCTAGTTGTGCCCCGAAGATTTTGGTTGAGGTAGGTCACTTCTAAGGGTTCCAAAATCAATTTTGAAATTTTGAAAACGCCCTAACTCGAAAAATTTCGATATAAAGGTATTGTTTTTCCTTCAATTTAAGATTCTATAGAATTTTTAGAATTTTTTGAGACCACCCGGAGCTCTGTAGGACAAACCGTTCGCTCCCTACGAGAATTTAAAGTTTGGAGGTACGATAAATCAGAAACACGAGTGTGAATCGCAAAAGAGGCCTAATCTCCGTTCAAATTAAAGCTGACCGAAATGCGGTCGATGTTTTTCTTCATGTTGGATGGTTGGTGGCTTTGCAGACGAGTGATCTATATAGAAAATTAAAAATAATAAACCATTGTGTAATAATTTGCAGCGTTTTTGTCATAATTTCATTTTTAAACTTCCAATAGCTCACAAAATATTTCAAAAATTCTACCCTGTCCATCAGTTTTCAAATTGAGATTTAATTTTGGATACTCCCCAGATACCTTGGGACAGCGGTGGAATTCCTGGTGTTTTCGGTGACACTATGGTCCAATTATGGTTAAAGACCAATTTTTGTTCATTCGCGCTTGTTTTTCTCTTTTCAACTTTCTTTCTCAAGTAAATTGACAGGAGCAATTGATGATTCTGAAGACTGA
Organism: Apolygus lucorum; assembly: GCA_009739505.2. Taxonomy (NCBI): domain Eukaryota; kingdom Metazoa; phylum Arthropoda; class Insecta; order Hemiptera; family Miridae; genus Apolygus; species Apolygus lucorum. Next base: position 31,578,575 of record CM019171.2, on the reverse strand, counting down.
ATAAATAGCCTCTTCACTTGGAGAATGTTTCATGAGTAAGTAAGTAGATGAGCCCTACTTGTTTCCAAAAAGTTACAGGACAAATGTGTTGCCAATGTGTTTAGAGGCCGAGTTTTTCCAGAAGCCCATCTTGTATACTGGCGAAGCAATTTGCTTTTTGAAAACAGTGAGGGCCAATCAGTAGGGGCTACAAGGAGAGAATTATCTACTTGATAACTATATAACTTGTGAAGACTTCTGCTAACACTACCTCAGAGCGCACGCCATATTTCCGTGTCGAGAACTTATCAAGAAAATTGAAGGACAAGTGTACAACAGCAATGCCAACTTTGGTTTTGCTATGTAAGGATTTTAGTTGCCAATTTCAACAAAACATGAGGGACGATAATTCATCCTCGATTAATGACACTCCTACCAACCTACGTAATTATTGTGGGGCAGCAGTGATGAAGACACAAACCTGAATTCAAATCGGCCACCAACAAGTGAAATATGTACCTAATTCGCAGATATTCAATTAATATCTCGCTGATTAATTGGAAGATTGTCCTTCCTCATCCAGCCTACCAATAAATACACCGAATGGAGCAGTCCCTCGGCTGCTCCCACAACTGGTTCTGCCAGTTTCTCCACAGAAGACGCACAAGCGATTTTAAATTATACCGCAACATCTGTTGTCTTTATGTGACTGAATCGGTCGTCAAATTCAAAATTTTTGACCGGAAAGTATGTTGTGTTAACACATGACGTGGTAATAACTAAATACTTCAGTATCCATTAATTAAGTTGAGGCTCACTCTCAAATATCTACTTGTTGTATAGTAATTTCTTGTATTTTATTTATTTTTTTCATTTTTTAAACTTTATTGTACATAAGTAGTACATTACAGTTGTGCTAGTGAAATGTGTATATAAATTAACGTGGAACATGAACTGGGATTCCCACCCAGTGGTGGGCCACAACGGAATTAGGTTTTAAATATTGCATGTTTTAATATAGTAATGTATATATATTAATCGTCCGATTAAACGATTAAATCGTCCTGGGCGAGTTGAACACTCGAATTTTTAGAAAGGACCGATATCAGCGAAGTGAGCAATGTTTGAGCAGTTATTGTCTGGAAAATGGTGAGTATAGACCAGGTACAGTAAAGGGCCAAGCACACTGCCTTGGGGAACTCCAACTTGGTACCAACCGTTCGCTTAATGAGGACAATCAATCACCCAATTAATGATTATTCACGTTTTTCATTCATTCAAGGTAATGTTCAATTCTTGGGAAGCATGTTGCCACCCAGTCGATTTAAAATTGTTACATGCGCGTTTATTGTGAAATTTATTACAACACAAGGGTGCCTCAGAGCTTCCTGGTGACCACTTCCTAAGGACTCACACCCTCCTACCCCGTAGAAGGTAGATAGTTGACAGTTCTCTCGCAAGGTTGATTAAGTTCTGTGGATGGACGAATGAAGAGTCAGTAACACGAATGCGATTCGCACATGAATGTTCGCAGACAGGAATTTCAGCTAATAAAATTTGATCTTGTTTGTTCGTTTCTTCGAATAGGATTTCATATACACTCACTTGGTTCCATTGTTGGTGGCTATCATCAATTGAAAAACTGTTTTCTTCGCGGACAAGTCTTTAAAGAAAAATAATAAACCGTTGTGTAATAATTTATAGCTTATTTGCGGTCCTTCTTGAGTTCAGGTCGATGATTTTCAACCAATTTTTCAAATCAGGTATACGTTTAGAATCACTCACTAGTACAGTCAGGGTGTGTAGAATGTGAAGAATCCTACAAGTTTGGTGCCGAGGAAAAACATATCTCAAAATTGATGTCTCAAAAAGATATCTCAACTATGTAGGGAGATATCTTCTTTGCATTGCGAAAAAGGAACTGTGTAGGACAGAAAGTTCGGGAGGACTCTCCGTCTCAACCGTAACCCTGAACGACTTGGTTCAACCTGAACCGGGGAATGAAGCTGTCCTCAGCGAACGATCATAAAGAGCATCTGTCAAAATTAAGCCGGTTGAAGATCTTCACTATACCTTACTAGAGGATGAAAGGAAAAAAGAATGTTAAGGCTAAGGAAGGTGAAATACTGTAGACTCCACTGGCATCGATTTCAAAACGTTTGTTAAAATGTCAGCAATGGGGTGGAAAGAACCATGATTCAAAACAATTTTAATTCCGTAATTATTCGTGTCAAGTTTAAATAGACTGGAGTGCGGGCATCTAGACCAATATGGAGTATAGTTTTTTGTAAGTTCCTTGACCTGATAAAAACCGTGATTTCACGGAATAAAATTTGTTCAAAGGGCCTAAAACTATTGACATAATATGTCACTTTTCACATATTATGTGAAAACAAATCTCAGAAGCGAAAATTTGTTCCCAGACCTGATAAAAACCGTGATTTCACGGAATAAAATTTGTTCAAAGGGCCTAAAACTATTGACATAATATGTCACTTTTCACATATTATGTGAAAACAAATCTCAGAAGCGAAAATTTGTTCCCAGAAAAAACTGAATAAAGGTCTTCAATAACAGTCAAAAAGGTACAATTTATGTTATTCCTGCAAAAACCTCTTTATTTGCCTCAGAGTCTACCATGTTAGCGGAAGCAATAAGTGAAAAAAAAGTCCTCCATAATTGAAATTTCCGCTTTTTTGGGCGTTTTAGGTCTTTGTGAATGTGTAAGTGTGAGACAGCGTTTTTATTTTCACTTACCTTAAATCCATTGGATGATCCGATCTTGAATAATTCATCCTCATTCAGAAAAACGCCGCGTTCATTTACATTAGTCGTGTTTATAATTCTCTATCGGGCGGATTAGGTATTCAGGATTTCAGGTTCAAACGATCCGCATTCGAACGAACGGAGTGGGCGATTATTTTTCCTGGTGTGACGTCACTTCAAGTGGGCGGTCGAAACCCCGTTGACAGAAGAAAGTGCCTCCTGCGCGAGAGTGTAAACAAACACTTGACGAAAGATATGACCGAGAATTTCGTGCTCGAAAGCGGAATTATTTGTTAAACTTACGTTCTCCACATCAATCGTTTGAATTTTCGTGGAAGGGCAGTTTGAATATTCACCAAAATATTACAAACATTTGGTACAGTTAATCTGAACTATTATTATGTACTAGATCTGCCGAGGTGCAGGACTTTATGGTTGCATCACTTTTCTTCCTAAAATGGCTTGTGTGTACAGACGATGGTTTACGTCTGAACCCTGATAAAACAAGTTTGGTTCCTTTTACCAACAATAGAAGCTTAAGCTACGTAAACTGGTTGTAAAGGTGCCCCTGCACTATCAAGCGGCTTGATCAAATGCTTGAACCTCCGATTGATGGGAGCTTCAAGCGTACTTCAATCAACCCTTTAATCTTTTGATCAAAACTCTCTCGTTTGTCGAAGCAGAGAAGTGGAAATGTGTGTGTTGCGATCGTGCTTTAGCTTTTTCGATTTACAATGGTTTGGGCTTCCTAATCGCAACATTGGTTGCCGCGAAGCGAAAAAAGAAGCAAAAGAAAAAAACTATGGTGGTCTAAGGAGTGGTACAAACTGAGAAACCGCTTCACTCATGAACATCTCCTAAACTTCCTGTGTGATTCGGAACCAGAGGACTGCAGAAACTTTTTGAGAATGGACCAAGAAAGTTTTGATTATCTACTGGATTTACATGGCTTCCACCGAGTGACTGACGCAATGCTTGACGGAAATTTCCCTAGACTATCAAGCCTCTTCCTCAACTGCTTGAGTCATTCAGAATTTCTATCAATCACCGTCAACGCTTGGTTCAAGCGTCAAACGGGCTCCTAAATTATCACGCTTGATACAATCAATTTGGTCAAGCATTTGATCAAGCGGCTTGATAGTGTAGGGGCTCCTTAAGAGTGCTATCCGCAAAAATGGATCTCGCCAGCAACTTTGATGGGAAGATCTAAGCTCTGTTGCTGGCCCTTAGAATGCTCCCCTCCTTCAGGTGTGTGAAATGTGTCATTCTGAGTGACTTTCAAGCTACGATTGTTAGTCTATGCACCAGTGGTCATACAGATTCTCGTGACGTTCTTGAAGGAAGGAAACTCATAGAGCAGTTATTGGTTGGTGAACCTACTATGAATTCCCTCGCATCTAGGAATCGAAGAAATGCGCAGGCTGGCAGCCTAGCCACGGAAGACTCCTGCCATGGATACGCCAAACGCATTAACCAGTTTCCCCGCAGCAAAAATTACCTATCATTGAAAGCACCGTCTATTAAACAATTAGCGTAACTCTTGGCACTCGGCAGAAAGGAATCAGTGTGCCACGCTTCTCAACCCAGATGAATTTATCCCAGAGATCTTCCTCGTCATGAATTAGTGACAGGTTTTCGAATAAAAACGGAGCATAATTGTCTGAAAGTCCACTTCTATAGATTTTCACCTGGTAGATGCAACTTAAACGTGCCCATGATGTCTTATCGCGTTTTCGACTGTCTCTGAGTTGAAGACATCAGACGGAATCGTAAACCTGACGACACCAAATTGTCGAAAATCGCTAACTTACGAGCTTCCCAACTCTGCGTTGGGAGGAGGGGATAATTTAAGTACAGTTTCTAGGAGTTACCATTGATCACAAATTAACACAGAACCCTCACTCCTCACATGGAGGAGATTAGCAACAAGGCTATAGATACATCCTATGAGCTGGAAAGAGAATGATTAGCACACCCTGGGGTTTTCTAACAGTCACTGATCACATCACTGTCACACGATCGTCAATGCTTTGCTAAAAGCGGGGAAAAAGAGTTTTCGATAAACTCATCTCAGTAGGCTAATGCAGTCTGGGGAGGCTATTGCATTGGATTGAGTCTGCCCATGGCTTGCGATGGAAAATAGTAAAACGACATAAATAAACACGGAGAAAAGATGCGAATTGTGAAATGGTATAGATTGGAAAGGTTATCCCAACTCAATTAGATCTCTCTAACAGGATTGAAGAATTTTCAGAATCCCCAGCCGGAGGATCCAGCCCTCATCCAGTCAAGTGCCCATAAAACCTACTTACTTACCTGAAAACCATCACTTCCGTTATTCTGACGGAGCAATCTGGCCACAGGTCTCAAACAGGCTTCAGTCAACTTAATAAATTACTTGGGCTGGGATTATTTATGTTACGTGGGAAGAATATGACCTGAGAAACTCGCAATTCGTTTGCTCTGTCCATCCCAATAAGAATTTATCACTGTAGATCGCTTCGTGGAGCTAAATTATGAAGATTCCATGAAACTGCCGCTCTTTTGTGAATTACGTATTTTTCTATACTTGTAGTGAAATAATTGCCTGAAACTTGGCTTTTTGTTGAATAATTCTTCCTTCCTAAAGTCATGTAAGTATTGAAAACCCTGTTTTTGACATAATGAAGAATTTGTACTTAGTTACCTAAAATGCACCAATTTCTGGTCTTGAGGATCTAGACGAAAATGAGCATCTGTTCATTAGAAAGGGAGAGAGAGGTATGTGGTGTGGATTGCGATTTCTGAAAGGTCGCTACCTACATGATCCTCGCAATCGTTATACACCTGTCCTTTGTTTCAGACTTCGACAATGACTGAAATGACTAGACAATTCTCGGGGAAAGAAGAGACAGGAGATGAGATGATGGTGTAGGAATGATATTATTGGGAGAGACCTTCCACTCTACGCGATGAGCTGTCGTGATAATAGCGCTCTTCGTGGCCCCCGATTTCATAATTTCCCCGCTCTCGTCGCATCAACTCTGGGATGGTACAAAAAAGCTCTTGTTTCTCATTTCGTGCTCTTCGTGAATGCTATCACTTCACTATGAGCCATCTCCTTCTGTGGACGAATTGTCTGCTAAAGAGCTCTTGATAGTCTTCGTCATAACGTAGACGTCTGAAAAAAAGTTGCACTATGACCCTAATATAAAGTCATATTCAGCTCTCAAGGAATGCAAAATACCAGTCACCCAAAAAGGGTGACTCTTTCTTATAACTTGGTTTACCTAATATTTCTATTTTTGACATTTTATGTCTTTACTATGGCACATAAATGAAAAATCGTCACGCGGGGAGGGGAGCGTTATGTGGGGAGCGTTACGCGGAAATTTCTGATGATTTTCACGTACAACCAATCGTTCCCAGGGAAAACTAACTTCCTCATTTTCCACCCCACAAAAATCGTTCACCACTCATTGGAAAGCTCTCAATTTATTAAACATAAGACATAAAATGTCTCTCGTGGTTGCGTACTTGTACGAAAGCTGTATCCACCGTTTGTGTTTTTTTCATGCTCGATTCCAAAAGCTTATTATTGAAAATAATAAACCAAAATTTTAACTCCCTCCTCAAAATTTGATGTTTATCTTCTATTGACAGAAAAAGTCGAGAAAGAAGGCCGAAATCATTGAAATTAGTTGGTTTACTCCGAAGACAAAATCTTCACAGGCTTGTTTTCTCCTTCATTTGACTGAAAAAAAAAACTCGACAAAGAAGATCAAAATCATCAAAACTAGTTGGTTTACTCGTGAAATAAGACAACTTCAAAGGCTTATTTTCACCTTCATTTGACTGAAAAACTCGACAGAGAAGGTCGAAACTATCGAAACTAGTTGGTTTACTGGAGAGATACGATAACTTCAAAGGCTTATTCTCACCTTCCATTGACTGAAAAACTCGACAAAGAAGGTCGAAATCATCAAAACTAGTTGGTTTACTGGAGAGATACTACAACTTCAAAGGCTTATTTTCACCTTCATTTGACTGAAAAACTCGACAAAGAAGTTCGAAATCATCAAAACTAGTTGGTTTACTCGAGAGATAAGACAACTTCAAAAGCTTGTTTTCTCCTTCATTTGACTGAAAAAAAACTCGACAAAGAAAATCAAAATCATCAAAACTAGTTGGTTTACTCGTGAAATAAGACAACTTCAAAGGCTTATTTTCACCTTCATTTGACTGATAAACTCGACAAAGAAGGTCGAAATCATCAAAACTAGTTGGTTTACTCGAGAGATACGATAACTTCAAAGGCTTATTCTCACCTTCTATTGACTGAAAAACTCGACAAAGAAGGTCGAAATCATCAAAACTAGTTGGTTTACCCGAGAGATACTACAACTTCAAAGGCTTATTCTCACCTTCTATTGACTGAAAAACTCGACAAAGAAGGTCGAAATCATCAAAACTAGTTGGTTTATTCGAGAGATACGATAACTTCAAAGGCTTATTCTCACCTTCTATTGACTGAAAAACTCGACAAAGAAGGTCGAAATCATCAAAACTAGTTGGTTTACTCGAGAGATACCACAACTTCAAAGGCTTATTTTCACCTTCAATTGCCTGAAAAACTCGACAAAGAAGGTCGAAATCATCAAAACTAGTTGGTTTACTGGAGAGATACTACAACTTCAAAGGCTTATTTTCACCTTCATTTGACTGAAAAACTCGACAAAGAAGGTCGAAATCATCAAAACTAGTTGGTTGACTCGAGAGATAAGACAACTTCAAAAGCTTGTTTTCTCCTTCATTTGACTGAAAAAAAACTCGACAAAGAAAATCAAAATCATCAAAACTAGTTGGTTTACTCGTGAAATAAGACAACTTCAAAGGCTTATTTTCACCTTCATTTGACTGATAAACTCGACAAAGAAGGTCGAAATCATCAAAACTAGTTGGTTTACTCGAGAGATACGATAACTTCAAAGGCTTATTCTCACCTTCTATTGACTGAAAAACTCGACAAAGAAGGTCGAAATCATCAAAACTAGTTGGTTTACCCGAGAGATACTACAACTTCAAAGGCTTATTTTCACCTTCAATTGCCTGAAAAGCTTGGAAAGAAGTGTTTCTGAATAATGGAAACCTGTGTATATTCGTTGTACCTAAAGATGACTAACTACTTGATGAATTAATTAATATTTCGAAGTTCCCCAACCATAACTTCGAAGATATCTTTGAAATTTCGCTCCTTAACTCGTACTCCATGAATGGGCTTATTCTTATCAATTGTATACCGGACATGATCCAAAATGGTTTACTGGAAGTCAATTGGGAGCCAACAAATGGAAACAACTCCGATCTCTTTACGAAGCCTCTTCTTACGTTCACGAATGATCGGATACGAATGATATGAATGATCGGATTGTGAAGACTCAGGAGTCCGAAGCCGAAGTTTCCTGGTGAAGCGTAAAACCAACAGGTGTTGGTTCTGTCGATACTCGGACATTTCCATGTTTTTGTGTTTTCGACGTGATTGCAAAATATGTTGGTCTCACATAAAACTGAATACTGAACTGAAACTGAACTCAAATAAAACTAAAAATTTAGTGTTCCATTTTATTGAGCTAATGTGGAGGACGGAATCAAGACCTTAAAGTTGGGTTATTATCAACTAGTTAGTCAATTGAAAATTGAAAATCACTAATTTTGGATCACTATTGACTGATTGTACTAATCTAGTAATCAGCTGGTACCTTACAAAGACTTGTCCTTTCGTAGTATTGTCATCATAACAGTTCGAGTTCAGAGCTACAGATGGTAAACTATGTATTTTGATCGTACACCCGTGAATGCGCCAAGCTTGATTCATCAAGGCGATCCTAGCGCTTCCCCGCTTCAACGGCTCATTACACATTCCGTCCTGTTGTTTGTTCTTCCTATTGTTCCGCCAGCAGCGCCTCCTATTATCAGCTCGGGATCCCTTCAAAGGTTCAACGGTCCTCCTTGGGCCTTTCCGCTTCAGCTATTGTCTTTTCATGCTCATTCAAGTAATCATAACAAACTTCTCCTGAGATATGTCGTGATAACTGATTAGAAGGGTCAAATCTATGTCCCAAAAATTTAATTTGATTGTCTAAAATCGTAATTCTAATAGAATTATAATTTTTGTTGTTGTATGATTGTATAATCATCAGGGTCGACATTTTTTTTAACCTGATGAATTCTGTTGTTATAAGTTACAAGGTGGTTACTTACTTGTATTGTTAGTAAAATATTGTGATGAAGGTCTCAGTTACCAGGGATAAAGTGGTTGACGAAGCAGTGAGCGGCTCTAAGCGTCCAGTTACCGTTTCCAGGCGCTATCTCCGCCCGGGGCGAATCACGGACCACTGAGAAGTTATACTATACATACACATCCGCCTACACGTAGAAGAGACGGAGTTTTATTTTCCTCCGCACAAAGTTAGGTACCTATAGCTTATAGGATTGCTCCCGGGTGCGTGACTAATCCCAAAGGTGCCAGATACCTCCCGACTTCCGTCCAGGTGTCGACCATGAAAGGGGTGAAGAAGATGCTTTTCGACTCTTTCTTGTAGACATCCTTGATGATTCAGAGTGATCGATCGCTCGGGGTTTCGGTGACACAAAGATCTAATTCGAACAACCAGTGTGATATAATAATCCTTGTCTTCTCCGGTCTTTTCACTTCGATATTGCTACACTTATAGTGACTAAACCAATTTTGTAGTCCGGTGAGTTGTACCTTAGGGCGGAGTGAAAAAGACAACCAGAATTATTTTCAACAACTAAAATTATTCCTAACCTCACAATGTTTGCAAAATGATGTAAAGTATGATGTGTTAAATTGATATGGATGAGGAGGGAACTTTTATTCAATTATTGCGCTTTCGAGATCGATTTTTAGCTTCGCTTATCATAGTGGACCAATCATTTTCTTCTTTCTATTTTATTTACTTCTAAACTTAGTGATAACTGTAGGTGTCACTATCGTTTCTTTCTATCGGACGATTGGGATAAAAATGCAACTTACCTAATGACTAACTCACTTACTTACATGACTCAGTAGTTCATCTTACTTAATTGTGGGCAACGGAGATATCATGGAATGGCTCTGGAGATATCATAAGATATCATGGAATGGCTCTGGACTGGGAAGGGATCTTTCAGGCCGGTAAGTATGGAACTTGTCTACAGTTCAGTTCCAGTACCGGGAAGCATCCTAGCCAATTCCACGGACCGATAAGATATCATGGAGAATGGCTATGGACCAGGAAGGGATTTGGACCGGTAAGCATGGATCTTGTTCTCAGTTTTGTTCCATGTAGTTGCAAGCGCCCTTACCACTCCTGTCTTCCTTGGACTGGAAATATAATAGTATCATGGAATGGCTCTTGAGCGGGAAGTGATCATCTGGACTGGTTAGCATGGAAGTTTTCTCCAGTATTATTGTCATGATAAGTTCTGAAACTGCAAGGAAAAATTATTCTTTCCTTGAATTGTTCGGTCACTATCTTTTATAATAAATTGTCTCTTTTGTAACACTTGTTCTAATTCCTTCCTTTTAGCGAATTTTCAAGGAAAATGAAGCTATTGTATTCCAAGTTGAGATCACAAGCATGGAAGAAGGAAGATAGAGATTTGACTGCCTGCTTCTTCCATGTCATGAAAGTGGGATTTGACCGCCCTCGGTAGGCAGTACCAGTAATGGAACTGTACCGGTAATTTGGAACGGTTACATCTTTGTCACTGCAACCGTTGGAACCGTTCCAGGGAAATACCTGGACCGACACCTATGTCCCCTCGACGGTTTCTCAGTTCCGCCAACACAATAGCTCGGGTGTACCATGGAGAAGTGATATTCGTATTTTCTTGACACTTTCTATGGGAAATAAATATTCGTTTGGCATTGTTTTTACGGTTCTTAGTTTTGATTTTATTTTCCATCATTAACCATTATAATCGAACTAGAAAAAATTAAAACCACCCAAAATTGGATTGTTAACGTTTGGTATGTAAAATTCAAAAATCGAATATAAATGCCCATCCGACGTACGCGGCACTTTGCCCAGCTCCCGTTTTCTTCTTCCACGACCTTTAAATTTTTTAAATGAATATGCAATGAAAACGTTAGGGACGTTCAAGAAGTGCTTCTTCCATCGTAGGCTCATTATTAAAACATCATAAATCCTGAAATATTTAAAAGAAAAAAGTGTATTAATGTACCTAATATGATTGAATGGTGAATTTGCCACACCTCATATTCCAGGAGTGTTTTTTTTCACTTATTTCGCCACTATTTCGGATAGGGGTTCCCAAATAATAAGTGACATTTTCACTCCACCCTATTGTAGGTACCTAATTATTACTTACATACTGGCTATTATTTATTTAGATTTTTTTAAATCAAATGTCGGGTCTTGAATCACACTAAGGAACCTTCTATGGAACAGATAATATCAATGGAGAGTAAAGGGTTCAACAAGTTCGTCTTATCGTATCCGGATGAGCCATAAAAATCTAAATTGGCCCTTAAGATGCTCTCACGGGCAATTTACTGTGGTGGTTCCAACGGAATATGACGTTTGGCGGACGGCCAACTTCGCGAGGCATTTTCCCTTTTATTCCTTCCGCATGGGCTTCGCGATGCAGACCACGGAGAAGGGATTCCGCAGGGCGTCGCAGCATCCCAAGATAACCTGGAAAATGGTAATGCGGTTCGACTTGGAAGGTTGTTTAGTCGGAGTTGCCCGGAAAGTGGGACGTGTCTGATCGATTGAGGCTTTTAGAGATATGGATGAAAAGTGATTAGGCAACGCGGAATCTTGGTGAGACCTCCCTTAGCCTCGCCTTTCCGGATAAATAAGTAGGTGTATAATATGCATATTTGAGAGTACATAAGGACAATATGGCTGATGCCATGAAAAATTCATATCTCCAAAATGTTGCACTCCCATATTCGCCTTTTTGTGTAGGTAGATCCCAAGAAAAATAGTATTTGATCATTGAAACAGCCAAAATTTCTGTCTACGACCTGACGAGAAACCATTACAGCAAGTAGTGATGAATAACTGCCAAAATCTGTTGATAATTATTGGTACCTATTGTCGTCCACTCTGCTTCAAATCATTAAATATTTTTAGTACATATGTTTTTCGCAGGCACATAATATGTTATCTCTTCCCAAACTAAAGAACTTATTTTTAGAATTTGCCGATTTAATTAAAACTTCCGGCAATTGAATTGAACCTCTTCCCAATACAATTCAACTTTTTCCCAAAATAATCTAAACTTTTCCAGAAACAATTAAAACTTATTGCGAAAAAGAGTTCTCAAGGCCCTCAGTATGGAGGAAACACCCAAATCTACATTTCGCTTTAGTAGATTATGTTCCATTCCTTTAATATTTATACCTGGATTATTTTCAATCGTTCTCTTGATCATTTCAAACACGTGGGAGGCGACTTTCCTTGGTCTTTGCCCTCGTGGTACAACCTCACTATCTCTCTTATATTTGCGCAATTTGGGTTTTCATGTATTCATATGTATGAAACCACTGAAAAACCTTTTCTTACAAATTTAGAAAGAGCTTCTTTTGTATTTCCCTCTATTCCATGTATCATTCTGATTGGCGCCTGTGAATTTCTCAATCAACTTTCTATTGATGCTCTCCATCTTCGCCCAACCATAAATATAGAACTTGACTCACTAGCACTCATAACGTTCATTCGAATCGAACTGTACAGGAGGAAAGTAGTAAACGTTTAAGGGAACGGTGGTCAGACGGAATGAATAGCCGCGTATCTGATTCACGAGTGGTGTCCACTTCACAAGTTGCTCAAAGACTTCTAAATGGTTGATTAAATATGTCTTATATTTAATATAATATATTAAATATAAGACGGATATTATCCGCTTTGAAAAAAGTTGAATTTTATTGGAAAGAGGTTTAATTATTTTGGGAAAAGGTTTGACTCATATACTCGTAGTAAAAGGTTTAAATCGCCTAATTCTGTATATACTTAATTCTCATCCGTACTTCATAGAAACACCGTTTGTTTCGGTTCATTGGCCAGACGAGTCGCACAGGACACGTGTCCTCGTCTCGCCCACGTGGCCCTTGGCAAACACCTGGGTCTCCTACATACGATTATCCCACGCATCTAACTTTTTCTTGCGGTTAAAAACGATACCCCAATCCTGTCTCATTAGGGCCCATGTTAATGGTTGTTACAAGGTGAAGTTCAGTGTAGCAATGCTTTACCGTGAATTTACTTCTTCACGCCTTGTACTTTAATTGAAACAACTTGGAGGATTCATTAACCTCTCAACCCTTGATAAGGCAAGCTAAAAAATGTACAATCCTCGTCATCCAAATCTTGAAAAATTCAAAAAACAAAGCCTTCAGAAGTTGGGTTCAGGATAACAGTTACCAAAAGGCAACCCTTGTGCGCTTATATCTTCCGGTAAGTAGATTTGAAGATCAAAAAAATGTTAGGTGCATTATTCACATTGAATTGTAGGTTTTATTCCTCAATGTTAAATGTCTGACCAAACCAAACTGTCTAGTCCGCAACTTTGAAAGAAAATAACTTAATAGATAACGTTTTTATCAATCAACTAGAATATCAACTTCACTTTATGGTTCCTAGAAAAAGAGCAACAGCTTTCTTTTGATCTAGATCATCATCCATTCTCCAGGGCACCCTTGGGTTTGATTGTGGATTTATCGCCGGAACCTCACAGCAGACGTCGGAAGAATCATGCAAATATTGGCCTTGCCCCTCGAGCCGTTTGCCTTTCCTTCCTTATCTGCTTTCTTGGAGAGGGAACGACTGAAATTCGAAGGGGCAACACCTCCTACATCTAAAATCGACAATTCAACCTCCAGTGACTGTAAATCTCTTCTACATCTTTAGTGTCTTATTCAGGGGCTACGCAATGGTTGTAGTGTTGATCAGTAGTATCCCTTGAGAAGCACGATTTCTGGGTATCTTTATAGATACAATTTGGAATTTTATAATCCCACTAGCCGAAAAGCATGCTAAAAGCAGGCAAAAAATTGTAGATATGTAAAAAAAAATTTGATGTCGCGGCCTGGAATCGAACCCGGGACCCCCACGTAGTAAGATTGTAGTAATTAATTATCTACACAATTTCTGAGGCTGCATATCCACCAGTTTCATGGAGCTGATGGAAATAATCTCACTTCATAAATATAAGAATCGTAATTCTTTCAATCAATAATTAAAAAAGTGCTTAAAAGCAATTATTGCTTTTTAAGCTATACCTGTTGGCTGTCTGCCGGTTGACCATGGAATTAGCAATACAGGAAAATATGGGATGCTATCATGTTAGTGGCCTATGACTTGTATGAGCATCACAAATACTCTCCAAGTTTCTTCACTTTTGCTTGAAAGTGTAGTCTTGAAATCCAAGTTGGCGTATTGGAGGACCTACCAGCATCGGACGAGAAGTAATCGCAAGACCGTTGGGAACCCGTTCATACGAGTACCCCCGATAAATGAACCAGCAAGTTTTTTACCCGTCGTGCGGGCGGGTATATTTCAGGGCTTGAGCCCCCTTTTACCTCCAAGTCCCATCTTGGCAGCCTTCCCAGTACTTTTTCCTGAGTTGTTGAATTGCATCGGGCTTCAGGGAGCAGTATTTTGATTTACGATTCAAAACCTGTTATAAGAGAGATCCAGCAGCATCCGCGTTGAGGTCCATGGGATTGATGGCTTACGTAGACAAAATTGCCACAAATATCTTGACGATTTGGCATTCGATGCTCATTGATAAATTGTTTACAAACATGGAAACTCCTGCGCGAACACAAAGCCACATCTCAAACCAGATTGAAACATCTGCAGTTCTCCACGATAGCATTTGAACTTCACTTTTTGAACCAGTTCAGTTGGAAAACCTCATGCCTGATGTTATGACTAAATTTCAGACTAGTTGAAATATCCCTGATTTTGATGTGTTAGTTATGTTTTTTCATACGAAATGTCGAAATCTGGTATCTACTGATCAAGTGCAGGAATTCGATAACGTCTAATTTACGCGTCCTCTCCTTCAGCAATTCCTAGTGAAAGATGCCACGCGATGATTTCATCCCGACTGCCTCAGGTGAGGTGGCATCGAGCAAGCGAAATCAGGAAACTTGTAACTGGCACAAGACTGCTGGCCTTGAGTATAAGTGTTCCTGCATCTACATATTCATTGGTAGTTCTTATTATACTGGTAATATCTTGCATCGCATCCCTTAAAGTAAGTAAAAATCTCATCTTACCTAAGAGGCAGGAACCTGGAGTTGGAAGGCAAGGTCTTGGCCAATTTTTTGGCGAGTGGGATTTTATGAGTCAAATTATTGTTTGAAGTAAGGTAAGCCAAATTTTCACTCCATCCAGGAGCTCATATTTCATTCAATATATTTTTAAGGATCGGCAACGAGAAATATATGGATAAGTAGATATTGCCGAAAATGATCAAAGAACCTATTTTACGACAATTCGATGTCCAACCAAAACAACGAGAGCTTCACCATTGATTGAGTGTATAAAATCCCCTATGGAACTTGAATCTGGTGCTGCAGGGGTTTCAGATAGTTTTGCTACCGTAATTGACGTAACCTTGCCTGAACAGGTTCCATCACCTGTTGCTGTCACCTTTTCCATCAACTACTTGGCTGATAAGTCTAGTAGGTTGATCGATGTCGGTGAAAACCACTTTGGAGGCTAGAAGAAGCCCTGTTGACGAGGCGTTGGCGCTTTTCTCCCGTCTATTATTACGCGGCTGTTGCTTCGCGAACAGTCTGCTTCTATTGTGATCAACCGATTGCCCGCTAGATCCATATAATCTTGACGTTTGCACCGCCCCATTCATTCATTTCTCCCATTGATTCGAAGTTGTTTGTTCGCGATTGACGTTTTCATTGATCAACAATCATCGTGTTTTTTTGCTCGCTAAATCGCCAAACAAAAAAGTATGGAATGTACAGTTTGATGGGCAGCTTCCTCTACTATTTTACTTTTTTCCTTTGAAATTTTTTTATTGCACCACGTTACGACGTATTAACAAAAGATCGGAATCAAGATTGGGAACAAATCTTGTTGTCTGATGGGGACTTGTGTGGAAAACGGAACTAGGTCAAGCCGTAGCGGAATCACAACACCATACGATGTATGCTCACTTGATGCTTGCTTTCAAATAAGGGGGGGGGGGGGAGAAAATACACTGCAAACAAATCCTGGGAAGTCACGAGAGCGGTTTTCAGGGCAAGCTCAGAGTAGTTGGATGTAAATTCCAGAAGGTGATAGTGAATTGGTGTTCAATGTGTAATTTGAAGGAAGAGGAGACCACATTTCAGTTTTGGTTTATTATTTTCAATAATGAACCTTTGGAATCGACCAAGAAAAAAAAATTTTAACACCCCCTCAAAATTTGATGGTTTACGTTTCAAGGTACGTAGAATCCAAAAATCGAATAAAAATTTGGCCGTCCGTCCGCCGTACGCCGTACGCGGCACTTTTGCCACTTAGCATTGACCGATTTTGATGAAATTTGGTATGTAGGCTCCATTTGGGGTCTAGTTGTGCCCCGAAGCTTTTGGTTGATGTAGGTCACTCCTAAGGGTTCCAAAATCAATTTTGAAATTTTGAAAACGCCCTAACTCAAAAAATTTTGATATAAAGGTATTGTTTTCCCTTCAATTTAAGATTCTATAGAATTTTTAGAATTTTTTGAGACCACGCGGAGCTCTGTAGGACAAACCGTTCGCTCACTACGAAAATTTAAGTGTTTATATTGAAATATATATATATAAATCAAAACACGAGTGTGAATCGCAAAAGAGGCCTAATCTCCGTTCAAATTAGAGCAGACCGAAATGCAATCGATGGTTGGTGATGTTGATTTTTTTTATTTTTTTTGATTTTTTATTTTTTTTATTTTTTTATTTTTTTTTTCTTTTTCTTTTCATATTGGATGGTTGGTGATTTTGTAGACGAGTGATCTATATAGAAAATAATAAACCATTGTGTAATAATTTGCAGCGTTTTTAGCAAGTTGTCCAGTACAACTTTTAACTTGTCTCCAGTACTCTGTGGTCCAGTATAACCGAGTTTCGGTTGAGGTATCTTAGAAGGCCACGATTGATGAAACAAGAATTGATAGAAATATTGAACGGGACGGACTGTTCTGGCCCTGGTGAAGTACATAAGAAAAACTGGCAGCTACTGAAAATTTTTGATAAATGAATTTAATTATTTGAGGATGAATAGTGAATTTCATGGAGTTAGTACGCCAAAGAATTGTACCTATTGAACAAAGCAAGTACGTTAATTTTTTTAATGTAATTTAAATAGACTGGTGGCAGGGAAGAAAATATTAGGATCAAATTAAAATAAGATTGGACAGTGAGATGATGAGTTAGAATGAATGAGACTAAGTCAGTGCATGTTGATTTCACGAATAAGAGGATCAACTATGTGCCAGCCTTTCTCGATAACAAGGGGATACCGTATGCCAAAGAAGCGAAATATCTTGGAATGACGCTGGATGCCAAACTAAGGTGGAAGTCCCACGTTAAGAAGAAAAAAGCTGAGCTTTTGATTAAATTCAGAAAAATATATTATACAGTACAAGCAAGTCCTAAAGCCCGTCTGGACTTACGGTGCAGAACTGTGGGGGTGCACAGCCCAGATCAAGCGCTTCCAGAATAATGTATGCGATGCTGCGTTGATGCATACAGATACTTTAGAAATGACAGATTTCACTACGAGCTGAAGATAGAATCTGTCAATGAGGTCATTCGCAGCCAAACCATGAATCACCTTTTAAGGCTCCAAGATCATGGAAATGAGGATGTCATCCAGCTACTCAACACAGATGATCTGCTTAGAAGACTTGAGAGAACCAAGCCACAGATCTAATCCACTTAGTGTGACCATCATGAAGTGCAAATTTCAGGACAATAAGAACTAAGTGAAGTATCTTAGTTTTATTAACGTACACCACTATGTATCAGGAGAATGTTGCTTATAAGTTGTAACTTGGTGCAATAAAACAAGTCAAAAAAAAAAATTAAAATAAAGGGATTCAGGTAAACAAGAGGGTATTAAGATGCACATAACATAAAATATAGGAATGAGAAAAAATCTCCATCTTCCGTTTTGTGAGTCGGTATTGGTTGAATTGTTATTTTACAGTTTAGGAAAAGTGTCTTGAAATAGAGCTTAAGCAAATAGAGACGGAAATTATAAAAATTACCTGTATTTACATGTAGAAATTACAAGACCTAATGAAATAATAAATTACAAAGTTGGAGAACCGGCCATACCTCCGGCGATTAAGCAGTATAAGCGGTCACATGCATGTTTAGGACGTCCCACAGTAAGACTTGGGCGTCCTTATGCGATCGATCTGGGGTGAAGTTGGACAACACTCACAGAAAAAAAAATAACCACACAGTAATCCGTTTTAGACCATTCTGAATCCAAATCCGCGAAAAAAAACCATAGGTGTATGTCTGTGTGTGTGTATGTGTGTGTGTGTGTGTGTGTGTGTGTGTGTGTGTGTGTGTGTGTGTGTGTGTGTGTGTGTGTGTGTGTGTGTGTGACAAAATCTTGTGTCGTCTGCACAGCCCTTAGTTCTCAACCGATTTTCGTGGTTCTTTTTTTCTTCGACGCGAAAAACTATCTAGTTGTGCACTACGGCGTCGGAATTTTGAATTTTGCTTTTTAAGGGGGGGGGGGGAAAGGGGGGGTTAATGCTTAAAAAACGTGCGTTTGCGGGGGTAATCTTGTAAAATCTGCCCAGGCCTCAATTTCCAACCGATTTGCGTGTTTCTTTTTTTGTTTGACTCAAATAACTTCCGAGTAGTACATGATTTTACCAGAGTACCAAAATTTGCAAGGGGAGGGGATGGGTGGGGGTGTAATATTCACAAAATATCAGATTTTTCAATATTTCGGTTCCTTTACTGCTTACTAATTGTACCCAACCTTTGAAATTGAGGAAAAATTCTCATTATACCTCTGGATTTCATGAATTATTCTCTGTGCCACCATGGAACTAATAGTGGTGCCACCATGGTGCCAGGACACCATAAACCACATATTTCGTGGGTTTTGGTTTATTATTTTCAATAATAAGCCTTTGGAATCGAGCAAGAAAAAAAATTTTTTAACCCCCCCTCAAAATTTGATTGTTTTACGTTTCAAGGTACGTAGAATACGAAAATCGAATAAAAAAATTTCCGTCCGTCCGCCGTACGCCGTACGCCGTCCGCCGTACGCCGTCCGCCGTACGCCGTCCGCCGTACGCCGTCCGCCGTACGCGGCACTTTTCTTAGCAACACTGGACCGATTTGGTTCAAATTTGGTATATAGGCTCCATTTGTGGTCTAGTTGTGCCGCGAAGCTTTTGGTTGATGTAGGACACTTCTAAGGGGTGAAAATTAAGGGTTGAAATTTTCAAGAGTGCCCTAGCTCGAAAACTCTCGAAATAAAGGTATCGTTTTTTCACCAATTTTAAATAGTACAGAATTTTTAAAAATTTTTGAGACCACCCGGAGCTCTGTAGGACAAACCGTTCGGTCCCTACGAGTATTTGAAGGTTTTCCTTCGATAAAACAGAATCATGAGTGTGAATCGCAAAAGAGGTCTAATCTCCATTCAAATTTTATCGGACTAAAATGCGATCGCTGTTAATTTCTTCGATTTGTATACAGTTTTGCCTTCTGCGTAACCAGTAATCAAATTTCCATATCAAGCTTTCTATTTTTCGAATCGAGTGTGAAGCGTTTAGTTCTTTCTAATAAACTTGATTGTGAAGGTGTGAAGCCATTATAGTGTGGTAGGTAGTACCTACCAATAGTTGGTAGGTAAAAAAAAGTTGGTAGGTAAAACAATGTTTGTAGGTAAAAAACGCTGCAAATCATTGCTCACTGATCAGATCACTGATCAGCTGAGTGAGCTCCGAAGCCATTTTCAATCCTATTGAATGGAGGTGCTCTTCCAGGCGTCTCCAGCATTCGAGGATATCTTCTTCACTCCTCACATCACTGATCAGCTGAGTGAGCTCCAAAGCCATTTTCAATCCTATGTAATGGAGGTGCTCTTCCAGGCGTCTCCAGCATTCGAGGAGATCTTCTTCAATCCTCACATCACTGATCAGCTGAGTGAGCTCCGAATCCATTTTCAATCCTATTGAATGGAAGTGCTCTTCCAGGCGTCTCCAGCATTCGAGGAGATCTTCTTCACTCTTCAGATCACTGATCAGCTGAGTGAGCTCCGAAGCCATTTTCAATCCTATTGAACGCAGGAGCTGAAATTTGAGAGGGAAGGTCAAGGGAGAATACAGATGGTGGTAGGTGCTGTTGATGGAGAACCAGTGATCTATACAGAAGGGTGATCTATACAGAAAATAATAAACCTTTGAGCAATGATTTGCAGCGTTTTTTTTTTGTGTTTCACCGGACTGCCTATTAAAACTAATAGATGAAACTTCAATGTTAAGACGTATTTCCGCTTTGGTGCCAGACTGGCACCATTGGTGAGTGGAAGGGGGGGGGGGAGGTGAACTCGAATTCGCATGTTGGGTATCGTAGATCATGGATTTTAGAATGCTCTTCAGATTCGAGGCTCCCATGCCGCTAGAAAAGTTAAGGTGGATAATGGTGGGGGGGGGGTCAGTATTTCTCGCCTAAAGTAATAAATAAATTACATCGAGTGAAACAGTTTTATCGCTTACCAACTGGTTAAACTGATCTAATACTTATCCAATGGGACGTCCCCTGGAATGCATGCATTACTAAACAATATGTTTTTATTACGTAACAAACGTACCTAACTCTCTCACTTCCTCGTATTTGCATGAGCGCGTCGAGCTTGCGATTAATGAATTCGTCATGAGCTGACTTTGTTTCACCCATCTTTATCCTCATCGGACGAATACAAACGAGTTCCAAACTAGTGTTAACTCATGAACGACAATTTTGGAGTTGGTTCTTGTTGCTGTAATGTCTTCAATTTGTACTTTCCTTAACCCACCTTGGTACAATGGCGAGAGGGGGGTCCCTATAATTATCATCAGAAAATTGTTTTATTTCAACACCACTTTTTCCAACAAATGTTGGCAAGGAAAGTACAAAGTACAAGGTTTGTTAGGCAAGGAAGTACGAGAAGATACTTGTAATCACAGTTATATCTAAAAATTATTGATTTGTTCAATATTCGAAAATGCCGCCCAATTGTAGGCTTCGGAGGTACATTTCTAAGCAAGGCATGGTTTAACTATTAAAGAAACAATAAATGTATTTTTGCGTCATTTTTGCTAGTACAATTTCATAACAAGGACCATCTGCTACGACTGTGATACCCCGATTTATAGGTTTCTGGATAGGGGCGCCCGTACAGGAAGGAGCTTATTCATTCAATTGTCTTTAATTTCGTTCAATCTCTGACCACTTTTAACCCTAGGATTATATCTTGATCGCCTTCTTTCATGACTTTATTGCAACGTGGTTCCACACAATCCGTGGAGCTGTGAATAAGAAAAGATGTCTTAGAAATCATATTCCAGAGAAATTAACCCAACTAATGTGAACTTGTCGGTTAAGTTGAATGGAATTCTTTAAATTTTAGGATCCTCACATACATGAGTATGTGTATTCAATTCGCGCATCAAGCGACTCTGACTGAAATGAAGCTTTCGTTCTAAATATTTATTCAAAATCTGAAGAAACGAAGCATTTTGGCGTAGGAAAAGTACGCAGGTTTTTAGGTCTAGAGGAATTATGACCTACATTAAGGGATAAATGCTAAGTATGACTGACAGGCATGATTTAATATTATAATAAGCAAGTATAATATACTACTAGCATGTACAATATATGTACTAGCATGTTGGCTAGTTACAGAAGGGGGCTTTAGAGGCGAGAGGCTACTAAACAGCATAATATGTAAAGGATTAAATAGCGTCCATTCTTCAGTCGAATCATGTCAATTCAAGTAATGGTAGAAAAAGTAGTAGTAATTGGTAGCTCCAAAATCGGAGCAGCAATTTGGCTCCCACAAGACTAACTCCTCCACATTTACGCTCGCTTGCTCGCACGCTCGTACGCTCGCAAAAACAAAAAACCCTTTGGCATAAATCAATTTCAATTTTCGGCAAACTTTTGGCATACCAATTTGAACTTTTGGCAACTCATTTTGAGCTTTCGGCAAATCCATTACGTTTCGACAACTACTGGAGTCCTTGTCCACCTTCATTCCCTCTACAATGTTCAATAAAGTGTTTTTTCTCTCTCTCAATGGTAGAAAAAGTTGTTTATCATATATAGTAATATAGGTAATATAATGTCATTTATATCATAAAAAATATATGATTTGTGTAACATAATATATGTATTTATCAATTTACTTACCCAGAGGGAGCAACTTTGCAAAATTGCAAAGTACCCTACACCACGGGCCAAATCGCATCCCTTTATGCATTTTTCTTCTTGTAAAATTGTACAAAATGAAGCCAATTAACAAATATCTATCTTTAAAAGAATTTAACCCGGGACAAGAGATTGACCACAAAAAAACTGAGAAAATTCTTCAAAGCGCTTGATGCTCACTTGAAATTCTAGTCGACCGTGAAAGTTTCCCTTTTAAAAAGACACATTTTAAAATCTTCGTATTTTTTTAGTATAGTGCAAATATTGCATGATTTTTCACGTGTATCTCTAGTATTATTTCAAAACGTTGGTGACTATCAGGCATAGTCAGTTGAGAAAGGCTTAGTTATGGAATGAAAAGTAGGTTTCAGTCAGCTATCAAAAGGAGGTTTAGACCTACTGCTGTGAATCAATAAAGGCTGTGGGGAACCCCTATGAGCTGTAGCAAGAAATCGTGCAACTTAACTCGACTTTTTAATAATGATGATTCGTTTTGTAACAGCTTTCTGGTATTAATTTAAAATTAAATAGAATAATGAATAAAAACAACTGGGAAAATGTATTTTTCTCAGATTTTGCCCACTCTTTTCCATGATCCGTTCGAATTGTGTCATTTCGTTGTCCAGGAATTGCTTTTGCCAAGGTTTGCCAAAAGGTCGGCAGGGGCAAAGTCTTGTTCGATAAGTGACTCTGATCTCAACCAAAGGTGTCAGGAGTGCCGTTGTGGACTGAGAGACATGAGGGCGAGGATTGTCATGAAGGAAGCGGATACCGGATGTCAATTTTCCTCGTCTTCATTTTTTTAATCACCCTTAGCATTTTCTGAGTCACGCTTCTGACTGTAATAGTCTGTAATAGTTGTTTGGATTGTGTTACAAAAAATCGAGGGTGAAATGGCAACATGACCTCTCTCATTTTTGGGCCTTATTGAGTTAAGAATGTTTCTAGATTCAACCATTTTCGGCCCAAACCCCTTATCGATTGGCTGGAAATACCAACGGACAAGTATAATGGCCTGCTCTTGCAGTAATTGAAGAAGTTCATGCCTCACGATTGTCATTAATTTTTACATTAAATCTCCCATTAATACCAAAACACACAATACCAATACAACAATACCAAAACAGGAGGATAGTAAAGAAAAAGAGTGCCAAAAAAGAAGGGAAAGTGTTGATTTTTCTCCTTCAAACTTCCACTCCTAGTTTTATAGCCAATTTGCTTCAGAGTTACACCAAGTTAGCGAAAACATTGTTTTGACTTATCAAGGTAAAACAAATAAAAAGTTTACAAAACCTAAATTTTCAGAACAATTATGGTTTTGTGTCTGTCTATCCTTAAATCCTTAAAAAGGGTGATACTGTACAAAGTTACTGTCCGATTTTGATGAACATTTCAGGGATTGTGTGGGTATAGATGGTCCCCTAAGGAAATCATGGACACCGAATTGAAAGTATTTTGTGCACATGCGCAAACGTTAAATCCTTGCAACGGCCACAAAATCTGCATTTTCCATCCAATTTTTATGACATTTTCAGGCATCATGCGAATTTATGTGTAGATGGTCCCCTATGAAAATTATTGCAAGAGATTGTTGAAATTATGCAATAGTAAAGAATGTAAGTGTTCAGTTTGCACAGACGGGAACCAGCAACGGATGTGTCATTATTTCTTATAAAAACTCCTCATTAAATTATTTTTAAAAATCTGTTTTTGGTGTCTCCTGAAAATTCAGGAAAAATGAGTTAGGTCATGTTGCCACTTCATCCTCGAAATGTTGAAGTTGGTTTCTCTAAAATCAACTTTTTTGGGTTGTGTTATTCATCTTGTGGTTGAACGAACTATTCGAGTACATTTCAGCAATAGCACGTGGCTAAACCAGGTAGGTTTAATTATCAATTGCTCAATTTTCATAGTAATTCGGTTGACACATCTCAAATGAACTCCACAATGAGACCTCATGTGTGTAATACAATTTCAATACAAGAGTATTAAACTTGTATACCTACTGGGCAACGTGATACATAACAAGAAACTGATGGGCCATCAGTGATGGCGTACTTGAAGCGAGAATTCAAATCAGTTCATCCATAATGAAAATTTCAGGGACGCAGAATACTGAGTCGAGTAGCGAGTGAAAAGACCGACCCAGAAAAAAAGTGAGGCGTAAGGGGATGGACAATAGGTTGGAGAGATGTTTTCTGGGAGGGTTGTTTTCTTATTCTAATCATCCCATTGTGAATCGCCCTTCTGAAGGGGGTACTCCGAGGTGCTGGAAAGCCTGAAAAAGTTCTTGGATTGAGGAACGCAACCTGAATAGAATGTAGGCGAGCGGTTCGTTGTGATTTGACAAACCAAACGCTCACCAATGAGGAGGAAGACGAAAATGAATTTTGTTTCAAAATTGCATGTTTTGAGTTTAAAAAATTATGCTTCGTTACACTAGAGCGTTTATGTGAGGTGGTGGTAAAATTTTGCTTCCATTCATTGGATAAAGGCTGTGGATAGATCGCCAAAGTTTCATCGTCTTCTTGGCCGATTTGACTCGCACTATATTTCTGAAATCGACCTATAATTTTTAATCGACCTATAATTTGTTATCGACCTATAATGTGTAATCTACGAACTATAAAGTTGGCTGTATTATGTGTAACCCATCCCAAAATTTTCAATTTTTGCGGGTTGAGTAGTTATTTATATTTTCTAATGATGCCTGTGAGGCTTATGACTGAAGATTGTACTAGTTTCAGCAATCGTTTTAGTTAAAAATTTGGAGCCATTTTTGACGTTTTATGTTGAAATATTTCTTCTAACTTGGATTTATTGGTAATTTAACTCGCTCCAATGCGCAGTCAAAAATTGAAGCAAAAACACCATTGAAATGAGCTGTCAAAAAATGTTCTCAAATATGCGAAATTATTGTTGAAAAAATATTTTTATTGATTTTAATTATTCACATTATGAACTCCTCAATACCTTCCTCAGTACCTTGGTTTGCTACAGGTCAACATACGGTAGCAAAATCGAATAGGCACTGAAATTCTGAATGTGAGAACGTGCAACGAATTGTCCTGCTTTTATGTTTTTCGTGCTTCTATGCTTACCTATGTTTCAATAGTCATTTTGTAGAGAAAAAAAACTTGATCAGTTAGGGAGAAGACGTACAGAAATCTGATCAACTTCGCACAAAGAACAAATTTACAACTTATCATACATAGAGAGAGATTTCGAGGTAAATTATTGTGTTTTGACGGTTTGACTAATTGAACACGACTTAAGTAAACTGCATGACTCACGCTCTTGGGTTATTCTCAAGATAGCGTGGGATGCTGCGGCGGACCACCGTCTTTGAAACTCATCTTGAAAGACGAATTCATTCTTCACGGACGATGACGGACGCACGGATATGTTAGATGCTTTCTCTGACGATAGAGCACGTTGGAGGGCGTTTTATGAGCGAATTCCCGTTTTGATGACCTTTCAGTTGGGAGAAAATCAAACTTTATCCTCGATAATCTTCACAGCTGATAAATTGATTTCAATTCTAAATAGGTATGTTTTGGATTTTGTCGGTGAAGAAGAAAACACATTTTATTTAGATATCACATATATAACATGCTACAATAGTAATTAGGTAAATATCACTACTTCATTCAAACAATTAGAATATGATACAATTTTGGACTTAGTCCGTCAGTCAGGGGGGGGGACGAGCCAAATATTACCATCAATATTGATAAATTATCATAAATTACTATTACAATATTATTATCAATATTACAATCAAAATATTATAACAAATCGTTTACTATTGTTCTGGTAAAAGAAATTTCATTTCAGCCTACCAATTAAATTCGGCTATGAGCTCTGCTCGGTATTTTGATGCTCGGGATCCGAATCTTGCCAGTGCCGGCCAATCTCCTCCATCCAGCAGCCTCATCATTGCGGCCTGCTCCAAGGTAGAGTACCCTGAACTCTGCAAGGGCTGGGTAGACTTCGAGGAAATTGGAGCAAATTGAAATTTTGTCAGTGTTTGGGTGAACTTCTGACCCAATGTTATTTCATTTTCCTCAGATATACAATCTATAGTCTTCTGAGGTGCGTATAGATTGAAAATTATACTAGTGTATAATCACATCTGAAGACTTCATTTTAGCGTGTAACTTGCCCATCTTCCCAGTTAAATGAACATAGTTTAGCTGAAAGATGATGAATACATTCATTATGAACAAGAATGGTGGGGTGGTCACCGTGTTGTTCCCTGTAACGAAGCAGCAGACCGATAAGCCAATGGAGCTATAACTTTAGCCATTCCACACCCTTCTCTAGAATTCCCACCCACAGACTTGAAACGCGCTCATGCTCTTGAAACTTTTCCTTTAGTACTATGGAGGGTACAGGTATAAATCTCTGTTCCCCCCAACTAATATGAAACCATGGTTCAGAAACACTAAGGATGCCCTGCCTAAACGGTTCTACAAAACCATCGTTCGACTCAGAAGTGGCCACAGCTGCACAAAAGAATATCTCTTCCGAATACATATAACACAAATATCCAATTGTAGACTCTGTGCCTGTGATCCAGAAACAACACAACATTTAATTTTGGAATGTCCCGCTCTTACGTCAAACAGAGACGAGTTCCTAAAAAATCTCGAAGGAAGTTGACAATCCCTTTAATTTGGACATTTAGCCTCAGCAAAGTTGGAGGTTTACATGATTCTCTATGATTTTATTGGAAAGTGTAACATCATCCTGTAAATAAATAATTAGTATTCGATTTTTTTAAAATAATCCAGTGACATTATTTTTGTAAATAAGTATTATTTATTATGTTAATGAACCATTTGTAACGGCTGTACATTTTTAAAAGCCAATGAAAGTGAATTTTAAAAAAACTGGGGACATGAATTTGCAAGTTTTTTCACCAGAAAAAAACGACATATTCTTTGTTTAGAGCTGAACCACGCTCTTCCGTAGTCCTTGATGTGAGAGAGTTACTTGAAAGTGGACGGAGCTTGTAATTGGATTGAAATGAGCTGATGGTAATTGCCTTAGTTTATCAACTCTTGGGCTGACAGTTGACTGAGACAAGAAGATGAGGTTACAAAGACGCAGAGCAGCTGTAGTTTGTCGTGGTCCTAGGATAGAAGCAGGAGAGTAACAAGGTGAAGCTGTCCAGTGATTGGCACGATGATCCTCGAACCTGTCTGGCCCGTCCTCTTCGGCCCTGGGAGACACTTGACAAGCCGAAGGAAAACCGTCATTTCTCTGATGGGCCCTCGGACGTTATTGGATAAAAGGCGAAGCGAAGATTGCAAGATGGAGAGGGATCCCCAGTCCGAAATAGGAGTGTCAATAGTTTAAAGAGAATAAAGCACGAGACGAAAAGGAAGTTGGAGATGAGTGCGAGGGGAGATTCCTTGCGCTATTACATTCCCTGAATATTGATCGAGAGACGGGGGGAAGTCTGTGACCATCTTTGGCCTCTCAGCGCCCAACAAGGTGGGGCCAATCTTGTGAATTTCTCTCACGCTCGTGAAGTATGATTTATTATAGGTACCTATCTAGCCTCTGCATCTTCGTAACTAGGCGAATCTTCTCTATTGACCTATATCCTTAACCTCAAGAAGAACTGTCATGAAGGAGCACCAGAATATACGATAGAGATTAGTTGAACCAACATAACCAGAAATGTAGGTCAATGGAATGGATGAATTACGTCTTTATTGAACAACTACGTAAAACTCAACTGTAGTGAGGAATCGGTGTTTCTGGAAAACAAATGGTAGCATCTGAACCTGCGATAGTTCTGGTTGGACCATGAAATTCATTGAGGATCATATGGATTCAGACCCGCACAGACCCGAGAAATTCAAACGAATCTTCCCCGCAAAGTACTATGTTTTCTCCATCTTTGGAGGTCGTTTTTGATTAAATAAATCTTGCTATCATTATGTGGATGTCCATTGATTTCTAACCAGTTCTTCAACTTGGTATGAACTTATCTACTGATAACTTCAAATAGCTGCTAATTGGTCTTTGATGAAGAACAAGAAAATCCAAGGACCCATCTGTATTGTTCCCGCAAAATGAACTATTTTATTCCTAACAAAGAATATAATAACTATGGATTACACTAATCCAGGTATATTTGAACATAAGTTTACAAATCGTGATGAACGACGTTTTAGTAGTGTATAAACTCCCTGTAAATTGAGTCTGGAGTGATTTCGACTTAATATTCCCTACTTTGATCCCGGCGAACGAATTGTGGATCCGCCACTGCCCAACGATAAAAATTGTTATTCCACTAAAAGGGTGTGAAATACGTAACGGAAATACGAATTAAACCCACACAAGATTGCTTTTGTCCAGTCAAGTACGTTCAACTCCTCGAGAGGAAATGTTGTTTACCAGCGCCTTCATCAAAAGGACGAATGGCGAGAAAGGAGAAAAATTTTTCTCAATTAATTCAGAGAAGTGAGATTTTCTCATGGGAGGATGGAAGACTTGAGACGGCGTTTGTTCAAAGAAAAGTTATCCTGAAGCTTGAAAACATTCTCAAAGCCTACGACTTGAGATCCTTTCAGAATCAAGTGCGACCCACTTCCTTCTACTGATTCTCTTTTCTTTATATCGTTTTCATTTTAATTTCTTCATTACATACGGGTGTAAAGGGAAGACAATTTAATCAAAATTGGTCGTATTGTCTAGAAGTTTGCCTTCAGGCTGCCCGAATCTTGGGATAAACCTCGAAAGATCCTCCAAATTTGAACATCGCCAAGTAGTTGTCTTGAAACAATTCCGACGAGGAATAGAATATACTCAGAAATATTCGAGAATCGTTATCCGAGAATGTCAATAGTTCAAAAAGCTCGATTCAGGATGAGAGAATTAAACTTGAAATCCTAATTCGTAGATTGAAGTTCTAAAACCATGTTCCATACCCCCCCCCCCTCACCTTTGCTTTTTACGGTTACTTCTTCATCGTTTTTCATCCAACTGCTTGGAGTCCTGGGCCTTTTCCATATTCAGAAGATTTTCTCACTCCTTTGTGTGTCAAACGAAACTCGTGTGCGAATCGTACAATTATTAACTTTCCCTTTGCTGTGTGTCAAACGTGTCCCCCGTTTTGATTCCACGTCTGTCTAGTCGATAAAAAACCATACGCAAAATCCTGTTTAATTTCAAAGGAATTTTCAGGTTTTCTGCAAGTTAGCCCACGAACGGGTCTTTATTTCATCGGACCAATTTGAACGCAAATTTCCTGAAACAGTACAGGCGACCTAGAGGCCTTATGCTCAAACAGGGTGTCCAGCAACCTGGAAAACCTGGAATCCTCAGGGGATTATACTCTACTGAAAAACTCAGGAAAAAATCAGGGAATTTATTTTTTCTCCCGAAAAAACCTGGAAAAAGCCTGAGCGCCGAACATTTTTGTGGGAAGTTCCGGCAGTCTGAGGGAGAAAAGCTAAGATTTTTAAAAGTTTAGTTTAGTAGTATTTTTCAAGTATAAATGTTCCAAAATTTGGAACACATTTAATTTGGAAACATTTCATTTAATTAGAATTTGGAACACATTTAATGTAGAAAATTTTCTCAACAATAATATTTCAAATATAGATTCCTATTTTTTTATTACATTTTTGTTACTTTATTGCAATTTATAATGCAGTTGCTATTGTCCAATTGGGTTTTCTAGAAAATTTGCTGAAAGTGTTTACAAGGGCACCCTTGCAGTTATTGAATGCTAACTCTCACCTTGTAGGTTCCTGTGTTTCTCCTCAACTTACTAGTATGATTCTGGTTACATTATTCATTTTCTAATGAGTTTTGCTATCGAGTCTACCAAGATAGCGGAAGCCTTGTTTTCACTCTCCAAGGTTGAAAAAATTGTTCTCCAAAATCAAAATTTCCACTCGCGTTTTGCGTGGATTTCGGTTTCCAGTCTGTCTGTCATGAAATCCTCGTAAATAAGAAGTTGTTGTCCGATTTCGATGAAATTTTCAGGGATTGTGTGGGTTGGCATGTAGGTGGTCCCCTATGAAAATCATCACCCCCGGACTGATAGTAACTACTAGCATGCGGAAACCTGAATTCCTTGTAACAACCGTAACTTGTTCATTTTCCATCAAGTAATTGCTTCGAAGAAATTTTAAGAGATGCGGATTGGCATATGAATGGTCCCCTACGATAATCATCGCCCCCGGACTGATAGTCCGTGAATTATGATCACATTTATTTATATTTTAATTAATTTATAACCCTGGAAAAATACGAATATTGGCACTGGAAAACTCAGGTAATTTTTGTTCGGGGAATCGCTGGACACCCTGTCAAATTTGGTGGGTAGTTTAAGGCTGGTCCCAAGATCGTCGACAAATCAACACGGGACAACTTCTTGAATGTGTTGATGTTAACACATTAAACATGGCCGTGAAAGATAATAAATATATTATGTTACGTGTCAGATATTATTGTACGCTGTTATTTTCGGTGAGGAGTCGTTACAGACACTTGAAAACCATTTTGTTATGTAAATAAAATAATAATTTTATTTAAATTATTATTTAAAATAATAATATCAAAATTATTATAAATAATTAAAATAATAATTGTAATAATGTAGTTAGTTGCAATGTGATTCAGTTGCTCTTGAAACAATACCTTGCTACCATTAAATATGTCTGCCACTGTACTTACTGGCCTTATGTATCCGTTATCAATATTGTCTTCTAAATTATGTAGTGTGTTCTCTGTGTAACGTGTTCTCATTCAATCACCACGACATACAACATTTTGTTTGCTATTCGTGCACTGTAGTAAGGCTTTCCTATTTCAGTATTGAAGAAGCACACAACTGGAGTGGGAATAGTCGACAGTTGGTGGCGGGCAGTGCTGGTCAAAGAACTCCCACACGTTTCGCACAGATGTTCGTCCTTCCTTTCCGGTTTTTGTGTAGATTTACAATCCGCCTGAAGGCAACCACTCGATTTACAAGCTTTGTGGATGGACGAGTTCTCAAAGTCGGTAATCGGTGATATGGACTGGTTCTTGTGTCCCATAGAAGATAGATAGTTTCAATTAGTGGGATCGTCAACATGTTATAGGAAGCTGAGTTGAGTCTTCCAATTCACTTATAGTCCAGTCAAATGAGCTTTTAAAGAACAACCGTCAGCAGTCGTTTTTGCAAAGGATTGAGTATTTCCTAGGAACCTGGAAAAATTACACAATTTTAACTAAGCCTTGATACCAATGGAGAGATATTACGCTCTGGTACTCCTTAGACGCCAAATTCCTGGGTTGAATGGATTTCCTGGGTTCTTTTAAAGTTATCGAAAAACTAATGCAAAATCGGCCTTTTTCTGCAAGGTTCACAAAGTAGTGTAACTTTGACGTGTGCTTGTAACAAAAATTCTGCCAAGTGGGTGTGGCACATGGCTTCCTCGTATCCATAACCCGATTGCATAGTAGTTAATCTAAAACATCAATCTCTAAGTACCTTCCACTACCCTCATAGGGGACCATATATACGCAAATCTGAACAATCCTAGAAAATTTCATCAAATTCGGATGAAAAATGCAAGTGTTATGGCTGTTACAAGGATTTTACGTTTGCGCATGCGCAGAGACTACTGTCAATTTTAAGGGCTTATTTTCATCGGGGACCATCTACAACCTAATCCGCATAATTCCAGAAAATTTCATCGAAATCGGATGGAAAATATGGAAGTTATGGCTGTTACAAGGATTTTACGTTTGCGCATACGCAGAGACTACTGTCAATTTTAAGGGTTTATTTTCATCGGGGACCATCTACAACCTATTCCGCATAATTCCTGAAAATTTCATCGAAATCGGATGGAAAATGTGGAAGTTATGGCTGTTACAAGGAATTCACGTTTGCGGACTTTTGACGTCCGGGGACCATCTACAACCTAATCCGCTTAATTCCTGAAAATTTCATCGAAATCGGATGGAAAATGTGGAAGTTATGGCTGTTACAAGGAATTCACGTTTGCGCATGCGCAGAGACTACTGTCAATTTTAAGGGCTTATTTTCATCGGGGACCATCTACAACCTATTCCGCATAATTCCTGAAAATTTCATCGAAATCGGATGGAAAATGTGGAAGTTATGGCTGTTACAAGGAATTCACGTTTGCGGACTTTTGACGTCCGGGGACCATCTACAACCTAATCCGCTTAATTCCTGAAAATTTCATCGAAATCGGATGGAAAATGTGGAAGTTATGGCTGTTACAAGGAATTCACGTTTGCGCATGCGCAGCGGCTACTGTCAGTCCGGGGGAGATGATTTTCATAGGGGACCACATACACGCCAACCCACACAAATCCCTGAAAATTTCATCGAAATCAGACAATAACTTCGTATAGTTATGCCGGTTACAAGGATTTCATGACAGACACACAGACAGACAGATACGGAACCAAAATTGTTCAAAAAGGTCTAAAACGTAAAAAACGAGTGGAAATTTCGATTTTGGAGAACTTTTTTTTTAGACTTTTTTTGGTAGACTTGGAAGCAAAGGGCTGCAACTTCTAATTAACATTCCTTTCGATTGATGATAATTGTTTTGAAATATTGTCAAAAACCCCCAAAAGGTGACAACTCCAGTTTTTTGGCCTTTGTGATGCTTTTTGATTTCTAATCGTTGGGACTTAAGTTATTAACATTCTTAAATACTCCCAAAAATTACTAAAAAAGAATTCCTTCTGTCTGAATTATCTGGGTCGCAAACTTTCATTTTAATGGACTCAACTCGATTAGCTGTTACATCAATCAGCTCTGCCGATGTCCCTGCCAGCTCGCTGGGTTTTCAGCAGAACCGTCCGAGTTTATCGGGGCTTTGCAGCTCCAAGCTTTCCTGTCAAGGAAGATCCTGTCTCCACCCTCAACCCTGCAGGATCCATAACTTAGTCCGCGCCCCAATTGTCTCTGCCTCTGAAGGTCCAAAGTTCAGCTGGGCTCCCTCGGGTTTACAGGGTTTCCCGGAGTTTACGTCTTCGGTGTCGGCTCTTGAAAAGGGTCTGTTCACTAATAATTTATCGCATCTGTGACGCAACCTTCCTGTGGCTCGCCTTTTTCTCTTGCACTGATGCTTACAAAGAGCGCTATTGTTCGCCTCATTGTTGTTTTCTTAACCTTGTTCTCTTCCCGTTGGTCAGCAGATCCGTTTTCTGTTATTCCGAAGTTGCCATAAAACTTTCCTGAAACTGCAGGTAAACCTTTGGATTGGATAAAGTCATTTCCTTCAGATCGAATGAAAGTTAGTTTCCATTTACTGACAAAACTTCTTAATAAATTTGTTATTTATCATTTCTAGGTATGCTGTTAACCCTCTAGTAGGTACTAAAATGGTAGGTATTTTATCGCTTGTTACTAACACCACGTCTCTCAGGTGTGCTCCCATAAAATATGCATTCTGTGCCTTCTATCGTTTTGGATGTGCGATCTACTATATATATCTATACTATACTCAGCTATACTATATATATCTATACTATACTACTATACTCAGCATGCGTTGGATAGAGCTTGGATAGTAGCTTGAGATACCATACTTGGAAGGGGAGATACCACTAAGGTAGAGGAGGCAATGGTTCCTACAACACGCCTGGGGGGCGTGTTGTTAGTATTTAAGGGTAAAGAAAGCTGGTCTACGAAAAATGCACTGTTACCATTCATGAGTATGATCACTGAAAAATCGGAAAACTTCGCCTAATACACCTCCAGTCACACTTAAACACATAGGACCCTAAATTGGAGGAATAATTGAGAGGCATAACTTTCATTATTCTTCTTGTATCGTATTTTTGTTGAAGCAGATTGTCTTCATGGTAAACCCCCTACCTACGTAGTTGCATGGATGTGACTTTATGACTCGACAAGTCAAACCAGCTCACATGATGTGACGGTTCTTCTATTGTGTCTAGCTGTCCCCCCCTTTCATTCTCTAGTTGTCTCCTTCACACTTGCCCTATTTTCTCCAACCCCTTCTGAAAAATGCTCAGTACGAAAGGAACTCTCGAAAATATCACAGCTCACTTTTACTTCCTGCTACAGGTACCTATGTCCTAATATCATATTCAGTATTTTAATGAACGTTGAGTCTTTAATTGAAGTTTTGGCGAATTTTAAATTATTATTTTCTATGGATATTATCGGATTATTCCAGACACTTAAAATGTTCTTAACATAAAAGTAGTTATCTTTAACGTGGGCGCCTACATATCATAAAGGTAATTATACTTATACTTATATGTAGGTACTTGCGTACTTTCATCGATGGTTTCTACATGGAATCAACTTAGTTCTCCTGCTTCAGTAGTGAACGACTGGACGTTCACTTGATAAAAGTTTTCATTTTTTTTTTTCAACGATAATTTTTTTT
Organism: Apolygus lucorum; assembly: GCA_009739505.2. NCBI lineage: Eukaryota > Metazoa > Arthropoda > Insecta > Hemiptera > Miridae > Apolygus > Apolygus lucorum. The sequence goes on along the minus strand of CM019171.2, from coordinate 31,543,961 downwards.
TTTGGTTGTTGGATCTCCTTGAGTCAGCCTCCAACAGTTGTATTTGCATCGGTAACACGGCTATTATGTAGAGTACCTTCCTAGGAACACCCCTGTTACACTGGCGTTTGATATTGTAATTCTTCTTTAGCCTCCTAGTCGGCTCTGGGGCCTATCCTTCCGAAGGAGAGCCCTCTCCCTTGAGGAAAGGGCTACTTGACCCTCAAGATGAGTTCATCAGGTTTCCTTGAAGCTCATTTCCTTCTGACATTAATTAGACGGAAGTTAAGTTCGGAGGCGTCAAGAAGCTTCCTTCATTACGCCCTCCCCATGAATATATATTGGAAAAGGGCGCGGCACGTAATTTCGGCTCTGACCGACTCGGCAGGTCCGGAAAAATTGAACTTTCTTCATTTTTGAGTGAATCCCCAGAAGATTGTGCCTTATAAGATGTCGTGTGTATCGATCCACGGTATAACGAAATGTCAACTAACTGCCCTTGAGTTCTGATAAAGAAAATCTATTTTTCGAAAGCTTGGGAATAGCGAGTGGTTTGGTTTGGTCCCAATCCCGATAGTTAACAATTCATTGTGCTCTACAATCCTCTAAAGTAATTACTGTGTAACATTTAGGCCAAATGTCCCACATTTGTATCAAAATTTACAGTTTTAAACTTGAAATCCTAATTCGTAAATTGAAGAAAGGCCTCTCTAAAACCATCTTCCATACCCCCCCCCTCACCATTGCTTTTTACGGTTATTTCTACATCATTTTTCATCCAACTGCTTGGAGTCCTGGGCCTTTTCCATATTCGGAAGATTTTCTCACTCCTTTGTGTGTCAAACGAAACTCGTGTGCGAATCGTACAATTATTAACTTTCCCTTTGCTGTGTGTCAAACGTGTAGAGCACAAAAAGTCCACAGAAACGGAACCGAAATTGTTCAAAAAGCTTTCAAACGAAACATTCGAGGTGAAATTTTGATTTTAAAGGGCCCATGTCTTCACCTTTTGTACGAATACAAAGCTTCTTTAACGTCTATAGTAAGCAAAATGTTACAAAATTCCATCATCACAGAACAATCATTTGTAAAAGGGAGAGCTGGCAGGGGACAGGATCAGCCAACTGAGATGATCTCGTTACGAATTTCTTTGTGTCTGTAGTTGAAAAGAGAACGAAATTTGGTATATGTCGGGTGTGAGAAAAAACAGCGAATCATTCAACTAACCGTGAGTTCAGTTCCGGTTTGTACTTACTTACCTTTGAAAGTAGAAGAAGCGGAATGTCTCTAAAAGTCAACTTTCACACAGCAATACGTGAGGAAGAAGTTTCGATTTCCTCTTCGGATATCAGTTTTTCAGTTGGATGGAGTTAGAAGGGAACACTTTGAATATGAAAGGAGAAATTACGAAAGTTACAGTCGTGAATTAGGTCTCTACAAGAATGACTTCACTTGCAAATTTTCTCGAAATGGAAAATTAGCTTGTCAACCCACTCTAGGTAGGTCAGAATTATGCTATGAAATGTATCACGTAGGTATAGAACTACCGAATATGATTGATATTCATTGTGGGTTATTGATCCTTGATTAAACTTTCAACTACTGGGAATGCACTAAATCGACCGGCTTCGAACTTGCCCTTTCTGTTTATATCCTTTCACCTTTTCAATATTCCATTCGACTGTTATGTTCATCATCTTGTCATACGAAAAATATTTAAATTGACTTGAACACAGTCCCTAATGGGTTTATGATGAAACGAAAGTACGTGCAGTATGCGAATGAGGAGTTCCTGTGGGAGGAAACTGATTCAGAGTGAGCTCAATAATTCAGGAAATTTTTATGCAAATGTGAATTCTTAAACCGGAGATTTAACGATTTTCCCCGGCTCCGATCCCTAGAAATGAAAAGAGCTTCCGTTCAATTTGCATAATTCGGAGGATTTCAAGTTTGAACATTATATTTCTGTGATGAGGTAGAAAAATATTCCAACTGATATCCGGAATTTAATTGTATCTCGTTCTTTTCGTGGAATTTTTAAATGTTTTTAATCTAATTCAAGATGAAACTTACGAGTGTACACTTTTTTAAAAGATGGAAACATTATAAGATTCAATAATTTAATTTTAGGAACATTTGGAAAAACTGGTGTTCTAATCCGAGCAGGTGCCATATTTGGACCAGTTTCACCTTGTAAAGTTTTTTTTTTTTTTCATATCCCCAATCCTTCATACGAATTCAAAAGATTAATTCGATTTATTGTGTTGTTGCAGGAGGATGTAGTGGCTGGTGGTGATGGCACACAGGATCGACCAGGGAACGCTGTACCGGCCGCCTCCCTTGGCCAAGTTCTTCCACGCCCTCCCCCACGTCAACATTTCTCTGCATCTCGTCAATTCCACTTTCGCACCGGACAGCGATGTCTACCTTGAGGTGGGTAACATAATTAATTATGAAAAAATGGTGATATGAATGTGATATTGACAAAAACGCAGGAACCAGTCAGATGTTACTGAAATTCTGTGTTGAAACTCTTGTATATTAGTGAATTTTCTAAATTCTTTCGATGTGAATGGAGAACCTCCATCTGAGCAGAATACATCAGGTATCCCGTTTGCTGCGAATAATTTTTTTAAGATCATTGATGGTTGCTGTTCTAACTTCGGAGATGTCGTGGAAACCAAATATGCATCAGCCATAACCAGGTACAATTGCCTTCTATTTTTTCTGTGATACTGAAGGACTGACTTCTGAGCCTTTTTATTACGAAAGTTGACTGAGATAAGACTTGATAAGCTATTTCGGTTTAGCGGATGATTGACATTGCGGAATTGGGCGGCCTTGGCCACGTCAGAGGGTCGTCTCCTTGGTGGTTGATCGTAGTTCTGGGGCTTGCCGGGTACCTAGGTTCGAGGTGCGGGCTTGCGCTTGTGTACGGGGCGCCACCATGGTGGACGTGTCCGGGCGGGGTCGGGGCTGCCCTGGCCCCGTGCCCCTCATTAGAGCGTAAGCCTCCTACCTTACTTACTATTTGGTACATTGTGCTTGGACGCATTCTTGCCTAATAAAAGTATTGTGAATAAAGATTACATTATCATTATTATTACTAACTGTTACAAGAATTTTTCGACTCATTGGCATACATTCACGAAACATAAGTTGTTCATGATCGTAAAATTCGAATGGTAATTTTCAATTTTGAACGAATTTTGTTGTTATTTAACGCTGTCATTTTGTTACACTTCTTTTGATATTTCTCGATACGAAAAATCACTAATCAAGTACGCTAACTTTGACTCTTCTTTTCGCAAAAACTTCTAAAATTTGCTATTTCTTTATTGTCTCCATTTTCCCTCTATAGGATGAAACTCTCTCTAATTGCCTTCGAAACAAACTAAAGACTGACGAGAAACTGACGAAGTTTCTTTTACCTTCCTCATTCAATTTACTTCAGTTTTAGAAGCGATAGAAGTCAAAGGGATTTCTCTTCCAGTCTTAACTCGAGTGTAGTTCAGTTAAATTGAAATTCCCCTTTCCTTTGTTGTAAAAACATCAATTACATTTCAAACTTCAAACTCCGCGAGTGTTAGAAGTTCCTTCTCTCTCTATTAACAAAGTGTACTACACAATTTTGAAATAGTTTTCTTCTATACAATCACATTGAAGATAGGAGGAAGTTATGGCATATTCACTCATGATCTACCTACCTGCTGACAAAGTTAGAATACTTGAGTTTGCTGACTTTGATTATTATGGCTCAAAACTTCATGGCTTTCATGTGAAGATTTGTTTGTGCTCTCTGATAAATTCAATCTGATCCCTTTGATCTTGTGTCCCTGAATGTGCGACAATCAAGTCTCTAAAGCTCTGACTGAAAGTTTTCCTGTAAACAACATCAAATTGCGTTGGGTCTATTAATCCCAATAGCCATTTCAATCTTTTTATCTGGTTCTGCATTTTAGCAGATGTAGAAAATATGTTGTTCAAATTTGAAACCACAAAACATGTACGGGTTTTCATGAGGCTGTTACACGCTCGTAGATGTTGTAAAACTCTGCACTGAGTCGTGATAGGTTGTACGAAAATACATTCGGGAGAGATGAACGGGGGTGGACCGAGGAAATGTGATAAGATCCAAAGCCGCCGACGCGACGGTTTCGAGAAGGAAACCCCACAAGGACAGCAAACCAAACACCCGGGGGTGATCCAGAGCTGCAAGAAGTATGGCAGGGGGGAGGTCACGGGGGTTAAAAGGAATACCGGGGCCTAACAGGATTAAACCAGACGTCCTCATGTTTTCTGTCTCTGTAAGGGAAGAGGAGACGAATAACTCATGAAAACTCGGAATGGTGAATATTCGGGTATTTCATAATGGTTCATAAAACTCACTGCATCAGAGGGAGATCGTATCAACTTACAACCGTGAACTTGCACTGGGCCCTTCAGGGATCTTTTCATTGGGCTTATCCTTGAGTTTCCATCCATATCTCCACCTGGTGACAAGGATATTTCCGTTTCTTCCTGAAGATAGAGAAGTCGAGGAACGACCTATGTGCATGTACATTATGTACTGCCATGAAGAGGAAGACTGGCAGAACATTCTTTTGCGCTGAAAGGGAGCGGTTATGAGGAAGATAGGAAGTTTTAACCTAGAGACGGTCATGGAGAATGATGACAGTGAATGAAGTCTAGAACGCCGGGTAAACATCTGTGTTTACGGTGATGAAGGATAAGGAGGTGAACCGTCGATGGGAAGGAGAGGGAAGAAGACCCACATCAACAAGAACAAGCAAAACTATAATCCTACGAAAGAGACCACCCTGAAGCAATACTGCTCAATGAGTTCCGGGTTGGTCAAACGGAGAAAAGAGGTTTCAGGGTTTTAGTTGGTTGTAATGACTGGTTCACAATGCCACAGGTTCACCAACGTTGTGGATCCAGAAAGGGATGGAATCTGAACGTGCTTATCCTATACGCAGAGAATTGAAGAGTGAGTACGTGCTTCAATGATTGTGTGGCTTCATTCCATTAGTAAAATTCTCTAATGGACGAGCTCCACGGTTTCCAAGCTATAAATAGTAGGGAATCTTTTCAGCCTTATTCGAAAAACAAAAATTGTAAGGTTACTGGTTGACTTCATCAACGTAACCATTAACTACCTTGGCGGTAAATGATCACTGATTATGATGACTTCTGCTGTAATGGTCGAGAACTCTCAGAACGCTAGTCTCTGACAGTCAATTTGTCATCCTACAGTTCCAACGGCGCCTCCCATTGTACTGAGTGTATTAATTGTGTTGAATGCGCGCCCAAATGAGGATGTCCCATTTTAATTCAGTTCTCCCATGGCATCATGACCCGGTTCATTCTGAGATGAAAATCAAATCGTTATGAGCTTTGATTCTGAGCTTCCGAGCGTGGATTGCAGACATTCGCCAAACAGCAATGTTTTCTTACTGGCAACAAATCCTCAGGAAATTGCAGAAACGATGTCCACCCTAAGGAGGAGGCCAGGTATTCTTGCACTTGGCTGTTAGTTTACTTTAAAAAGCCATTCTAACGACACTATCAACGAACTTGGGAAATCTGTTAAAGCCAACCCGTGATGATCGCACTGAGTCAAAATTATTCAAGATTAACTACGAGTAATTCAGTCATCTGTGTCTTCTATTAGTTTGAATCAATAGCAAAGGTAAAAGTTGTAAAGCAAAAGCATCAATAGCTGTCGTCTGAAGATTCGATCCTGAATTTTCTTGAATCATTAGATGGCAGAACGATGTTCTCGGAGGCAATTCACTACCATCAGTCACCAAATCTTAAACATCAAATAAGAAGAAAAGCTTCTAAGCTAAGGCATCAATAGTTCTATGTTCTTCTGTCGTCTGGAGGATTTGGTCCTGAACTTTCTAGAATCAATAGATGGCAACTCTCGACGACAATGTTTCTACCACCAGTCACCAAATCCCATCATGGTCAAAAATAATATTGAGAATCTATGAATTCAAGTCTACCTTTAGCTGAGTCCATAAGTCCAAATATTATAGTTTTAAGAATGTAAGTTTTAGGAACGGAATATATCAATAAAGTTTTTTATGGCAAGTATTTTCAGAACACACATTATACAACAGATGATTCTTCAAATCTAAGGAAACCGCCCTCATTGTTGATTGAAAACATCAATTATAGTATAAAGGCGAACTGTTTATGTCTTCAACAGATTTCAAGTAGATTTTGATTGTTTTTGCAGAAGATAAGTTGTGTGTTCAAAATTAATCATTGTTGTCTATTTTCTGTTTGTTACAGTCTCTCGGGATCCTTGGATCGATTCCAGCGTTATGGCTCATTCTCACACTTTTTATGCTCCTCATCTACCTTTGCACGAGGTAAGTCAAGGTTCAAGAGATCCTTAAGGATATTGTGACGAAATTGTTTCAAATTGTTGTAAGTGCCGGCCTACCTTTGGTTAATGATTGTTGTTTTACATTCTAGGTGTTGCGACAGAAAACCTCGGCCTAAACACAGCATCGTCATTCTCAAGTGGACCCTCTCCTTCTTCACCATGCTCTGTTGGTAAGAATCTGCTAGAACTAATATTTTCTCCACCATAAAACATTGTGTACAATTTAGTGGGGTACCATGGTCTACCTTGTAGTCATCAGATGATGAGTCAAAATTAGTGCAGTATCTTACATGATCAGTGCTTTTCCAATTTCATGGGGACCTGGTCTAGGCATTTGAAATTACTCTGATTATCCTCTACATCTAGAAATTACAATACATTTGAAACCAAAATGAACAATATTATTCATTAGAACTTGTACGTCTGTTGATGTAGCAACTCGACTACATCAGACGATCAGACTAGGTATACTCTTTTTTTGAGTACCCTCTATTCCCATATCACTATTAGCTCACTTTCTCACCGGTCTGTATCCTCAACAGTGTCACTGGCTTCTCGTTGGGTAACTCTTCTCTGTTCTCTCCCGAATGTTCTTCTGTCTTCTCTTCCTCGTCGAGAATTTCTGACTCCATTTCATATTCCTTTCAGACCATTTGTTGTTTTGTGATCTGGTAAGTTCCGTGCGCGTTTGATGGCTCCAAATATATAGTTTATGCAAACCAATCAAAACCAAACATTGGAGTCTCATCAATATCAGCTACCCACAAAGACAGCTTGATCTGAGGTCCACGGTAGTTCTTCCTGAAATAGCAGAATGACTGATTTGTTTGAGTTGGCCTATTCTTTCTTTATTACCATCTCAAATTCAATTTACGATCTAGACGTTGAAACGTTAATCTCTGGACTTCGAATTGGAATAGAGGATTAAACCATATAACCTTACACTATGATTTCTTAATATTGCAGAAACTAATTTTAGTGTAATTTGACATTGCCTCAGATTTACGGTTTATGAATATGTTTTATGTAAAGTTTGCTAACGGTTTTTTTCGGTTTTCAGTGGTGCAGTTGGAGTGGGTCTATATGGCAATGATGATGTGCACAATGGCATGCTGGAGCTCCTTTCAGCAGGGAGGGCGATGGACGAAACCATAAGTAGCGTGAAAAATCAAGTAAGCAGCTTCGAGTTATTTATTTGTAGTCGTGTAATGCGCTGCTTTTACCCTTAAATAAACGTGAAAAGTCGATAATGGCGTCTTGTTCTGGGATTGTATCTTATAGTCTGTCAACCAAAAAAATTTCGTGTACCTACTAGCAGCGGAAAAGAGATCATTCCACTTTTTCTCTGCCCAGTGAGTATAGAATAGTATTATGGTATTTGCTGAATGTGACATCTGCTGGAGAATAAAGGCCTATTGATCCCCCTGTTTGTGTCCTTTCAAGAAGGTTGACTCCAGCATTAGTTCACTATTGCACTACGCAAGAGTTCCTAAAAAGAGTTCGCCTGGGCTGCATATTGTCATGATCCTTCAACCACCGCTAACAGTGTCCACACAGGCACCACAGCCGGGGCATGGATGAAGGGTGATGGTGCTGATAGCGGTTGATAAGGGGATATCAACGCTGATTGCCAATGGGAAGACCACGAAAGTAGACCAGTACCCCTTCCGAAATTCTTTTAGTGCAAGGAATGCAAAATATTTGTGGAAGGAGGATTTTTGTAAGTGGCAAGTGACCTAATTCTTCTTGGAAAAGACGGACGAGGTCCCTTGCCACTTACAAAAATCTTCCTTCTACATATATTTTGCACTCCTTGCACTAAAAGAATTTTGTAAGGGGGCCTGGTCTACTTTCGTGGTCTCCCCATCAGAGTTGGCGATTGGCGTTGACATCCCCTGATCAACTGCTATCAGCACCACCACCCTTCATCCATGTCCCGGCTGTGGTGGCTGCGTGGACACTGTCAGCGGTGATTGAAGGCTCATGACAATATTTTCAAGTTTTGGAGAACTTAGTCGGGCTGCGTCTCGTACATTACTTGAGTTATCGCCAACGCATACATGTGCGGGGCACTTGAATAGGAAAAACACAACATAGGGGGCGCCAGGAGTAGTATCCTTATCCATAGCATAGTGGAAGATTATTCTCATTGATGATAGACTAGCTCAGAAAAACATATGCCATCAATCCATAAGACCATTATGGTAAATTGGCCTAGTAGTATAATATTTATGTTAACAATGACATGAGTGTTCCATGTTCGTGTCCTTTATTTATTTTATGCGCATGTGCAGTACCATTAATCCTAAACTGATTAAATCCATAGGGAACCATGTCGTCCAAGGCCTTCGTATCCAATCTTCAACATTTTTCAGACTCATCGCGAGGGTCCAAGGATACCATTGGAACTCATGAAGCATCCTTACTATGTTCTAGAGCCTTGATATTTTTATCTCTACGAGATTGTTTCACTGACCTTGTCGATGGTAATTACTTCATGGCCTTGTACTTTTATTCCAGACATCTGCCATTGACTCCACTCTTAAGCTGAAGGTGGAGTACCTATTGACCCAGTTGGGGGACGTGTTCGATGAGCCAGTGACCAACCAGACTGCCCGCGCTGGTCTTCTGGCTCTCCTGGAGGCCATGACGTCCAACACCTCAATCGCCCTAGCCAGCCTCCAGGACATCTCCAGGCCGCTGAGGCCTGTAACACTTGCCCCCACCTTGGACAACCTCCATCTTGCTGAAGCGATAAGGTTAGAATAAAGGCACTGAATTACCTGTTTTATTTTGTACTCTTAACATTGATTTCTGAAGATTTCCTATCTATGCAAGCAAGTAGGCTGCAAACAGGTACCTACACTTTACTAAAAACGTTCAATAATTTTTCATGAGTTCCCTGAAAAGATGAAGGTGCTGCTAGTTAGTATCCACCACATTTATGAATCCAAAATTTAGAAATGGCCGTTTTCGCGTTTTCTCCCGAGTGTAGAGCTCCTTCAACCTGCTTGATCATCCTCGGTTATTTACTCTTAGCTCCGGGCTAAACAAAGAGACTATTTACATGTGTTATTAATGACCTAGCAAACAGTGTAATTATAGTCTACATTAACAAACTAAAAAGTATCAGTGAAGTAAAGTCAACAACCATTTCAAGTAGAATTTTCGTCCAACTGCCATTCCTCGCATCGTGGACGTCATCAGCTGTCTTCCAAAGGGGAAATCAGAATTTGTTCTGATGATTTCGCTCTTGGCTCCCGTTGCTTCATCGCCCTGGGTTGGGACCAGGGAGGGCTGAGTCCGGTACGTACGTACGAAAACGCCCTCCGCGGCAAGATTCAAGCTCACGACTTCCCACAGTAGCTGGTCCAAGACTCAAACTAAAGACTGCGCACCGTAGCGACCGTGGTCACAGCAGACCTCACATTAACACACTAAATAATACTGAATACAATCAACCCTAGCACAAGGGAACTGATCCCCTCGGAGGGGGGGGGGGGATTTGCTTCTCTTTCTTTTATTATTACTTAGATTATCGGTTGTGATGGGTACATTCCTTCCCACTGTAATTTATCAATTTCTCCTAATAGATAACAAACGATGCAACAACATATTCGATATCAGTGAAATCAGTAATTTTCTTTCGATATTCTATCGATATCACTGATATTGATTTTAAAAAAAGATGCAAAACATATTCGATATCAGTGAAATCAGTATTTTTCTTTCGATATTCTATCAATATCACTGATATTGATAAAAAAGATGCCAAAACATTCGATATCAGTGACAATATCACATCGATATTTTTGTAAAAAAAAAAAAAAAAAAGATGCAAAACATATTCGATATCAGTGAAATCAGTATTTTTCTTTCGATATTCTATCAATATCACTGATATTGATAAAAAAGATGCAAAAACATTCGATATTAATGACAATATCTCATTGATATTTTTGTAAAAAAGATGCAAAAACATATTCGATATCAGTATTTTTCTTTCGATATCCTATCGATGCCACTGATATTGATAGAAAAAAAATTCAATGATTAGGTCACATCAATATTTTTGTTTCGATATTCTATCGATATAGTGATATCGATATTTTCTTCCGATATTTTATCGATATCGATACTGTCTTCCGATATCGTTTTGATGTTAAATATCGCATCGAAAGGTACATCGAATCGTCACTAAACATACACTTACCTTCCTACAATTTTGGTTTATTATTTTCAATAATAAGCCTTTGGAATCGAGCAAGAAAAAAAAAAATTTTAACCCCCCCTCAAAATTTGATGTTTTACGTTTCAAGGTACGAAGAATCCGAAAATCGAATAAAAAACGCTGCAAATCATTGCTCAAAGGTTTATTATTTTTTGTATAGATCACCCTTCTGTATAGATCACTGGTTCTCCATCAATAGCACCTACCACCATCTGTATTCTCCATTGACCCGCCCTCTCAAATTTCAGCTTCCTGCGTTCAACAGAAGAGAAGATGGCCTTGGAGCTCACTCAGCTGATCAGTGACCACTCATGCGCCTTCAGCATTCTCCATTGACCCGCCCTCTCAAATTTCAGGTTCCTGCGTTCAACAGGAGAGGAAATGGCCTTGGAGCTCACTCAGCTGATCAGTTACCACTCAGGCGCCTTCAGCATTCTCCTTTGACCCTGCCTCTAAAATTTCAGCTTCCTGCGTTCAACAGGAGAGGAAATGGCCTTGGAGCTCACTCAGCTGATCAGTTACCACTCAGGCGCCTTCAGCAATCTCCATTGACCCTGCCTCTCAAATTTCAGGTTCCTGCGTTCAACAGGAGAGAAAATGGCCTTGGAGCTCACTCAGCTGATCAGTGACCACTCAGGCTCCTTCAGCATTCTCAATTGACCCGCCCTCTCAAATTTCAGGTTCCTGCGTTCAACAGGAGAGGAAATGGCCTTGGAGCTCACTCAGCTGATCAGTGACCACTCAGGCGCCTTCAGTATTCTCCATTGACTTTTGATTATGGAAATTTGATTACTGGTTACGCAGAAGGCAAAACTGTATACAAATCGAAGAAATGAACAGCGATCGCATTTTAGTCAGAAAAAATTTCAACGGAGATTAGACCTCTTTTGCGATTCACACTCATGATTCTGTTTTATCGAAGGAAAAGCTTCAAGTACTCGTAGGGACCGAACGGTTTGCCCTACAGAGCTCCGGGTGGTCTCAAAAATTTTTAAAAATTCAGTACTATTTAAAATTAGTGAAAAAACGATACCTTTATTTCGAGAGTTTTCGAGCTAGGGCACTCTTGAAAATTTCAACCCTTAATTTTCACCCCTTAGAAGTGACCTACATCAACCAAAAGCTTCGGCGCACAACTAGACCCCAAATGGAGCCCATATACCAAATTTCATCGAAATCGGTCCATGGTAACTAAGAAAAGTGCCGCGTACGGCGTACGGCGTACGGCGGACGGCGGACGGACGGAAATTTTTTTATTCGATTTTCGTATTCTACGTACCTTGAAACGTAAAACATCAAATTTTGAGGGGGGGTTAAAATTTTTTTTTCTTGCTCGATTCCAAAGGCTTATTATTGAAAATAATAAACCAAAATTTCCGTCCGTCCGCTGTACGCCGTACGCGGCACTTTTCTTAGTTACCATGGACCGATTTCGATGAAATTTGGTATATGGGCTCCATTTGGGGTCTAGTTGTGCCGCGAAGCTTTTGGTTGATGTAGGTCACTTCTAAGGGGTGAAAATTAAGGGTTGAAATTTTCAAGAGTGCCGTAGCTCGAAAACTCTCGAAATAAAGGTATCGTTTTTTCACTAATTTTAAATAGTACTGAATTTTAAAAAATTTTTGAGACCACCCGGAGCTCTGTAGGGCAAACCGTTCAGTCCCTACGAGTACTTGAAGGTTTTCCTTCGATAAAACAGAATCATGAGTGTGAGTCGCAAAAGAGGTCTAATCTCCGTTGAAATTTTTTCTGACTAAAATGCGATCGCTGTTCATTTCGTCGATTTGTATACAGTTTTGCCTTCTGCGTAACCAGTAATCAAATTTCCATAATCAAAAGTCAATGGAGAATACTGAAGGCGCCTGAGTGGTCACTGATCAGCTGAGTGAGCTCCAAGGCCATTTCCTCTCCTGTTGAACGCAGGAACCTGAAATTTGAGAGGGCGGGTCAATTGAGAATGCTGAAGGCGCCTGAGTGGTCACTGATCAGCTGAGTGAGCTCCAAGGCCATTTCCTCTCCTGTTGAACGCAGGAACCTGAAATTTTAGAGGGCGGGTCAATGGAGATTGCTGAAGGTGCCTGAGTGGTCACTGATCAGCTGAGTGAGCTCCAAGGCCATTTTCTCTCCTGTTGAACGCAGGAACCTGAAATTTGAGAGGCAGGGTCAATGGAGATTGCTGAAGGCGCCTGAGTGGTAACTGATCAGCTGAGTGAGCTCCAAGGCCATTTCCTCTCCTGTTGGACGCAGGAACCTGAAATTTTAGAGGCAGGGTCAAAGGAGAATGCTGAAGGCGCCTGAGTGGTAACTGATCAGCTGAGTGAGCTCCAAGGCCATTTCCTCTCCTGTTGAACGCAGGAACCTGAAATTTGAGAGGGCGGGTCAATGGAGAATGCTGAAGGCGCATGAGTGGTCACTGATCAGCTGAGTGAGCTCCAAGGCCATTTTCTCTTCTGTTGAACGCAGGAAGCTGAAATTTGAGAGGGTGGGTCAATGGAGAATACAGATGGTGGGAGGTGCTATTGATGGAGAACCAGTGATCTATACAGAAGGGTGATCTATACAGAAAATAATAAACCTTTGAGCAATGATTTGCAGCGTTTTTGTAGTTCAAAATCATGTTTTTCGAGTTTGTAACAAAATATTTTTTTCACAGGTGGCCAGTTACCATGGCGATACTCAGTATCCTTCTCGTATTCTGCGTCATTCTTCTATTCGGAGTAGCTAGACACTCAAGATGTGCGCTCATCACGTAAGTCTGAATTCTGCTTCTCGGACAATAACTGTTATTAGGTATAAAACTTTTTTTTTTTTTAACATGTTTAATGTTTTAGGGCTGGGGGTCATTCTGTGAATTCCGACACGCAAATCTGCAACGCTTTTTTTTCTTAGTTACCACGGACCGATTTCTTAGTTACCACGTTATATCGGTTCCATTTGGGGTCTAGTTGTACCAAGATGGTCACTGATCAGCTGAGTGAGCTCCAAGGCCATTTTCTCTCCTGTTGAACGCAGGAAGCTGAAATTTGAGAAGCAGGGTCAATGGAGAATGCTGAAGGCGCCTGAGTGGTCACTGATCAGCTGAGTGATCGGCAATCTAATTTCTCCCTTGCGAGGGAAAAACATTAACATGATTTAACGTTTTTCCCTCGCAAGGGAGAAATTTTTTATTCTAAATTATAGTTTAATTTAGAATTTATTTTAATCTTATGATTTCATCAGACTCCATCGTCACCCAACTAGCGTGACTATGAAAACTTCTATCAGTTTTTATTTCCACCAGTAAAACGATTCATGCAGTTTCGCTGAGGGCCAATATCAGTGTTTGCCATTGCATGGATTCTAGTCTGTAACTCGCTGAATGGATCAATTTTCGCATTCTTCAAAAGTTATACCTAGTTTCTTCGCGTTTTTGTTTGTGGCGTTTTATTATGATTATATTATTTAATTACTACTTAATTCATTACTACTTATGTTAACTTAACTTGCATTTCTTTTGAGTAGAGATTTCTCACAATTGTGTAGTCTCTTATTACATTAATTTACTCTACATCACTAAAATTACAAAAAAGAAGTGCAAAATGTGTCGAGGGCGACTTAGTCGACTAGTGTATTGGGATGGTTATTGCGAATGAATATGGTGGATTATAGATTAGATAGATCATGACTTTATTCTGTCTGAATCAGTATGTTGAGATTTTCAATTCTGATCTTAGTTGGTTGGTTCTGATTTTCAATTTTCGGAGTAGCTCTCATAGTCGTTATAAGTGAGATGGTGGGCTAATATTACGCCTAGATAAGAGAGGTGGCAGCTGGGATCGTTCTTCCTGGGAGATTCGTAAACTAGATCGTCAGCATAAAAATATAGTTGCGAAAAATCGGGTGAATCTGGGAGTGGTGAGTCATGGAAATATAACTACTTGTATAGCTATGGAGAAAAACTTGAGGAACCCCGGCAAGTTTTGGTCTCGCGGTAGACGTTCTTTTTGTTGATCAATAAGGAAAGCTGATACTATTGTGAAATAACCCCGTCAAGATCACCTTAACGCAATTCTTTTCAATAAAAATTGTGAGTTAAATCACCCTTTGAAAATGCTATGTTTTATCACTAACTTGTTAATTATTATTATCGAGTTTCATATAACAAATATGGTTCCAACTACAATTTTCATTTTTTGCAGGTTTTCCGTGTTTGGGCTGTTTGCTGTTATATTTTCGTGGTTAATGGCTTCAATATACCTTACTGCATCCGTCGTAAGTATTCCTTCTTTTTACGGTTTTAGCAATCCGCATTCTGCATTTAACCCTTAACTACTCGGGCCCTCCGCTGGAACAATTCTACACGCGGGCTGGACTCAGTCTGGTGTTTTTTATCCTTAGTATAATTCTGGAAGCCTCCAGTGCAATTCTAGTGCAACCCAGAAAAAATCACTGGCTCTCAGATCCCGAAGGACTGCGGGGAAATTAATATTTGACATTAAATTTAAGTTTAAGAGGTCCAGAAAAAAAGAGCTTTTAGCCTCTGACAAAGGGATCAAATAACAAAGAGTGCACTGTGACTATAACGACAACTTTTTTCAAAATTCACAAAAGAGCATTTTATTATTTATAAATTGACCAGATACTTTTTCCATGGAAGTTTAAAACACTATCACAAAAATCAGCATCATAATTTTTTCTTATTTTTCCAAAAATTCTCCTTATTTAGCAGCATAATGAACAACAGAAAATTCTTATTCATCCAAAATTCCCTTTACGAAAATATGGAATAACCCTTTTTTATTTTTACACGAAAATGTTAGTACCTATTGGTGTTTTTATAATTATTGACCACAAAAGTGTTCTGTAGTATGTTTGAGTAATAATTTGCCTCGGAAAGTTTTTGAAGAACCCGAAAAAATCATGGGGTTGACATCGATGTGACCTAACATTTTGGGGAAAACCTCAACAATGAAAAATAGCAACAACAACAAAAAAGGCGTAATATGAACGGTGTAATGACTCATACTCTTAGCTATGTTAGTTCTCCAATAAAGGACACGAGGGAAACCCTGAGTGGCTCATCATGCCAGGTAGGTAAGGTGAGGTACAGGGGACGAACACGTCACTTGACGTCACCCTCCTCCACTCTCCCCTTACCTTGTTTAACTAATATAAAAGGAGGACTCAGGGCTTCCCCTTCATTCAAAACTCGACTTGATTATTTCTTGCTCTACCTCGCCTTCTCTCAGAAGCCCACACTTCCTCTGAGGTCTCGGTAGGCGATACACTTATCGTGCTGGCCTCTAAATCTCGGTTGTCTGCCCCCAACTAGGCCTAGGTAAATGTGCTACCTCCCTCCGGTAGGCGAGCAATCGCGCCGAGGTCCGTAGCTGAGCTGAAGTCTTTGAGCACTCCTGCACGCGGTCAGCGGTAACCCGGGCTGGGTAGAAAGTGCTGTCCCATCCTTCACCTTCGTTGAGTAGGGACCAATAGACCGACTTTGTCGGTTGATAACTTACTATTGAAGCCCGCAAAAAAATATTTGGCGTGATTTCCGTGAACTGTGAGTTATTCCAAAAATTGAACAGCAGTCCCGCCCTGCGTGTAGAAAAGGGTTAATGGTTTTGGCATCCCGTGATGGGGTGACCTCCTCTTTCTCTAGCTTCTTGTGTAAAGAGGAATACAGTTGTAGAGATAGTTTGGAACTGATAGAAAAAAAATGAGTAGACCATGAAATATTGAATCAAGTACCCCAGTATGTTATTTCCGGTAGTCGGAATTTTGTTTGAATGAGATTTTGTTCGCTTTAATTCTGGTGAAATCTGTAAGCCCTAGCTTGGAAAGTACCAATTCGTGTAGGTTTCAAAAGGTGTCTCATTCAAGTTGTGTTGGAAAACATTTAATTAGATGTTGATTTAAAGGGACGTCACCTAGCTGCTGACGAGACTCGCGCCCCGTAAGAGTGACAGAGTTATCCATCCACATCATAACTATATGCTCTTATAATATATCTCTCGATTTCAGGCTCTGGGCGACCTGTGTATGTCACCTGGTCAGCTGATGGAGAGGGAAGCCCCAGCGCCGCTTCAACGGGAGATCCTCGAGTACTACACCTCGTGCGACCAGATCAGTCAGAATCCCTTCTTCGTGGTCGTCCGGAAGGCGACGAGCGCCGTAGACGCCGTCTCCTACTCGATGGGCTCGATGACCAAGATCGCCCGACAGCTCTACAAGCCGCAGCAGCTCCACCCTAAGCTGGACATGCTCTCCAAAGAGGTCAAGCTGGCAACGAGCCTCATCCAAAGCCTCGCGACCAAGCTGGACTGCACTCAGATTCACAACCAGTACATGTCCGCTCTCCACGCCGTCTGTGAAATGGCTTTGTAAGTTCAGCATTACCGGGCAATACATCTTCTCAAAAACCATCAGAGGAGGCGACAGGGTTCACGACCTTGGTATCAAAGTACCTCCTCTCTTGGTTCCACACTCCATGAATTTTTAGATCAGCTACCAGCCATGGATTTCCTTTATTACCACCCACCGTAATGGAGTCCAGACCGACTGAAATCCTTGGAATGCTGGTCATTTTCGCACACTAGTTCCTTATCCAATCGTTCCCATGCTTGGCTAAACCTCCTCTACTACAGTCCAGCTCATGGTCTGGACCTCTTTAAGCCTCATGCAAATCGTAATTACGGGGAACTCCGATCGGTTCACGGTGTATCTCAGAATTGGTTCGGTGAAAGATCCGGTATTCGGGCTCAATGAGATCCTGTCCATGGTTCTTCCATCGGTATGGTAGACTACTGTCATGGCTGCCTTTGCAGCAGCCATGTTCAGCTTTTTGCTTCTTCTTGCACTTCCATCTACAGTTTCTTATAGTATGAAGGTGGATCTCTTTGAAACATTGTAGTTCACGCCAGCCGTTCTTACTGGATCCTCTAGTGCCAATCCACCTAGTTTGATAAGGGTAAAATTCGGCTTACTAGTCAGAGAGTGATGGTGTTTCATGATTCATTTAGAGGCCATACAATTCATATATCCAAGTCTGAATAGTAGATAATTGAGTAAGCAGACCAAGACGCCCACGGGCGCCATTTCTTATCATTTTTGTGCTATCTTGCAGATTTGGATTGACGTTCATGCTCGCCGCTAGCATCGGGGCTGGTTTCCTCTTTGCTATATTGGTGTGGTTGGACTCGCACACTTGGATCTACATAAGGAAGAAGTAAGTATTTTTCTTACTTGAAATCGCTAGCATTTTTGGTATAGTTGGATGGAATGAATTTTGATAAACAGAAGTACTTATATAATTTTTCTAATGAGAATCTTGGTACTGCAGCTGGTGAATGAGGACTAAACATACAAGTGACTCTAGTTCAAATACATCAGATTTAGTTCATTTCAACCTGTAATATTCACGCGCATAGGTACCATTTGATTGGAATAATATATTGCACGATAGGTGATAGAGAAGATTCATGTACAACTATGAATGATTCTTTTAACCTGATTGATGCTGATGTCTCTCATAGCTGATGTACTGATGCTAGTATAATCGTACCTGTCGCTGTTTTTCATTATCGCTTGTGGTGTCTCCAAATGTTGGATCGCTGGACTTCATTTTCATTTACAAAACTGTCTCGAGCTCGCCTCTTCTCATTTTCCAATTGAGTTTTACAACCACGAAACTAATGTTGCGTTTCCAATGAAATATTCTACTATCAAACTCACCTAGTTGTGCCTGCAAATTTCACTATGCGTTGACCAACTCACACCCTACAAGTTTACAATACTTCTTACAATGCAAGGTGAGTCTAGAGTTACCTTCTCACACACCAAATCTTATAAACTTGTTCCATTTTTTAATGAATTTTTGAAATGAACACTTTTTTCTGGAAATTTTCACAATTTCAATTTACCTATTGCCGAGATTTGATGCTCAGAAGGGTTTGATAATCCAGGCAAAACACCCACTGATTATAAGGTTTTTTTGAAAGCTTATCAAACACAGTCTATTTAGGTATAGTCCATTCAACTTATACAGATAAAGGCCACACATTGACATAATGCACTGAAAACCAGTTTCAACTATAAATGTGTGTGTTTTTTCCAACTATAAATTCCAAACTATGATAATTGCCCTGTAATTTTTAAAGAAGGACAAATTTGCTACAGTTTGAAACCCAATTGAGCAATGTGTTCCGAAAAGTGAAATTTTGATGTTAAGGTCGTGTTTTAAGGGGGGTCTCAGTCGGTCGCCGTTCGTTCCTCGTTCTGGATCAGTATTTCCCTAAATTGAAGGGGCTTAAACTTAAAACGTTGTACCTACCTAAATTTGAAAATCTCAAGGATTTTCGAAATTCATTAGTGCATGGGCGTAGGGAATTGAAAAACTAAAATATTGCCGCTGGAATCATCAAAATCAAACAATAATTATCTTCTGGTGGCTATAAATATGATTGGCTGGTGGTCGAGGCTAAGCAGTATGGACAAATAACTACTATATGGTTTTAAGGAGAGCCGATCCAAACAGGATTTCGCTAAACCCTCCATCTGCAAGCAGGTAGATGAAACCCCGAAAACCTTAGAAGGGTAATCGAGGGAGTGGAAGGAACTCACCACCCGGGAGCCCCAGGGGAGCTAGTCATAGCTTTCAGTTCCTCTAGGTACCTGTTTGTATTAACGCCACAGGTTAGGCCGAACCTCCTAGCTAAGGTTCTACCAACTAGACAGGTTGGTACCCAAGTTCATAACAGAACTCACATGCCAAGAGACATCTTCAGGGGGCTAGCCCCTGAGGAGGCCATCTCTCCCCTTGTAGCCTTCTTGGTACAAGCCCATGAAGTAGGGTTTGCTCAACCACGACCACCACGAATCCAACCTCAACTAAGGGGCAGGCAGGTGATGCTTTGACCGAGGTCGGTGCATCTGTAGCCTGGGGCTCCCCTCGCCCGTGGTACTGGTAATTGAGATGAGTAAAAAGCCTTTTACGGCATTACTGCTATCCCCGGAAGCCCGACCAGGTAACAGGCCCGGAAGCAGAGAATTTGTACCTGCTCCCTAACCGCTCTACTCCTGTCAGAGGAATGTGCCAGAGTCCTAAAATTAAGGGGGTACAGGAGAGAAAAAAGCAGCAGTATGGACAGTAGGAGACTCCCCAGGATCTGTTTCGAGAGACTTGTGGAACTTGCTCCTCACTGCTCAGGCTACCGATGCAACTGGGTGCTCCAGCTGGAATCCCTTTTCGAGATGGTCAACTGTGGATCTTGCCTGGAACTGCCGATTGGAAGCCTGAAGGAGCTGAGAACCACGTTTTTACAGAACATCGAGAGGACCTTTAGGGAAAAGGATGTGCAGTCTGCCGGTTCAACAACTTCCCACGAAATTCTAACGCTCTTATTGGAGAGTGTACTGAATACCTCTTGGACCTCCCTTTGTGCATCAAGTGAGCATTGGCGCAGATCCGCACGATTCGCGGCAGAGTTGGCTGTATTACAATCGACCGCCTGACCAGCACTTTTTCTGATGCACAACCCTGCCAGGTGTGCAACCTTGGAACCCCAGACACGCTTTGCCACTTGATTGAGGAATGTGCCATGTTCCGAGCTGAACTAGAAGGTTCCTGGGTCAGGCAGTTTTGGCACCGGAAGAACGTCTTGCCGTGTGCTCCTTGTGAAAGGCCGCTCCCTACGCTGGGGGGGAAGAAGGGAGAACAAACAAGGCGGAAGATTCCTTTCCCCGATTACTGGGTTCGTTGTAATTACCTAAAATGGGGAGCCTAACGGGGTGGGATAAGCCTGCCTGGGAACTAATGGAGTTTGGGGTAAACAGCAAAAGTTGGTTTTTTTTTTTTTTTTTTTTAATAAACTCCCCTCAAAGACAAAACGTCTTTTTTGACGGAGGGGGCACGCCATAAATGAAAAATAAATAAATAAATCAAATATAATAACAGCAAGCGGCCCACGAACTACCCTATTCCCTACGACTACCCTAATCCCAAACCGTACAATGGGCCCTAAACCAAGCTCCCTAAACTAGCTACCCAGGAAAGTGGCATTTACCGTACTCACAAATGAATCCTCTATACAGTAGTCGTCCGACGAGGTACCGCGCGAGCTAGACTGTGGGCTTATGCGTTCGGGGACATGTGCGAGGGATCCGTGGAACACCAGATTGTGCACAAATCACAGGGGAACTGAGTGCTCGGGGCTTTCCGAGGTAGCAGGGTAACTTCCCAAGTACCTCCCGGTCCGAATCCAAACCTCCGAATGCCCAGCTCCCCTGGACCTACCAGGGTTCAACCCGAAGGCAATAGCCCTGAGGTCGCGCACTGTCAGCAATACACGGTGACAGTTCGCCGCCGAGTTGCACAATCCGGGACTGTTTGTAAATAAACAGCCCTGCACGTCCCTGAACCGTCTGACCGCTAATACCCCGAGGAACCAAGAAACTTAACTAAAAACTAAAACTAGGAACTAACTCTAATCCTAACTAACTTTACAACTTAACACTAGCTAATACTGACACAGCCTACCACACTCCTTGACGGAATCCTCCAAATTACTCGGTTTTTTGAGAAGCTTTATACAACTAAACCATTCATTTCAGTTGCCTCAATTTGTTCTTGCAGCTTTTTACATAATTATTGACTTGGCAGTGTGTATGGTTAGTGGAAAAGGTGGCATTGGTGTTCCCTCCTTCGCCATTTCATCTGCCCGCTCATTACCTAGGATATGACTGTGGGATGGAATCAATTGGTGGGTGAGAAGTTCGGTAAAAAAGTAAACGATTAGCTTGTTAGTCGCAACAATATCAGTGTTTACCACAAGCGTTTTTTTTTTACATTCAAGTTTTACTCAAATTCTGATGTAAAAGTACAAAAATTTTCATGAAAGTGTTCATTTCACCGAAGCATTGTGGATAGCTTGGAATACGTCACGCCTTGTGAGAACCCATTTACCTCCTGCTTTCGCCGTAATTCTCTGTCGGTGTTGGGTTGTCTGCTTATTTTCGCTTTCAAAAATCAAAAAATTGCATGTTTTTCCAGCCGGAAAACGTACGGTAACATTTTTAACCCCGAAAGACGTCCCTCTAATTTGGTCTTCTGGGTGCAAACTGAGAGCGAAAGAAGATATTCACAAACTGGTCGTCGTCGTTGGTTTTAATATGGACCTTTTCCTGTTGTTGTATAGAATAATTTGTTCTTAGGCTAAGGAGAACAGCTCAAAGCTTGTTCTTCAAAAAATCGTCGTTATGAATGGTCTTCAGGTACCTGATTTATTGTTTCCATTTGAGACCTCTAAATTCATACTTTCGATTTACGAATTGTATTCATTGTTCAATGAATGGAATTTTTATCCATTGTATAAAAAGAGAATTCTTTTTCATTGTCCATTCCATAATTTTTATATTTTTTATATTTACGGATCTTAAATCCGTTTTTCTTTCCATCCATTAGAAAGAAAAAACTCTTCAGATGAGTATTCCGTTTTTATTTTATTTGCTAGGGCTGTGGCATCATGTAGATGAATTTTGCATCTAAATCGCATGCTTTTGATCACTTTGTAGTTTTATCATTATATTGCTTGAATAACGCTTACTTGTTATGCTTTTTAGTTGGTTTATCGTTTAAATAATTATACATGAATATTGTTTATTGCGGTGCACGCTTTTTGCTTTTGCCCTTCATTGACTTTCTGAGAGATGTTCTCAGTGCACTTCCCACTTGTCTCGGTACAGGTATTTTCAATCTTCTGTAACCCTTGAAATGGTTTTTTTTCTACTAAAGGGGGTAATTTCCGATCTTATAAGTATTCGAGATTGGTGGATATTTTGGTTTTCTGGTCGAGTGTTGACACCAGAACGCGCTGGAATCGCTTGGGGATAATGGCTGGTCTACATCACCGCGCTGAAAGCTGAAGCTGGGAGCCCTAGAAGCGTTCTGATTGGTGGAGCTCCAGGATGTAGTTCTAGATGAGTGCAACAGATCGCGTTCATGATTGCTTGTTCCCAACCTCATCACAACAAGTCACCTTGTTTAACACATATTTTTCTCCTTGGTGCGTTACCGGTCGCATCTAAGTAATTAATTTGATAACATTTAGTTATATTCGCGATATGTATGAAAAAATCGAGCGATTTTCAATAATAGACTGGGTTTCAAACGTTTCTATGGGTAGCAGTTGTCGATTGAACTTTTGAACTACTGGCAATAGGGACAACAACAATTGTAAGGGCAACTTGGAACTTCACTTTCGCCTCAATTGGTTTTCCCAAGTAATTCTTGCAAATCTAAATGACGA
The DNA here is from genome assembly GCA_009739505.2 of Apolygus lucorum. Classification (NCBI taxonomy): domain Eukaryota; kingdom Metazoa; phylum Arthropoda; class Insecta; order Hemiptera; family Miridae; genus Apolygus; species Apolygus lucorum. Next base: position 31,521,067 of record CM019171.2, on the reverse strand, counting down.
TGAAAAGAAAAGTTATCAATTTTTGGTCATTCGAAAGGATTTAAAAAGAAGCGGCATGAAGAGAGTGTGGCCTCCTCCCACCACTTCAGTTTCCGTAGTAGTTCTTTAGCTGAAAGTAGATGGCGCAACTAAGGCAGCCTCAAAAATGCTTGCACTCCATTTTAACATTAGCTTTCTCCTCTGTTAACTTGTCTCCAGTACTCTGTGGTCTACACCCTCAAGCCATATGAGCAAACTGGCTCGCGCAAGCCACGTTGCGTGTGGACGCAGTTTGAGCAAGCCAGAAAATTTGGTTGAGCAAAGTCTGTCTCGGACAGAAAATCGGCTTGAGGTTGGAGCTTTGCACGCCAACCCGCACAATCCCTGAACATTTCATTGAAATCGGATGAGAAATGTAGAAGTTATGGCTGTGGCAAGGATATCATGACAGACAAACAGACAGACAGACACCAACCAACAACCAAACCAGACAACCAAAATCGTTCAGGGAGGTCTGAAACGTAAAACGCGAGTGGAAATTTCGATTTTTGATAACTTTGTTTTTTTCAATCTTGAAAAGTGAAAACAAAGCTTCCGCTACCTTTGGTAGGCTCGGAAGCAATAGTTTCTATAATGCAATTTTTGTTGAATAACTATAAATGAGGAAGTTTAGATTTAGATTTGGTTTTGAAAAGGTTTCATTTGGTTTGGAAATGCTATATGAATTCCATGACATCATAGTGGTAGTAATGTTAAGGGTTGGGCAAAGATTAATGGTATAGCGTTCTGCCTCTGTAAAAAATTCCTGTAAAGGTTTGTTACGGATTTTTTAAAAATATTTTTAATTTGTAGCTCCAAGACGTCATGTCTTCAAACAAGGAACGCTCTGACTCAATCGAGGTGAATGATTCAGACATTTCCATCGGGACGAAAGTTCCATCTTCGGAAAACTCTCGACTAGGAGGCAATTCATCTGTGAATCCTGGAAATTCGGAACGAGATACTCCATCAGGGTCCGGGTTGATAACTGATGGGCACATCTTGTCATTGCAAGGCGGTGGTCACAACGTGAACTGGAAGAAATCACGCCGCGAAGGTATTTTTCCGTTGGATGAGTCTGCCATGGATGATAAAGCGATGAAGGGAAAAGGCTCCAAGGATTCTTACCTTTCCGAAGATTCATTTGCGTTTTCCGAATGGTCGACGTTTTCTTCGCAGGAGATGGACAGTAATAGCAGTGAAGGGCTGACTTGCGTTATGAGCGAGCTGAACATCTTTCGTAGGAGTAGCAGTTTTTCCAAGAAAAAAATCAAGGAGATTAAAGATTTTTACAAGAACAAGCTCTTCAAAAGCGGCGTGGTCATCGGAAAGCCTGTCAGGACTTCGATGATTGAGAACTCTGAAGGTTTTAACCTGTTGATGAAATCGAAAATTGAAGTGGCCCCTTCGGAGAGCCGATTGGCGGATTTGGATAGCTTGGGATACGATTCCATCGTCTCTCCCTCCGCCAGCCGGTCCAACGACAAACAGTCCATCGCCTCTCATCATTCCATCAGAAGCAATCCAGGCACGTCCCCTCCCAGTCAAAACAGTTCTGGACTCCTATCGCAACTTTCTCATTTATTCTCTTCACTGTTGGGACGTAATCAGCCCCGCCACACTCAGTCTTGTTCCTTGGCTGCTTGTGAAAGCGAATACGAACCTCTCAGAAGGTGCCAAAAAGCCATGGATGTCAGGAAAGCCATCCACAATTTCGATCTGAATGCTTCCTCGTTTCAATAACAAAAACGCTCAAGGAAAGTCCCTGTCATCTTTCCTTCCTTGAATGAAAAAAGTACCGAAAACGTTCTTCGATGTTTTCTTTAAAAAATTTAATTGATATTATTTTGTCCGAATTATGTCTTTAATGATATGAGGAACTATCTTCTTGTTTTGGAACCATAAAAATTGTTGCCTAGTATTGTTTCCTCCCCTTAAAAGACCAAATGGTCCCCACTTCTCCTCTTCCTTCGTCATTTTAGCGTTCAACAGTTTTACGCAGCTTTACCAATTGTTGGCCGATTTCCTTGCGATTTGTAGGATTCTTCCTATTTAAATATTCTCTAGGGGCATCTAGGGGACATTAAAATTTCAAGGTGAAGAAACAAGATGTTGGCTGAAAGCTGCAAACAAGATACGAGTTTAGAGCCACTTGATTGGTTTAGGTTGTAGCAAATACTAAATCGTGCACATAGCTCTTGGAACTCACTGTTAACGAATATTTTATGACCACGGGGATATAAATTATGTACTCGATACACAGGTGAATGTAACTGGGTAAACCTCTATTTAGTAAAGGGTCTTGTGCACTGTGTCCCGCGCGTACGATAATTTTTCGGCTATTTATAACAGTACATTTTTTTTTAATTTTCAATTGTCATAATTTGCCATCCGTTACCAAGGCAACATAACAAACACAGCGGACCAACATCTTTTTCAGCTGATAGCACGCTCTAGATAGACTTTCCTAGGCTCAATGAGCTGACATTGCTTGTCGGCTGCAAAAACTCCCTATTAGGCGCCCATCCGTAATCAGGTTCTGCATTTGATCCTTGCACGTATCATCCTGTTCTAGTAATTGCACTATAAGTCTGCCACAGAAACTTTGCATCCCTGTGGCGCATTCTTCTGGAGAAAATGGAACTAATTATCTCTTATCATCGAGAAGATTCCCATGCCTACGATAATGTTTCGGGAATTTTTTCCCTAAAAAGGGACATGATTTCCCTCCTACTGCAGCTTGAAATTCGTGCATTTCCGAAAATGAAATTTCGTGGCACTACACGAACATCAAATTTCTCACGGCTCCAATTTCCATGTCAAGGTTTCACCATGGAAGGTTGACTCAATCGTTATAGTTCGCGGATCCGCCACCTAGGAGGCGCCACACGGACGCGAAGTTTCTGTGGTAGACCTATAGCTGGCCATGACCGATGGATCCCTGGCCAGCTCTGCAGACCCCACTCTGCAGTCCAGGTTTTGTTAACCACGACCACCGCGAATCCTTCCTCAACCAGAGGGGCAGGCAGGTGGCACTTCAACTTGTAGAGCCTGGGGCTCCCCCCACCCTCGGTAGTTTGGGGCTATGATCATAGAGCAATCAGAGTATTGTTTCATATTTTATTAATTACTACTGATGGATTACTACTGATGTGTAGAAAAAGGGTCCTCCGCCAAAGATGTACCATGACTCGTCAATATAACATTATCACATTTTATTATTAATGCAACATGCATGTTCTTTATTTGCATCAGCTTGTTTTGAATTTTTCAAATTACGTTCTCAAATTTACTTTATTTCGACTAACTTGATTTGTTTTCTTCAATTTTTTGGTGTGGAGTAGTTTAGTTGATTTTGTAGTTACTACTCATTTTTTTCGCTTAGTAGTGCAGTGGTTGTGGCATTTCATGAGTCTGACCCAAGATCCGTTCGACTGAACCGCCTTTCATGGCACAGGTAAGTTTGAATAAAATTTCAACGTTTTAAAATTTTATAAGTTGTTTAGTAGTTTATTTTAGTTCCAATGAGATGAACATTTTGATCTTAAGTACTCTCTCTCTCTCTTTCTACCTCAAACTTTAAAATTTGTCAATTTCAAATTTTTCCCCCAAAAATTTTGGTGATTGTTTTACTGCTAAAATTTGGTCTTCTCCAGAGACCCTAAAAAGCTTTAAACATGCTCCATTTCATCAGCTTTCCAACGGCATCCAATTTGTATTTATATACTTTATTTATCGCAGTATAAATTTTAAAAAATATTTGTGGTATATTATATTTCAATAATAGACCTTTGGAATCGGCCAAAAAAAAAAAAAAAACATTTTTTAACCCCGCTCAAAGTTTGTTTACGTTTCAAGGTACGTACGAGTAGAATCCAAAACGCTGCTCATTGTTACACTAAGGTTTATTATTTTTCCATATAGATCACTCTTCTGCAAAGAACACGGCTTTGCCATTGTTACCACCTATAAACGTAAAGAAAAACATTGATCGCATTTCGGTCAGCTAGAATTTGAACGGATTTTAGGCCTTTTTTGCGATTCACACTCGTGTTTCTGATTTATCGTACGTAAAACCCTTAAATTCTCGTAGGGAGCAAACGGTTTGTCCTACAGGGCTCCGTGAGGTCTCTAAAAATTTTTATTATTTAAAAAATTTCATTTACAGAAAATAATTAACCAAAGTTTAATAAAAAATTTTCCGTCCGTCCGCCGTACGCTGCACTTTCCTTAGTTCCCATTGACTGATTTTGACGAAATTTGGTATGTAGGCTCCATTTGGGGTCTAGTTGTGCCCTGAAGATTTTGGTTGATGTAGGTCACTTCTAAGGGTTGAAGTTTTGAAAACGCCCTAGCTCAACAAATTTCTATATAAAGTTAATGTTTTTCCATCAATTTAAGATAGTATAGAATTTTTGGAGACCACCCAGAGCTCTGTAGGACCAACCAATCGCAACCTTTGGAAATTTAAGGGTTAGTCTTAGGATGAATCAGAAACACGAGTGTGAATCGCAAAAGAGGCCTGATGTCCGTTCAAATTTTAGTTTACCAAAATGCGATCATTGTTCGTTTCTTCGAGTTGCGCTCAGATCTGCGTCTTTACCCAGTAATGACATTTCCTAATGAAGGCACCCTCAACTCCCTATTTCTTCGAATTGAGTGTTAAGCGTTTATTTCGTCAAAATGAACTTGATTGTGAAGCAAAAATTTGGTTGGTAGGTGGTGGAAATGGCGAGTGATGTACACAGAAAAATAATAAACCTTTGAAATCGACCAAGAAAAAAAAATTTTAACACGCGGTCAAAATTTGATGGTTTACGTTTCAAGGTACGTAGAATCCAAAAATCGAATAAAAATTTGGCCGTCAGTACGCCGTACGCGGCACTTTTGCCACTTAGCATTGACCGATTTTGATGAAATTTGGTATGTAGGCTTCTTCTGGGGTCTAGTTGTGCCCCGAAGATTTTGGTTGAGGTAGGTCACTTCTAAGGGTTCCAAAATCAATTTTGAAAACGCCCTAACTCAAAAAATTTTGATATAAAGGTATTGTTTTTCCTTCAATTTAAGATTCTATAGAATTTTTAGAATTTTATGAGACTACCCGGAGCTCTGTAGGACAAACCGTTCGCTCACTACGAGAATTTAAAGTTTGGACGTACGATAAATCAGAAACACGAGTGTGAATCGCAAAAGAGGCCTAATCTCCGTTCAAATTAAAGCTGACCGAAATGCGATCGATGTTTTTCTTCATGTTGGATGGTTGGTGGCTTTGCAGACGAGTGATCTATATAGAAAAATAAAAAATAATAAACTATTGTGTAATATTTTGCAGCGTTTTTGGCTAGAGACTCTTAACTAACCCCCCCCCCCCTCCTTCTCACTGGTTCTACCTAAATCATAAACTCGTGAATCTCTGATTTCTCAGTTACTCCAATACCTCACAAGTATTTTTTTAAATATAAATTTGAAAATGGGGTTGGTTCAGAGTGATTTAATACGGATTTGTGAGTGGTTATTTTTTTTCTCCGTTGGGTCTTGTCCCCCTTCAGCCCAGATTAATTCCGTAATAAGGACGCCCAGGTCTCACTGAGGGACGTCCTGAAAAATTGCATTTTGAGCGGGTAAAAAAAGTGCTGCGAGGGAAAAGTTATTGCAAATTTGTTGTAGAATCTATTCCTGAAGTTCATTCTTTATCCCTCAAGAAAAACATTAATGATTTTTCACTAATATAATTTTTATTAATTTTTGCCTTTTGTATCCGACGTAAGATTCAAGTTCCTAAATCTACAGTTAGCTTTATTGTGACAGAAAACCTCAAACGTAATTTCTTGGCACGTCAGTGAAAGTAGCTTCAAACGTTTATGATTTCCATAATCTCCAATCAGCTTATTGAAAGTTTTATTTTTTCCGCAGGAGGGAATATCTTCAGGTGGACGAACAGGACCCGTTTCTGCCGCCGACCGCAGCGTCCCAGGCGATCGCAGCGAGGACGCTCCACAGCCAAGGGTCGTATGGCAGCCCTTTTCCCTTTGCAACTTCGCATGCGCACGCACCCTTCTTAGATACATAGCGCACAACATGCTTTCTGTATCGTAGACTTCCCATAGAGCTGAATCTGATATTTGGTGCGACACTCCAGTTAGTGTGATTTGGTATCGCCTTCTCAATCTAAACGTTGACAGCCCCCTATAAGGAATTGACCCGGGAAAATGAAGAAATTCGTACGACCTTGTGGAGCAAAATTTGTTTAACGTGTGGGCCATGTAGGTGAAAGATGAATATTTTGACTGTGTAGGGTTTATTTTGTAATTATCAACAAAAAAAAGTTTTTAAGCGGAAAAACAAATTAATTGGGAAATTAGCTCTGACTTAATAAGTAGGAAAAATTCAAACCTTCGTTACGAGTCCCTGGCAGCTTCTCGTGCTGAGAAAATGCGTAGGTCTTCGAAGGAACTTCGTGGATGACAAGTCCGAGCCAATATAAGTGGTTTTGGAGGGGGAGACTGCTCTGGTATGGAAAAGAAGGACTTTAGCGAACTCAAAACGAAAACCAAGTTTTCTGCGGGAGGATCTTTTCTGCTATACTATCAACTGATATCAAACGGTGAAGTGAGAGCATGTAGCGACTGGATGCCTGCTCTATCTACTATCTATCGGTTGTCGTTCGAATTATTATTGGGGAGAAGAAGAGTTTCCTCCAGACTGATTACTGATGAGAAAACTGCGGCCTATTCTGTCATTGTCAAATTGAGCACAGTTTCAGTGGATTCTTGAAATACTCAACTGTTGTTGAATGAAATTGTTTCCCTCTTCCACTTAATGGGCTGCAGGGATGTTGAAAAAAACGTACATCACATCCACGAAAAATTATAGATTTAAATGAAAAATTGGTACGCTATAAAAATCATACTTGAAATGCCAAAATGTAATATTTGAGAGAAAAGGAGAGCTCAAAGAGTGTGTGTGTGTGTGTTACTCTTTAGGCGGATACCTTCGGAAACATTCCACCTAAGGCATAGGCAGAGCTTAAGTTGGTTGGGGAGGAGAAACAAAATGTGTGGTGGGGGGTAGCACAACCTTCTTCCTGGAGGTTCTTCTTCTTCATTTTTGGGTCTTTACCACCTTCAATGTGGATCCACCAGTCGTCCGTATGGCAAGAAAGCAGGGATGACTGTCCTGCAGGCATCCACGCTGATTGTGTTACAGCCTCTCAACTGACTGGAGTAGGCTTCGATCCATAACCTGTCGAGGAAGTTCAATAGCTGTTCATTTAACACGTTGGATGCGGATCGCATCTGTCACGCAAATCCTGGGGTCCCTGTGGCGGGCCACATCAATGTCACGCAAACACCTCTCGCTAAAGGTTCAATAATATCTGCTCCTGTTCTTTCGTTCTCGGTTACCGCTCTTTTCTAGCTGTTTATGAAACGAACGGTTTAATCCGGAGCTGAATCGGTCGAGGTTAAAGGTCATGAGCAGTTATGAAAGTGACACCTTATCATTGTGTGCTTCGCAAAAAATAATTTCACCGCCACAGTGGACCAATGCGTTTTTTTCTGCATTCAACGTCTTAAAGTGGTCAGCATCGTTGGTCTATCTCGGGCAAGCCTGCCAACTACATACGAATATACCAATTCAGCAGACTAACTCAAGAAGTTATAATGAAGGCCTTGAAAAGTGAAAACAGATTTTGTCTGTTTCCAATTTTTTCCGATACTGCGCACTGCACACCATTATCAGCAATGAGAGGGAACCACCACTACTTGTTGGATTTGTAGATATTTATCGCACCAAATAATAATAGTGATGGTGTAATTTCGAGTCATTTTCATCCAATAAGACCCAATATGCGAGTTAGGTATTTTATTTTTTTACCTAGTTACTTCAGTCAGTCCCTGTTCTAAAATGGAAATATTTTTCTATAGTTGGCTTAGATAAGCTTACTCTAAATTGAAAGACTGATAAAAATTGAGAAATTACTTTTGATTAAAGACTGAATACTGACTGCGAAAGTTGTCTCCAACTACCTGTCTTTGGTATTTGTGTTGAGGGGTTTACTGTGCCATTAACAATCAATTGAGAGTGAAGAGAGCAATCGAAACCTACCAGTGTGAAATCAGCTATACATTTCAGGCGCGTCTAGACTGACCCGCAACACATCTCGAGTCCTGTGACTGTCTCGTTCAATTTCAACAAAACCTCTCAAATCTATCGTAAAACCAATCTCTTCTACAATTTTTTCTAAGCTGTGACGTAACTGAAGCTCTGAGATATGTTTCTCACATAACTGGTTGGCATTATATTGAAATTTGGTCGATGAAGAAAACTTACGAACGACTGATGTTTGGTAACAGGTGATTTGGTCGAAATTCGGACATTTTCGAACTTAACAAACAAACAGTCAACTTCAAAAAGCTTCAAATTCAGGTATATGTTACAGCAACATATCCTTAAAAACACTACAACTGCAACAAAAGCAACTTTTTGTGAAAAAAAGTCGTCATGGGGGGGCCCACAGCAAATCAAAAACTCAAAACCGAAAACCATTGCCCCCACTCGCCCTATTATATGACTCCAAGAGAGGTCTATCACTGTTACTCTACCAAACCTGGGGACAGTGGTGTGGCTAAGGTAGTTGGGGGGTCGTTATTTGGTTGTGGACTTTGGAACGACCTCTGCGGAGATCGTGGGTTCAGAGCTCATTGCCAGCAGCGTGCGTTTTTTGGCAGCCCTCTCATCGCCCCCTTGTCCCAACCCAGGGCGGTGAGGCAATGGGAAGCCATGAGCCAAATCATCAGAACAAATTCTGATCTTCCCTTTGGAAGACAGCTGATGACGTCCGCGACGCCAAAAATGGCAGTCGGACGAAAATCCAACCTGAAATGGTTGTTTACTTTACGTACTTCAACTTTACTCAACTAAACCGCTTCAAAGTCAGATTCAGCTCTATCAGCTTTGGTGTTTGTTACTCATTGAAATTGTACAGCGTCCATTTTCGCGCTGATTTCGCTCCATCCTTGGACGTGGAATGTTTTGTATTCTTGTTTGTGATTCCAAATAATTTTTTCTATTCATTTAATGTCGAGTCACTTCTTACGAATGTACATTGAATCATCTTTCACCATGTATAATTTGAACTGTCGGTACTTCATGAATCATGCTTGTCATTGAATGCGTGGCATTCATCGCATGAATTCATAACATGCGCCTCAAGGTATATTGGCTTTACTAATACCACCAAAAGCGTTATTTTAAGGCTTATTTCTAGGGTTTTAAGTTTTTTAGAAACCTACTTTTCTTTGTTTTTTGAATTTTGAAACCAATTTTCCCCTCGAGATCTGGCTATATTGGTTAGTAAAAAGTTATTTTATAGTCTTGGCTTGAAGTCTGATGAAAAATTTGTGTTCCTCCGTTCTTGCCATCATTTTACGATCGACGTCCTTTCTTTTGTGCGCCATACTTTTTTCGAAATTGAAGAAAAAGAAAGTGTATTACTGCATACTCTAAAACTAATAGGATAATTTTTTATGCTACTGTTCTCTATTAAGTATAATAATAGTCATGAAAAGTTGAAACTAACGAATCTTGTTGATACGATTATAGTTTTACTGTTTGTTGAACAAACGTCTGCCTTTTTTTTCTAAATTTTGTGTACTACTTGTTGAAGTACCTTTTATTCTATCTAGCATGTTTTATTTTTTTAATTTCATAGTTTTGCATGATGGAGTTTCATTTTATTTTAGTTCCTAGTGTTAGTTGGATTAATTTTCTTTTGTATCCTTTTATTTGAAATTATAATGATTGCGGTTTCTCGATCAATTTATTCGTTTCCTTTCACGAGTGATTGTTTTTGTCGTTTTTTAAAATTTAGGTAAATGATAACGTAGGTTTTTCGCTAAGAGGGGAGTAATTGGGTGGGTGAGTCTACGAGGATCACGCATTGAAGACCTTACTGAAAGATCCTCGTAAGTAATTGATTTGATGAAAATAGTGATGTAAGAGCTTTTGTTTTGTTAGCAAGGATAGTAGTCATACTTCGTTAGACCAAAACCAATCAGTTTCTCAAAATTTGAATTATATCGACCTAGGAAGCGACAAGTTTGTTGTGAAAAAGTAGTATTTATGTGAAAAATACGTCAATAGTGTTCAAAGAGGGAATACAATTTAACGTATAAGTGAATCAATCGGTGAAGCGTTTTTGACTGAATCTTTGAATCCGTATTCTGATTTTGAAGAATGATCTAGGAAGTGTTAGGTCTGACTGTAGTATCGATATGGCCGTGAATGTTGAAATCCGCGTGTCTGGTGTTTTAGTACCTACGTGAGGTTTACGGCCAAATTTCGGGTATAGAGAGCGATGAGGTTGGTGGTTATTGAGGTTCAGTCGATTGAATAAAGGCATAACATCCCAAAACTTTGATTCTTCATAAGGAGGGTGGGAAGTATCATTTACAAAGTATCGCTGGATACTTTATGAAATGTAGTTTCAAAAAAGCTGCGCCACTTACTAATAGATGAGTTTTTTCGCGCCCAAATAAAATCACCTTTTACTTTTGGAAAATATCAATTTTTTTCTTCAAATTTGCTCCATTATTTAACTTACCTTATTATACCAATTGTTATTGAGAATTCATCCCATTGTTTCCAATAATATTTGGAACAGACGGACAAGAGGGATTGTTTGTATTCTCAAAATTTGAATTTTTGAGTAGGTCCAAATTCTTCTTCTTCTGCTTGTGGCCCTGTGTAGTAGGTCTAAATTCTTCTTCTTCTGCTTGTGGAGCTGTTTAGTTGGTCCAAATTATCAATATTCTAACAATTAAATTGGTATTTCAAATTATTATTCAATTAGTAGGGGTATTCATGGTCTGGGAGATTTGACGTCGAATCCTCAAATTTGGAGATTCGACGAGAGCCAATGAGCATCTAACAGTTCTCATCTAACTTCCTTTCATATCTCTATAGTTTCACGGATTTGCTTCCTCCATGATTCAAATCATTCACTTTCAAACGAGAAGACGAATAAGAAGATTATGTTTATAGAGAACGATCAAAACAATTAAACTCCGTTATATTTACCAAATTTTGGAGTTCGAGTGTTTAGCTTTGGAAATGAGAAAATTTCTTATTTGCTTGTCAGTTTTCCGTTGCTTTTCAAAATGACTCGCCCAAAAAGTATTTTTCAAAAAAAAAAAAAATGAAAAGTTCCCTTTGAAGTGGAGAAAAGTTTAGGTGAAATTCAGGCTAATCCCTAAGCTTTGAGAGCTTGCTCATCGGTAAGAAATTGTGGATCCTCAAATAAATTTTGCATGTTAGACAAATACGATGATTTTCAGTCAAATGTTCAATTTAATCTTGTTGACGTTTTCAAGCTAAGCGCAGCATTGAGCCAAAACATCAAATGCAATGTTTGCTGTTCTGAAGTGAACAAGATGTGATCAAATGGGAAGGTTTGGTGAACCGGGAGGTTAACTTAGAGTAGGTTTGTTCCAGCAGGGCCAACCACGGTCGACTGCAGTGAGCACAAAAACCACAGCCTTACGGATCACAGTTGTGTGACCATCACCGTGGTTCAACCACTGCTGGGACACTCAACAGCTAGTTGGTCAAAAATCGCGTTACTTCTGAGTTTGTGAGACTTCGGGTTTCCATACCTGCGTATCGTCGTGCATAATTAATGATGTAAAGTCGAAAACGCGAAAAAAAACTTCGAAGTGAAAAAAAGGCATTTTGAGTGGGTTAAGAAAAAATTGCTGGGAGAAATTTTTTGTAGCTAATTAGTTGTAGAATCGATCCTTGAAGTTTGGTTCATCCAAATGGTAGACACCCTGTATAGGTATGATGTTTCTATGATGTTATAGAAAAGTCACAATTTTAATGAAACTTTATCTTCATGAGGGCGTAAAGAGATTTCAAAGTTTCTTTTGTGAGATCGAGAAATTTGAGGACTTGGTCGGTTAAAGCTTGACAGTTTCTGGAAAAAGTTCTTCCAACATGAGGGTGAAAAAATCCATTACTTAACACATCTACTGTTCAATTTGTACCTATCTCTGATGACTATAAACTCTCAACCAAAAAACCTTGGGAGGTCCTTCCACTAAGGAGCTCGTTTTGAAATGAGAAGGTTAAGGTAGAGGTTTCTTTAGCGTGAGGTTTCCAATCCTCACCGCTTGCGACTGCACTCCTCAAAGCAGTCGGGTTTGGGTCGATCGCGTTCGAGTTGCTGGAACAGCGGTTCAACCGCCAAGTTGGGAAGATTGTAGTGCTGGAACAGTGGTTAGTCGTAATGCGCATGCGCCAGTCGAGTGTGGTCGACCGCAGTCGCCTTGCTGGAACAAACCTAGTTAATTAACTTGAAAATTCATATCTGTTGATATTTGCAGTAGTCAAGACACTGGTCTGAAAATGTTCTCAATTAAGTAGGATCATTGTAGGTAAGAACTATGATGATAAGACTCTGGGTATTCCTTCACTCTCAATGCAGGTGTCCACCCGTGGTAGATGCTGCGGTCCTTCTCTCTGCCTGCCGTCCACACATGGTGGACAAGGCGAAGTTTGAAGAAGCCTTTCAAACATTCAAAAATCAGTATTTCAGCGGTAAAACAGTTTAAAGGTCCCGTGAGTGATTATAACCCTTCAGTCTGTCCAACATAACATGCAAAAACCAACGAAAACATGCGAAAACCACACATGGAGGATGGTGAATAGGAGAGAGTCAAGGGGAAGGTTTTTCGTCTAGGCCGGGGACAGTCCTACTGATTGTTGACACGCGTTGAGAGTGTTAATGGTAAATACCTAAAATTATATCCGTTGTTTGTAACGAAGAGTTTTTCTCAACTGTGGAGTGTGTAGAAGTGTCGGTGTTGCAAGTCAAAGAATTTTCAACATTCTCCAAACATTTTGAAACGTCGACATTATGAGTTTGTTGAAAAGTTGGTCAAGTTTCCCTACTACTCAAGTTTCATAACAAGTAATGGTGTTTCATCCAACATCTGTACATATTCGTATTAGACTGTAGTTTTTTTTCAATTATTCACTAATAAAATTGCAAAAATGAAGTAATGAGTTAATAAGGTTATTTCAAAGGTCGAGATGCCTATTTTTTCATTCGGTATTAAAAGTGGTAGATTATTGAAGAAACTGAACTAAACGCATTCAGGTAAGTGGGCACGCATCATTCAGCTTACCTACTCTTTGTTAATTACCGGTTTTTGTATTTATATTTCTGACTTTTTGTGTCTGTGAGTGCACTGCGGTGTTGAGAACATGCATGCTAATATTGTGATGTCTGTAATTTTACAATTTTAAAAGCTGATTCAATCAGAAAAACTATAGGAATCAAAGAACGTTGTTGCGCTTTTCTATGCTCAAAAAGTTGAGTCAGTATGCAATTAATGTCATTGAAAAATTAAGGTGTGCACTTATTAAAATTAATCTAAAAGTGACGTATTAGCTGCATTGAACTCTGACTGTTGGCCAAAGGAGGTGTAGTGGAGGTTCAGAAATTGCCTTTTCAATGCTGCCAACCACCCAACAAAATCAAAGAAAATATTAGGACGGCTTGAAGGAAAAAATTCTGCAACGTAGAATGAAGAGGATTATTGAAACCATCAAAGGAACACTAGCGCTATAGAGGGATATGAGGAAACCATCATCGTTTTATGATGTCATTACATAGGCCTTAACTTGGAAATTTTCGGACAAGCCAACGATGTCAGTGTTGTGACTAATTTTATTTTTTGATTTGTAAATACTCCCCAAAACAAGGAACCTTTGGTTGAAAATCAGTTGAACTTGCAAATTAAGAGCGTTTGAATCTCAAACTTGTTGTTTCCTACTAAGCAGTCCCCCCCCCCCAAAAATGTCAACCCTCCGTTCTGTTCTCAATTGTGCGGATTTTTAATTCGTGGTGTGCAGAAGTTTGGATGTCCTCCAAGTTTCTTGTTTTCTGTTACCTACATGTGAGTAGGTCTACTGTCTCTCGCTTGGCTTTGTGAGACTACCAACTTGCTTCATTATGAAGGGCGCCATTTGCTTGAGGAAATGTGCGTCATTTTCATGGGGTTTTTGCGTCGTATCAGAGCTCAGCAGTCAGTGGTATCACAGCCAGTGATATCTACTGGCGATTCAAGTGGAAGAAATAGAGTGATTTTATTGCTATTGAGATCAACATTGAATGTTATAATCGCTGGTCGTACAACAGTACAAATTTGAATGCCCACTGAGTTCTCCTTGAATTATCCGTTACTATGGTTCTTAGATACATCCACGAGTACTGTGCATGGATTCTACACGACAGCAGTTTTGGGATAACCTAAATCGGGCCAAGCCTAATGTTGGGTAGGAAATCTGAGCAAATTGCATCCCTTCATGAATTTATATTATTGTAAAAGTGTACAAAATGGCGAAAATAAACATATCTATCTATCTATCTAAATAATCTGTGACATCAACAGAGCCTAGACTGCCCAAGAGGTCCATCTATGACCTCTCTATGGTCCATCTTTATCAAATACCTGAGCTTATCTGTTATCTCTTTTGTCCTATCGTTGTCATTCTTCTCTAGTCAAATCTCTCCAATTAATGATGTTTATGTTTATTTTGTGCATACAAAGATGAAGCGTGAATGTTGTGGTTTTTCAAACATCAGCAAAGTTTGAGTAGACATCAAACCATTGGAGTTAATTTCTCATGAATGTAGGTAACTTAAGCTGGGTTCACATAGGTGCGTGAGGGGGTTCCATAATGCAGGAATGAAGAATTTCACCGAATTTTCTCCCAAAAATCGGGTTGATTTCGGAAAATAAGTCTCCTGTTATTTTCGGGAGACAATAAAAATGTATGATTTCAAAAAATAACCGGGAAAACGGACCTCTTCAACGTGAAGTGGAAACGCTCACTGATTGGGCTGTTCGGATCGCCGTTTCCTTCCAGTGTTGCACGTTGGTATGACGAAATCGTGTTATCCATGAGGAAAGCTATCAAACAAAAACAGGGGAAACCTACTTTTCCCCATCTTGCTTTTTCTATTTTTTCTTCAGTTTTTCGATTTCGAACTTTACTGGTTTTGTGAAATGTTGCATCTGGGGACTAGAAATTTCACAATCTCAGCGCTTCAAGCAGCCGTAAATGAACTATTCCAGGATGACGTCATCCTCCCTGTTTTTTTTAAACGTTCGTATTTTCTACACTGTTTTGTTTATTCGTAAATTAGGAAGTACGGGCTGAAAGTTTGCCTCAGGAGGTTTTTCGAGGCGCTAAATCCGATTTTGGGGTAAAAAATAGGAAATTCCGACATGATTATGCAGAAGTGGACAGTACGTTCTGCGCAGAATTGTTTCCAAATCAGAACAACGATTCGAGTTGTTTTGTCAATAAACGAGACCGAGTCAATTAACTTGTTGTGAACAAATGACAAGAGTTTGTTTTGAAGTTTACCGGAGATTATCGAAGTTTGTCCGTAATGCGTAAAATATCCTATTTTTCAAAACGATACAATCTGCTCCAAAAGTCGACATCCGCAAAGATCAGTCCCGCCCGCTCAATTGGCTTCAGCCAATAGCATCCAATTATGCACTAAAGGGGGGGCTTGGAAGTTTTTGAGTTCTCTCCAAGCCGTGGATCCTCACATTTTTTACTTCATATTTATATCTGAAAAATGTTCAGAATTTTTGGAAAACTCCTCCATGCCGAGATTTTGGTAAATTTACCTTACCGACCTTAAATCCAGGTAAAATAAAAGAAGGGGGGGGGGTTACCAAAATCTCGGCAAAGGAGGAGTTTTATTACTGAGGACCTCATTCCCAATCAATTTGACAGAGAAATGTTTGAAAGCTGAATCTGGGAGCCTGAGAAGCGTTCTGATTGGTGGAGCTCCAGGACTTAGTTAAAGATGAGTGCAACAGATCGCGTTCATGATCGTTTGTTCCCAACCTCATCGCCACAAGTCACCTTGTTTAACACATATTTTTCTCCTTGGTGTGTTACCGGCCGCATCTAAGTAATTAATTTGATAATATTTAGTCATACTCGCGATACTTATGTACCAAAAAATCGAGCGATTTTCAATAATACACTGGGTTTCAAACGTTTCTATGGGTGGCAGTTGTCGATTGAACATTTGAACTACTGGCGATAGGGACAACAACAATTTGGAAAACAACTTGGAAAATACCTTTCACCTCAATTGGTTTTTCCAAGTAATTCTTGCAAATGATGAAACGAACAGTTTTTAATTTCTGGTCATTCGAAAGGATTTGAAAAGAAGCGACATGAAGAGAGTGTGGCCTCCCCCCACCACTTCAGTTTCCGTAGTTCTTTAGATGAAAGTGCTTGCACACCATTTTAACATTAGCTTTCTCCTCTGTTAACTTGCCTCCAGTACTCTGTGGGTCGATCATAATTTTTGTTATTCTCCCAATGGTAACCATTGGCGCCCGAGCGGAGGTTACATGAACTAATGCTGCTGATTCGGTTAAGACGTTCGTTATTTCAAGCATTCAACTAGGAAGCAGTAGAAGACGAAGGATATTTCAAGGAGAACTCACTTTTAGCCACCTAGTTGACTGCCTAAGCAATGGACCAGTGACGTTACCAATAACCTGGGGATTTCCCAATCCGGTTCTTTCTGGAACCTGTGAATTCACCTTTCCTCGTGAAAATGGCACCTTTCATATATAGGTACTTCTTGTCGGATCTACTACAGATATTGTTGTGTGTTGTGAATAGATACTACTCGAAAAAATAATCCCCGTCTCCTGTGGTCTTTTGTGTAATTGATCAACGTTCTTGTTCATAACAGGGGCCTCCACGGAGCAGGACCTGGGGGTATCTGTGATAGGGGCGGAGTTAGCCAGTACGCGACTCTGAACCGCAAGTTCCGGACACTCGAGCACCCACCCGGGCCGCGCCGCAGTGAGATCGGTGAGTATCATTGCGGCGTCGTTTCAGTCATAGATAACCAGGTGCCAGATGTTAGCCAGTATGCGACGGTAAACAGGAAGTTCCGGACGATCGACCATTCCTTGGCAGCCAGAAGGAGCGAAAACGGTGAGTACACACACAAACAAACACCACTCTGAATTCTTTTTCGTTTTCTCGGGTTTTTGTGTGTTTCATTGATTTGAATTCAAGTTCTTCATTTTTTTTGCCTATTTTGGTGTGATGTTCAAAACTCCCCTCCAATAAAGCTTGATCCAGAATCAAGTGTAGGATTTTTCAGAAAAACTGTTCTAAATACCTAAGCTCTTAGTAATTTGCAGATACCTGTAGGTCTTAAGTTTGGGCAGTAGGGAGCCACTGGCCTTGTTTCACTGGTTCGCCACTTCGTGATATCTTGGGGGTAGCATTGCTTTGGGGCGAAGTGGGGGTTATTCAATGTGTCTTCTCTTGTTCAAATCAAATTTTTTTCTATCAGTGGAGGTGTTGCAGATGGAAATATTACTAAAATACATATATTGTCCGTCCAAAGGTGTTTTGAACACAACTTCTTCATTGTTGACTCCCAGTAGCAGTGTCTGGTTGGTACATAATTATTGTATCTACCTAGTATTTAGAAGGACATGGGTGGTTCCTAACCAGATAAAAACGTGGGTATTGTGACCCAACTGTGCAAAAAGTTAGTGGCCGCACTGGGTACAGGGGTCCTCTCATGGTGCCACCCAAATGACTACAAACTTTCCAGAGGGCTATACAGGGTGTAACACGAGTGGTTCACAACCTTGCTCCCACGTGTTCTACAACTAATTTCCGACAAAAAGTACCTTTTGATGTTTCTTTGTATCCCCAATCAAAATGTATTTTCTTTCGTGTTTTTGATCTTTGCTCAATAAATCTACCATAACTCCCTCAATTCAAGAGTTAGCTCAAATCTAAAAAATCCGTTGGAAAGAGCGTTAAATTTAACCATGGTAACCATATCAATGGGGTATTTCGGTCAATTTTTTTTATTTTTTATTTCAAAAGAGTATGGTTCAGGAATAACGGTAATCAGGTCTGTTCGTCGAGAAAATGTTTTTAAAAAATCAGAGAAGCTAAGGAAAGTTGAAGATTTGAATGGTGTGACGTAGCTAGCCAATCGTGACGTAGCTAGCCAACTGTCTTTGAAAAAGTATCCATGCACGGAAACCCTTGAAAGACCTCTTGGATACTACAAAATAGTACTCACACACGTGCGCGGCGTAGTCCTTGCCTAGTGTGTGTGCATTTATAACGGCCCGCCTTTTTCTAACGTGTGATCTCTCTAATTAATTTTTCTACCACATGTTATAGTATCATTGGGCTAAGAAAAGAAAGAAAGAAAGAAAGAAAGAAAGAAAGAAAAGAAAGATGGGCTTAAAGTTGTAGTATATAGGTTTTCAAGGGTGCTGAATCCAAATTTGAGGTCAAAAACCTGAATTTCTGACCCACCGAAATACCCCATTCTTGACGTTGAATGGGGAATTTGCCTCACATTTTTTTTTTTTTTTTTTTTCGAATGAGGGTTTATTTTTATGGAATAAAACCATAGTGAGATGCTCGAAAACGCATCCAAAAAATTTAGAGAATTTAAGGAAGAAGGAAATTTTAAATGTGGTGGCAATGTGTAAGAGGCAGCCATGTTTGAAACGTGACGGATATTCTACCAATCTGACTTCAAAGGAGGTTCTGTGGCGCTTACCACAGAAGCGGAACATACGCGAACTTTTACTTTCCGAGTAGTGCGCACAAGAGTGCGCCACGAACTGGCAGGAAGAACCCAGACACCAAATTGACCAAAAGAAACAGTATTACTCACTTTTTACAATACGAATCTATCTACTAGTTTATCAAGCATTATTATTCTTCATCTTCTCTTATTTAGTTTCAAGATTTGAATCACATTATTCGAGTAGCCATTTCACTGGATCGTTTTGTGTGGCGTGCTAGAACTCTGTCTGTTGTCCTTGCTTTCGCGTCGTTTTTTTTTTTTTTTTTTCGTATGACGTCAACAATACTCCTCGATTTTCGCGGTGTTTTGTAACAGAGGTTCACTTGTTTAGTCATTTTCTCCTACGGTAATTTTTTTCCGTTGGTTATTCCTAGTGTTAAACGTTATTCTAGGGCCCTATAATAGGATTTGCCTTGAAATTCCAGAATCTAAAATTGAGGCAAATTCCCCATTGTGAAACTTTCCTAAAAAGTGCGCCAAAATCTCAGCTTTCCAACGGTGTAATCAAAAAATATTTCACAATCGAATTTAAGGGAGAAATTTTGGTTTGAACGCGAAAAACCGTGCATTTTCTTCTCAGAAATTTCTTCCTTAAATTCTTTCTGCCAGTTTGCTGTGCACTCTTGTGTTCGATCACGTAAGCTTATAGTTTCATGTACGCTATTAGAGGTAGCACTGCTGTCATAAGGGGCATCTCGTCACAACATGGCTGCCCCCATATTCAGATTGCCACTACATTTAAAATTTCCATATTCCTTAAATTCTCTAAATTTGTTGGATGCGTTTTCGAGCAGCACACTATGGTTTTCTTTCTATATCAGTGAACCCTCTTTCGAAAAAAAATTGAAAAAATATGAGGCAAATTTCCCATTTGAGTTATTTAGAAACCACGTCACACTGATTGCTGAGAGCCATGGTTAGGCGATCTTGTGAAATCCTGAACATTTCGTTGTTGAGCATGAAGCCCTCCTTCAGTTCCAATTTCCATCACGACCAACGCCAAACCTACGTCACACACCATCCATAGAAATATGGAGTTCCAACTTGTAAAAATCCTCTACTGAAAAAAAACTTTAGTTTTCTCGTTATTTGTGTTTATTGTTTGTCGTTTTCAAACCCTTTACGTGAAAAACCTACACATAAATCGACCGGATTTTGTTCATCTACACTGAATCTTCATCTTTCTCTACATGATTGACCAAGTAAACAGCTTTCTTGCACTTTGGAGGCGCCCGCCGATTCAACTACGGTTGCTAACAGGCTCCCTCAGTGCTTCAAAATAGGTACATCCACAAATTTCTCTTTTATGACTCAAAATCTTTTTTTATGAGTAACTTTTCAATATTTTAAAATTTTACTAACCAGATTTTTTTTTTCAACCACTGATGTAATGTTAGATTGTGGTAAATTGTATTTGTAGGTACAAACTTTATGACTTGGGTACATAATTTTTGTTGGGAGGTGAAGGTATATTGTGTAGTTTTGACTTTTCCCCCTCAGTAAATCATTTCTAACTTATGTAGGTAGATGTAGACCTATTTTGTCCTAGTTTCGAGTTAGAAAGTGATTGTGACATTTTCGACGCAGAATCTTGTGATTAAAATCCAATAGCATGCGTTAATGTGATTCAGTACTAAGTAGTGTTATGAACATGAGTGTTTAGTTTGTCTTTATATTGTAGGTATTTGTTGATTACTTCTTTATTCCGTACTAATTCGATTTAGGAGATATATTGTATATTTATAACTATAAACCAATATAGGGTTCTTCAACACTGCGACCCGCCCATTTTCGAAGTGAGACTTGACCGAACAAACCAACCAACTTAACTAAAAAGTTTTGGAATTTCTCAGACTTTTTTCAAAACCACCGTAGACGCGAAGTAGACACTCTTTTTGTTGTCGTGGGACGACAAGTTTTTCTTTGAAAACATTGTACGTGGGGTATCCACAAAATAACTTCCGTTTTTTACATGGAACATGTTGTATAGGGTAACTACTCGAAAAACGTTACGCTGGAGGGGGACGTGGAAGAGGGACACGTGACAGTCACGCGCCTTTTCGACACAGTGGTTTTCAAGGCACGATGCGCCGAGCTTTTCAATGCATTTTATATATGTTGCTAGGGATAATATAACTTTTGTAAACCTACCTACTACTAAAGATTCTGCACTAAATTTGGCTAAACCATGTTCCATGTGTTTATCATTTATGCTGTAGGCTTTAAGTAGATAGCATCTGGGGGGTCAGGGAGGCTTGCCACAAAACGTCGAGTTTTTATTAAAAAATGTACGGGTATTGTTCTGCATAATGTCTATTATCTATATACATAAAACGCCAACTGTATGTACGTACGTATGCACGGAGGGGTCGTGGGAGTGGGGAGAGTCAGCGGAATCGGAGACGGGAGGAGTCAGAGGGAGTGGGTGGAGGAGAGAGTCGGAGGAATCGTTTTTGCCTACTTTTAGTAGGCTTTTCAGCTAGTATTCCTATAAAATCACAGCTTTATTTTTCTTCGAAATGCAGCTTTTTTGGGGTCTCCCAATATCTGGTAGCATCAATTCTTTAGGTAGATAATCAACAAAATCCCTTGTTGGTCCCAGAATCACTAGCTATGATTTTTCTTGTTTACTTCACAGTTTTGAATTATTCACAGCTGGGGAGGAGGGATGTTGCATTGACTGCCTTTTGTTTTTTGAGGTGTAGTGGACCACCCTGGTTTTGTCTCTCGTAACAATTGACTTGAACTTTTCATCCCCTCTCCTCTCTGTGGAGGTCTCAAAGTACATGAGCTGCAGCCAGTCGTTTTGCCTTGTGCTTGGGTGTCCATGTAGAGGCTGCCTTTTTCATGGAGGGGGTAGTCAGGCAGCTGCCATTCCTACAGCATCCTGGCTCATGGAAGTAGATGAAGAGTCTTCAGAGTCCCAGGTGGAAGGAAGGGTGAGATGGTAGTTAGGCGACAGTGCTGTCACTTACAAAGCGTCCTGGTCCTGGCTCAGAAGTAGATGAAGAGTCTTCAGAGTCCCAGGTGGAAGGCAGGGTGAGATGGTAGTTAGGCGACAGTGCTGTTACTTACAAAGCCTCCTGGTCCTGGCTCAGAAGTATATGAAAAGTCTTCAGAGTCCCAGGTGGCAGGCAGGGTGAGATGGTAGTTAAGCAACAGTGCTGCCACTTACAAAGCCTCCTGGTCCTGGCTCAGAAGTAGATGAAGAGTCTTCAGAGTCCCAGGTGGAAGGCAGGGTGAGATGGTATTAAGCGACAGTGCTGTCACTTAAAAAGCCTCCTGGTCCTGGCTCAGAAGTAGATGAAAAGTCTTCAGAGTCCCAGGTGGAAGGCAGGGTGAGATGGTAGTCAAGCGACAGTTCTGCCTGCCAGTTACGCATCCTCCTGGCTCAGGAAGTGGATGAAATGTTTTCCGAGTCCCAGGTGGCAGGCAGGGTGAGAGTTCGCCACTTCTACCTTTTGTGATGCCTAATAGGAGGGCTTTGTGCCCAGCCTTACTCAACTGCCAGCTCATCTAGCTATGCCTGTTACCAGGATTTACATTACTGCTGGGGATGTTGTAGGTACCACTATTTTAACTGACGAACAACTATAAATTACCCCCAGTTTTTTTTCTAAACGTTCTTAAGACCACCTGTTAGCTAAATAGCCCCTATTTATAATTTTTAGTTTTTCTAGTATGAAAACGAAGAGTCTAATGATGATTCCATATCATTCTTGTTTTCCCGACTTGGTTTGCAGATGAGAATTCTCACTTCGAAAATGGCAGCAGTGCTAAGGAACACCAGCTCTATCTAGTGATTATGGTCTCAGGTCTCCCTTTATTAAAAAATTATTTTCTTATTTTCTTCAAATATGGTATCATGGGTTCAACTGAAATAAAAGGGGGTTGTTAGCGTATTTCACGGTTGTTTTACAAAAATTAGGAGTTTTGACAATCTTGAGATTCCACAAGGCAATATCTTGGGACCTGTCTTGTACTGAAAGGTAAGAATCACCTTTTCTTATAGACTGCCTGTGCATTGGATGTTGTTGGAAGACCTCAATTTTCAATTGTCTGCAGTTCATTGTCCAGTTTGGCTTTTTGGGGTGGTCTGTGCATGAAATCATCGAGGGCCATTCGGTTGTACCTGTTCCTAATGAGTTGCCGTCAAGTTGGCAGAAATTCAATAATTCAATGTTTCGGTCATTCAAATCATCCTTGAAGCCGCGAGCGCTCTTCACAATTTGTTCATTGATTTTAAAGAACTGCTATTGATGCGATTTTGGTGTAGTACATCACCAATTTATAAATGGGGTTAAATGCCACTCTGAAATCATAGTATCTGTTGACATCCTCGTCTTTGACACGTTGAGGTTGCATGTGATGCTCTCAGTATCTCTGTGTCTAGTTGTTTTCACTCGAATTCCATATTTCGGCCCCATCGAAATCATAGCTAGCCCATCTTCTTGTCATCTCCCTGCTTGTATGATGCAGACATACCTACCTACTGACTGTCTCCAACGTTTTTCACTGTTCTTTTTCTGATGTCTATTCTTCATTTTCTACTCTACCCTCATTCTGTGTTTACATTCTGAACAAGTACTTTTTTTCAATCCAATTCAACATTTAATACAGTTTAAGCTTGGAAATTATTCTTTCTGTTCGGTTTTAATAATTGCGTTAGTAGGTACATATATATGGGTTTAAATTTGCATTGGTCCTTTGCTTCGTGTGGAAGTGATGTTATTTGTCTTCAGTTTGAATGAGTACCTTGGTGCGTAGATAACGAAAATCCTTTTAAGAGTAAATTTCTGATGCCCTGACTGCAAAGCTGGGCTGAGTACCTAGCCAATTCAAATGCCTTTGAATCATCTATGCTTTAAATACAATTATCTCATCATGTACCTCAAGAACGATTGAAAGAGGTTTTCCTTCCCGTTGAAATTTGGATTAGTGTATGGTTTTTGAACTGAAATTCTTGATTCACAAAACCAAAATGAAGTAAAGCTCTTGTATGAGAGGTTCTCTGTAGATCTGGCGCTGACAAGATACAGCATCGATCCAAAGTATTTTTTATAAGTACTTTGCGTATCCTCGATACGTCGCACTGGATTGCCTCTCAGCGCCGTATCGATGTAGTAAATTCCCACGCTGGATTGGGATATCCTGCAGTACTTGGACTGTGCCAGATCAACTAGGAACTCTCTAATGTCAAGGACCTTTCTGATGATGGATTATTAGGTTCGTTCCAAAGAAGGTTTGCAGTTGGAAAAATATGTTTATTAGATCAAAATACCATGATTGAGAGCCAATCCATTAAGGATTACGCAAGCAAACAGAAAAACCTCGCAGTGCCTGAGGGAGTGGAAGGAAGTCGCTACTCGGGAGCCCCTGGAGAGGTAGACACGTCCATCATCCCTTCCTGAGTACCTGTTGCAATGCATCACAGGTCAGTGGTGGAGCTGGTTAACAGAGTAAACAACCGTTTCAGGTTGGATTTTCGTCAGACTGCCATTCCTGGCATTGCAGACGTTATCAGCTGTCTTCCAAAGGGGAGATCAGAATTTGTTCTGATGATTTCGCTCATGGCTTCCCATTGACTCACCACCCTGGGTTGGGACAAGGGGGCGATGAGAGCCCTGGCCGCCAAAAAACGCACGCTGCCGGCGAAGAGACTTGAACCCACGATCCCCGCAGAGGTCGATCCAAAGTTCACCGCCAAACAACGACGCCCCAACGACCATAGCTACACCACTGTCCCCAGCTTGCATGCTGAGTGACATTCTTAAAGGAAATTCTCACTCTCCCCCTTGACGCCTCCAAGATCCTTGCCCATAGAGTAGATCATGCTCAACCATGACCATCAAGATTCCAACTGCTGGTGACTCTTTGACCTGTGCTAGTTGCTTGAGGCTTTCCCTTCCAATGGTACTGGTAATTGGAATGAGGAATTTTCCAGGTATTTCTGCTTTCCCCAGATGCCGTCTAGATCACTTCTCAAAATCTATTATAACATTTCCTGAGTTTCAGAATGATTCATTGCTCTCTTGACTTCTCGGATCATCAAGAAAAAAATACTGGATCCAAATCCACAATTAATAAAATGATGCAGTAGTTTAAATTTTCAGCTACGAAGAATGAAGGTTGATTGGGATTAAGTCGGTGAGGGGAAGTGAACAATAGGGGATCAGTTTTGGAATGAGCAGGTTATGCTAGAGGTTTCCCATTCGACGGTACCTAGGAACTCCTTGGGGTTGTCAACTTCTTATCTGCAGTTCATCCGGGGTTAACAGCCATTAGTGAAGCTGTGCATGCACTGTTCGCTTTCTGTTCGACCGCAGTTCCTCTTGGAACGAACCTTTTATGATATAAAACAACGCCACGTAATCGTTTAGTTTAAAAATCGAAGCGTTTATTTGCTTTCTAAATACATTTTACCGAATCGTATTGTTTTTTAAAACCTAGCAACAGTATTATTCAAGGAACCACGTTTGGTCATAATAATTGGCCATTTCTCCCACTCGAACCTCCTAGGTATTACATGACAATAGCTACTCTCTTGTGCTAGGTAGGTGATCAGCAGTCATTTATTAACCTGCTTACTTGTTAGGCACATATTGCTGTATATATGTTTTCAAGTATTTGATGTTATGAATCTCATAAACCTTCTTTGCACAGGGATGACAGGCCGAAGGAATGAACCCGGCAACTCCTACACACTCGGCAGCAGGAGCAAGAACAGGATGGAAGGGCCCGGCCAGTACAGCACGCTCAGCAAGAAATGCAAGACCCTCGAGTCCTCAGATTTCTACTGAGTGGTGCCGAACGGAACTAGAGAGGACCCGGAACCTGGCTACGCCATAACCGACCTCTAAAGATTTCGTTCGGCACCAAGGCATCACACATTTTGGTTTAATTCAATTCTAATTGAGTTGGAAGTGTTGAGAGCGTGACAAGTTGATATTGTCATTTTGAAGGAGGATAGGGAACCATCAAGGTTTGAAATGTCTGAAAGATGTGGATACGTTTGTGTAATTTTTCAGTGATTCGTTAATACCACCCCTTAATTTTTAAGGTAAATGCCTACTTTTTTTGGTAGGTACTTGAATATCGTGAATAGCTGTCAACATGTTGAGGTATGCATTAGGCGATGGACACAGACGCTGGGGAATTGATTTGAAACGTGGATTCCTTAGAACGACTGAGTTTGAATTGAGGGATTCAGTCGTACACTTTGATGTGATGAACTATATCTAAGCAGGGCTATTGTTCAAGTGATTCATGTTGATTGACAGTAGACCATCTTACGTACTACAGCAAAGTGCAAGGCTGAGGCTGAGAAATGACTTCCAGGGTTGTTTTCACCGAAGAAGTTGGGCTTCTTAGGAAGGAGTACTCCAGAACCTGAACCTATTTGGAGTGAAAGAACGAGCTTGTAGTAAAACTGTCTGCCCTCAATGGGAAATTGGGCATACAGGAGGGTTGGGTGGTTTCCTGGACAGTTCTGGTAGGAGTATATTTACTTACATCGAGCTCCTATAAGATCCAGCTAGGACAGTTAGCTACAGCCATAGGCGGTGGGAAGTAGTTTTGAAGTAGCTGAGAGGAACTGATAATGACTAACTGATGGCGTCAGGGCCCAAATGTTCAACTCCAACAAAATTCATAGTTGATAGGAAGAAGTGCTCAAGGAGTGTCAGGTTGATTCTGAACAACTAGCACAACCTGTCTCAAGATCGAATTTAAAACAATTAGGTGGTTGTTATGGGGCATATAATGACGAAGTTGAAGAAGTTTTTATTACTGATAACGTCGATGAAAAGTAAATTCGAAGCACATGCATTTTCATTGAGGCAGGTTTGATCCGCCTTGAAATTTTAGATCAAAGACCTAAAAGTGGAGGAGAAACAACAGTGAGATATAAATTTACCTTCCAATTCCGACTGATTCTAAAATAACGCACAAAGAACAAACGAGTCTTGAAGTTCCATATCGATGATGTTACAACAACATGTCCTATCAAGTTTGGGGCAACTTTTCAGGAGACACAAAAAACTGTTTACAACGTAACCTATATTCTTCATACGTAGTGTTGCTCTATCACTATTTTCGGCGGTTTCAAGGCTACCAACCGAATTTTTAATAATACCGATCGATTCCCCACGAAAATACGAATCCAGTGGTATGAAAAACTCAATATGCCCATATATGGTCATAAGACATGTTGCCGTAACATCGTCGATATGTTAGTGAAACTTTATGATGTGACTGATCCTCTTCTCTGACAAACCAGGGATTTGTGACGAATGTGGAAGTCTCACTGGAAAGAGAGCACCTTTTTTCTTTGTTTTCTGTGCAATAGCGTTTGAAAAATAACCCCAGTTAGTTCTCCACAGTGTACATTAGCCTCCAGCAACATCCCCTAGACTAGTCAACAAGTAGTACGGAACGCCTTCACACCGTCCAACCTGTTCAGATCTCTTCCATGTTGACAGCTATTAACTTCTTAAGTTGCTTTTAATCAATAATTTATTCCATACTTACGATTACCTCAATAGAGTTTCTGATGCCTAAAAATAACTGTTATCCAAACTACATACTAATTAGCTGGCTCTTTCCCAATCCATCTATGTTGAGCGTAGAACTACATTCCAATATAATTGTACCCGTAAGTTGATGATAGTCAGTGAGACAATTTTATTGGTTGTAACTATAGATAGGATAATTCTTGTTCTGGAGAAGAAACTCCTCCGCAACATATTATTGGTTGAATCATATATTATAAAACAAAAAGTTCAACCGCCCATTGTACTATATAGGTAGGTACCGTTATTTATTTTTTTATTTGTTGTAAAATACGAAGTTTTTATAAATGGCGGGTGTAAAGTAGAAATCAAATTTTTAAGTTGCCAAACATCCATTTTCTTTTGTAACCGCACGAATTGACCTCACACATTTCGAGTTTCAATCAGATTGAAGGAAATGGCCGACTTATTTGAGTGTAAGGAGGAAGTATTGCACGTTGTGACGGCTATTGAGACGCTCATTGTGTGAGGGATTTATGATGATGAAAAGGAGCGCAGATTATTATTGCAATTCCATTTCTCGCTGTGTTGTATTTACGGAGTAAAGATTTCATTTTGTTTTTAATTTGAACTATTCGTCTGAATTATTTATTATGTAGTTGTAAAATTGTACATGCCAACGTTGTACTCGTGAACGATTCTTTTAAAACGATGGTTTGAATACTTAAGGGGGTGCTGGATGACTCGACACGATCTCTTGATTACTCATTGATGATTATACGAGGTTTGGTTCAAAAGTAAGTAATGACGATTTGGCACAGGATTTGTCAGAGGCTGAAGGTTTGGGCGTCGTTGAAATGGGGACAAATAAAATAAATGGTTGCCAACTGCGGTGTAAAAAACACAGTGAAAGTTAGCTCCCACTCGATGCTCCCCCTATGAGGTAGATACTGAATGAAGGTTCTGGGTGTTGCTGAAAGTAACTCTCTATTCTCCTTGTTGCTCTCTAATATTGACTTTGGTCAATCAAAACTGCTAGGATGAACTTTGGATGGTTATGATCAGTGCACAGTTCCAGATGAACAAATGCAGCGAATGAAAACCTTTTTTTGTGTTGCGACGTTACAATGACTTTAGGAGATCCAACATTAGTATTGAAGATAAACTGAAGAAAGAGGTGGAGTTGAAGGGTGAGGGCAGATAATGGGATGAAAAAAATTGACCTCAAGACACCAAAAATGTTTGAATCGTGTGACCAACCAGTAAGTAGGTAAGTAAAGTAAACAACCATCTTAGGTTGAATTTTTGTCCAACCGCCATTCCTGGCATCGCGGACGTCATTCCAAACAGCTGTCTTCCAAAGGAAACATCAGTATTGGTTCCGATGATTTCTCTCATGGCTACTTCATACCTCACTCTTAAGTAAAGCAGGGTTCACCTACGGCCCGACCTGAAGAATTATCAAAACTTGAGGTACTACCCTCGAGCAGTCATCAATCGATAGGCCTTAACTTCGATGATGTCACAGAAACCAGTTCATTAAACCAGCTAACGGCCGTTAGTTATATGCCAAATAGTACAACTATATTGAGGTCCTTGGATCTCCTTCGTGTTTCTGCTCCAACTTCTATCAGCTTCTCTCATAGACTGGTTGGTTTTATTTAGTATGTATTATTGGCTAAGACAATATACAGTAGAGGTGTTTTTGTTAGAAAAGTTTGTCAGAGAGAAATTGGTAATTACAGATCAGGGAGAGCCCAAAGTTCTTAAGCCTGGTGGCTTATTGTGCTTCCAGTCAAAGAGTCTCAGCCAACCACTCACCATCCTGACTCACCGCCTGACTTCCTTGTGACTTAGCCATAGCAGCTTTTCTGAGGCGCCAGGTTAGGTTTGGCCACCAATACGCTCACTTAGAGCATGAGGATTGAGAGGAGGAGTAGTTACGTAGTAGTTAGTAGGAGTAGTAACCCACTTATTTATGGTCGGCCTGAAGGAGGATTTTTTTTTCCTTAGCAGCCAGTACACCCTGGGCTGAGGGACTTTATTCTACATGCTCCCATTTACATGACTACATGTATTTCACTATTACAAATTATCAATAGGTATCACAGCAAATCGAAGTCCATACTATTGATGAATGTGGAGAAAGGCTCGAGAAATCTCCCGACCAACACTCGCGCATCAGGAGGCCACAGCTCACCCGTCAGCATCACTTTCCGAATGAGCCTACTTAGCTCCTGCTCAAACAACTGGCAGCTATTGATGAGGTGGTCCCATGTCTGCTCGCTCACTCCATCACATCCGCAAAAAGGGTCCTCGGTCTGACCGAAACGGAAGAGCGAGACCTTATTGCTTCCATGGCCAGTCAGGGCCTGGGTCATTTTGCATGATATTTGAAGCTCAGACTTACTTCTCGCAGAAATACTTGGGTAGAAATTCCAAGTATGCCGCCCCTTCTGGCTCAAGTCTGACTCAATAAGGAGGATTCGGGAATGCCGAGTCAGTGAGCCTATTCTGGCCAGAGCGTCTGTGTTCTCTTCTCCTGTTACTTCACTCTTTTCCTGTCCTGCCACCTACACCAAGGAGACTCTATTGTGTTGTAGTCTGGTAACAGGCCCACAATGTGAGTCAATGGAGGAACCGGCTAAAGCCTTGATGGCAGCCTGGGTGTCTGAGAGAATGCGGACCCGCACCCCTTGTTGTCTTCTTCGCAGACTTCAGTTGCAAGTACTTCAGCCTTAAAAGCCAAAACTACTCTCAGTGGAGCAGAGCAGCACCTTCTG
The DNA here is from genome assembly GCA_009739505.2 of Apolygus lucorum. Classification (NCBI taxonomy): domain Eukaryota; kingdom Metazoa; phylum Arthropoda; class Insecta; order Hemiptera; family Miridae; genus Apolygus; species Apolygus lucorum. The sequence continues at coordinate 31,491,068 of CM019171.2, read as the reverse complement.
CGATTTGCCCCTTAGATTCCAATCCCTGCACCACTCCCCATTTTGGACAGCATTGAGAAACTCCCGTTATGCTATTTCGTTGCGATCGATATGAAGGGGGTGTTTCTCAGCGAGAGTAACATCAGAATAGGGCAGAGTAAAACATGTAAGAGGTTCCAAATATAGCGTAAGGTGAGAGAGTTAGGTTAGCAGCCTTGGTGGCATCTTTATTTTCCATTATATTTTCACGCAAATGGAGTGAATTTTGAGATCTGTCGGGGTGCCTATTGACTCCGAAGTCCCGCACTCCCTTAAATCGATCGATTTCGAATTCTATAGAAGCCCGTTCTCGAATCTCATATTACGGGATTTTGACGCAAATTCCCCGCATAACTTCCGGTCGAATTTTATCGTACTATCATAGATTTGAAATGTTTTTCGTTGTCTTTTTCGAAAGAAATAACTACGCCAATATCGCTGATATTCGTTTTGATCTAGTCCCTATAAAGCAATTGGCCTACCATTTCTCATCGAAAATTTATGGGTTTTCATGAACATTCATTTGTAAACCAATTTGTAATAAAATGGCCTTGTAAGTCATAAAGAATCGTATATTTTGTAAATAGGGAGACATATGAAGAATAACGCGTTTAGTATTTCTTTACATTACCAATTTATCCAAATTATATATTTATTAATCATTGTAGATTTTTGGAAATTTCTTTGTACCCTTTTTTTGTGTAAATAGTTGTGTTCAAAATTTTCAACAATTTTCTTGTTAATATCTTAATTATAATAATCATTATGTATAAAATTTTCGAATGGGATGAACATTAAATATTTGGAAAATGAAGAGCGTTCTTTCTATGTTTGAAAATTTAATATTTGCCAAAGTTTACACTGTAACATTGAATATGAGGTAGGAATGAAAGAACGTATAAGGTGAAACAAATTATCGACATATTCCCGTATCAAACCATTTTTATATTATGTAGCTAACCTTGGAGAATCAGAATCAAACGAGATGTACATAATGTGGCGTAATGTAACAAGGGTCGTAGATGAACCTACTGGTAGCGTATTTTATAGAATTTAAACCGCAATGTTATTCGACTAGAAGTTTTTCTGTGATGTGTCATTAATTTAAAAATTGTATAAAAAAGTGAACAAGAAAAATGAAAACAGCGCAAGATAAAAAAACATGAACATAATGGTGTCGCTTAGTGTGAAATTGTATAATTTCGTTTTAATTTCATAGAAGTAAAAGAGAAATTGAAACTTTCTTGTAAGTCAATTGGGAAGATATTTTTACAACTTTTTTTATTCCAGCGGTTTTTATAGAGAATTTTTTGAAAGCTCAGTTCATAATGACATTTTAAGAGTAAAATTAATATCTTTATACCTCAAGTGATCTCGAGGTGCCAAAAAATCGAAGTTTTTAAAGTTTTGTCCGGAATTGTGAATAAAAAATATAAAAAAAATACAAGGTAGCTATTTTGATTTGTTAGGGATTTTTCCAGAATGTTGTCGATTGGGAGGGAAATGATATTAGTTGACGAAATATTGCCTGAACTTGAAGTTTTTCATCGGGATGAACCATGGCTGGCTTTGGTGGAAAGCCTGTGCACAATTTGGCAACCCTGTTGTCTCTATCCAGATCAGGCAGGTCTAAGTGCACAATTTGGCAACCCTGTTGTCTGTATCCAGACCAGGCAGGTCTCAGTGCACAATTTGGCAACCCTGTTGTTTCTATCCAGATCAGGCAGGTCTCGGTGCACAATTTGGCAACCCTGTTGTCTCTATCCAGATCAGGCAGGTCTCGGTGCACAATTTGGCAATCCTGTTGTCTCTATCCAGATCTGGCAGGTCTTGGCGCACAGTTTGGCAGCAAAGCTCATTCCTTCCAATTCAGGCTGGTCTCAATGCACAATTTGGCAACAAAGCACGTTCATTCCAATTCAGGCAGGTTGTGGGGCAGAATTCGACTTTCTGATATAAACCAATGTCTTTATCTGTCAACCTATATCTTGTCAATGGTTCTTTCAAGATATTTAATACACAAAACTTGGGAACCTTGGTCGGCAGTTAATTTATTAAATCTGAAATGGATTCTGAAAATTACAACTTAGGGCCGGTTTGACTGAATTAAAATTACATCCACAGATCAGGAGTATGACTTATACTAAAATATTTTCATCTGTGGTTTAACCAAAGGTAACTCGTTTTTGATATAATGATAGCTTTTGATTGTGGTTTAAATTGAGGTGGTTTAAATTGTGATAACGCCCTCCTTAATCTCAGTCGACGATCAATTCAGTTAATCCGGTAGTGAAACTGGCCCCTAGAGACGCTATAAATACTAAAACCCCTTACTACATTCTAATAATTATGCGGAAAGTACAAAGTATTTCAAGTCTCATGATTTATGAAAAATTAACTAAATGAGAGAATTTAATAACAATTTAAACCAACGTTGGGTCATTTTATGATGATATTGAAGCCACAAATACTTGTTTCCAAGGTCGAAAATACTCCAAATCTATGTAAAACATACTTTTCGATATATCGGTACCAATATTATAGAAATACACTTAAATCTGTGTGGAAAATTCGTAACAGCCTCATAGGCAGTATTGTAGGCCTCAAGTACAACGTTGGTAATTCTCACTTGTATTGCTCCTATAATGAAGGTTTTGCTCTTGCGATGTTGCCAATTCTCACTTGTATTGCTCCTATAGCCTAGGGCTATAATGAAGGCCTTGCAAGCAATGTTGCCAATTCTCACTTGTATTGCTCCTATAGCGTAGGCCTGTACTGAAGGCCTGAGGTGCTTCATTGTTAATTCTCTTCCATAGCCTAGGAAGTATTGAAGCCTAACGTGCGACGTTGCCAATTCTCTACTGCCATCATCTACTCAAGCCAGCCATGGACAATTGCAGGTTTAAATCAAATGATTGAAAACGAAAATTAGGGAGACGAAAAAATGAGCTAGGTACCCAGTTATTGAAGTTTAAAAAAAATGAAAAATAGCGTGCACCTTCGGTGTTTAATAAAAATAGGGAACAGTACGAGAATTTAATTTCGTGATAGCGGAAAAGCTAGGAATTCTTCAAGTAAACCCTTAATCTCTCTCCTATACAATTTTATTATTAAAAAACCAAAGAAACATGTAAAAACGTGCATAGGTGTACTATAGAACTTGAGCAGAAAATACCTAGTAAAAAATTAGGGTTAAGGTATATTTTAAGTGGTATAATGTGTTTAAACAAATTGAATGTTCGACGTTTTGAATGGGAATCTATTTCACGGTGCTTGATTTGCTGTATGCTTTCGCTGTTTTGTCGTATTTTGTTGAGGTGCCCCTTGAAACGCGCAGAGATCAGCCGAAAAACAATAAAAAAGGTAAAATGTCGTCGATTTAAGTCCCCTTCTGGGGCGCTTAAAATTCGAGGTGGGTTTCGTGATAAATCCGGCCAAAATAACACGTTTTTCGAGCTTAGGTCACCTAGTCACTCGAGGTGTACAATTAGAGTAGTATTACCTGTATTGCAAGGAGCCCTTGGGTAATGGCTGCTCTCCGCCATTTTTACTTCCAAACTCATCCACAGTCTGATTAATCGGTATCAATTTTAATTGGAAGTTGGACGACTACAAGGTAGGACCATGGTGAGGGTGTATGATATAGTTTAAAGGAAGGAGAGATTCATTGGACTCGTTCGATTCAGTTAGCTCCATTACAGAAACCTAACAATTTGTTAACTACATTGTTTCTTTACAATTTGGTCAGTTCAATTTGTCGCTTTTTGCCTCAGTTTATCTTAGTTATTCTAGTTCGTGTTTCTGACCAAAATTGATGAATCACCAGAAACATGAGTTCAAAACCATCCAGATAAATTTGGGTGTCTCCTTCAACCTGGTCTTTTTCTCAAGAGCCCTCTCAGCTGCTGTACAAAAGTCTGCTGAACAAGAAGCCTGAGCTGTTGTGGAATTACTTCAACGTTGTTTCCACGTATCCACCTATTTAATGTTAGCGTTCTTCTCTTATAAGTGGTCTTCGTTGCTCTGTGACTACATCTATAAACCACGTAAATTATGCATAAAATCAACTAGATTGTCTGTCACTCGCGAATTATTGGCCACTTCTGACAACCTGATGAACAGGTGGAACTCGCTGTTATTGGACAATGGAAAGACCTAAGGCTTGGAATTCAGCCAGTGAATTTCTTGGGAATCTTCTTGGACACCGATTATAATCCAGGATAATTATCCTGGAGTCGTATTGACCACTTGGCTTTTCAGCTGGCCATATGTTTATGTCGCTCTGACTATCCAGAGTGGAGTCACCGTGGATGTTTTGACAATGGTACGTATTTTTCGCTCTTCATGAATTGTCCTATGGGGAAACTCCGCCCAAAGTCTATCCATCTTCTGGTTACTCGAGGCACCTCTGTGGCCTGTTCTATGGAAAGCTGAACTGCTTGACAATACCAGGCCTCGATGGATTTCTGACCTTGTTGTTGACTAAAAACCACCTGGACAGGATTCAGGGGGATAGCGACATTCATGAACCTGAGACAAGGCATTCCAGTGCTCTTTGCCTCCAGCAGTACACTTACCTACTACCTTTTATAGCAGGGTAATAGAGGAATGCCTTGAACTTCGCCATTTGCTTCAATCAACAACTACCAAGCTCAAGCTTCAGCCAATGATTATTGAGGATGGTGTCAGGTTGATAAGTGATGCATCAGCAGGAAACCTTCGTCGGTTCATCCCAGAACACCTTTGTAGAGCAGTTTTTGACTCTCTCCACAACCTCGCACATCCTGACAACGCAGCTACAGTCAATTTGGTACAGTCCCGTTTCTGTTGGCCATCCTTGAAGCAAGACATTATGCTCTGGGCCAAGACCTGCATTCCCTGCCAACGTGCGAAGACATGGCCCACATCTCCAGAGCTGTGGGCTCGTACCAGCCGGCAGAAGCACGGTTTGCACACATAAACGTCGATATTTTTGGTCCATTGCCTATCTCTAGGGGGCAAAGTACCTTCTTACAGTTATCGATCAGTTTTCACAATGGCCAGAGGCTACTCCCTTCTTTGATATCACGGCGGAGTTGGTCGCTATGGCCCTTGTCTCTATGTGGATCTCACGATTTTGGGTTCCACGACAGACAGAGGCACGCAGTTCGAATGCCAACTCTTCCGATGCCTCGCCATCATGCTTGGAATGGACCACATTCGCACAACAGCGTACCTCCCAGCTGCTTATGGTGCTATCGAGAGCTGGCATCGCAGTTAGGTTCTTCAACTTTCTCCCTGTTCAGCTGCAATCTTTGGCCGGTGAGAGGTTCGGAAGAGGCTTAAAAAAGTTCTACTCGAAGCTGGACTACCTTTATAACGTCAAGGATTTCTCTAATATACGTTGGAGTTAGTCTTTGAAATTTTCGTAGTACTGCTGTTTTTTTTTTCAATCTTTTTGCCACCAATTTTTTAAAGTGGTTTTGACTGTAGTAATACAATTTCATTCTGGTTCTGGATTAAAAAATATTTTGAGTTCGAATTTACTAGGAACTTGAATCGAGCGAAACCATTTCCTCCGCCATTGCTTTGAGCCCTGCCTATGAAAGGGTACCCCCCCCCCCCTAACAATATTAATTAATTTATCCAAGTTATATCTAACGGCTCTCATCATATCCGGTGGGTTTATTTCAGTTATCTAAAAAAATGTCACGATTAATTTTGTATCGACCTTTGAATGAAGTGCAATATCTATTGCGATGGGCGTCCCCCTGTGCTTTGAATGAGACACTTTTTAGAATTTAAATTGTGTACCTAATTAATATCGCTAGACATTGTAATTTGAATACCTAATGTAAATGTATAAAAATATATTGAAACTGCGGTTTAAACGTAGTTCTTTTGAACATTGTGATCACTTTTACTTGTAAAACGTGATAATGAAAAGGTTGACTTTGAATACAAAATTGTAAACATCGCATGAGTGGGATGAGAATGGTTTTTCGTAAATTTTATACGTTTTTTTGATTTTGTAAAGTGTCACGTGTCAAAAATCCTTTTTTTTTCGATCGTCGTTGCTCATTCTATATTTTTTCAATAGAAATTCTGTAAAATAACCCATTGGACTGAATATCAAGTTAGGTTGTGCTCATTTTTACGTTGTAAATTTTGTTTCACCCCGACAGTGTTTTTTAAATGTGTGTATGTGCGACAATACTGGCAAAAGTGTTTGTTTATATTTAAAAAATCGATTGCAACAATAAATAAATAAGAATATTGTAGGCTATGCAAATCGAGCCGCACCAAGAATTTTAACCGCAAACGAAGCTTGGAGTCGGATTTTGTCAGATATTTTCATTGGTATTTTATTTTTCGCGTAATTTGTTCCACTGAGGAGGGGAAATAGACTTTCATAGGGAGGCACATGGATAGAAGTACCTAGAGAAGAGTTTATATGGTTACAATCACTGCATATCGACACTTCATCAGAGGAATCGAAGTTTTCGTGTAGGCGATGGTTTTTGTGTTTGTTATTTTCACCTAACTTCAGTTTCTAAACATACCTATAGGAAGTCCGTCAAATAACGCCGTTTCTTGGTGACAAAAGCCAATTTGGAAGGTGAGTTGTTACTCGTGCCCCTGTGAATCTGTTCATTTGTTGAGTAGAGCAAAATAGCTCAACCAATCCTCACCACAGAGGATCCATGTAAACATATATGTAAGGGAGTAAGCGATTATATTTTTAAAAAATTGAATAAACTCTAATTTAAACCAAAATTACGAATTCCACTGGGACCTGACTCACTGCCTGGGGTGCCATTGGAAAAGAGTTTCAGGCCCCTTTATTTTATAAAGAGGATTCCGTCGGCTTCTCCGTAATGTAGATTGCAGGTGAATCCGCGGATCAGGGTGATGGAAGCCCAAAGCGCTGAAGCCTGGTGGCTTATTGTGCTATTCCGCGGATTCTGTTCCTAGTCAAAGAGTCCTAGCCCTTTGGTAAGGGCCAGTAGCGGTTTGGCTAGGTTTGTGCTGGGAAAAGCCTCCATGGGTGTAGGTGACCCGAGGAGGTGAAATCTGCGATTTGATAGCATTTCGCAATCGAATATTATGTGGGAGGCTTTTTCTTCGGCCTCTCCACACATGTATTCTGATTTACCCCAATGTGGTTGAGATGGAATTGGAGCGGAGTAAAGCCCGTTAACCGGCCAACCACTATCCTGACTTCCTTGCGGCTTAGCCGCTGCAGCTCTTCTGTGGCGCTGGGGTTGGGTTTGGCCACCATACGCTTACTTAGAGCATGTCCTTTAAGGTTTGACCATCTACTAGTGGTTTCATTAGTGACCTACCGGTTTATGGTCGCCCTAAAGGAAGATTTGGAAGTGCCGATGGCTGGCTCTGGACCAATAAATGGGGTTAGTGAGCCCCTTCTGGCCAGCGCATCTGCTTTTGCATTTCCTATTACTCTGCTGTGTCCTGCCACCCACTCCAGAGAAACCCTGTTATGTTGCAACAGGAAGCAGAGGGTCTGGAAGCAGTAACACTAACTTTGAGTCAATGGAGGAAGCGGCTAAAGCCTTGATTGCAGCCTGGCTGTCCGAGAGAATGCGTATGTGTACACCACGGTGTCCCCTCCGTAGATTTTCCCCAGCGCAGACCCTAATTGCAAGTACCCGTAATGGAGTCAGTAAATCTTCCACAGAGATCTGCGAATTAAAAAAAAAAATCCTTTTCCCGGATATTTCGCGTTGAAAAGCGCGTTCCACTAAGTGATGACCGAGTGGTTCCATTCTGGATCTCCAGAAGCAGCTGCATCTACAAGTGCTGAGCAGAGTCTACTTCTTGTTCACATGAACACATCTATGTCCATGATGTTTAGCATTCTACCAAAGTTGTAATGCCCCGTTAGAATGACTATCATTAGTCTGATGATATCGACTTTTGGAGGTAAACCATAGGATTTTATTAAGATAAGCATCTGTATCTATCAGTTTCTTTGAACCAGAGTTTTTTTGACTTTTTCTTTGCAGGCATTTTTTGAGGTGCCAATTACCAGAGAGGGTCCTATGAATTCTTTCTTCGAACCCTCTTTCACCAGAATATTGGCTTGTTCCATCCCAGGCTGGTTGGTATGCCTGGGTATCCCACTGGAACCTGACCTACTAAGAAATTAGGGCTGACTGATAAAAATCGGCGACATTCTACTTAGGGTGAACTCTAGCGGCATTTCCAAGAACGTGTTTCTGGGATCTTAGGCCACAACCGGGACTTCGTATTTTTCAAACAAATGTCTCCCAATGTATGTTCGAATTTCGGCATCATATTTGGAAATCTCTGATTTATTGACTCAACCTAGTAATTTCCCGTTAAAAGTAAATTGGTGCTTAGTAATTATAAAAATCTCTCTTGAAGTTTGAATCTATAGTAGAACAGGGGGTCCTTGTAGCACCAAAAAACCACCTACAGTGAATTGCACCCTTTAAATTGAACCACACAAGTGAGCATTTTTTTTCTTCAAAACTTGGCCTTTGTTCCTGCGTTGTTAATATTCGATGGACTGATTCTTCGTACTAAAGACTCGACTTTATAGATTCTTCATTGAGAAGGAAGGTACCTGCCTATTAAGGTGTATCTAGCGTTAGTGCCAAATAACATTTGGAATAGACGGACAAAACATTATTAGGTAGGTACCGAGGGTACTAGATTAACGAGTCATTTTTAAACCATTACACAAAAAAGCGGCCAAAATAAAGACAACGTAGCTATTTGTCCAACGAAATCACGTTGTACGTGAATTTCCACAAGAAGTACCAATATCCAACACTGCCAACAACTAGGCTTCATCGCCGCTGCTCAAAGGCTACAAACGTAACTGAAGTTTTTCAGTCATCTTCTATTTAGCGAAGCAAACTCGCACAATTTTCTGCCGGTTTCAGTCGACAAAATCCGAACGAGCTTAGGTTGCGTTTTATGATAGAAACATAAAGAGGAAAAATTGAATTTAATATTTTATTGTATATTTCATACCTTGCTCTCTCACTCACTAAGAATCCTAATAGAACTAAGCTCCAGTAAACCATAGTGATAAGAATTTTCGTATATCATTTGTATTTACTACAGTTCTTGGCGTGAAAAAAGAAAAAAAAATTATCTTGTTTTTTATTTCATTATTTACCTTCTCCTTATAAAATTTGACTCATGAAAAAAACCAATTTTGTGTGCAATACGTTGGTAAGTTTAGTGTTGAAAGAAGATTCGAAATTAAAACCTGGTGAAGATAAGGGTACAGGTGGATTGTTGTCTGGCATAGTTCAGTTGTGAGGCTTTTCAATGCTGCCAACTGATCACTTAGGTGCTAAAAACGCATCTTTCTTAGTATGTGAATCCCAGAGTCCACAATTTCAACACTGCTACTAAATTCCGGACTTATGGTGTATGTGTTTAGTACCAAATTTCACATTTGATGGTTATTTTCTGTTAAGTCATCGATAGTCACGTGACATGAAAGTGGGGTCATACGGTCCTATTGGGCAGCTGAGATGAAGTGTGTAATTGTGAACAACAAGGTCAAATTCGGTTTTTATTCGACCCTTTTAAACTTTTGGGTTCTTTTCAGTGAGAAAAATAAACATAGTACCTAGTAAGAAACTAATTAGAAATACGTTACAAAAATGTAAGAAAACGCCACTTACCGATATAAGGTATTAGAGAGTTCCTAGTGGTTTTTGATACGGCGTGAAGTATTACACACACACTCTCAACATGGAAGAATATACTTCTTCCATGCTCTCAATCCGGCACCGAATTTTGATAAGAACACGCTGTATCCGATACGGCGCTGTATTGTTACGGTCAAATACGTCACTAGGAGGCAATCCGGCGCGCTGTATTGAAAACATGGCGGACGACCTGGTTCTGGCGCGCCGGATCGACCCTACTAGGAACTCTCTATTGTGGGGCCCAAAATTGAGAAATTCGGTCTTTTTCATCATTGTAGTGATCAAAAGCGTTCACCCAGCCTAAGGTCTCAGAAGCGTCACCTGATGGCAGTCCATTTTAGGTTGTACCAACCTTCCTTTACCTTGGGTCATACCTACAACTCAATTGGGCTGTCACGAAAAATTCCAAGTGATTATAAAATTCCACGATACCGATTATATAGATGATCCGATGCATAGTAGTTAATCTCAAAACACCAATCTCTAATTACCTTCCACTACCCTCATAGGGGACCATCTACACGCTAATCTGGACAATCCTAGAAAATTTCATCAAATTCGGATGAAGTTAAGTTGAGTAAATGAGTAAATGTATGTGATGTTAAAGTGAGTAAATGTATGTGATTGAATCAAAAAAATACTTAGCCTCGGCTGGGATTCAAACCCGTGACCCCTGGGGGACAGTTCTATGAGCTACCTCTGAGCTATTTAGGCCTAGTAATGTAATGAATAGGATTTGAGATTCTCACAGGGGACCATCCCTCTATGAAAAACCATTCTCTTTGATTTTCCTAGGGGACCATCTATTTCTATTCATTCTAGATTCTATTCATTAGATTCTATATTCTATCTAACACTGCTATGTAACATCCTTGAAAATTTCATTGAAATCGGACGTAAAATGTAGAAGTTATGACCGTTACAAGGAAATTCACATTTGCGCATGCGCAGTGGCTACTAGCAGTCCAAAGGTGGTGATTTTCATAGGGGACCACCAAACTACTAATCCTTAACATCTCTGAAAATTTCATTGAAATCGGATCGAAAATGTGGAAGTTATGGCGGTTACAAGGAATTCACGTTTGTGCAGAGGCTACTGTAAATTTTAAGGCCTTGATTTTCATAGGGGACCATCTACAACCTAATCCACATAATCCCTGAAAATTTCATAGAAATTGGACAATAATTTCGTATAGTTATTCCCGTTACAAGGAATTCATGACAGACAGACAGACACAGAACCACAATTGTTCAGGAAGGTCTAAAACGCAAAGCACGAGTGAAAATTTTGATTTTGGAGAACTTTTTATTTCATCCTTGCAAAGTGAAAACAAAGCTTCCGCTACCTTGGTAGACTCGGAAGCAACACCCAACAATTCGAAGGAAGAAGCGGAGCAATTGTTGGGTTTTTCAATGCTGCCAACTGATTAACGTAAAAGTTACCCTCCCTACTTTTTGATGCAAGTTTTCAAAAAATGTGTTGTTAGGAAGATCGTTCTTCAATGGAAGACAAAATATTCGTTTATGAGTTAACTCTCGTTTCGAACTTGTAATACTCGCCTGATGTAGAAGGGAAGTAGTTCTGGAAGTGTCTCACGCTCGCATCACCACTAGATCGGGTGAGTACAAACGAGCTCAAACTACAATTTTGGAGTTGGCTCGTTGTTACTGCCATGTCTTCAATGATCAATTCAAAATGGACATGATTAAAAGGTTAGTTTTTTTGTTCACTCATCAAAAACACTAGGAAGGTACAAGAAGGTGAAGTTATAACATTTATTAAATATGAATTTTTCAAACTTAAAAAACTTATTAGTTTATAATAAATAAAATATATTCATTGTGGTATTTTACAGAGTGAGAGGACTTCTCGAGGAATAACGTAAATTTATTATTCTAAACAGAATTTGAGTCCATTTGACATCAAATTCTCCTCACAAAAGCTGGTACAGAATGCAAAAGAAGAACCAAGGATTCAGGTGAATATCTTGTCTGCATCCCTAAGTTAGGAAAAAGAGCAAAATCACATCATAAATATGGAGGGTTGGCTTCGGAGTGGTATCTAAGAGTACCCTTCAGACCTAGAAACTCACTTTCTTGGTGATTCTAAAGCAATCCTCAGTAGTTTTGTCCTTCAGTCTTTTCCAAGGTTTTGATTTCTTGAGATGGACTACAGGTTAGAGTTCTCTCATTCCTGAGTGTCCGAGCGGTGAGGATGATGAAGGGTCGTCCCCTACGGCCATGACTTCCAGCGAGTTCTTCGCATCCTTCGTGTGAGTGTTGTGCTTGAGGTAGTCAATGAGGTTACTTAAGCAGATCCTCATAACGCCATTTTTGTAGTCAGCCATGGCGTGGGTGGGCGTCATGTCGGTGTGGCTTTTGTGAACCAGGAGGAAGTTCTTGCTATCAAAGTCTGTTTCTGTGTTCCATTTGTAGACCTGAAAAAATAGAAAAGAATAATCCGTTAGGTATTTTCATCATTCTACTTGAAATGTGTTGGAAGCAGTTATTTGTGGCTTGGGGTCCCGTTTGTTCCTTCTATATAGGAGGATGGATCATTTGTGTGAATTGAATGCAGTGTCTTCAGCTGACTTCCTCGTCTACAGATTTAAATGTCAATTGAGGGCCCTTCCAAGAAATTTTGCAGACCAAACTTTGCCTTCAGATTGATTTGTTTAAAAATTACCCCACAGCAAATCGAGAATCTGCTTACTTCTCTTGTCTAAAGTTTTCATTGTCAATGGGGTATTTCGGTGGGTCGGAAATTCAGGTTCTTACCTCAAATTTGGATTCAGCACCCTTGAAAACCTATATACTCCAACTTTAAGCCCAATGATACTATAATATGTGGTAGAAAAATTAATTTAACATGTGGTTTGAAAAAAAAAGGCGGGCCGCCAATAATGCACACACACTACGCCACGCGCGTGTGTGAGTAGTATTTTGTGGTATCCAAGAGATCCTCCAAGGGTTTCATCTCTTCTCTGTGCATGGATACTATTTTCGAAGAGTTTTGGCTAGCTACGTCACGATTGGCTAGCTATGTCACACCATTCAAATCTTTAACTTTCCTTAGCTTCTCTGATTTTTTAAAAACATTTTCTCGACGAACAGAACCAATTGCCGTTATTCCTGAGCCATACTTTTTTGAAAAAAAATTGACTGAAATACCCATTATTTGGCCTCTAGCTATCATGGATGGCATTTTTCAGACCAAACTTTGCCTTCAGATTGATTTGTTTAGACATTACCCCATAACAAGTTGAGAAACTGCTTACTTCTCTTGTCTACAGTTTTCATTGTCAATTGTGTGGCCTCTCATGGATCTAAAATTCACATTGGTAATCAAATACGTTTTTCCCCAAATTAGCTTGGATTTTTGAGACTATAATGTGCCTACCTTCCTTAAAATAACTAGTCGTCCTAGAATTTGGCATATGTTGTACGCATCTACCAGAGAAGAAAGAGACAATTCATAGAGATTAGTAGAAATCTAGATAGGTGGCACTTTGTTGATAAGATCACTATTTCTAGGTCAAGATGGATTAACTTCGAACCTCTTTGGTGCTGTTTTCCTTGCGGAAGTACAAGCATGACCAGTCGTCGGTGCCGAGAATGATGATTTTGTCTTCCTTCTTTCCAACAACCCAAGCTTTGCTGCAAGACTTGTCCTTCTGAAGATCCTCCGTGTTGACACACCATACATTTTCACCGGATCTGGAATTGGTAAGCACACGTAAGACTAGATAGAGTACAACTACCTGTGGAACTTTGGAGGAGTGGTTTGCCGAGTAAGTAGGTAGTAGTTCCATTCAAACAACGGATCTTAGATGAAAAGGAAGATCAGATGGGAAAAATTAACATAGCTTGCTGTGCACACAACTTCTGCTGGTGGATAGATTTACCAATAGGGTAGGTAACCTGCTGGTTCAACCTAAGCACTGATATTTAGGCCAAGTACTGTATGTTTCAATATCTACCTGTAAGTGAAGTATAACTTGTTGTGGCCGTCGGCTTTCCTGATGAGTACGGTGTAGAGGACGTCTCTGGGGGCATACTCGGAGAGAACATCTTCTGGGAGCTCTACTCTGTGACAAATGTCGCGTTTGATGTCGCAAACGATGATCGCTTTGGTACCGGCGTCGCTGACATAGACGAAGGGGTTCCCCTTCTGGTCGTAGTCCACGTTGATGAACTGGAGGCGCGACATTGGCCCGACATATGGGAGAAGGTTCATCTCATAGCGAAGCTAAAATAGAAACGTATCTTATATGAGGTATTTATGAGAGACTGCGGGAAAATAGGATTTAGGAAACACTAAATGATACTTGACTTGATAACTTGACTCAGAGCTTTGAATATTCCCAGCTTTCTCACCTCTGTTTTCGAAATTGGGCTAACCATTATACCTAGTTTAATATTACTACAGTGTCGAGCAGTGGAACAGCTGTGACCTGTGCAGGTGGGTGGTCTATAAAGAAAACAATAATCCGTTGTTTAATAATTTGCAGTTTTTTGTTGTTGTTGAGGAGCGTTACTTTATCTGGAGGCTGAGATCTTACCTTGCCATCAGCAGCGTGGTAGGCGCAAATTTTAGGGTGGCATATGATAGGAGTGGGGTCGTCCTCATTAGCAGGAGGGTAGATGGCACCCACGTCGAGGACCCAGACGGAGTTGAGGTGGTCGATGCAGAGATCGACGACGGACTGGAGCTTCTTGGGAGACTGCGGATCAGTCGGCTCGTTGGGCGGGAACGGCGTCAGGATGTGCTTCGTTTCACCACCGATCTTCCTCCTCATGTCCAGCTTGGCGCAGGTCGACTGGACGTCTGGCTTCAACCTGTCAAGACGCACACTGTACAAATCAAGCCTATCGAAGCTGACCCTAGGATTTATCCTCATTTGTCCAACATTTTCTCCACAACATCTCGACTCTCTAAGACATCATATGATAGCAGAAGCAATCTCTTATTCATAAAGCGAAGAGAAGTGCTCTCTTGATGCACAGCCTTCAGAAATCACTTGATGTAATTAGAATGATGCTGCCCTCTCCTCTCATCGAATGCTCTTACATTTGTTGCTCAGCATCTTTAAGGGTTTATAACAGTGAATGGGTAGATGTCAGACGAAGGCGAAAAAACCAATTTCATTCTGTTCACTGTGTAGTGCTGGAATTTTTTTTCACAGTTTCTTCGGAACCAATAGTTTTCTATAATTATTTTCTTTCCGTATTGAATTATTGACCTGAATGGCTGAAGTACATCCTCCTGAAGTAGCAGCAGATACACATCCAGAAATTATGTTAGACATGTACAATACATGCCTCAAAGAAGGTATATTCCCAGAGCGATGGAAGTTGGCAAGACTCGTACTGATTGGGAAAGGCAAAGGAGACCCCAATACAGCTTCAGCACACATGCCTCTGTGCCTATTAGACACAGCAGGAAAACTGTATGAGAAGTTGTTGAAGAGAAGGATGCTGACAGCCATTGTTGAAGCTGGAGGCCTGTCATCGAGGCAATTTGGCTTTAGACCTGGCAGATCCACCATTGATACTATTAGCAGAGTGGTAGGAATAGCAAAGGGAACTCAGCTGGGGAACCACAAGACCAGGGGCATGTGCATGGCATTTACCCTCGATGTCAGGAATGCTTTCAATTCTGCCAGATGGAAAGACATCTTGGAGGCTTTGATGGTTCAGTTTCATGTTCTATCATACCTCTTACGAGTCCTGCAGAACTACCTAGCTGACCATTGGCTGAATTATGATACAAAAGAGGGCATCAAAAAGAGAAGAATTACCTCAGGAGCGGCACAAGGTTCAGTCTAGGGAGCCGACTTGTGGAACATCAACTATGACGGGATTCTTCGGGTAGAGATGCCTGAAGGAATTACACTGATTGGCTACGCCGATGACTAGGTGGTGGTGATAAGAGCTCGAAGGATGGAACACCTCCAGTTTAAGCTGAATCAGGCAATGCGTAGAGTGATGGAGTGGATGGAAGCACACACATTAGTGGAGCATCAGATAAGGCTGCAGATATTGTAAATAAGCTGAGCGGACTGATGGCAAATCTAGGGGGCCCATCACCCGCTAAGAGGAGACTTCTTATGCGAACTGCAAAGGCAATTATGCTGTATGGAGCAGAAGTGTGGGCAGACCCCCTTAGGTACCAAAAGTACAGGGCACATATGGAAGCTGTACAGAGGAGAGGAGCTCTGAGAATCATTAGTGCATTTAGAACTGTCTCAGGTCCAGCATCACAAGTGATAGCGGGAACTATCCCAATATACCACCAGGCACTGGAGCGTAAAAGGATAAGAATGAGGAAGGCAGAGGCAATTTCCTTAGTAAAGAGGGAAGAGCGGGAGGAGACCATCCGTAGGTGGCAAGCTGACCTTGTCTGTGAAACCCGTGGAAGGTGGACAGCCCTCATAATTGACTATCTAAAGGCTTGGTTGGAGAGAAAACATGGAGAGGTGAACTATTACCTGACTCAATTCCTCTCGGCATGGATACTTCCGCTCCTTCTTAGTAAAGATCGGGAAAGCCACTGACCCAGAGTGCAGATACTGTGGGATACTGTGGGAGGTCTGCCACACCTTCTTCACATGCCCTCAATGGGAGGGTATGAGGAGGAGTGCGGAAGAGGTCATCAGAACGTTGCGTCCACAGACAATCATACATGAGATGATTAAGAACAAGTCGAGCTGGGACGCAATGGCAGTATTTGTCACATCAGTCCTCAAAGCAAAAAAGCTGGATAGAAGATGGGAGGGAGAAGATGAGGAATAGAATTGAAGGAGAGACTAGAAGTAGGAGCAGCCATTTGGCACAAAAAAGGGCTCACCCTGAAGTAATACTGTACAAGAGGTTCCGGGGTGAGTCCTAAGCAGAGGGAGTGGGGTTTTAGTTGGTAGGCCCAATGGATGGGGAGTCCAACACTGTTGGGGTGAACTTCCCCTTCGCTCTTAAAGAGTTTCCCCACTTCCGTAACAAACAAAAAAAAAAAAAAAAATCCTGAAACACAGTTAATGAGGAATTTTACCGAATTCTGTTTGCATTTTCCTGAATAGTTAATGGTGTGGGATGTCTGAAAATCGTGTTGATTTTGGAAAATAAGTCTCCTGTTATATTTGGGAGACATTCAAAATTCATGTTTTCAGAAAAAATATTCATGGGGTAAAAAATAGGAAATTCCGACATGGTGAAATTCCTCATTCTCAAGTAGAAGCTGAGTATTTTTGTTCGTTATTGACATTGCCTAGGACGTGATGAATGTTGTTCAGGTGCCAATCAGACCATTCTAGGGTGTGTACTTTCCTTTTCACCTTTTGGATGGGTTACAAATGTTTCCAAGAGACAGGTTTCCTTCGATATTAGTTGTTGAAACAATTCTCTGGGAAACCTTTGCTACCTGGGTTACCTTTGTACTTACTTGGGAATGGCGACAAAGGCCCAGTGGTCGTGGAGCTGCGCGCGGGTGCAGAGCCCGTTGTAGTGGGTTTCTCCGGTGCGCGGGTCGAGCGTCTCGCCGCCAGTCCAAATCACCGGCTCCATGTCCTTCTCGTCTTCACCTTCGTGGGTCGAGACGCACGTCAGAGCCAAGGCGGCACAAACCAACGACAGAATCGCCCTCATTCTGCTGTGTAGGTGACCCTCCGAAGTAGACCTGAACAACTTCCACAGATCATATTGAGTTAGAGTGGTCTGGAAAGGATTGAGGAGTGATGGGGAGGAAAGAGAAGGCAGGTTGTTCCATATATTGAAGTAAGAGCAATGATCAAGGGTGCTGAAAACAGGGTCCTGTGGGTGTATTGTGACCACTGGTGTCTGAATGGTGTCTCTTGATGTATTCCAATACATTTTTGACGAAACTCATTAAATTTCCGGAATGGGGTCTCTGGACGTATTCCAATACATTTTTGAGGAAACTCATTAAATTTTCCCAAAAAAATATAGCCAAAATATCCTTGAACCATCAAACAATTATTTCTATCAACATCAAACAAGTCCCATACGCCAGTAATTCTATCAAACCCTACTTTCCCGAGTTTTAAACCGTTTTCGACCTTGCGTTCTGAGTGCCAGAAATGGAAGGCAGTGAGAAGTGCCTCTTTTTCACTGGAGTGTTTTTTGTTGGTTCCCAGATCTTTCCAAGAAGTTGCAAAGCGATTGTTACTCAAAGTGGTCGAAATAATGGAGCCAAAAATGAAAACAATTCATGTGGCCACTGTTTCTACAAAAATATTACAATTTCAATAAGAATCAGCCTCAAATTTTTATACATTTTATGAGGACTATAATATTTTACCTGCATTTCGGGCATCAACAGTTCAAAGATGTATGCAAACTACTTTTGATTTTCTAATTTGACTAACTGATACCTGCAATTTCTGCCGAAGAGTCCAAGTCAATGAGTCACATTATCAGTCTGAACAATTCAAATTTACACAGTGCAATTTATGAATTTTTAATGACAATTTATGAGATCATCCAACTTCAGTTTAACTAGTTCAACCATTTAAGACGTAACGTCATTTATGGTTAGCTATGCCTATAACAAATAAATACATTTTAAAAAAACCGAATAAAAATACAAAAAAATAGGTATAATGCTTAGGTAGGTATATGTGTTGATAAGTCGTTATGGGAAAGTGAAAACTAGTTTGTACATGTCAATGTGAAATCATTCCTAGTTGTCATACAAATTTAGCTATTTTAAAATTGAACCATAATCTGGTCCTTAGGTATCAACTATACGATCCAAAAATCACCAGAGTTCCAAAAATCTCCTTAAAATTACAGTCATAAGAAAGTTGAAATAATAGATTCTTGATTTTGTGCAGTTACGTACCTACCGACGTTATTTTGGCTTTTAAAATTCGTTTCTTTCCATGAATAAGATTTCTGGCTATCTTGGACTGACTTTACTCGTGATGTATTGTTATTATGGTATACAGGGTGTCTCAAAAGTTGTTAACCCCTGCTAAAATCGTTACTTGACAAGGAAAAAAAATCTTTCTTTTTGGAATCTATGTATTTTGTTTTATTATTTTCAATAATGAACCTTTGGAATCGACCAAGAAAAAAAAAATTTTAACACCCCCTCAAAATTTGATGGTTCACGTTTCAAGGTACGTAGAATCCAAAAATCGAATAAAAATTTGGCCGTCCGTCCGCCGTACGCCGTATGCCGTACGCCGTACGCGGCACTTTTGCCACTTAACATTGACCGATTTTGATGAAATTTGGTATGTAGGCTTCATTTGGGGTCTAGTTGTACCCCGAAGCTTTTGGTTGATGTAGGTCACTTCTAAGGGTTCCAAAATCAATTTTGAAATTTTGAAAACGCCCTAACTCAAAAAATTTAGATATGAAGGTATTGTTTTTCCTTCAATTTTGGATTCTATAGAATTTTTAGAATTTTTTGAGACCACCCGGAGCTCTGTAGGACAAACCGTTCGCTCCCTACAAAAATTTAAGGTTTTATATTGAAATATATATATATATAAAAATCAAAACACGAGTGTGAATCGCAAAAGAGGCCTAATCTCCGTTCAAATTAGAGCTGACCGAAATGCGATTTTTTTTTTTGATTTTTTTTTTCATATTGGATGGTTGGTGAGTTTGTAGACGAGTGATCTATTTAGAAAAATAATAAACCATTGTGTAATAATTTGCAGCGTTTTTTTGTGAGGATCTCAAATATTGTATTTTTGTGTACCGTATCGTTTGATTCGTATCGGAATTTTTGAAATGACTTCAAATTGAAGTTTGAATTGAAATTTGAGAAATTGAGACTTTTGAAAATTGAAAAGTGAGAATTGAAATTTGACTTGAATTCAAAATGGATGCCACCACGTGATTCAGCGTCGAGAAATAATGAAAAACATGTGCCACACTTGGGGTTTTCAAAAGTCTGATTTTGGGCGCAATCGTTGGTTTGCACAACTTTGAGCGCCCAGGGAGGCGAGTTGCGCGCAGTCAAAAAATCAACTGAGGAGTCCAAAATTCAAGAAATTTTACGTAGAATCCGGATCTGCAATAAAAAATGGGAGTTCCCATTTGAAATAAGAAAGTCGGTGCGCATTGCGCATGTTTTGCGCATGCGCACGTGCACAAAAATACGATATTTTAGATGAAAAGAAAGATTTTTTTTTTTTCCTTGTCACGTAACGATTTTTGCAGAGGGTAAACAACTTTTGAGACACCCTGTACACCATAATAACAAAATATTAAGAGTAAAGCCAGTTCAAAATAGTCATTGTATTGATGCTTTGATTAGAAAAGAGATGTCGTTACAAAAAAATTCTTATAATGATTACAAAATAGAGTATTGAATTGAAGAAGTTGAGTTAATTGTACCTACAATTTTTGTCTCTATCCAGGGAGTCCGAGAAAGATGCTGCCAAACTTCAGGGGTCAATCCTACCTATTTAACCTTGCATCTAGTTAAATTTTTTCTATTCCAAACCTAGAACATAGCAATTTTTGAGTTTTTTGACGAAATTCTCAAAAGATTTTCACCCATTTCCTGCAGAGGAAAATCAATGCGGTTTTCACCAAAAACATCCTTAAAATCTCAGCTTTCCAACGGTATTATCAAACAAATGTTTTGCAATGGAAATTAGGGGAAATATTTGTGTTTGAACGTGAAAAAACGCGAATTTTTTCAACAAAATCGACGTTTTGACGGGGGCCTCCTCCGCCGCCGCTCATCCCACCCCCAGCCAACCCTAAATCAAAACGAACCAACCCCAAATCCTCCTGTCAAAACGTCGATTTCGTTGAAAAAATTCACGTTTTGCCGCATTCAAACACAAATTTTTTCCCTAATTTCCATTGTAAAACATTTTTTGATAATACCGTTGGAAAGCTGAGTTTTGAGGATATTTTGCTGAAACCCGCATTAATTTTGCTCTACAGAAAATGGGTGGAAAAATCTCGAGAATTTCGCCAAAAAACTCGAAAATTGCTACCTATTTTCTAAGTTTGGGTAAATGCAAGGCTAAAAATGTGTGTTTTCTCATCATCTGATGAACAATTTAATGGCTTTTTCAACGGTGTAATCAGATTTGAGTTTGCATGAAAAATAAGGGAGCTATAGTCATTTTAGTAAGACTAGGTCGACTATACGAAAAAATCTTAAAAAGTGAAATAACTCGAAAATGAAGCATCTAAAAAATTTCTACGAGGCACTTTTTGTTGCAAGTTACTTGTAGAATCAACCGTTTGATAATTTTGATTTGATAATCGTTTGACCGTATATTTCTTGGACTCCCTGTCTACTAGAGATGGGCGAAACGGTTACATTTGCGTATTAGGTTCCACCGTTACCGCTCTGGGTGGGTAATAGGTTCCAATAACCTGTTATTTATTAATAGGTTATCTCAGGGACCTTCTCAGAAGCTCATTCCAACATACCATTCCAAGGTATCGTTTTCGTGATTTCTACTTTTCGTTCCCGACCTACGTTCGTTTGTTTATCATGTTATATTGTTATTCCATTCCGAAGTATCATTCCGTTGATCTCTAGTTTTCGTTTCCTACCTAAGTTGGGGTTTCTATCAAGTTATTCCCGACATATATACGTGCTAGCGTATTTTCACTCTTTTTTCGATTAAAAAACCCAAGCTATTGTTCTGGCTCCACACATTTTGGAGCCTTTCCTGGAACGTTATTTAGTAACAGGATTATTTTGCTAATAGGTTCCAAGCGGAATTAATGAAACCCGGTAATAGGTTATTTTTAACTGTTACGTTAAATACCGCCCATCTCTACTGTCTACTGAAAAATGTTCATCAAGTCCTTCTAGCTCCCTAAGAAACTAAGACATGTTTGCATCCTCAACAAAGAAAATTTCTTACGCACTTTATAATCAAATTTGGCGTCGACTCACCTCGCAAAAGTCCTGGGTAAGATCCGCGGAACCTGAAACGGGAAGAGACGTGCGCCAGTGTTTTATACTTTGTGGATGTTTGGCTACGCAAGCAAACAACCAGGGACCAGCAAGGACGAACTCGAAAGGAGATACCGCGCGTTTTTCAATTGAATGTTTTGATATCAGAATGAGAAGTCACGATTCCGAATCGTCAACGATGGGAGTCACGTAGAGTAAAAAGCAGATTTCCCCTAAAGGATTCATTTTAGCGGTTGATAGCTGTAGGCTTGTCATCAGAAACATCATAGATCGGAATAAATATGATCTTTTGCTACGTTGTTGGGGATAGAACGAGTATTGTATGTCCAAGTTTTCTGCTCCGAAACATGAAAAATGCGTGTTGCTCGAAAAACCGCGAAATATTCCGATGTTTTTCACTTCTTGGCTTATAACTCAAAAAACGCTGCAAATTATTACACAATGGTTTATTATTTTTATATAGATCACTCGTCTGCAGAGTCACCAACCATCCAACATGAAGAAAAACATCGATCGCATTTCGGTCAGCTAAAATTTGAACGGAGATTAGGCCTCTGTTGCGATTCACACTCGTGTTTCTGATTTATCGTACGTCCAACCTTTAAATTCTCGTAGGGAGCGAACGGTTTGTCCTACAGGGCTCCGCGTGATCTCTAAAAATTCTATAGAATCCTAAATTGAAGGAAAAACAATACCTTTATATCGAACTTTTTTTGAGTTAGGGCGTTTTCAAAATTTCAAAATTCATTTTTGAACCCTTAGAAGTGACCTACATCAACCAAAATCTTCGGGGCACAACTAGACCCCAAATGGAGCCTACATACCAAATTTCATCGAAATCGCTCAATGCTAAGTGTGGAAAGTGCCGCGTGCGGCGGACGGACGGCCAAATTTTTATTCGATTTTTGGATTCTACGTACCTTGAAACGTAAACCATCAGATTTTGAGGGGATGTTAAAAATATTTTTTCTTGGTCGATTCCAAAGGTTCATTATTGAAAATAATAAACCAAAATGTGCATCTTATCGAAAAAGTCACTTCATACTTATTAAAATTCGACGAGATTTGCTACCATTTGGACAAATTGGCAGCGTTTTAGGTCCATTAGGTCCTGATATCCAACTCTTCAAACATTGACCATTTTTCACATTAAGTTAATTTATTAAATATGTAATAATTATAATGCAATAATATTATAATAAATAAATAATAAAGCAATTATTCGGCTTTCATTTATGCGAAATTGAAATAAAGTAGGAACAACAGTCTTTCATCTTACAATAATTCTTCGGAACAAATTTAAAATAGACGCCAGTCCAGTCGGTGATGGGAAGAATCTTGAGCCGGTAAATTAGATTGGCTGTTCCGAACGTTGTCCAACCTACATCAATCCAAGTTGATTTTTATTTTATCAACTTTATGTCTTATAGGCTTAACAATTCGACATCATGGTGTTTCTCCCATAACTTCAGTCTTCGACTCTTCTTAAACTTCCAAGAGATGGAGCCTCTGGATTGGATTTAGTAGCTCACCAGATGTCTTTGGTTGGCAAAATTTCGTTGAGGCGAGCTTTGGGCCAGGAGATCCGTCCATACCTCATTCATTTGGCTTTATACTCCTCGAACGATATCTGCGGTTAGTTATGGAATTTCACCAACAGCCGCACCTTGAGTAGAGATGGGCAAAACGTTTCACCAAGAAGGACGGCTCTGAGCGCTCCGCTCATTCAAAAGAGCCGGAGCTTTTCGACGGATCAGTGGCTCTTTATGGCTCTTTTGAGCTCGTATTTATTGTAGAGATGAAAATACGATGAAAAACGCTGCAAATTGTTATACGACGGGTTATTTTAGTTCTGCCCGGAAATGTTTATTCGATTATTGGATTCTACACTACCTTGAATCGTAAACCATCAAATTTTGAGGGCGGGAGGGAATAATTTTTCTGTTGCTCGATTCCAATGGTTCATTATCGAAAATAATAACCCAAAAAGCGCTGTTGTTCAATAAAGATACTCAATAAATCCTTTAAAAAATTAAACGAAAAACAATAAATGAACACGATTAAAGCAATGAATAAGTAAGACTTAAAAATACAGTTTTTTGGTAAAATATTTATTTATTTATATGAAATCTGCATTTTTTTATGCCTGTAATGACAAAACCGCAATTAAAATAAAAAAATTAAAAAAAATGTTAGTAGGTATAACATTTTCATAATATAACATTTTGATGTTATAATATAACATCGAAATGTTATATTATGAAAATTTTACAAGTACCTTGATATTATCATGATTATACTATACATGATATTATCATGTTATTCTACAAAGAAAATTAAGGTAACCAAGGTGAAAGAGAATAAACGATGTATTAAGTATATAGGCTTCAATATTGATAATAATGGTAAGATAAGGATGTGCTTTTGCTTGCCTTTTGAACTTGTATCAGAAAGCTCCTCACAAAAAATCATGATGTAAAAATCAAACAGGGAGAAAAAATAATGGAAAGAATCAAAAAGTGGATCACAGAAAACACTGAAAAAAAAACGGCAGAGTTTACGACCAAAAATGCAATAATGCATTTTGGAGGTACAATACAATTCTGCAAAATTGTATTATTTGATCGGCTCATATCGTATTTTCCCTCTGAATTGTCGTACGGGTTGGCTACAGTGAGCTGAAGAAAAGGAAGTCCGAATTTTCACGAACACTACCGATTTCAAAAGATCCAAAGATCGAAGAACCGCGATTCATTTGTCGTTACTTTTTACTGATCCGCAGTTCACTTGCCCTTTTGAAAAACCGATCTCCACCGAACACTACCAGCACTGAGCTCAAAAGATCCGAAGATCCGCGGTTCATTTTTACTGACCCGTGGTTCACTCGCTCTTCTGAAAGAGCCGGTTCTTTAGCTCTTGAGCTACCCAATTTCGTTGAGGCGAGCGGTGGGCCAGGAGATCCGTCCATACCTCATTAATTTGGCTTTATACTCCACGAACGATATCTGCGGTTAGTTATGGAATTTCACCAACAGTCGCACCGTGAGCTTAGCGACCAAATTCAAACGCAACGTTTATCATTTTCTCCGTGCTAAAAAATATATTTACTCGAGAATGCAAAATAACAAGCCGTCTTTTATAGGGCAACTTTATCCAATGTGTTGAACCGTGTGTTTCTGAAATCACTTCATCTCCAGAATCAAGAAATTACGTCTTTACGGACTAGATAAAAAGGTGAGTTTTCGTCTCTTGATGACAATTGTAGTGCAATTATGAAAATATATGATTCTGGGATGACGGGTTCTTGTTGAATTCTGATAGAACTGTAGTATTTGTTGAAGAAATGGTAGCAACGTCATGAGGAGTTGTCTGGAGTGACCTTTTCAAGACTCTACTCAACTTATTTATAAGAGAGAGAGAAAAAACACTTTATTGAACATTGTAGAAGGAATGAAGGTTATCTGTAATACTACCTACTTGCTAGAGTCATTCGTTTAAGATAATGTCGGCAAGTCTGTGGACTTGTTCGCCTTCCTCTACATAGGGGAATTAAAAAACAAGGACGATGAAATTCACCTCGTAATACCTACCGGCGCAACAATAATTTTTGAGGCTCATTCAATATAGAAAGGCGCACAATAGGCATTCCGGAAGCTCTCCTAAAAATTGAAAAATCCTACGAACTTTAATTGTATGCTTACTTGAGTTTTGATAATAGGTTCAAAATTATGTACTCGTAAGGTACATGTACGTATGTATGTATACATTATCGGACGCTTGAGGGATCAAAGTATCTTCAATCTCATGACGACCCAAAATTTTCTTCCTCTTGGATAATCTGTTAATGAAGGATCCGTAAGGGGTTAACAACTTTTAATCAATATTTAGTAGAGTTTTGGAATCTCTACTTGATATTGATGAGTAAAGATTATATTTTCTCGCGTTTTCAAACGATTAAAAAACTCAAGTATAGGATTTTCAAGAAAAGCCATTCCTGTATTGACCACAATGTCCAACGATCCGATTTCTGTTCAAATATTTTTCACCATGTGCTTGTTATTGGTTCATTCGCCCAATCAAAATTTAAGCTATGTGCCACACCCACATGGCTCACGATTTCCTCAAATATCTAAGTACTAGTTCTAACGACTTCTTATACCAAATTGTGTTGAAGATGACGATTTCTGTTATGTTGGCAAGCTATGAGCGATAAACCTACTTGGCAGACTGCTCTCTCAATATTTCGATTTTCCTCGTATTGAGTATGATATTTGGTAGTTTCGACAACCTCTAATCATTTTCAAACAGAATAATTATACAAGAACCAAGCGATATCCGAGCTAAAAAGTGAGTGTAATCCATCAACATCAGGGTCTTGGCCGCGGCTTTGTCACACTTGAGTTGAGCATCTCGGCAGGCGTACTCCGTGGTAACTTCTACTTTAGTACTTCCTTTCACCTTTCCTCCCACCCTGACCTTCCTCATCTTTCCTTCCTAATCTTAAATTTCATTACAAATACCACAGTGAGGTTCGTTCCTGCTATAATTTTGGTTTATTATTTTCAATAATGAACCTTTGGAATCGACCAAGAAATTTTTTTTTTTTCAACACCACCTCAAATTTTGTTGGTTTACGTTTCAAGGTACGTAGAATCCAAAAATCGAATAAAAATTTGGCCGTCCGTCCGCCGTACGCGGCACTTTCCCCACTTAGCATTGACCGATTTTGATGAATTTTGGTGTGTAGGTTCCATTTGGGGTCTAGTTGTGCCCCGAAGATTTTGGTTGATGTAAGTCACTTCTAAGGGTTGAAAAATGAGGTTTGAAATTTTGAAAACGCCCTTACTCAAAAAATTTTGCTATAAAGATATTGTTTTTCCTTCAATTTAAGATAGTATAGAATTTTTAGAATTTTTTGAGACCACGCGGAGCCCTGTAGGACAAATCGTTCGCTCCCTACGAGAATTTAAGATTTGGACTTACGACAAATCAGAAACACGAGTGTGAATCGCAAAAGAGGCCGAATCTCTGTTTCAAATGTTTTTCTTCAAGTTGGTTGGTGGTAACAATGGCAAAGCCGTGTTCTTTGCAGACGAGTGATCTATAGAGAAAAATAATAAACCTTTGTGTAATAATTTGCAGCATTTTTAATGGCAATTTGTGTGAGACCTGAGTCTGTTTCTAGATTTGGCAGAGTGGGTCGAGGACTATGCTGTTGGAAGTAAAATAATAGATAGTTCACAAAATGTACCTATTTTCCCTGATGGTACTGCTCCTTCATATTCATTAGGAATCTGTAGAATACCTGGTCATAGAGTGATTTATCATTAGTAGAAATAACTCGAATAATTATTCCTGTGGTTGCAGATAGAACCAACGCCTAACTATTGATGTATGCCGAGAACATTAGTAACTCTGGTTGCTGCCCTCGGATTGATTATACTGGCGGAGGGCGCACTGAAGAGGGAGATCGCTTGTCGTCTAACGTTGTACCCTAGCGGTCACTACATCAACTGGACATGTCCTCAGCAGAAGACCGTGTATGCGGAGAAGGGACTGTACACTCCGAAAAACATTCTGGCGTCCAGAGTGCAGATGAGTGGGCCCCGGGCCTACATACTCACTCCCAGGTAAATTTGGATCGTCCTCTAAACAGATGATGAAATGTACAGGGGAAACACCCCCTCGTCGCTTTTCCGCTTGAAAATGAGTTAGCAATGCTACCTGTAGGATTTTGAGGTGTAGGGTGTTTTGTGACGGGATGAATCGTAAAGAAATATAATCTTGAGCCAAAACTGATTTAATAAGCAAAACACCGAACAGTCTTTGTTATCAACAAAGCTCTCGATCTTCACCGCAGGCTGGCCAACAAGACAACCACAACATCTCCCTCCTTTCAACAAACAACCTGAGCACGACTATCATTAACACAAACTTGCAAACAATAAGTACATTACAACTTAAGATATATAAATGTAATACATAAAAAAAAACTTAGTACAAACAACAGCCCAATTCTGGCAAGCACCAAACATTTCAACATTTATGTCAATAATTTATACATTAATTATACATATCATTATTTTAATTCAAAATCCTTCAATATATTTGGAATCTTCACCCATCGGTGCGATGGGTAACGTCGGGGCGACTTTGTAACGTATGGTTTATCCACCTCCTTCCCAGGTTTTAGGGTTCAAGTGGTTAGGTCCACATGAAATATTAGATCCTTTCGTTGTTTCGTCGTTTCCGTTCGTTGTTTGCGATTATGTGGAAATTTTGCTCTATTGTCTTCAATAATAAACCTTTGGAAACGAACAAAAAAATAATTAAACTCAAAATTTAAATATAATTAAACTAAAAAAAATTAAAACTCACTATTTGTTGGTTTACGTTTTAATGTACGTAGAATTCGAAAATCGAACAAAAATTTTGCTGTATGCGGCACCTTTCTTAGTTACCATGGGTCGAGTATTTGGTACATGGGCTCCATTTGCGTTCTAGTTGTGCTCCAGATTGATGTCAGTCACTTCTAAGGGCCGAAAAATAAGGGGTGAAATTTTCAAAACGTCCTAGCTCAAAAACTCTCGATAAAAAGGTATCTTTTTTTCCACCAATTTAAAATACAATTTCATTTTTAGAATCGATTCAGAACCACCCAGAGCTCTGTAGGACAAAACGTTCGCTGCCTATGAGAACTTATGGGTTTGGACTATTAATCAGAAACACGAGTGTGAATCGCAAAAGAGGTCTAAACTCCGTTCAAATCTTACCTGACCAAAATGCGATCGTTGTTCATTTCTTCGAGTTGTACTCAGTTTTGCGTAATTATCAACCACTAATCAAATCAAAATCAAAGCGTAATGAGAGCACCCATAACTCTTCATTTCTTCAAAATAAACTTGATCGTGTGTTGACCGTTTTGCCATCATGTTACTGTTTGTTGACTCAGAAAACCAGCAACATGATCGTGAAAATCATCTTTTCGTAGTGGGTGAATTTATCAGTTGTATCCTCGATATTCTACGAGTTTCAAAAGTAAATTTTTTATTTAGGTTCTTAAAAAAACCATAAGATGTTATTAGAGTTTGAAATCCCATTTTTCCGTAATTGATTCCTGTTCTTAATTCATTCTATTCGCAAAACTTACTTTTTAAATATAGGAAATCAAACGTCATTGAAGTAAATAAACGATGACACTGAACAAAATACCGCACAGTTTCACGTGTAAGTTCAAACTCGTTGCCAGTGATTGAGGTTCAGGTTTTTCAGTGGTTTGGAAGTAAATTTGCAAGCCGCGAAGCGTCATAGTGTAGAATGGCAAGTGAATCACGGTGTTGCAGTGGAAATAGTCCGCACCTCTGATGACCATTCCTACGAATTCATCGTTGCAGACGACAGGAGCTCCGCGATCATGGTCACAGACTGATCCAACTTTGGATCTTACCTCGAAGCAAAAATTTTGTCCGTAGTTCAGGTTTTGGTCGCAGAATTTGTCTTCTGTCAAGTTGCACATGAATTTCAACGCAGCTTGGCAAACGCGCAAGTCTATTGCGTAAACGCGGTATTTCACCTTGAAGTCGAGAGAATGAGGTTTTTTGGGTGAATCATTTTGGTTTTTGATCGGGTTGATGTATTTCCTTCCGAATGACGCGACGTAGCATAGTTGATGTTGCCATACGAGGTTCGGCCTGATGTATACTTGGCCCGTCGAAGGATCGATGGCTACAGGAACGTATCCCAGAGTTGGCAGCAAAGGTAGGATCGGTTTCCGCAATATTAGGATGCTGGCGTCGTACTTCAAAGAATTTGGACGGCAGTTTGGGTGCAGTTGGATGTCAGACACCAAACGCATCCCTTTCACGCCTTCCTCGTCGTACCGATCTCCAACACTCGACTGCTTGTCATGCGATTCCCTCAAAAACTGGGAAGCGAAATACACCTTAATGTCGTCAATAACCGGGTACTTCAAATGGAAATCCGTCGACGCTTTGCAAGTCGTCAGCACTTTCTCGCTCGTTATGAGGTTCCCGATGGCCCACAATTCTTGGTCGGGGTCTTGTTCGTGTTCTTGGTGAAGGTCGAACCTGATGTCAACGATCCAGTTGAATTCGAACCTTCCTGCGAATAGCAATCCGAGGAACTGCGACCCGTCGTTAGTATCGACCCAATTTTTCGAACCGAAAGAGGGAGTCGTTCCCGCGGATGGCTTGACCGGGTCGTATGGCACTCTCTCTTCCGTGTATTGAAGCTTTGCTGACGGCAATTTGCTGAGGATCCAAAAACACATCACGACTGAAGTTTGAAGCTCCATGAGTGTGAGTGTTTC
Source organism: Apolygus lucorum (assembly GCA_009739505.2). Classification (NCBI taxonomy): domain Eukaryota; kingdom Metazoa; phylum Arthropoda; class Insecta; order Hemiptera; family Miridae; genus Apolygus; species Apolygus lucorum. The sequence goes on along the minus strand of CM019171.2, from coordinate 31,461,103 downwards.
ACTTTCACTTCTTCGGTTTTGATATTCACGAAACAGAATCTGTCAATATAGTTGGTATAGAAACTATATTTGATCTCTAAGGTACCTGATTATTATTATAGTGATGGCTACAATTGGGGATAAGGTCAACCAAAGTTTCAAAGCAACCACTACACAAAACGAATTGAAAAACGCTGCAAATCATTGCTCAAAGGTTTATTATTTTCTGTATAGATCACCCTTCTGTATAGATCACTGGTTCACCATCAATAGCACCTACCACCATCTGTATTCTCCCTTGACCTTCCCTCTCAAATTTCAGCTTCCTGCGTTCAATAGGATTGAAAATGGCTTCGGAGCTCACTCAGCTGATCAGTGATCTGAAGAGTGAAGAAGATCTCCTCGAATGCTGGAGACGCCTGGAAGAGCACTTCCATTCAATAGGAGTAAAAATGGCTTTGGAGCTCACTCAGCTGATCAGTGATCTGAAGAGTGAAGAAGATCTCCTGGAATGCTGGAGACGCCTGGAAGAGCACTTCCATTCAATAGGAGTAAAAATGGCTTTGGAGCTCACTCAGCTGATCAGTGATCTGAAGAGTGAAGAAGATCTCCTCGAATGCTGGAGACGCCTGGAAGAGCACTTCCATTCAATAGGAGTAAAAATGGCTTTGGAGCTCACTCAGCTGATCAGTGATCTGAAGAGTGAAGAAGATCTCCTGGAATGCTGGAGACGCCTGGAAGAGCACTTCCATTCAATAGGAGTAAAAATGGCTTTGGAGCTCACTCAGCTGATCAGTGATCTGAAGAGTGAAGAAGATATCCTCGAATGCTGGAGACGCCTGGAAGAGCACTTCCATTCAATAGGAGTAAAAATGGCTTTGGAGCTCACTCAGCTGATCAGTGATCTGAAGAGTGAAGAAGATCTCCTCGAATGCTGGAGACGCCTGGAAGAGCACTTCCATTCAATAGGATTGAAAATGCCTTTGGAGCTCACTCAGCTGATCAGTGATCTGAAGAGTGAAGAAGATATCCTCGAATGCTGGAGACGCCTGGAAGAGCACTTCCATTCAATAGGATTGAAAATGGCTTCGGAGCTCACTCAGCTGATCAGTGATCTGAAGAGTGAAGAAGATATCCTCGAATGCTGGAGACGCCTGGAAGAGCACTTCCATTCAATAGGAATAGAAATGGCTTTGGAGCTCACTCAGCTGATCAGTGATCTGAGGAGTGAAGAAGATCTCCTCGAATGCTGGAGACGCCTGGAAGAGCACTTCCATTCAATAGGATTGAAAATGGCTTCGGAGCTCACTCAGCTGATCAGTGATCTGAGGAGTGAAGAAGCCTTTGAGCAATAATTTGCGGCGTTTTTTACCCACCAACAATTTTTTTACCTACCAACTTTTTTTTTACCTTCCAGCTAGGTACTACCTACCACACCATACTGGCTTCACACCTTCACAATCAAGTTTATTAGAAAGAACTAAACGCTTCACACTCGATTGGAAAAATAGAAAGCTTCGTATGGAAATTTGATTACTGGTTACGCAGAAGGCAAAACTGTATACAAATCGAAGAAATGAACAGCGATCGCATTTTAGTCCGATAAAATTTGAATGGAGATTAGACCTCTTTTGCGATTCACACTCATGATTCTGTTTTATCGAAGGAAAACCTTCAAGTACTCGTAGGGACCGAACGGTTTGTCCTACAGAGCTCCGGGTGGTCTCAAAAATTTTTAAAAATTCAATACTATTTAAAATTGGTGAAAAAACGATACCTTTATTTCGAGAGTTTTCGAGCTAGGGCACTCTTGAAAATTTCAACCCTCAATTTTCATCCCTTAGAAATGACCTACATCAACCAAAAGCTTCGCGGCACAACTAGACCCCAAATGAAGCCCATATACCAAATTTGAACCAAATCGATCCAGTGTTGCTAAGAAAAGTGCCGCGTACGGCGTACGGCGTACGGCGTACGGCGTACGGCGGACGGACGGAAATTTTTTTATTCGATTTTCGTATTCTACGTACCTTGAAACGTAAAACATCAAATTTTGAGGGGGGGTTAAAATTTTTTTTTTCTTGCTCGATTCCAAAGGCTTATTATTGAAAATAATAAACCAAAAAAGCTATTGCAATGACAATTTTTTTCCCGTGGATATCCGTTAAGTACCTACGGAACGTTATTAAACAAATTGTTTTGATTCCTCCACAATTCCAATCACACTTTTCCTGAATAAATATGTGGTCAGTATCAGCATTACTTCGATAAGGGAAAACCACTGCAAATTATTACATACTTAACGGTTAATTTTGCTTCCGAGTCTACCAAGGTAGCGGAAGCTTGGTTTTCACTTTTCAAGGTTGGAGAAAAAGTTTTCCAAAATCAAAATTTCCATTCTCGTTTTACGTTTCAGACCTTTCTGAACAATTTTGGTTCCGTGTCTGTCTGTCTGTCATGAATTCCTTGTAGCAGCCATAATTTCCAAATTTTCTATCAGATTTCGATGAAATTTTCAGGGATTAGGCATATTAGGTCGTGAACGGTCCCCAATGGAAATCATCACCCTCGGACAGATAGTAGCCGCTGCGCATGCGCGAACGTGAATTCCTTGTAATAGCTATAAATTCTACATTTTACATTCGATTTCGATGGAATTTCCAGGTTTCATATGGGAGGTGAAAACAAGCCTCTGAAGTGGTCGTTTCTCTCGAGCAAACCAACAAGTTTCGACGATTTTAGCGTTCATTATCGACTTTTTCAAACAATCGGAGGTGAAAACAAGCCTCTGAAGTGGTCGTTTCTCTCGAGCAAACCAACATGTTTCGACGATTCCAACGTTCATTCTCGACTTTTTCAAACAATCGGAGGTGAAAACAAGCCTATGAAGTGGTCGTTTCTCTCGAGTAAACCAACAAGTTTCGATGATTTCAACGTTCATTGTCGACTTTTTCAAACAATCGGAGGTGAAAACAAGCCTATGAAGTGGTCGTTTCTCTCGAGCAAACCAACATGTTTCGATGATTTCAACGTTCATTCTCGACTTTTTCAAACAATCGGAGGTGAAAACAAGCCTATGAAGTGGTCGTTTCTCTCGAGTAAACCTACAAGTTTTGACGATTTCAACATTCATTCTCGACTTTTCAAATAATCGGAGGTGAAAACAAGCCTCTGAAGTGGTCGTTTCTCTCTAATAAACCAACAAGTTTTGATGAATTCAATGTTAATTCTCAACGTTATCCAATAATTGAGGTCTCTGTTGTGTCTGTCGTGAAATCTTTGTTACGGGCGAAACTATTCGAGTTTAGTCACCCTCTGACAGAAAGTCGCAGTTTCCATCCAATTTCGTGAAATTTTTAGAATTGTGCGGATTGAAGTGTTGATGATTTTACCATATTCATAATGCTTTTTCATTTCAAAATGTCCTTAAAAACCTAAATTTTGAGAAATTATGATTACATTTATTTATATGTTAAAGGTCGAAAATTGTCCCTGTAATTTTTTCTACGGGTGCTGGTATTCGGACACGCTGGACACTTCGGGGCGCTGATATTTTAAGAACTTGCTTGTAAGAAAAATGTTTTACTGATAAATTTTCCCCTTCTCTCGTTTATCACGTCTGTAAGCTTTAATTTGGTGCAACTGATCTACAAATTTTGTTAAAATCAAAATGTTTTGACACGCAGTTTTCTAGGCAGTTTTGGTTGCGAAGGTTCCTGAATGTGTGGCATTCAAAATGTGGAAAATTTAGTGCCCGAATAATTTAATTTGAAGTTTCAGGTCAAGGGAAGTTTTACAATCGTTTCTTCAGTTTTCATATTACTATCTTTCTTATTTTTCTTCGATTCAAAATAGTAAAATGAAAATAAGTAAAATTCATAGGTTCCTGGGCGGGGTGCCGTTCACGTTGGGGGCGATTCACATCTCGGGCCCCTGCAAAGCCGAGCCGATCCTGTCGCCCTACCCCGCGTGGGAAAGTCACGACTCGGGCGAGAAGGGGATCGTCAACGCCGTCGACATCTTCATCGACCGCAAGAAGATTTTATGGATCCTCGACGTCGGGATCATCGACACGCTGGAGAAGCCCAAAGTCGTCGGCCCTCCCAAAGTCGTCGCAATATGCCTCATGACTTCGAAAGTAAGAACCCCTCGTAATGGATTTTCACGATCATGTTGATGGATGTATGAGTTCACAAACAGCAACACGAATAAGAAGTCATTTACAATATATTGAGTTTAAGGTTATTTTTCGTATGTTCCACGGCTCCTACTGTTCGGGTCGAGGTGAAATCAACGTGCACATTTTTGAGAACAGTCCCGAAATTTCCTCTAAATTTGAAACAAATCGGACTATTGAATTGAAAAGTTGGTGTTTAGATGGAAACGTTGTAGGGGACCGTCCCTAAGTCAATATCAATCATGAACATTTCATCAATATCGGACAATAGTGTAGTTGAATCCCGGACTGGAATTGACCATGGAACCGAATTTGCTCAAAATGCTCCGAAACGTGAAATGAGAAAAGAAATTTTGATTTTGGAGGTCCCACATTTTTTTGACCTGCTGCACGTATAAGAAGGTTCTTGAATCTTCAATGCCTAGCGAGGAAGTAATAAAAACGGGTGTTAACTATTTTTTAATTTTTAAAACCAACAGAATGAATTTTATCAATTATTATTGAATTTATCTCCAAATAATACACGAACAGAGCTCAGAAGCTAACAGAACAAGCTTGTTATAGTTTCAAACTCAATGCTGTCTTCTGATCTGTCAACGAGCTTCTTGGAAACCAAGTATCCATCAATTAAGATACACGTTGACTCTAACCGACTGCACCATCGGATTCTCTGTTAATATCCTGTAATAAACCTCCGCAAGACATCGCTGCTTCCTGGACTACCAAGGTAGCAGCATTTTTTTTCTTCACTTTTCCAGGTTGAAAAAAAAAGTTTTCCAAAATTCAAATTTCTACTCGCTTTTACGTTTTAGGCCTCCTGAACAATTTTGGTTCCGTGTCTGTCTGTCCATGTGTCTGTGTCTGGAATTTTTCGAAACGGAGGGCCAAAAATTAGGTGGTTTTCTATAGAAAATCGCTCTTTTTCCATCCTTATGAGTTACGACGCAATTTTAATTGGTTTGAGTGGCTAACTCTACCCGGTAGAGAAAGGAGGAGGGAAAGATAATAAAATTTAGGGGTGGAGTTAGCCATCCGAACTAATAAAAATTGCGTCGTACCTACTCTAAACTAACTCTTAAGGATAGGAAAAGAGCGATTTTCCATTAAAATCCCAGTTAAAATCCCCATTCCAGTTAAATCAGCGTCGAAAATTAATGAAAAAACATGTATCACATTTGGGGTCTACCTTCATATCAATTTTGGCGCAATCTAGGGGTTGCGCTTGTTCGCGCGCTCACTGAACGGGTTGTGCGCAACCAATAAAATCGGTTGAGGGGTCTAACATTCATAGAATTTTACGTAGAATCCAAATCTGCAATAAAAAATAGAAGTTCCTTTTTGAAATAACAATGTTGGTGTCGATTGCGCAAGGTTGCGCAATTGCGCGGTGCGCAACGTGGTCATATTATTTGAGATCCCTGCAAAAAACCATGAAGATTAAAATTTTTTTTCTATATCCAAAAATAACGATTTTAGAGGGGGGGGGGGGACAACTGGCGAGACCCCTGTAGATGGTCCCCTATGAAAATCTTGGCCCCAGAATTGATAGTAGCCTCTACACATGCACAAACAATGTGAAATCCTTCCAAGAGCGGTAACTTCTGAAATTTTCAGGGATGGTGCTGATTGACGTGCAGATGGTCCCCTATGAGAGTAGTGCGAGGTTGATGTTTTGAGATTAACTACAATGCATCGGATCATCTACACAATCTGGTTATGGTTACGAGAAAGCTATGTGCCACACCCACTTGAAAGATTTTTCTTACTCGGAATGCTGACGTTTCGTGCTTATGGAAAAGCACAATCATCTTCATCGGCTATTACTATTAAATAATAATAGGTCAAAATTAACTTGTTAATAAAATTATTCGGTCGAGGCAAATGATTTCAACCTTGGTGCTCTGTATTTGGCCGTAATGACTGTTTTGACGTGATTGTTGCGGTTATGTGCCGCCTTTCACGGGTTCGCAATCTCTGTCCATCAAGCGATACATCATTACAACAAACTACAAACCGATCGCAAAACAAGTAAACAGTTCAACCATGTTTGCCCTCAAGCTTGCAGGAGAGTCACGATTTCCTTCGCAACTCGCCGCCTCAACCAAAACCGTCGGTCTCCGGTGACGAATTGTTTTGATAATAATGTTTCTAACAATGTTGTGAATGTAAATCCCGAAAAAAACAATGGAACCGCAGCAAAATAATCCGGTTGATTCGTTCGAAACTGAATCGGTTTCGCGCTAACAAAGCTGGAAGGGTGAATGAACATCTCGAAACATTTTAGAAACCTGCCGAGTGGGTGTGGCACATAGCTTCCTCGTATTCATAGCCCGATTGTATTGAATTTTGTCACTGTTCTTTTTGGAAATTTTTGTCTTAACTTTTTTGAGATTTCGAATAGCCTACAAAAAATTCCGCTATCCATTAGATTTAAAATTGCAATTTAATTTTGGTTACTCCGGTGACACCTTGGGACAGCTGTGGAGTTCCAGGGATGTTTTCGATGATACCTAGTGACACCATGGTCCAATTAGGGTTAATACAATTGAGAAGAAAGTTCAGTATTTTGGATACTGTAACGTCATACATCTATGTTAGTTAGTTCTCCAATAAAGTGACGTGTAGGAAAACCCAGAGTGGCATGAGTCATCACCAACACAGACAAGGCGAGGAATGGAAAGAACACGTCGTCTGACGTCACCTCTTTTCCACTCTTCCCTCACCATAATAATTTGAGTATATAAGCCGCACTCAGGGGTCTTCCTACATGCATTCGTACCTCGTCTATCCGACTTATCATTTCTTGTCTCACTTACAGCCCAGTTCTTCCGAGGGAACGGTTTGCCCCATAAAGGCGCCAAACCTCTAGCTCTCCTTAGGAACCTCTTCAGAACAGTAGGCCTCACTAGGTAAATGTTCCGCCTCACGCCGGTGAGTCTGTCATCAGACGCCGAGGTTGATGGATAGATTCTGTATGCACTCGTCCTTACGGTCGGCCACGAGGCGCCGTAGATGGAGTGCTGAAGCCCTAGGCTTTTAGGGATCAATCTCTCCATTGAGTAGGAACAATTCAGCGCATCGAGAGGACCATCGCCCTCACTCGACAATACGCAGAACACAACAGATACTAACTCTAGAAATTTACATCAGAATGGTTAACTAATTTGGAACCAACTAATGTATTTATTTCAACCATTTCCTTCTCTAATATCAGTACAATGTCCAATAGTCCAACTCACCTGTCCTATAAACGTACCAATGAGTTGTATGGCTAGTATAAGAAATTACGATCATTACACTTGGAATTTCAGATCGTCGCCACTGTGGACCTCTCTCAGTTTTGCACGTTCGACAGCAGGTTCCACGAGATTCAAGTGGAAGTGACCGAAGAAGACGACACCTTCATCTACGTTTCAGATGCCGGTTGTAAAGCTATAGTCGTCTGGGACTACAGCAGGGAAGCAGGTTGGCTAAAGTATAAACATGAACCTCCCGTATAACCTTCTCGAGACCTTCGTTTGACAAGGTTCCAACCAACAAAACGAAATAGAATTATGATAGAGTAGTACTAGGTTTCAGGAAGGAACTGTTATTTTATATTGAAGAAGAGTCAGATTATCCGTGAAAGTTCATGAAATCGATGTCATTTCAATTTTTTAGTGACCAAGTACGTCCCCAAATACGCTACTGACATTCATGTTTACCCAAGTGGGTGTGGCACATAGCTTCCTTGTATTCATAATCCGATTGTGTCGATGTTCCGATGCGAAGTAGTTAATCTCAAAACGTAACTCTTCAAGTTCCTTGCACTACCCTCATAGGGACCACAATTTTCACCAGTTTGGATGAATAATGTCGATATTGTGGCTAGTACAAGGGTTTCACGTTTGCGCATCTCTTTTCTCATTCTCCACAGGTCGAGGAAGCAAACACGAATAGGCTTACTTAAGTATCTCTCCACCTCGTGCATGAATATCAAAAATGTCTGAAGAAAGAATGAGTTCGTTTGCCAAAAGCTTCAGAGCTTCTACCAATTTAAAGGTAAATAAAAGTAAAAAGTAAACAACCTGGATTTTCTCCGACTGCCATTCTTGGCGTCGCCGACGTCATCAGCTGCCTTTCAAAGGGAAGATCAGAATTTGTTCTGATAATTTCGCTCATGGCTCCTTTTTTTTCCGGCAGGCAGGTGAGAAAATCTTTAAGATCCGTAGGTGGAGTTGGATCTCGTAAGATACCTGGAAGGGTCCGCGTCCTCCAGGTTATGTGGGATTCAAACCCACTAAAAAAACACCTCCTCTTTTCCCCCCATGTTGGAGCTCAGCCCGGAACCGTTTAGCACATTACTTCGGGCTGAAACCTGGGGCGTTTAATCAGTTCTGGGTGAGGGGGCGGACCAGTTGCTCCCTCCTTTCTCTTTCTCGTTCTAAGAGCATCTTCCTTGTCAGGATGCTCTCCGTGCATTCTGCCACAGCTGTCCAGCTCTTTTCACCTTCCAGCATCCTGCTGACAACAGCCTCTGGAGTTTGAACTCTGGGGAGCTATCTCCAGGTCTGCCATCAGCTGATTTCTTTCAGGTGCCCATTTGGTGCATTTGAAGAAGGTGTGGAGCACATCATCATCTTCTTTGTTCTGGCAATGTAATTGACATGTTGGGGCAGATACCTTTCCCATTTTATGCAGATAGGCATAAAACAGTCCATGTCCCGTAAAGAACTGCGTAAGGAAGAAGTTCACTTCTCCATGTTTTCTTTCCATCCACGTCTGAATGTTTGGCACCAACCGTGCAGTCCACCTTCCTATATGTTCTCCCGTCCATATATCTTGCCAATTTGCCATTGTGCGCTCCCTTTCTTCCTTGGCTATGCGGGCCCTGCCTCCTTCATCCCTTCTGTCAAAGATTCTTTTCATCTCTGAAGCCATCAGCTGAATGGGTGTGACCCTCGTGAGGACAAAGATAGCGGGTTCTGATACTGTTCGGTAGGCACAGGTGATTCGTAGGGCTCCTCTTCGCTGCACAGCTATCAATCTCTGTCGGAGATATTCCACACTCAATGCGTCTGCTCATACCTCCGCTCCATACAAGAGGATTGACTGCACGATCGTCATCATTAGGCGTCTCTTACATGGTCTAGGGCCGTTTTTATTCTTCATAAGGTGACAAAGAGCTGCAGTTTTTTGTGCTGCTCTATCTGTAGTTCTTCTTATATGTTCACCAAATGTGATTTTGGTGTCCAATATGACTCCTAAATATCTGGCTTCCCCTTGCCTACCGCCCTGGGTTGAACGAGGGGGGCTGCGAGCCCCGGATGCGCGAAAACACGGCTCGGCGGCGAGATTTGAACGCACGACTCCCCGCAGTAGTCGGTTCGACCAATGAAAATTTTCGTTCGTCAAAATTTGAAAATTCGATCAAATCTATTGAGTTTTGCATCGACTGAGGTCTCTGCCGCCAGTAACTATCCCCAGAGATTACAGTTATCGTAATTAATTATTATTGCTTTCGTAGGTTTCAAAGTTCAGCTGCCGCCTGAGGTGGCGGAAGATGGCTCTTGCAAAGACATTCTGTATTTGACGCTGCTCAACAACAACTACCTCTACTTCTCGTTCATGAATGGCCGAAAGATGTTCCGAACTTCCACCAGCAATCTTCGGTTCGTAACTAAAATGTTAAATAACCGTTCTGTCGAGAAGAGAGATTAGATGCAGTTTTTGGAAGGCATCCAATCCTGAAAGGATTCCAATTTCAATTGAGTAAAATTCTTCTAAATCCAGAAAATTTGTCTCAACTATTCAATTTTTGGTTTATTATTTTCAATAATAAGCCTTTGGAATCGAGCAAGAAAAAAAAAAAAATTTAACCCCCCCTCAAAATTTGATGTTTTACGTTTCAAGGTACCTACGTAGAATCCGAAAATCGAATAAAAAAATTTCCGTCCGTCCGCCGTACGCCGTCCGCCGTACGCCGTACGCCGTCCGCCGTACGCCGTCCGCCGTACGCCGTACGCGGCACTTTTCATAGCAACACTGGACCGATTTGGTTCAAATTTGGTATATGGGCTCCATTTGGGGTCTAGTTGTGCCGCGAAGCTTTTGGTTGATGTAGGTCACTTCTAAGGGGTGAAAATTAAGGGTTGAAATTTTCAAGAGTGCCCTAGCTCGAAAACTCTCGAAATAAAGGTATCGTTTTTTCACCAATTTTAAATAGTACAGAATTTTTAAAAATTTTTGAGACCACCCGGAGCTCTGTAGGACAAACCGTTCGGTCCCTACGAGTATTTGAAGGTTTTCCTTCGATAAAATAGAATCATGAGTGTGAATCGCAAAAGAGGTCTAATCGCCGTTCAAATTTTATCTGACTAAAATGCGATCGCTGTTCATTTCTTCGATTTGTATACAGTTTTGCCTTCTGCGTAACCAGTAATCAAATTTCCATATCAAGCTTTCTATTTTTCGAATCGAGTGTGAAGCGTTTAGTTCTTTCTAATAAACTTGATTGTGAAGGTGTGAAGCCATTTTAGTGTGGTAGGTAGTACCTACCAATAGTTGGTAGGTAAAAAAAAGTTGGTAGGTAAAACAATGTTTGTAGGTAAAAAACGCTGCAAATCATTGCTCACTCATCAGATCACTGATCAGCTGAGTGAGCTCCGAAGCCATTTTCAATGCTATTGAATGGAAGTGCTCTTCCAGGCGTCTCCAGCATTCGAGGATATCTTCTTCACTCCTCACATCACTGATCAGCTGAGTGAGCTCCAAAGCCATTTTCAATCCTATTGAATGGAGGTGCTCTTCCAGGCGTCTCCAGCATTCGAGGAGATCTTCTTCACTCCTCACATCACTGATCAGCTGAGTGAGCTCGAAAGCCATTTTCAATCCTATTGAATGGAAGTGCTCTTCCAGGCGTCTCCAGCTTTCGAGGAGATCTTCTTCACTCTTCTGATCACTGATCAGCTGAGTGAGCTCCGAAGCCATTTTTAATCCTATTGAACTCAGGAGCTGAAATTTGAGAGGGAAGGTCAAAGGAGAATACAGATGGTGGTAGGTGCTATTGATGGAGAACCAGTGATCTATACAGAAGGATGATCTATACAGAAAATAATAAACCTTTGAGCAATGATTTGCAGCGTTTTCTGTCTACAGGTTGTCTATCATTTGGATGAACCAAAATACAAGGATCGATTTTACAACTAATTTGCCATAAAACACATAAAAACATTTTACTAAAACTGTCATAACTCTCGTTGTTTACCAAGTAAATTCAAATTTAAGGATGTCGTTGGAAAGAGCGTTAAATTTCCAAGCTATCCAGTGTAAAACCAAAATCTTTTAGCAATAAACTATTTCTAGAAAAATCAAGACAAAAACCACACTTTAATTCTTTTTAAGTTTGATTTCTTCTTTTCGAAGTTTTCACTTTCAACGCCTGCCCATTTCGATAGGCGCTCTTCGGAAAAATCATTCTCAAATTGTCAGCTCTCCAACGGTATATCAAGTTTTCTTTTTTAAATTCAAATTGGAAGAGTAAATCAAGTTTGAATGCAAAAAAACGTGTTTTTTTAACAAGAAAAACGAGTGTTTTACGCGGTGTAGTTCACCCTCGATCTCAAGTTGACTTGACGAGTTTGGTATATTTCCTACGTAAAAGCTGACAATTTTATTTATTTATTTTTTCAATTTTTTATTTTTAAGTATTTTTTTATTTTTTTAATAATTTTTAAAATTTTTTTAAGCTGACAATTTATTATTATTATTGTTACTTATTGATTTTTCTAACGATATTCTTAAATGTGAATTTACTTGGTAAATAGCAGGAGTTATGACAGTTATAATGACGTAAGGTCGAAAATGCAAAAAAAACATTTTAGTGGGTTAACCCGTTTCCGGCCACTGATGCATTTTTGCATCGTCACAATAATGATTTTTTGGAATATTGAATTCGTGGAAAACCTTTGTAGAAGATTTTTTTTCGTTCATGCTGTTTCTAAACTTAAATTTTTTTCGACATTCCGGTGGGAGCTCAATAAGATTTGGGAAATTTTGTTGAAAAAGAGGCATTTTGGCTGAAAGCGTGATTATGGTGGCTCAAATTCGGTCCTGGGCGAGTGAGCGTCCTGGGCCGTGAGTCAAAACAGATTCTGGTCCGTAAATAGATTTTTACATTTCCCCTAGATTTTTTTTTAGATTTTTAACAATGAAATGGATAAAACATCCCGATTTTGAAAACTGAGACCTCTCAAATCCTATAAAATGTTTAATTAATAAAATTTGGAGCATTTTTGCTCTCGATTGGTGAACAAATGATGTCTTATTTTGGCCGGAATTCTGTAAAATAATTCATCCTCCTCCTCCCATTACTCTAACCTCGGCTTGAAATGGGTTGAGAAAAAACTGCTAGGAGACATTTTTTGTGGCATATTAGTTGTAGAATCGATCCTTGAAGTTTGGTCCATCCAAATGGTAGACACCCTGTATAAATTATAGGAAGGTATTTAAAAGTTTGGTAGAGAAAATACAAAGTTTTCCTGACTCTACTTCATGCACAGGTGTCCCAAAAGCCTGACGGAGGCTGAAGACGTGGGAACGAAACCCGGGAAACTCGTGATACTCGGTTCCGACAGGAAGAGAAAAATGTTCTTCCGCGGCAAAGGCGACAACCAGATCTACTTGTGGGACTCGAACAAGCCGTTCAAAGCCTGCTCCTTCGTCGCTGTCGACGCCCCCCCGCAGGGCATGTACTCCACGCATGTGGTCGTCGGGTAAGTCAAATTAGACATGGACTACAGGAGCTCGAGATCAATTAGTATCACTGAGAAAGATCAATACTGGCGACAATGATTTAAAGTGAGTCGAACACAAAAAAACTCACTCATTTCAATTTTTGAAAAGGTCAACTTTGGCCGAGTATAGTAATTGATCCCTACATTGTCTTAAGCCTTCCATAATTGGATGCTTGAAATTCTCTCCTTACTTTCAATGTCACACAAGCCAAACAAGTTAGTGTGACTTACTTACTTTACAACGTAACTAATATTACAGAGCCTTCAAAAAAGCATTCATAACCTGCCGAAAAAAGTCTGCCGAGTGGGTGAGGATAGCTTGAGGATGAGGATAGCACTTAGCTTCCTCGTATTCTTTGCCCGAATATACAGGGCGTCTACAAAACAGGTCTCATTCCTTCAAGGGGTCGATTCTACAACTAATTTGCAACAAAAAAAGTCTCTTAGCAATTTTTTTAAAGGCTTCTTTTCCGACTTTTTTCAATTTTAAAGTTTTTTTAAATTGATTTAGCCCATTTCAAGCCGAGGGTAGAAGTGACATAGTAATGGGGGGATGAACTATTTTACAGAATGCCCGCCGAAATAAGGCATAATTTGCTCACCAATCGAGAGCAAAAATGCTCCAAATTTTATGAATTTTACATTTTAATAGGATTTCAGAGGTCTCAGTTTTCCAAATTGATACGATTTATCCATTTCATTGTCAAAAATTTTGAAAAAAAATCAGTATAAAATCTAAAAATTATTTTTATGAACCGGAATCTGTTTTGACTCATGGTCCAGAAAGCTCACTCTCCCAGGACCAAATTTGAGCAACCCTTAATCATGCTTTCGGTCAGAAGGCCTCCTTTAAAAAAAAAATTCCCAAATCGCATTGAGCTCCCGAATGTCGAAGACATTTTTCTTTAAAAAGTTTAGGAACAGCATGAACGAGAAAAAATTCTTCTACAAAGATTTTCCACTATTTCAATATTTAAAAAATCATTATTATGACGATGTAAAAATGCATCAATGGATGGAAATGGGTTAATGAATTATCTCATTAAATTGGTAAATATATATAATAATAAATAATAAATAACTAACTAGGTAATAAATAATAACTCCTAGGTAATAAATAACTCCTTTAATTTTCTGTAAAAATTACAATTTGAGGATTCCATTGGAATGAGCATTAAATTCCCTATCTCTTTAATTCCGAATAAACTTTTTTCAGTTGAATTTTATGGGGAATAAAGCAACTTGAAAAGTGAACTTGGTAACTTTTTCAACGCCCGTAATGTCCAAATAATTCGAGATAATGAAGTATTACCGGAAAGCCTAAAAACTGAGCCAGACTCTCAGCTTTCCAACGATATGATCAAAAAATATTTTACAATCAAATTTGATCGAGAAATTTCTGTTTGAACGCGGAAATACGTGCAACGAAACGACGCTTTTACGGGAGGACTCCGGTGTCTGTACCGCCGCGGCTCCTACAAAGCACCGCGTCTCCCCGTCAAACTGTCGATTTCTTTGAAAAAAAAAAAAAAAAATTGCACGTTCAAACAAAAATTTCTCCCTAAAATTCGATTATAAAATATTTTTTTGATTACACCGTTTGAAAGCTGAGATTCTGGCGCAGTTTTTTAGGCTTCCCGGCAATAGTTCATAATCTCGAATTAATTGGATATCACTGGCGTTGAAAAACAAAAAGTTACTAAGTTTACTTTCTAAGTTGCTTTATTCCCCATAAAATTCAACTGAAAAGAATTTATTTAGCATTAGAGATAAGAAATTTAATGCTCTTTTCTAATGGAGTTATTGTCAATTTAATGACATAAGGTCAAAATCAAGAGAAAAAAACTTGAAATTGAAATAACTCGGAAAAGAAGCCTCTAAAAAAATTGCTAGGAGACATTTTTTTGTTGCAAATTAGTTGTAGAATCAACCCCTCGAAGGAATGAGACTTGTTTTGTAGACACCCTGTATAGATAATCCGATGCTTCGCAGCTAATCTCATAACATAATTTCGAAGTACCTTGCACTACCCTCACCATCTTCATGGCAACCCATACAATCCCTGAAAATTTCATCAAAATCGAGTGGATAATATAGAGGTTTTTACGTTTGCGCATGCGCAGCGGCTACTATCTATCCGGAAGCGATGATTTTCGTCCCTGAAAATTTCATCCAAATCGGACAATAACTTCAATAACTAAGTGACATAACTCTCAATAATCGGACAATAACTAACTTCAATAATACAAGGGTTTCATGACAGACAGAAACGGTACCAAAGGCCTAAAACGTTAAACGCAAGTGGAAATTTCGATTTTTGAGAACCTTAATAGACTCGGAAGCACAAAGTCCCAACCAACAAAAAATCGCAATTTTTAATTTTCTTTTGCCAGTTTGAATCCGTATAATTGTTTGATTTTCTGTAATTCACATACCCCCCCCCCCCTACTCGGTAAAAATACAAGTACTGTTAAAATCAGGATCACAGGTTTAATTAGACGTTTTAATGTTATTGGGTGATTCAACTCAATTTCTTAATGCAAATACATTCAGGGTTGAAATTTGAATAAATTTACAGGTTCTCAGAAAAACTTCTTACCAGTCAGTTCATCCTTAGGTAAAGCGTCCTATCTGACCAATAATAATGATTAGCACTGAAGTGAAGACAATGGCCTGTAGGGTTGGAGAAGTACTCAGTAATAATTTCATATCTTTTTGTGAAAATATGTAGACTGTAAGTTGGTTGGATGTTGGGGGTTGCTATTGGCAGTAGCAGGGTGCAGGATGCTGCAGATCAGCACGCTCCGATGGGTCTTATATCGATACCATAAAGCACAAAGGTGCTATGTCCAAAAATGGAATTTTGAGAAAAACGCAAAAGAAATTATCACTAATCCACAATTCCTAAAATAATGGCTTTTTACACTAAACTCTTCAATTCCCTCAATACATTTTCAAGCTATTATCGTCAAGAAAACTCGATAATAGTTTTGTTGAATTTGAGTTTTTCTGAAATTAAAAAAAAAAAAAACGTCTGCCAAGTGGGTGTGGCACATAGTTTCCTCGTATCCATAACCCGATTGTATAGATGATTGTTCGTTAATCTCAAAACACCAATCTCTAAGTACCTTTCACTACCCTCATAGGGGACCATCTACACGCTAATCTGGACAATCCTGGAAAATTTCATCAAATTCGGATGAAAAATTAAGTGAGTAGATGTATGTGATTGAATCAAAAAAATTCTTAGCCTCGGCTGGGATTCGAACCCGCGATCCCTGGAGCACAAATTAAGACTCTGTCCTCTGAGCTATTGAAGCCTTGTCATGTATAAGATTTGAGATTCTCACAGGAGACCATCCCTCTATGAATGAATCCCTCTATGAAAAAAAATTCTCTATGATTTTCATAGGGGACCATCAAAATACTAATCTGTAACATCCCTGAAAATTTTGTTAAAATCGGATTGAAAATGTAGAAGTTATGGCCGTTACAAGGAATTCACGTTTACGCAAGCGCAGTCGCTTCTATCAGTCCGGGGACGATGATTTTCATAGGGGACCATCTACAACCTAATCCATATAATCCCTGAAAATTGCATCGAAATCGAGTGGAAAATGAGGAGGTTATGGCCGTTAGAAGGAAATTCACGTTTGGGCATGCGCAGTAGCTACTATCAATCCGAAGGGGGTTATTTTCATAGGGGACCATCTAAATACTAATTGTAACATCCCTGAAAATTTCATTGAAATCGGATGGAAAATGTAGAAGTTATGGCCGTTACAAGGAATTCACGTTTGCGCATGCGCAGTCGCTTCTATCAGTCCAAGGATGATGATTTTCATAGGGGACCGTCTACACACCAACCCGCACAATCCCTGAAAATTTCATCGAAATCGGACAATAACTTCGTATAGTTATGCGCGTTACAAGGAATTCATGACAGACACACAGACACACAGACAGACAGACACGGGACCAAAATTGTTCAGGAAGGTCTAAAACGCAAAACGCGAGTGAAAATTTTGATTTTGGAGAACTTTTTTTTTTCGTCCTTGAAAAGTGAAAACAAAGCTTCCGCTACCTTGGTAGACTCGGAAGCAAAATGTGGAAGGTGGATGGACATAGCGTCTTTGTGCTTTAAGGTATCGATATTCATCCGCTGTCCCCTTCAGCTCCTGTAACAGGGAACAGCCCAGTGAGATGTCGGCGCGTATTTTGACACATCATTATCTTCATGATAGCTGAATAAGTACCTACTGATAGGCAAATTCGAGCATTAATTTCTGTAGATAAACATTATCTAACTAACAAGTGAATGGCTACCTAGTAGTGTTGCAGGCCTGACGTACAACAGACAGGTTCTTAACTGCTGTGGCCTTCTACTGAAGCTGGCCATGCTCAAATTGGAAATGTTGTTCTGTTGCGATTTCCTACCATTGGCTGAAAAATGTAAATACCTGGGAGTCATATTTGATCGTAACCTTAGATTCACTTTTCATATTGATGGTTTGGTTTCAAATTGCGAAAATTATTTTACGTTTTTAAGGTATCCCGAAATTTCCTGTCCATTGTGCAGTTGAGAACTATTTATTTCGGCTTAGTTTTTTCTTTATTGAAGTACGGTATTGTTGTATGGGGAAGTGCGGGCAAGACTAGACTAAGATCCTTGCAAGTTACACATAATATCATACTTAAGATAGCCCTTCGGAAGAGTTCACGATACCCCACTGTGCTGCTTCATCATGGACTTGATCTGCTCAATGTAAGACAATTGTTCTTATTTCAATCGTGCTTGCTGGTCTATAAAACTGGTATTCTGCTTGAACATAGAGGCTGCGTCTCCCATACACGCAATGCAGCGTCATCAAATATTCAGATGCCTAAGTATAAAACCGAACGAGCGAAAAATAATTCTAATTATAAAGTTTTACAGTTTCTTTACGCCTGTAAGATTAATCCTGACATGTCGAGTTGTCTTGTGAGTTTTAAGAGACAAATCCTGACCAAGATAAAGGAGTTATAGAGTTTCCGTTTTGGGACAGTTTTTTAAACATTGCAGTTGCTAACTTGTGTGTTTGCTTAAATATTTTTGGCTGAGATCTGCTCCACCAGCCGCCACAAGTTCTTACGAACTTATTTGGTTGGTGGGCAGAAGGAAATTCACTTATTTTCCGTAGTTATACCATTCTAGATGTAAATACCTTCTTTCTGTCAATAAACTCATATTCTATTTTATTCTATTTATGTTTCAATCCAAGGCATAACAGATATGAGCGTTGACTCATTCTAACTGATTGCAGGTCTTTGAAATACGTGTGGGCGCTGAGCAGCAACTTTCCCGACTTCGCTGGTGGAAATCGCGGGTCTATCGGCCCCTTCGTCAAACTCCACCCAGTCATGTCGTTGAGATGCCCTGATGGTAACGAGAGCGGAACTGACAACAGCACTGAGAGCTGCAATGGAACCTGTAACTGCAGTACGCCAACGTCTCCAGCCCCACCCAAGTGTTCTGGATCGGCGTGTCCAGGCCCTCCCAAGTGTCCTGGACCGCCCAAATGTCCCGGGCAGTCGAAATGTCCTGGGGTCTCATTATGTTCAGGGCGGACGAAATGCGTACTGTCTCTGAAATGTCCTGCTTCCCCCACGTGTACAGGGTGCAGACGTTGTTCCCGGATGTTCGGTTGATTAATCGTGGCAAATAAAACGTACATACTCTAAAGTAACATTTCTCGTTAAAATAAATTAAAAACGGAGTGATAGCTACAAAATTAACCCATTTCTGCCCAGCGTTGCATATATGCAACGCGGAGTAGCTCTTCTTAGGAGGCTGGCCAGGACATCCACAGAAATGAAAAACTTTGTTCAGCGTCTGTTTCTCGAAGAGGAGAGCCTATCAATTAGATTCCAACTGTCAGAGTGACGTTTTCATTATGTATAATAATTGTATTTACTTATTACAAGTGTTCTCTTTTCTCGATTCCGAGAATTGCTGACCCAATGGACGAAAAATAAGTACAATGTTATGTACGGTTTTCAAAATGGGATGGAAGTGACTCTTTACCACTCTCAGATACCTGCATGGGCTTATGAGTACTATAGTCCAATTTTATTTTCATTCCTTTTGTTCCCAGTGTTGTCTGAAATATTGTGTTGGCTTTTTCTCAGCTTTTGGGCCCTGGAATTTCAGTTCAAGATGCTATAATTATTTTATTCGCCAACTAAGATGATATGTATGAGAATTCACTGTATATTACTCCCCCAGTCGAGAACGACATGTCAGATGAGGATTCTGGTGATGAAGATGAAGGAGTAATTCTTGACAATTTGAACAGAAACCACTTGAAGCTGAACTGAAACAAACACCTGCTGAAGCTGAAATCGTCTTTCAAAATCTGGATGATGTATATTCTCTACCTCCTTGTATGAGAGAAAGTTTTTGTTATTGCCCTCCTGATTTTTATGCCTCTGGAACTGAAGAAGAGTAGTCGAGGGCATTTCGAGTCCGCAATCAATTGAAACTATTGTGCAATTGCTTCCTAATAGAAAGACAATTCTGTGGTTTCTTTCGTCTCGCTTACAGGAGTCAGCCAGTTTCAGTGGTAAGAAGATATTCTGCACGAGAGAAGAAACCCATTCAAGTTCCTCGACCTTTTATAATTCAAGAATGTAAAGCATGGGAGAGTGCGACATCATGAATCAAAAGATCGAAAATCCAACCTGAAATGGTTGTTTACTTTACTTACACATTTATGCCAGTTGGAATTCAGAAGAAAAATAACCACAGGTTACCTGACCAAGTAAAACACTCAGCCAAAAGGTGTAGGAAGAATGTCGTCTATCGATCGAACCAATGTTCGGTACGAATGAATTTATTGACCGGAAGAAAATGATTGAATCATTCGATGAATCGAGAAAATACCGGAAGAAAAACAGAGGAGATACACAGAGTAACACTGTACTTCAACCGTAAAATATCAGTGCAGCAAGTGCAACATGGGACTTTGTTGTGTTGATTCCGTCCTAACCACAATCCTTGTATAATCACTGTTTCAACATTATTTTGCCTCATTTGTGAATTTTGAAGCTTAATTGATATTGTATTGATTTCATAAAACTTATTATATAGCTTTTTATTCTTATCCGTGCTGGAAATATGGAAATAAATGAGGTCACTAACAAAAAACATCATAGTAGCAACTTCATTGGGTAACTGCCCAGCGTTGCATATATGCAACAGGGCTCCTGCCCCTCCTATCATGGTGGATGACAAGGTAACCTTATATTTAACATTAGAAGGTATAAAAATGAAGAATTGAAGAAGAGTTTCGAAAATTTTGTCAAAAATGGATTTCTGGGCAGTAATGGGTTAATAGACGTAACAACATTAATTTTGATGAAATTTGGTATAAGAGCTTGTTTAGGCCAACAAGTAACTCTTTGTTTTATTTTGTCTAGTGTAGTTTTGTTTCTATTATTTCGGGAGTGACTGGAGGTGAACTGGATCTCCAGACTCTTAATCCTCAATCCTGCAGCCAACGAGGATCGACGCCACTCTCCGTCGTCACTGGTTGCGTCTCCACGCGCCCCTCTTCAGTTCCTGCTTCGACTGCGTTTCTTGACGATCTGCCCGATTTCCAAAATCCTCATCAGCCAAAATATTTTAGTTGATTTTTTCAACTTTTTCTCCCGTGAAATTCATATTTGGCAATTTCACCTTCCTTAGTCGGAATTAAAACCAGTGAAACCCAAAATTCACTTGGTCTTCCCTAATAGGCGGACGCGCCTCTGGATTGGCATCACCCACGCCATTTTGCTGTTGGCTGGACGCGGATCCTGGTGAGTGAGGTCCATCTCACCTTCTACACGACCTACATCTACCTGCCACAGAAATTAAGGTCAGGATTTATAGTATCTTACTCATGAGCATCATCACACATTCGACGAGAGTTTCAACCCCGAAAATCCCTCGAAGATCCTCCAACATACCTTCAAAGAACAATTAATTTTGTTCACCAAATTTATATTACCTACCATTTTAGGTAGTTACCTACCATTATTATTGCGAAGGAGCTCCTTAGGTAGGGGATTTACAATTTATATACCGTGTACTACATTTCATTTCAAGCTAAATAAAATTCTAAAATACCAATAGGCACTTTGACGATTTTATTTTTCATTCCAAAACTCCGCACCATTTTTAAAGGTTGTTCGTCAGAATAATTGAAACACACTAAAATTACCGTAGATCACTTTCTGTGGCGACCAATCAGAGCTCCATTTGGGGTCAAGTTGTGCCCTGAAGGAATGAAATGTAGGGATCGAAATTTTCAATATTAACGGTTGTTAAATTTTATTATTTATTTAATATTATAATATTATTGATTTATTTCGTTGCATTGGCAACACTGTCATTTTATCCAATAAAACCCGTTCCTATCTTGAATGGCTACCTTTACTTATCAATTATTATCCTTGAATTTAGCTTCAATCCTTAGTTTATTTCAACGGTTTGTTTTTTGCTTCCTCACTACCGAAGGTAGGGAAGCTTTGTATTCGTGAAAGAAGTGAAAAAAAAAAATGTCCTCCAAAATCAAAATGTCCACTTGCTTTTTGCGTTTTAGAGCTTCCCGAACAATTTTGGTTCCGTGTCTGTCTGTCGGTCTGTCTGTCTGTCTGTGGTCAATCCTTGTCCAGGGCAAAACTATACTAACCTGTGGTCCGATTTTGATAAAATTTTCAGGGATTGTGCGGGTTAGGTCCTAGACGGTCCCCTATCAATTTCAGCACCTTCGGACCAATAGGAGCGAGTGCGCATGCGCAAACGTGAATTTCCTGGAACCTCGGTTTCTCGGTTTCTAATGAACCGATTTTGCTCAAATTTGGAGGTTAGTTAGGGACTAACTTCTAAGAGACACCCTATAAGTTTCAATCAAATTGGTCAAGCAATAGCCGCTGCGCATGCGCGAACTTTAAATTTATTGTTAAAACCAAAACTCCGCAACTATTCAACCAATTTCGATGAAATTTTCAGGGATTGTGTGGGTTAGGTCCTAGACGGTGGACCGCTAATATTTTGGTATTCAATAACTCTTTGAATCATAATTTTTTCGCCAACTGATTCTATACGTCCATGTTACAATGAGTGAGGAAGCTATACTGCCCACCAGAGTTGTAAAGTAATGATTACTTTGAGTAATGATTACTTTTCAAAATTACTTTTCTTATAAGCAATGAAATGAGTGAAGTGATTATGATTATGTACACATAAATCCAAAAACTGGGGGATTAAGAGACACCTTAATACAAAGTAATGGCCATTCCCATTACCCATTCCTGTAATGGGAATGGAATTTTCAATTACTTTTTCCAATTCCTTGTAATGGTAATGGTTTTTTCAATTCCCCATTACTCTTAGTTGGAAAAGTAATGGGTCCTTCCAATTACCCATTACAGGAAGAGTAATGGGTAATGGGAGAACCAATTCCCCATTACCACCATTCAATCAGTAAGTTGACCATCCTCCAATTCATAAGGGACCACCCTCAAACTCATAGGGGACCACCCTCCAATTCATAGGGGACCATCCCCCCATCCATTTCGTTGGGGACCATCCTCCAATTCATAGGGGACCACCCTCAAATTCATAGGGGACCACCCTCAAATTCATAGGGGACCACCCTCCAATTCGTAGGGGACCACCCTCCAATTCATAGGGGGCCATCCCCCCATCCATTTCTTTGGGGACCATCCTACAATTCATAGGGGACCATTCCCTAATTCCTTGGGGAACTCCCTCCCAATTCATAGGGGACCATCCCACCATCCTAATCGTTGGGGACTATCCTGCAATTCATAAGGGACCGTTCCCAAACTCCTTGGGGACTACCCTCAAAATTCATAAGGGACCATCCCACCATCCTAATCGTTGGGGACCATCCTACAATTCATTGCAGGATGGTCCCCAATGAAATGGATGGTGGGATGGTCCCTTATGAATTTTGAGGGTAGTCCCCAAGGAGTTTGGGAACGGTCCCCTATGAATTGCAGGATAGTCCCCAACGATTAGGATGGTGGGATGGTCCCCTATTAATTGGGAGGGAGTTCCCTAAGGAATTAGGGAATGGTCCCCTATGAATTGTAGGATGGTCCCCAAAGAAATGGATGGAGGGATGGCCCCCTATGAATTGGAGGGTGGTCCCCTACGAATTGGAGGGTGGTCCCCTATGAATTGGAGGATGGTCCCAACGAAATGGATGGTGGGATGGCCCCCTATGAATTGGAGGGTGGTCCCCTATGAATTCGAGGGTGGTCCCCTATGAATTTGAGGGTGGTCCCCTATGAATTGGAGGATGGTCCCCAACGAAATGAATGGGGGGATGGTCCCCTATGAATTTGAGGGTGGTCCCCTATGAATTGGAGGATGGTCCCCTATGAATTTGAGGGTGGTCCCCTATGAATTGGAGGATGGTCCCCAACGAAATGGATGGGGGATGGTCCCCTATGAATTGGAGGGTGGTCCCCTATGAGTTTGAGGGTGGTCCCTTATGAATTGGAGGATGGTCAACTTACTGATTGAATGGTGGTAATGGGGAATTGGTTCTCCCATTACCCATTACTCTTCCTGTAATGGGTAATTGGAAGGACCCATTACTTTTCCAACTAAGAGTAATGGGGAATTGAAAAAACCATTACCATTTCAAGGAATTGGAAAAAGTAACTGAAAATTCTATTCCCATTACAGGAATGGGTAATGGGAATGGCCATTACTTTGTTCCGAAAGTAATTGGAATGGGTAATGGGAATTGGAATTCCTATTTTAACAACTCTGCTGCCCACCCAACTTGGCAGACTTTTTTTTCATTAATTTAAAATTGACGATTATTTATAATTGGGTGAGGTCGGTAGGACTAACCGTTCGTTTACTATGAGTATAATTAATATCTAATTCTATTCTATTCTTATTCTATCTATTAATATCTAATTGTGGGTTCACTGATTGTGTGTTTGGGACACAATAAGTTCCCTTATCAATTTCATTGAGATCAGATCACTGGTCGCCACTGTGATTCTTCGGTTCTGCAGTTTCGTGACCTCCATTACCTCTCACAGTTCGCCCTACCTGGAGAGCCACAAGAGAGTGACAAGTTAGGGCCCTTTCGTCTCGTCTACCTCTATTAAATTATTCAATGCTTTACCTACCTATATCCGCAACCTCTCGGAGAAACCATTTATACGGAAAATGAAGCTTTTGCAGGCTGAACTGTAATCTGTTGGTGACTTTCAATGGTCTATTTAACTTTACATAAATATTTTGTATTTCTATGTACATTGACGACTCAAAGAATTGTACGAAGGTTTATTTAGATTTAGATTTAGGTTTATTTAGATTTAGATTAGGTTTATTTAGATTTAGATTTAGGTTTATTTAGATTTAGATATAGGTTTATTTAGATTTAGATTTAGATTTAGGTTTATTTAGATTTAGATTTAGATTTAGTCTAGCAGAGGATTTTTTTTGTAAGTACTCTTCTAGTATAGTGGTAGGTAAGTGCCAGATCTGTAATATTTTTTGTCTTCGTGTTTTTTGTCATATTTAAAAATTAATCTTATCATTGGTGAATGTATTTTTTGAATGGATAGGTGTATGAATGGGGTTCTCCTCTCCTGTAGGTCGGTGGTCACCCTATCCGGCTCTTTTGTGCCCTTTTCCCTGTTGGGATTGGGATGCGTTTGGATATCCTGTGGTGGAGGCGGCTGGTCACTAGCGTGGCAGTCGCTTCTATCGTGGGTGTTCTTATGCGGGGAGCCGTCATGGTGGTTGGGGCCTGGGGCCGGTCGGGTGGCACCGGCCGATTGGTTGGTGGGAGGGGGGTTCTCGCCTTCGCTCCCTTCACCTACTTGTGATCGGCATTGCCTGTATTAAACTTGAAAAAATTATATTGACGTTTGTAGTGCCTTATTTTAGGATGTACAAAATAAAAACTTTGTGAATTTGAATTTGGATTTGTCTAGCTGAAAGTTGGGTCCTTTCCTCCGTCGCAGGTGCTGCCCTTAGAGGCTGAATTTAGGACTTGACTCTTGCTGGTGAGTGAGGAATCATTCCGTACCCATATATTTACAAGGTGGATTGCCCTCGAAGATTTTCCTTCTGACCCTACTCAACTCAGAATTCAAATTTCAGTAATCTTTAAATTTTCACTTAGAACAACCGGGAAAGTGAATTATGAATAAACTAGCTGAAAAACCTGCTAAAAGCGGGCAAAACAAATCGTTTATATGTGAAAAAACATGTAAGTAATGAAATAACATAAAGAGAAAATTTTCGATGTCACGGCTTGGAATCGAACCCGGGTTTCCCAGACGATCAGCGACGTACACGTACGGTTGGAATTTTATGAATTAGATAATTTAGTTATGTACCTGTAGAGAGTGAGAGAACAAGCTCTTATTTTACATGCACAATTTAAATTGTTTCCAGGAGCTTCGCAGTAATAACCGTGTTCCTATATAAGGAACGTCAGGCGAGTTCGGTCTTCGACCGTATTGTATCAGGTTTATAGATCATTAGCTTATAGTTAATAGATAATAGGTAGTATTACATTAATCAAAAATGTTTTTACCCACCAAACTAATAGTTGATACATAAATAAGTAAATTACAGATTATCCAAATTACAACAAAACAGAAAATAATTTATTGTTGGATGCAATGTACACAACAACAACAACAACAGCAATTCTAAGACAATAAAAACAATAACAAATCTAAGTTTATCACACGATAGGTACTAAATTAGGTTATATTAGGTTTATTAGGTTTATGTTTTAAGGCCATGCCATTGTACAAAACCTTACCAGCAAGGGATCAGCCTTTCTCAGTAGTTGTATAAAGCGATCATGATTTATTTCTTTCACTCCGAAACATTTCCTTCTGACACCAATCAGTGCTGAGCACCTACCTACAAAATGGTAGGCATCCTCAGTCTCGCCCGCACTATACAGTTCGATGGTCCACCTACAGGCTATGAAATTTGTTATTTCTATGGCTGGCTTGACTTCTGTAGTTCCTGATCTTAGCTCACGATACAGTAGGATGTACCAGTATTATCAACCATTAACCATCAACCATTTGGGCGAGGTGGTACCTAACTAAGTACTGCCTATTTAAGTACGTGGTTACATTTGCCAAAGTTTACATTTGGTGAGTCAATACTGAAATCAGCAGATAATGATAGGTAACGTATTGAGATACCTGAATGAATCACCCGGGAATAGAGCTATTGTTTATCTGCTGAGCCACGTTCAAGAATATCAGCTGATATGAGAGTTCATTGACCATCTATCTCTTCTCTAGTATGAAAATCTCGAAAGGCGTGAGATTCCAAGTGCAATGCTGCGTAAATTGATGCAAATCATCATCCTTTCTGTTCAAATCATCATCTGTTGATATTAAATTTTTCCCATTGAAGAAAAAGTCTGCCAAGATTATTGGACAGCTCTTAATAATCCAAAAATATTGTCGTAATGAACATAATGTTATTTTCGTAGATCGTTATAATTTCCATGTTTTTTTAAATTGGATTTTCTAGGTCAAGAACGTAGGCGTGGACAGTGTACCCGACTGCAATGATAAGATAAGAACCGTCTAGCGGGGATGCGAGTTCGAAACTGGTCGTTGCAGAAAGTTTTCTGTCTATTAGACGATCGGCAATCTCTCGTTCCAACCCAGGGCGGTGATGTTTGGGAAGCTATGAGCGAAATCATCAGAAAAAATTCTGATCTCCCCTTAGGGAGACAGCTGATGACGTCCGCGACGCCAAGAATGGCAGTCGGACGAAAATTCAACCTGAAATGGTTGCTTACTTTACTTTACTTTTTTTTACTTTTTCTAGGTCAAGAAAAATGTAGAACATCGAAAAATTTCAATATAGAAAGTAGTGCTTGCCTAAATTGGTTTTAAATTTGGATTTTGTAATTCTACCAGTAGTTAGTTGACCTCACTTCAGAATAGGATAATGGTGGGTGCGCCTGATTTTTTTTTTAAATTTTTAATCGAAAGTAGACCTCATCCTGAGAATTTTGACACCACCCGTTCTCTTCTTGGATGAGTAGATCTTTTTCTATGATTTTTCAAAGTTGCGAATGTTTATGAAGTCACGCGCCCCTCCCACCTGGGCGGGACCCCCCAGCCCACTGTGACGTCATAATCATTCGAAGCTTTGAAAAATCATAGTAAAAGGTCTTCTAAGGATTGAAAAATAAGGGTTGAAATTTTGAAAACGCCCTAACTCGAAAAAATTTGGTATAAAGGTATTGTTTTTCCATCAATTTAAGATAGCATTGAATTTTTAGAGACCACGCGGAGCCCTGTAGGACAAACCTTTTGCTCCCTACGAGAACTTGAGTGTTGGACTTACGATAAATCAGAAACACGAGTGTGAATCGCTAAAAAAAAAAAAAAAATGTCCGTTCAAATTCTAGCGGACCGAAAGTGATTGATGTTTTTCTTCACGTTGGTTGGTGGTAACAATGGCAAAGCCTTGTTCTTTGCAGACGAGTGATTTATGAAGAAAAATAATCATCTTTTGTGTAATAATTTACTGGGTTTTTTTTCAAAATGTAGAATGTGAAATTTTTGGTGGCCTAGAAAATGTTCTAAAAAATTGTGTACCTCATCGTTTTTTTCAAACTACAAATCGACTCATGGACGTGGAGCCAAAATTAATTTTTCCAAAAATGAAGCAAAAAGCAGAAGAAAATTCTGAATTTAGGGAACATTTTTGAACTATACGAATACATGGCTATAAAAACGAATACAAGTTGACACTTCCTGTCTGACAGATAACGAAAACTAAAATAGTAGGTAAAATATAAAATAGTAGGTATTAGACTATTCGAGGGACAACTTTCACAATTCCTAAAAAATAGACTTAATTGGAGTTTTGTCTCAACTATAAAATTCAAGTTTACGTTTCGACTATTTTTGCACGACAGTTTTGAATTTTGATTCGACACAAATTTCCTTCAAAAATTACCTTTGCTTCTTGACAATATTCGTTGAATGACTTTGTGATCACATATTTAATCATGATCTATTAGGACGTTCTTCCTTGAGTTGGTTGATGTGCTGAAATGATTTCATGTTTTACACCGGCAGTTCCCATTGATTTTGTTTGTAACTGAACAAGGTAGGCATTTGAAACCAATGTGAGCTGATCCATTTCTCGTTAACAGGGCACCCGCCATGTTCTACTTCCGCGATACACTTCTTCCTTATCCTTCCGTCTAAAGAGGGCAATAAACAATACAAAGGGAACACGGATTAAACAGGAACGGGAACTCAGGACGTGCTGAAGGCGCAAATACTGCCGAGATTATAAAGCGGAGAGGCGGTTCCATTCGGGATAGTCAGTTGTCATGTACAGAACGGCGGCCTGCATCGGAGGCTGCCTGCTGCTGGTCGGGGTGACGCTTTGGGGGCTTGTAGACGTCGTGAACAGGTCGGTGGATCAACTAGGGAGACTAGAATAGATGATAGAGAGACAAGAACAAAGATGTGAGGGAATGTAGACCGCAGACAGGACCCATTGACTGACGTAGGGACTCTCTGACTACTTGAATAGGGAAATTTCTAATATTTTGTTTCTGAATGCTCTTGGTGCTGGAGTATCCAGCCCATATTGGTCCAAAAACATTTCTTCTTGTTTATATCAATGACATCAGTCCTTCCAAAACTCCAAGTTCTTACTCCATGTTCTACTCAAACCAAACCTTCAAGTTCTTCAATTCTATTCATGATTTTCTGTGTGAACCCCAGCCAGGGCACTGCGGCTGAGATAGAGACTACAGAGACTTTCATCTAGATCCTAAGACCTACTACTTACTAGAATATAAATGAGTGTCTCTTGACAATAGAATATAAACTCCCTAGAATAATATTAAGGGCGGTATTCATAGGCATCACTCGAAGCCGAGTAAATTCTCGAATGGGTCTTGGAGTGACGGCGGATGCTCAGCGCTATTCACAGTCGTCATCTCGAGTAGTTACTCCAAACTTCGAGTATCTGCTCTGCGAGCGGTATTCGAGGCCTGCCTCTACTCGAAACTAGCAAAAACTCGAGGCACCTGGACAGGACACTTGAGCAGTTACTCAACGTATCATTCTCATCAAAAATGGATATATCTACGATTCTTTGCAATCGCAAAAGTCTATAAAAATGATAAATTTAATAATAAAAATTAAATTTTTAAAATTATTTAAAAAGTTATCCAAATTTGCAATTTTGGAAACCCTTTACTACTGACTTAGTGCGCTGAAAACTATGAAATGTTTGAACTTTTTCAGTTTTTTAACCATAACTTCTAAAACATAATTTCAATAATTTATTTTCTATAGTTTGAGACCAACTGGACCTTATAGGTTAAATAATTACAGAGATACAGTAATTCAAAAATAGATAAATTTTACAAAAAGTAATATTGTTTGTGATAAGGCCGTGTTTTGAACCGTTCACTCGCAAAACCATTCATTTTAGAAATAAGTCGGCTCTAGTAATTTCGTGTGACTGCTTAAGAGTCCAAAAACCGTTTTTCTAGTTTATATCTATGACACTATGTTCTTCCATGATAGAAAGCTAATGGAT
Organism: Apolygus lucorum; assembly: GCA_009739505.2. Classification (NCBI taxonomy): domain Eukaryota; kingdom Metazoa; phylum Arthropoda; class Insecta; order Hemiptera; family Miridae; genus Apolygus; species Apolygus lucorum. The sequence goes on along the minus strand of CM019171.2, from coordinate 31,431,528 downwards.
TATTTTAGGAGATTCCAAATTTGCTTACTTACTTCATATTGCCATACAAAGTACCTCAAAATTCTTCATCTTTGCACACTCAGGCCCTACTTGTATCTCCCGACCCGCGTCCAGCCCTACGGAACTTCCTCGTTTCTGGCGCTTCCTCGGTACACCAACGGCGGCTTCAGCCTCGCCAAAGACACGGATGGCGTTCTGCGACCCTTCCCGGACAGGTCGACCCACGCCCAGGGCGTTATCGGCAACGCTGTGGACATCCACCTCGACTCCAGAGGTCTCCTGTGGGTTCTGGACTCAGGCTTCATCGACACTTTGAGGGCCCCCGTCAAACTCAACGATGCTCGCGTATTGGCAATTGATGCCGATTCGGGGAAGGTAAGTTTTAATATTAAATATCACTAGCACTCGAGTAGGTCCCCCCCGAAGTTGTTAGGTTTTCGGCCAATTTGCTTTAGGCAGCCCAGTATAACTTAGCAATTTTCGTTTTTTTTTTAAGCAATTGCGTCTAATATCCTCCAGTCGGTTACAATAGATAGACGTCATGGGCATGTTTGAGTTAAAGAGAGAGCAGTTTGGGCCATCTGTCAGGTGAAATCTACCCTATTTTTTTCATTAACGGTGCTTTTAATGACTCTTTTTTTCTGCGAGGAAACATTTTGCTGGTTGGTGCGTTAGGCATGTCCATCTGGGCGTTTTCTCTGGCTTTCATCTTTCAAGAATGTCACGAGGGCATGCTTATGGTAACAATTGCATTTTGGGATTCATTCCAAATCATATCTTTCTCACAGTTGAAGAAGGGGAGCATTTTAAGGTCCAACAGTAGAGCTCGTATCTCCCTATCATAATTGGTGGCATGACACCCCACAGGTACAGCAATGGATCTTAATGACCACACAGCAGCATCTCCATTTCGCCCTGCTCCAGTAGCAGATCCATTTGTGTGCACCCGCAGCCATTCATCCTCTGGGAATCTGCCTGATGCTCGATGGATGGTGTTAGTTGGCAAACTGGTGAAACTACTGCTCTTAATGATCTTCTAATGTTGGAAACTGCTCTGGGTTCCCTTGTACCATTGTCGCTCAATCCCAGTTTGCAACTCCATGGAAGCAATTAGAGCTGACATGGCGCCACCTCTAATGACACAAGCAAATTAATGTGTCATATCAACCTTGCTGTCTCCAAAGCGGTTATCATAAGCTCATGTTCGTCACTCGTAGCCCTTATATGCCGGTGTAAGCACATCTTGGGAGGCACCTCATTTAGCATTCCTCAATCTCTTCAGTAAGCTCAGCCTCTTGGTTCCTTTCTATGCGTCTTTCTCTGCCTGCTGACTACCTTTCTGTGCGGTTTTTGCCCAAACTGGGCAGTACCGAATCGGCAATCTCAAAATTTCAGTTGAAATTTGAATTTGAATAAAACTTTTCACCCAATATCACGTAATCTCCTCAAGGACAGGTGTTGTTTTCTAGTTTTCTACTTTAGAGAGTATTGAATTTCTCACGAAATTTGCTACCCTGTATCTTTTGCTATGAACCTTTAACGTAAGGAGTCGTAAGTCATAACAGCTTACCGCTACATCAACTTTTAACGTTCTTACATAATCGTGTTTGTGAAATAACAGAACATTTGGAGTACCCAGTATCTACGACCCAGTATAAATAAAGTATGATGATGGCATAGTATTAGTTCTGAGCTCGGTTTCACTTCGGAAATTCAGCTTTCCTTCGATTATCTTATCAACCAATGATTACGAGCAAATAACGTGAACCCAGTTCTTCCGATCGGTCAGTTACTACGTACGACATAGTTATGAGTTTCTCAGTTCGAAATTCGGTGGTTTTGTGGTTTTTGGTGGTGACCGTGCGATGGAATCAAGCTGAAATCATCGATCCTGTGGAGTTCGCTAACGTGCTGATGTCTTTGAACGTGGAAGACTGGGATATTCCCACGTTCGCTTGCTACGCCCATGACGTGTCTGGCCTGGACACGGCTCCTTCCATCATGAAGAGTCATAGAAACGGCACGACGTTCTACGGGATTTTCGGTATCCCGGAGGAGAAATTGAGACTCTGCGGACTGGTTTCCAGTGAACTTGAAGACGAAGACATTGTCAACGACTTTCATTGCTTGAAAGAACTGGTGTCTTACAGAAGCTTAGGATGGTCAAGCAGGCTGATGAAATTATCCAGAAGTTTGTGGACTCCGGGCAAATGCTTCGGTTGGTTGAGAGACTTACCATCATACGAATACAGCGACGAAGACAGAGTTCCAGCCTATAACTCTTTTTCCTGTAGCAATTACACCTTCGTCCCGAACGACGGTCAGTCAATCAGTCTAATGTTCGTGGTGATCCTATGTTTGATTCAGCTCATCTGCTGGTGTTTAGTACTGTGGAACTTCAAGACGAAAAGAACTGATATGCCCGATAGGGAGCAACTTCTCTGACATTGTATGTTTTCGATAGTCATTTTGTGGACTGGTGTCATGTACCTTCATACCAAAGAGTGTGCTTGAATTCAGGTATTGCTAAGTAGGTCATGTAATGCATGGTTTTCCACGTTCCATTCAGTGTTCTTATTTTCTCTCTTATTTTCTGATCCATGGTTTTCGCCAAAATGTTCATAATAACAGACAAAAAGACGAGTTCGCTAGCCAGAAATGTTGGTCAATCCTGAGGGGTCCCAATTTCAAAAATAGTCCAAAAAACGGGAGTTTCTCGGTTTTTGTGGTTATTACCTTCGCAATCATAGTAATATTATGATGTATTCGGATTCAACACAAAATTGTTAATACCGATGCACTTTTAAAAAAAAGGAAATTGCCAAAAATTTACAAAAATTGAACTAAAAAAATGTATAACTCATTAACCATATTTCCAATGAAAATTCGCTCATTAGCTCATGCTGCGTGAATGGACTTTTTTAAGTTTAGAACATTCTTGGACAATTGAACTGGATTCAAAAGCGATCACTTAAAAAAAATTAATACCACGATGTAAAATGGAGTCAGGTACTGGAGTAGTTCAAGTCGGTTCCAAACAAATCGTTTTTGGTATGTATTAGAATTAAAGGGCCGCGGTTGGTTTTATTCGACACATCGTGGAAAAATACGTTATAATTATCCTTATGAAGAGTTGTAATCCTGTCGAACAATCTTTCCTACAGTATCTCTGTAGTAACATCATGAGTAGGGTCTGTGGAATGTTCTAGATGATATTTCGGATTTTTGTGTATTTTTATGATAAGGATATTATTATTTGGTTTTCAAAGATAGAACTTGCTATTATCTAATTGACGATAACGTCGGAATATTTTCGAGTTAGTTTGGTGTCTGATTTTTCGAAATGTGGTTCCTTGTTTGGACTGTGTTCGGCCTCTGGGTTGGTATCTGCCGCGGAAAGACGTTCGACGCGCTCGAGCTCGGACGTGAACTCAGGAAACACGGAGTGTCCAGCTGGGACGTCCCAGTCCTCGTCTGCCTGGCTCACAACATGTCGAATTTTGAGACTCACAGCACAGTCGTGACGCCCTACGGCAACTACCGGGGTATCTTCGGGCTGCCCGACAACGGAATCGCGTCCTGCAACAAAACCGTCGACGACATGCTGGACGACGAAATCGCCGACGACATCCTCTGCCTGGAATACAGCTTGACCAGAAGAACGTACCTGACGCCGAAACTCGTCATCATCATCAACTCTCACAAACTGTTTTGGCCTGAACTCTGCTACGAATGGATAGAACACTTATCATTCGAAAAAGATGTTCAACTCCAAAATGTATCATCAGGACACCACTGCAAAAAACACACTACCGCAAGTAATTCAGTGAACGGCGCCCTCGTTTTACTAGTTTTACTCCTCAGCGTAATCCAGTTAATGTGCTTCATAGCAATTCTTGTAGCATTAAAACCTAAGATGATGATCCGAAATGTAATTAATGGCATTCCTTTAAAATGAAATTATAAATATACTTGATTACTATGTACGATTTTTATGTGATAAATAAATATTTTAATGGATCAATAATATCTTTCATTACTCACAACTACCATGTAAATAGATTGAGACGCACAAGATCTTGTTAAGTACTTAAACTCTTAATAGAGATCATAAAACGAAACTAATGGAGTAAATAATGCAGAGAATAATACAACTATCTCACATTTTTGGTAAAAATGAAAAATGGCTAAGTTTTGGAAACAGGTCAACAAAAATGTGGTCCTCAGGAATCGAAATTTCTACACGTACTTTTCGTTTGAAAGCTTCCTGTATTATTTTGGTACCATGTCTTTCTGAAGTCTAATTCTTATCCCGGGCACTACAACAAAATAGGTACCTATTGTTCCTAATTTAAAAAAAATTAGTCTGCCAAGTGGGTGTGACACATAGTTTCCTCGTATCCTTAATCCGATTGTATGGATGATGCGATGGATTTTAATTAATCTCAAAACATCAAAATCTAATTTCTTGAACTATCCTCATAGGGGACCATCTACACGTCAACCCTCACAATCCTTGAAAATGTCATCGAATTGGGGAGGAAAAAGTAGAAGATACCACTCTTAGAAGGGTTTTACATTATCGCTGGCCGAATTCAAGATCGGCTTAAGTACAAATTACCACATGGCGTACGGTTGAAAATTCACTAAGAATTCAATGCTACCGATTTGAAACTTAGATCACAAAATCAGTGCAGCCGAGGCTTACTCACCTGCAAATTTCAGATTTTTCTGCCTATTAATTCAAGAGTTAATTAGTAGATGAGACAGTCTTGTTCTGAATATTTTTGGCTTTTCCGAAAATTGATATCATGCGAGAGCGTCTTATATACAAAATCTGCTACATTTTATTTGTTTGAACTCAAATATGACAGGAATTTCGAGAAAATAATATTGAATCATTTAATTTTAATGTAAATCTTAACAAATATCACAAAAATGTTGGTTGATCCCAAACGCACGTTTGTACAGTCTCTGCTAATAATTCACTGTTGTTGATGTCATCTGATGAAAAAATAAATCTAAACATCATAGAAAATTCACTTGAATAATGAGTTAAGGAACGAGAAAAAAAAACGCTGCAAATTTTTACACAATGGTGTATTATTTTTCTGTATAGATCACTCGTCTGCAAAGAACTCGACTTTTCCTAATTATGAATTTTCGAATTCTACATACCTTGAAACGTAAAACATCAAATTTTGATTTTTTACTAAGTATTGAAAATAATAAACGAAAATAGGTACTTTTTAATGTCTGGGTTCTGCCATATCTTTTTCATTGATTCCACAACCACTCCTACACATCTTGCATGAAACAATATACTAGTTTATTCGAATTCTCGTTTTTTCCCCCCGGCAGGCAGGTGAGAAAATCTTAAAGATCCATAGGTGGAGTTGGATCTCGTAAGATACCTGGAAGGGTCCGCGTCGTCCGTTTATATTCTTCATAAGGTGACAAAGAGCTGCAGTTTTTTGTGCTGCTCTATCTGCAGTTCTTCTTATATGTTCACCAAATGTGATTTTGGTATCCAATATGACTCCTAAATGTCAATTCTCCAAGTTAGACTGACTGAAGTGCAGATAAGACGGTGTTCACTACTATAATAATACGTAAATGACCTTACCTTGCCATGGAAGACTGTCGTAATGTAAGTTGTGCCACTATTGCATTGGAGCTCAGGAAAATCGCGTTCAGTGGGAAACATCGCAAGTACGCTCTAGTGGGGATTTGGTAAAGATATAAATACGCCACATATACTGTAAGAAAGAGCTCGAAAAACGGTGTAAGATCGACTCAAAAACTTCAAAATTCGAAAAACTGTGTAAGATCGAAATTCGCACTTAAGTCGGTCTTGAATTCAGCCAGAGATTTGGGCATGCGCAGAGGTTACATCGATCCAGAAGCCATGATATTCATAAACCTTTGGAATCGACCAAGAAATTTTTTTTTTTTTTAATACCCCCTCAAAATTTGTTGATTTACGTTTCAAGGTACGTAGAATCCGAAAATCGAATAAAAACGCTGCAAATTATTACACAATGGTTTATTATTTTTTATTTTTCTATAAGTATAGATCACTCGTCTGCAAAGCCACCAACCATCCAACATGAAGAAAAACATCGATCGCATTTCGGTCAGCTAACATTTGAACGGAGATTAGGCCTCTTTTGCGATTCACACTCGTGTTTCTGATTTATCGTACGTCCAAACTTTAAATTCTCGTAGTGAGCGAACGGTTTGTCCTACAGAGCTCCGGGTGGTCTCAAAAAATTCTAAAAATTCTATAGAATCTTAAATTGAAGGGAAAACAATACCTTTATATCAACAGTTTTTGAGTTAGGGCGTTTTCAAAATTTCAAAATTGATTTTGGAACTCTTAGATGTGACTTACATCAAACAAAATCTTCGGGGCACAACTAGACCCCAAATGGAGCCTACATACCAAATTTCATCAAAATCGGTCAATGCTAAGTGGCAAAAATGCCGCGTACGGCGGATGGACGGCCAAATTTTTATTCGATTTTGGTTTATTATTTTCAATAATGAACCTTTGGAATCGACCAAGAAAACAAAAATTTTAACACCCCCTCAAAATTTGATGGGTTATTATTATAAACCAAAACCATCCACACGCCAGTCTGAACTATCTCTGAACATTTCATCGTATTGGGATGAAAAATGTTGAATAAATACGACTATTGCAAGGATTTTAAGTGTGCGCATGCGCAGAGACTTCTATTGATCCGGGTATGATGATTTTCATGGGGGACCATCTACATCTGAAAATTTCATCGAAATCGGACATAACTTCGAATTGTGTCGCCCGTTACAAGGATTTAATGACAGACAAACAGACACGGAACCAAAATTGTTTAGGAAGGCCCAAAACGTAAAACGCGAGTAGAAATTTTGATTTTGGGGAACATTTTTTTTTTCAACTTTGAAAAGTGAAAACAATTCTTTCATTACCTTGGATGACTCGGAAGCATAATCGTCGAATTTTTGATGAAATCGTTAGAAAATGTGTAAATCAGCCCCTAAAGTTTCTTACCCATGACCTTCTTTGCTGATCTACTAACTATAGTGAATTCCTTGGATTTCTCATTGCAAAGTTGGCAAAGTTGGTTTTTTAAAAATCCGCACTTGACAAAAATACCTAATCGGGTGAGAATATGAGTGAAAGGCGTTTTCAAAAGAAAAACTGAGGTTTTCTAAAAAAAAGTAGGTTACTTTTTCTACTATTATTTTATTGATTGAAGTATTAAAAAAACCTGGCTCCTTTTTAAGGGATAGAAACGACAAGTACGAGTACATTGCAACTAGTGTTGAGTAACCGTTAGGTAGGTAGGTACCTGCCTGCCTTCAATTCCTGTATCTGCAAGTCCTTTAACTGACCGTCGGAGCTACCGGTTTATCAAATTATAAATGCTCCGGGTGTCGCCATTTTAAAAAAGTATGAAAACTCGTTTGGTAACTGGGGTGCACGTGGACGTGCAACAGCCGCATTTTAGCTCTCCAGTCTACGGCCTTGGGCGTTACGCAACGCAGGGCGGCTTTTTTTGCGATATCGACGAGCCTACTCTCTCAGCCAATCAAATTTGTCTTAGGCCTATTGGCCGTTGGTAGGCATATAAGAATACAAAATGGAGGAAATACACGCGTTTTTACACGCAGTTTTACAGTCACATCCATGGCCGCTTGATTTTTTCACAAGAAAAGATCCTCGAGATGTTCCAACGAGGATTTTGGTGGTTTACTCAACGCAGCTGGTTCTGTAATTCAACCAATTGTGATTGTAAGTGGATATCATTAAACATTTTCGTCTGACGACTGGATAGAAAATGCATAGGTGATCCGATGCATAGTAGTTAATCTCAAAACATCAGAACATCAAAACAAGATAATCTGTAACATACTTGAAAATTTCATTGAAATCGGATGGAAAATGTAGAAATTATGGCCGTTACAAGGTAATTCACGTTTGCGCATGCGCAGTGGCTACTATCAGTCCGAAGGTGGTGTTTTTCATAGGGGACCATCTACTACCTAATCCGCATAATCTCTGAAAATTTCATAGAAGTCGGGTTGAGAATGTGGAAGTTATGGCCGTTACAAGGAATTCACGTTTGCGCATGCGCAGCGGCTACTATCAGTCCGGGGGTGATGATCTTCATAGGGCACCATCTAAATACTAATCTGTAACATCCCAGAAAATTTCATTGAAATCGGATGGAAAATGTAGAAGTTATGGCCGTTACAAGGAATTCACGTTTGCGCATGCGCAGTCGCTTCTATCAGTCCGGGGATGATGATTTTCATAGGGGACCGTCTACACACGAACCCGCACAATCCCTGAAAATTTCATAGAAATCGGACAATAACTTCGTATAGTTATGCGCGTTACAAGGAATTCATGACAGACAGACAGACACACAGACAGACAGACACGGAACCAAAATTGTTCAGAAAGGTCCAAAACGCAAAACGCGAGTGAAAAATTTTGATTTTAGAGAACTTTTTTCTTCGTCCTTGAAAAGTGAAAACAAAGCTTCCGCTACCTTGGTAGACTCGGAAGCAAAAACCCTATGAACTTGTGACATGACACAGTGTAGTGCGTGGGCTGTCTTCTAGAGCACAGCCATTGGGCTGCTAACTCTAAAAAGTGTAAATATTGTATGCGTAGAAATTAGCTTGATGGGCACAAATGCTCAATTGTTATGATATAGGTATTTTAATAAAATTATATCGATTTGTAAAAAAAAAAATTAAACATTTTCGTGAGCAATTCTCGTGACGTTTTTTCGCGAGCAATTCTCATGACTTTTTTAGTTCATTTGCCAAAGTGAAGACAAAAAATGTAAAAAATTAACGCTTCACACTCTATTCGAAGGGTGGTGGGTTGCTAAGGTGGTTGCTAAGGAGGCAAAACTAAGATCAACTCGAAGAAACGAACATCGGTCTCATTTTGGTCAGATTTTTCAAACGGAGATGAGGCCTTCTGCTATTCACACTCGTGTTTCTGATTTATCGTAAGTCCAGCCCTTAACGGGGTCTCAGTCAATCGCGGTTCGTTCCTCGTTCCGGGTCAATATTTGACGAAATCGAAGGCGAAAAAACTTAAAAAGTAGTACCTAAATTTTAAATTTTAAAGGATTTTAGAAATTTATTAGTGCACGGCCCTTGAGAATTGAAAAACTGAAATATTGCCGCCGGAATCATCAAAATTGAACAATAATTGCCAGATAAATATGGGAAAAGCATGAAAAAAAACCGTTTATTTAGTAGTTTTTCCCATTTTTCTTTGGCAATTATTGTTCGATTTAGATGATTCCGGCAGCACTATTTCAGTTTGTCAATTTCCAAAGGCCGTGCACTAATTAATTCCTAAAATCCTTTAAAATTTCAAATTTAGGTACAATTTTTGAAGTTTTTATGTCTTCAACCAACTGAGACCCCCTTAAGTTCTTATTGGGAGCGAGCAGTTGGTCCTACAGAACTCTGGGTGGGCGTTTGAAAATTGCAGCCCGTATCCTCCCCCCCCCCCCTTAGAAGTGTCTGACATCAACAAAAAGCTTCGGGCTCAAGCAGACCCCAAATGGAGCCCAAATACCAATTTTCATAAAAATCGGTCCGTGGGAACTAAAAAAAGGGCCACGTCCGGCGGACGGATTTCAAAACTTTTATTAAATTTTTGGATTCTACTCCTTGAAACGTAAACCAACGAATCTTGTGGGGGTTAAAAAATTGTCTTTCTTGATCGATTCCAAAGGTTTATTATTGAAAACAATAAACCAACGATGTTTTACTTCTACAATCTTCAATAAAAAATTTGTCTCTTTCTCAAAAAATAAAAAATTTAAAGAACTTTTTCGACCTCGGGAACTGTGGCTCTTGTTCGTCTAGAGCGGGTTTTTCGAAATTGGTTCATGGTTCAAAACTGCTTTTCGAGTTTCTGCTCGAATACGAACAGTTGAGGACAATCAGGGCTGGATAAAGATGTCGCAAACAAGTGAAACTAAAAGGTCGAAACATGTTGATGTAAAACATTACTTTGTTAAAGACATTGTGCAAAGTGGTATCTTTAAGGTTCTTTATGTTTGTTCAGAGTTTCAAATTGCTGATATAATGACAAGTCATTGTCAGGTAGTCGGTTTGCTATGCTGAGAGATAAATTGGAACTTGCCCTGCCTTAATGTCCGTCTCCTGTAACACTTTTTTCAGTGATGTGTCTTGTGAATAATGCATTCTGTTTTTATTGCTGTTTGCTCACTTGAGAGGGGATGTTGAGTTAGCTTCCAGTTTGCTGCCTAGGCTAGGTAGATGAATCATCTGTTTCCCCCACAGTTAGTTCTGGTCTGTTAGTCAAGTTGTGCGGTCTAAGGATGGTCCGATACTTCAAAAGTATCGATACATCTAGAAAGTTTCAAAAAGTATCGATATTTTGAAGTATCGATACTTTCCGATACTTTCAAAAAATGGGTGAAAATGTATTTTATGTTTCTCTTCATCACTGTGACGTCTCTCCATCGCGAGGATAATGATTAATATAGAATAAACAAAACAATAAATCACTCATTTTTTTATTTAATTTTTTTGTTTTTTGTTTAGGCACTTGGTTGGGTTAACATTTTGGTGGTCCTTCCTTGATGACGGAAGACAGCAGGTTATCATAGAGAGCTGGAGGTGGTGGTACATCATCTTTGTTTAATTTGTTGAAGTTTGTTAGTCTCCCAACAATCTACGTGGAGATAGAGGTACTGTCAAGTAGGTAGGTACCTTCATGTCCTAGGTGTTAAAACAGATAAAATGTGAGAGAAAAAAAGTATTGCCTCCGATACTGGTAAAAAGTATCGATACTACGATATGTATCAGAAAAACGCTGCAAATTATTACACAATGGTTTATTATTTTTTATTTTTCTATATAGATCACTCGTCTGCAAAGCCACCAACCATCCAACATGAAGAAAAACATCGACCGCATTTCGATCAGTTATAATTTGAACGGAGATTAGGCCTCTTTTGCGATTCACACTCGTGTTTCTGATTTATCGTACGTCCAAACTTCAAATTCTCGTAGTGAGCGAACGGTTTGTCCTACAGAGCTCCGCGTGGTCTCAAAAAATTCTAAAAATTCTATAGAATCTTAAATTGAAGGGAAAACAATACTTTTATATCAAAATTTTTGGAGCAAAAAATGGAGCCTACATACCAAATTTCATCAAAATCGGTCAATGTTAAGTGGCAAAAGTGCCGCGTACGGCGGACGGCGGACGGACGGCCAAATTTTTATTCGATTTTTGGATTCTACGTACCTTGAAACGTAAACTATCAAGCTCAACAGTTGAGCTTGATAGTTACTAAGATCATCTTTACTAAGATCAAATCAAAATCAACTATTTTGAGGGAATGTAAAATTTTTTTTTCTTGGTCGATTCCAAAGGTTCATTATTGAAAATAATATACCAAAAAGAGGTATCGATATGTATCGATACTTTTTCAAAGTATCGATACTTTTAAGTATTGATACTTTGGGGACATCCCTAGTGCGGTCCTTTAATAAAAGTTTTAAAATCAAATACGAGTCGTGTCTTTTGTCACACGTACGTCTCATATTCAAGTATCCCCAAGTACTTGCACCACCTGATTTATTCATATATTTTTTTTCGATTGTATCTTTATTAGCGGGTATAACTTCGACAAATTCCGACATGCATCGTGTCACGCAGCGGGAGTCCTTTACATCTCATGATCGCGAAACTGTGACTCCGTTTTGCGACGTGCACTAAAAATTGTTCAACATGAACGGGGAGAGGAAGTAATAAAAATGCGATTGTATACACTCGACCAACCGTGATGTCCTTCATTATAAGCTGTGTCTGAATTCCGAGAGCACTGGTGGATTGGCGATGTGATAGATGATATCATACTCATACTTTGCATAAGATATATCTTATGTTTATGTATATCTATTTCATTTCGGTCAAAAACGGACAAAATATTGCACAGTGTAGATGTATCTACAGTGATCGCTTTCTGTGCAATATTTGGTCCATTTTTGACCGAAATGAAATAAATGTGCTGTGATAACATATGTTTTCCAGGTGCTCTATCAGTTTTTAGGACGTCCCACAGTAAGACTTGGGCGTCCTTATGCGATCGATCTGGTGTGAAGGAAGACAACACTCAACAGAAAAAAAAATAACCACACAGTAATCCGTTTTAGACCATTCTGAATCCAAATCCGCGAAAAAAAAACCATAGGTGTATGTCTGTGTGTGTGTGTGTATGTGTGTGTGTATGTGTGTATGTGTGTGTGTGTGTAACAAAATCTTGTGTACTCTGCCCAGGCCTTAGTTCTCAACCGATTTTCCTGGTTCTTTTTTTGTTCGTCGCGGAAAACTATCTAGTTGTGCACTACGTCGCCGGAATTTCGAATTTTGCCTTTTAAGGGGGGGGGGGGGAAAGGGGGGGGTTAATGCTCGAAAAACGTGCGTTTTTGGGCATAATCTTGTGTACTCTGCCCAGGCCTTAGTTCTCAAACGATTTTCGTGGTTCTTTTTTCGTTTGACGCAAAATACTATCTAGTTGTGCAGTACGGCGCCGGAATTTTGGATTTTGCTTTTTAAGAGGGGGAAAGGGGGTGTTAATGCTTAAAAAACTTGCGTTTGCGTGCATAATCTTGTAAACTCTGCCCAGGCCTCAATTTCCAACCGATTTGCGTGTTTCTTTTTTGTTTGACTCAAATAACTTCCGAGTTGTACATGATTTTACCAGAGTACCAAAATTCGCAAGGGGAGGGGGTGAGTGGGGGGATAATATTCACAAAATATCCGATTTTTCAATATTTTGGTTCCTTTACTACTTACTAATTGTACCCAAGCTTTGAAATTGAGGAAAAATTCTCATTATACCTCCGAATTTTCATGAACCACCTCTCTCTGTACCACCATGGAATTAATAGTGGTGCCACCATGGTGCCATGATGCCATAAACCGCTTATTTCGTGGTTTTTTTTTTTGTGTTTCACCTTGAATACGGATGTGAACTTCGACGGACTGCCTACCAAAACTAACAGATGAAAGTTCAATGTTACGACGTATTTCCGCTTTGGTGCCAGACTGGCACCATTTTTGGCGTTGGGGAGGTGTTGGGGGGGGGGTGAACTCGAATTCGCGTGTTGGGTATCGTAGATCATGGATTTTAAAATGCTCTTCAGATTCGAGGCTCCCATGCCGCTAGAAATGTTAAGGTGGATAATTGTGGGGGGGGGGGGTGTTACTATTTCTTGCCTAAAGTAATGAATAAATTACATCGAGTGAAACAGTTTTATCGCTTACCAACTGGTTTAACTGATCTAATGCTTATCCAATGGGACGTCCCCTGGAATGCATGCATTACTAAACAATATGTTTCATTTTCGCAAATTCAGCTGTATCAGTGCTAAAGGTAAAGGTTAAGGTGCTAATAGGTATAGGACACTAGCGTCCCCAAATGTTTCTCGAGCTTTAATTGAGTAGTAAATTTTTTCCCAATTATACCAATTTTATTAAACCAAATTAACGTATCTAAAAAAATAAAAAAAATTAAAAACAAAATAATGAAAATTAAAAAATAATTAAATTATTAAGTTTTTAAAATCATAAACAGATGTATAATAATTATTCAATTTTTAAAATGATAGAACATTGGTAATAATTTTGTTGTGTGTTTTTCAAAAACATTTCAATTACTTAGGTACCTACGTTTTGAAGTATAGATTTTTTATCTATAAATTTGAATGCATCCCGTGTTTGGAAACTATTCTAGTTTATGTTGTTATTTAGAATCGAGAATCGATTGATCTGTTTCGAGGATAAACTTTGGTATTCTCCCTTTCTCTCGGATAACGATTTTCCTCTTTAGCCTTAAGCGAATTTCATCTAGTCGTTACGAAAGTAGAGACACGAAGAAATAGAAATACTTTTCACTATCAAACCCGTCGACATTCCAAAGCTGTGGTCGTGAATTTTTGTTTTGAAAGTAACTGGTATTCAACTACATAATAAATAATTAATGAAAATAAATAAATTCCTTATTAATACCTAATAATAAAAATCAATCATCATAATAATAAGATGATAGCTGTGCAGCACCCCCGAAATGGTCTCGATGGAAGAAGAGACCACTTCTCCCAGAAAATCCCACCAGAAAATTCATAATTAGGTGCGATAGAATCTGATTTACGAATCGTCATTGGCGAACCTGGAAAAGCTCCTAGAGGAATCAGTACATATTCACAATATCAATAATGTAATATGAGACAATAATTATATTTTCATCATGGAATTGACTGCAAACAGCCTGATAGTGAACCAAAATTATGCGGCAAGTTCTAAAACGCTCAATTACGGTTATAATTGTGATTTTAGAGGGCCCATTTTTGTGTTCTATGGGAGTGAGGAACCGAAAAAAAAAGTTTTCCACCTATACTTATCAACCTGATGGTGCTTCGTACAAAGTGTTTTACTATTTCTCTACATTAAGGAGGAAGGACCTTCGCACCATCGTGGGTCTCCTGATTGGCCATTGCCCCCTGAGATACCATCTCAACAAGATGGGCAAGGCCAGGACAGTTGAATTTCGGCTCTGCTGCGAAGGAGTCGAAACAGCAGAACACATCCTCTGTGAGTGTCCTGCTGTAGCATCTACCAGATTCCGGCATTTTGGTAAGGCTACTCTTGTCCCGGCCGAAATTGCTCGGGAAACGCCCGAAAAACTTCTACACTTTGTGAAAGAAGAGGTTTTCAAACGGGAACTTAGATGAAAAAAAGGGAATCCTGTCACAATACATCAAACTTATGGTCTAAGGGCGGAATTCATAGACAAGGCTTGAATGTGAGCGAGCCCTCAATTATCTGAGTTGAGGGTCGGCCTCGACTCAACAGTCCGTATTCATAGTTGATTGAGACGGCCCACTTATGTGTTGTGGTCGCCTGAGTGCACACTGAGCCTGAGGGGACGCTCAGGGGCTACTCAACTCATTTTCACCTTAAGTTGGCAGTCTGGGTGGGGATATTTCCCTGTTTCAAGGGTATTTTGGGTAAAAAGCACTGGGAAATTTCCCTCTCTAAGGGCTTGCCCCGTCCCAATAATAATCAAAATAAATAAAAAAAATTTCTCTACATTACTCCCAATAGTGCTGTGGGCAGAATTCATAGTGCTCAATGCTCGAGGAGGCGACGTCGAATCGGGCTACTCATAAACAGCTAATATGCAAATGCTCAGGCAAGGGTTTGAGCTATTCCTTGAACCCTTATTCTTAATTAGTGAGTAAAGAAATTTCTTGAATTTCGGACTCTTTTTATGGGGGAAAAAAGCGGTAGGTACCTCAATAGCTACATTTCCTTGTTTGAAAATGATCATTTTTTCTGGTTATCATCAAAACTTTCATTTCGTTGTCTCATTTTTGTTGTCACGGCCCTGCTATTTACTTAGCTAATATTTTGTTGAAAAAATGTAATAAAAATTTAGAGCAAAAAATCGGAAAATTAAGAGGATAATAATTTGAAGATAATAATTTGAAGATGAAAATGAGCGATTGCAATCATTAAGTTAATTGCAATTAGTAAGTAAAGAAATTTTTTTACATACGTCAAAGTAAAGTTTTTACTTAACTAAGTGAGAACTACTCGTAAGAATACGGAATCATGCTAAGCATTGGCTTGAGATATTTCTTTACTTCCAGTATAAATTAATTTCTTGACTCGAGTAAGGACTATGAATTCCGCCCTATATTACACTCTTGCAGTTTTGTCTGAGAAAACAGAAGAAAAAAGATTTCCTAATTCATTAATTGCCAAATTTTTCCGTCTTTGGTGTCCTCTTTTCTGCTTCTTGTCATAAGGTCACCTTATTGATAAGATTCAATATTTTATCTTAGAAAAAAAAGACTACCGTAAACCGGGGTGAGAAGAGTACAGGGTGGTGAATGTAGTACTTGTTAGTAGTAGTACTCTATGTGCTCTCAAGCGGCATAGGTTATGGCAAGCGGATTCCTTGGTATTCCCAAGGAACTACGTAGTAGTTGAACAATTCAACGCGTGCTTATGACCTCGCTTCTTGAGTATTTCGAGTTTTCATTGTGATTTTTATGATTTCCCGAATTCCAGCACACTTGTTGTCCTCAAGAAAACCTCAAGAACTCTCTCATTTTTGGTTTATTATTTTCAATAATGAACCTTTGGAATCGACCAGGAAAAAAATTTAAACCCCCCTCAAAATTTGTTGATTTACGTTTCAAAGTATCTCACTTTTCTTAGTAACTAAGTAACTGTTACTTTACTTGGGCTCCAATTGGGGTCTAGTTGTGCCCCGAAGCTTTTTGTTGATTTCAGTCATTAAAGGGTTGAAAATTACAGGATGAAATTTTCAAAATGCCCTAGCTCAAAATATTTTGATATAAAGGTATTGTTTTTTCAATCAATTAAAAATAGTATTGCATTTTTTGAATCCACTCAGAGCTCTGTAGGACCAACCGTTCGGTCCGGAAGGGTTGTACTTGTACTACTGATAAATGAGAACCACGAGTGAGAATCGCAAAAGAAGACTAATCTTCGTTCAAATTTTAGCTGACCAAAATGAGATCGTTGTACGTTTTTGATTTATTATTTTCAATAATGAACCTTTGGAATCGACCAAGAATTTTTTTTTAAAACGAGTTTTTTTCCTTAGTTCCCAAGCTAGCTTTGGTTCGAAAGCGAGTAGAGATTTACTTGGTACCTTGATGATAAAAGAAGTGATCAGTTTTTAGGACGTGACACTGTAAGACTTGGGCGTCCTTATGCTATCGATCTGGGGTGAAGTGGGACAACACTCAACAGAAAAAAAATAAGCACACATTTATCCGTTTTAGACCACTCTGAATCCAAATCCGCGAAAAAACCATAGGCGAATGTCCGTGTGTGTGTGTGTGACAAAATCTTGTGTCGTCTGCCCAGGCCTTAGTTCTCAACAGTAGGGGGATAATATCCACAAAATATCCGATTTTCCAATATTTCGGTTCCTTACTAATTGTATCCAAGCTTTGAAATTGAGAAAAAAATGCTCATCAAACTTCCGGATTTTCTGCATAATATGCACGACATCTTATTTCGTGGGTTTTTTTTGTATTTCAACTTGAATACGGAAATGGACTTTGACGGACTGCCCCCCAAAACAAATAGATGAAAGTTCAACTTTACGAAGTATTATCGATTTGGTGCCAGATTGGCACCATTAGTGATGGGGGGGGGGGGGGGGGGGACTCGAATTCGCATGTTGGGTGTCGTAGATCATGGATTTCAAAATGCTCTTCAAATGAAAGGCTCCCATGCCGCTAGAGAAAAAGTTTTTTCGCTTACCAACTGGTATTTATTGACCTAATGCTTATCCAATGGGACGTCCCCTGGAATGCATGCATTACTAAACTATATGTTGAAAATAGGCTTTTAAAGTTACTTTTATAGGTTCTTGTTCAAAAAATATTCTACTTTTGAAAATTGCAACTCAAGCCTTTTTTTTTACTTTCACTAGTTTTAATTATATCAATTCGTGGGTAAAGAGCACTCATGAAGGTTTTTTGATGATTGAAAGTTATGAAGAAAATTCTCCTTTCTTTTTCTCCGATTTTCAACTGTAAAATTAAAAGGGCCTGGGCTTTCGGAGATACTCTACTTGTCAACTTCAGGGCGAGAGCAGTGAGAATAGCATAGAACTCACTCAAGGTTCTAGGCAAAAAAGTAGACTTGATTCACCACCTTGCTGTGGTGAGAATGGTACAGTGCAAAACTATTTTCCCCACCCTCTCCTAACCATGTAGAAATATTCCCTATTCGGGAATGAAATCTGAAATGTGGACCATTGCTGTGTTAGAATTGCAGCCCTGTGCTTCAATTAGCAACGCAGTCGTAGGAGAGAAAATGTGGTAAAACTACTATTTTCTCCCCGGTTTACGGTACCCGTCTTTATGTGCAGGCGAGCCTCTGAATTGTTGCAGCCTCTTCGCACGCGCAGACGTAACTCCGTTACGTAACGTTACACGTAGAAAATATACTGCCCGCCCGACCTGGCAGATTTTTTTTAATGCAATGCAACTTGATCCTTCTAAATTTGGGGCCGGTTTCGGTGCTCGGACAAAAATTAGTCAGTGAGCAAATTCAGGTTAGAAAGCAGATGGAAATCGGTTGTTGAGGACCTTCGCAAAGTTACAAAAAATCGATTAATTGAACAATTAAAACCCCTTTTGTCGTTTTTGGTTACAAGTTGTGCACCGACGTCAAAATGTTCACGAGTATGAGTTTTATCGTAAAAGACAATTTTATTTGGCTACACCCCCTATGATACATAAATAAAACCTCTTTGGAGGTTGAACTCTTAATGTTTTAAGCATTTCGTTGTTACTCAACCTAAATAGGGCACACGATTTCTTCTGGACATCATTCTCCCCCACTACAACCGCCCTCTATGCAGGATGCGCCGAGTGATCAATCAGGCCCTCCAGAAGTGCCCCGACCTGGATATTTTTCATCAGTCAGCGAAATTTATCAAAAACAAAATTATAAGCAACATGGACTAATAACACCTAACCTTGTCTCCTCTATTATCCATCATCTGTACTTCTCTTTAATATGTAAATTTTTCTTTTGTAACGTTGTATTGGGCTTGCCCGTATTGAATAAATAAATAAATAGAACATGCAAATTGGCAGTATCAAAATATCCAATTTATCAAAATGTCCAACTTGTTCAAGTATCCGGTGTTTCAAAATGCCGATTAATCAAAAACCAAGGGAAAGAGATCAGAATACTTGCTCATCACAGTCAAGTCGAATGTACTAGTTTTTTTTTATTTTTTTTTTTTTTTAGCAGTTATGCACCATCGAAGCAAAATCCAGCTGATTTGGCGACACGAGGTAGATCTTATGACGAGTTGGATTCGTTATGGTGGGGATTACTCGAACAGGGAGCTCCAAATTGGCCTAATTGCCGATTGGATCAAGAAACTTTTGAAATAAGACAATTCCATCAGCCTAATTGTCTTATTTCAAAAATTTCTTGATCCAATCGGCAATGAAGATCTATAAGGGCTCTATGAAGGGTCTATGAAGATTTCTGTCAATGTCGGAGATATTGTGCAAATGGGATCTGACTCTCCTAGAAGGAACTGGAAATTGACAAGGATCATCCAACAGATACCTACCGAGGAAGGATGGACGTACTCGGAACGCGCTGATTCGACTATCCAATGGTTGTTCATCGTTTGGACCCTTTGGGAGTTCAAAAAGAATCCAACTGCGAGGAAGGTGCTTAGTTATTCGTCTCGGGAATGTCGCGAAGGCGGAATTTATTTAGGGTCACCCATCCAGTGAATGACCGCTTAGTAAATCAACTCATTAAATGACCGTCGGATAATAATCGAAATTTCACTAATTTCTGAACCTGAAAGTGCTTTATTAATCGAAAAACATCTACCGAATATATAAAGATAGAGAGAAGCATCATATTCACATCTACTTTGTCAAAAAATATCGCTGAGTCTTGACGAAACTCAAGTTACATGTTTCGTTTTGCTCTCCATGCTGGTAGGGTTCTGAAGAATGAGCTTTCGAGTGAGCAGGTTACCTACACTTCTAAAAAAATTGATGTTCAAGTGAAATTGCGTTTACGCGTGTCGATATTGATGAAACTCCTCTGAGTTTGAAAACTAAAACGGGTACCATCTCAAGGAAAAAAAAAAAACGCTGCAAATTATTACACAATGGTTTATTTTTTTAAAATAGATCACTCCTCTGCAAAGCCACCAACCATTCAACATGATGAAAAACATCGATCGCATTTCGGTCAGCTATAATTTGAACGGAGATTAGGCCTCTTTTGCGATTCACACTCGTGTTTCTGATTTATCGTACGTCCAACCCTTAAATTCTCGTAGGGAGCGAACGGTTTGTCCTACAGGGCTCCTCGTGGTCTCAAAAAATTCTAAAAATTCTATAGAATCCTAAATTGATGGAAAAACAATACCTTTATATCAAAATTTTTTGAGTTGGGGCGTTTTCAAAATTCATTCTTCAACCCTTAGAAGTGACCTACATGAACCAAAATCCTCGGGGCACAACCAGACTCCAAATGGAGCCCACATACCAAATTTCATCAAAATCGGTCAATGCTAAGTGAGGAAAGTGCCGCGTACGGCGGACGGACGGCCAAATTTTTATTCGATTTTTGGATTCTAGGTACGTACCTTGAAACGTAAACCAACAAATTTTGAGGGGGTGTTAAATTTTTTTTCCTTGGTCAATTTGGAAAATTTGGAATTGATCGATTCCAAAGGTTCATTATTGAAAATAATAAACCAAAAAAGAAGCTTGCATACGCTTGCATGTGTTGCATACGAGTCAGCAACACATTGGGAAATTGTATGTCTTTACTTTTTCCCGCCCACCATCACCCGTCTACCTACCTATAATAATATGCTTTCTCAATAAATTGTTTGTTGACGTGTAACAAACTCTTACTGCAAACGTTGTTTACTGTTCTTTTAACTCAGGGGTATATCTCAGTTTTTTCCATAATTACAGCGGTTTTGGCTGTATTCAGGGTGTCTTCCATTTGGATGGACCAAACTTCAAGGATCGATTCTACAACTAATTTGCAACAAAAAATGTCTTGTAGCAATTTTTTCTTAACCCACTCAAAATTCTTTTTTTTCAACTTTAAAGTTTTTATTAGTATTTTCAACCTTGCAGCACTAAAGTGGTCATAACTCCCTTATTTCCCATTGCTATTTCAAATCTGAGTGCACCGTTGGACAGAACGTTAAATTTCCTATCCATTTAGTGGGAAATCCAGTTTCTTAAAGCCATTTGTAAAAGTAAAAAAATAAATCAAAGTCAACAATTATGATTCTTTTCTCGAAAATCTACATTTTTCAGGCTAACGATTCTCCCGTAAAAAATACCGCTATCGTGGTGCACTTGACGGGAAAAACTACCCCAAGATCTCACCTTTCCAACGGTATGTCAGTTTCAAGGTTTAAGAGGAAAGTTTTTTGAAAAAATTGAGTTTTATGCGAGAAAACGTGCTTCTTTAGGTATATTCCGCTAGAGAGTCGACCAAGTATTATTGCCTTCACTTTTCAAGGATTGCAATAAAAAGTCCACCAAATTACATTTCCACTCGTATTTTACGTTTTGTTGAAAATTAGTTGTAGAATCGATCCTTGAAGTTTGGTCCATCCAAATGGTAGACACCCTGTATAATGTATGCATAAATTTAGGGCTTTCTCACGAATGGTAAAGGATTTTTCTACGAACATGAATGACGAAGATGAAGTTCCGTAGCAACGACTTGGTTGTAAGTGGATATCATTGAAAATATTCGTGAGCAATTCTCGTGACGTTTTTTCGTTTATGTGCCAAAGTAAAGACATAAAATGTCAAAAAGCAGTTCATTTCCTCATTTTCGGTTCCTGATAGTGTGGAAACATATATTATACTATGATGTTACTTTTGTTTCTGGAGATGGATAAAGGAGATTTCCACGATTCGTTTGGTACCAAAATCGAAAAATGTGAAAAAATGACAGCTTCCTATTCGGCCGTGCTATTTAATTGTCAATGAATAATTATAACGATTTGCACTGAGCGTGTAGGAAGTTACGTAATTCAACAAAATCAATGGCGCTAAACGTTTTTTATTAAACCGCAGGCGATGATTCTTCCCTCCGAAACCCCAAAAATATTCTGATGTAATCCCGCAAAGAACAGGTTCAGGATTCGTGCTGATCGTGCAGCGGTGATCCTATTCATTCCTGACGTAGGATCTGCTCCGAAACAAAACAGTCTGGGGATTCGTCTGTTTGTGGTAGTTGCCCGCAGAAGGAACCCGGACGGATAATTCGGACGTGTTTCCGCGCAGAAAGAAACAAAGAAAAGCGCAAGGTTGATCACCTCTTATTTACAATCCAGTCACGAGTATCTGAAGGTATTGCTGGATGACAAATCTACGAGATCTCTGTTAGTCTGTCGCCTATATGGATTACACCCGGGATTTCACTGTGCATGATAAGTTCGAGTGCACTCGATAAATAAGTTAAAGTGAATTTCGATGGCTAAGAGACAACATGTGATATGAAAAAATGGGAATCTAGTGCTGTGGTCCTATTTTTTGTTCGAACCACTGGAAATCTTTCATTTGAAGTTGAGCAACACTTGTTATGAACTAAGTGTTGTCTCAGTCGGTCGTTCATTCCTTGTTCCGGGTCAGTATTTCACGAAAATGAAGGCGCAAAAACTCGAATAGTTGTACCTAATTTAAATTTTATAGGATTTTAGAAATTCATTAGTGCACGGCCCTAGGGAATTGAAAAACTGAAATATTGCTGCCGGAATAATCAAAATTGAACTATAATTGACAGAGAAAACGCTGCAAATCATTGCCCAAAGGTTTATTATTATCTGTATTGTTCCCTCTTCTGTATAGATCCCTCCCTACCAACTATAAGTACCTACTACCTACTAGGGCACTTTTGAAAATCTCAACCCTTCATTTCCATTTGGTTGGTGGTTGGGGTTGAAATTTTCAAAAATGCCCTAGTAGGTAGTAGGTATCTACGGTTGGTAGGGAAAACACTGCAAATCATTGCCCAAAGGTTTATTGTTATTTGTATAGATCACCCTTCTGTATAGATCCCTCCCTACCAACTATAAGTACCTACTACCTACTAGGGCACTTTTGAAAATCTCAACCCTTCATTTCCATTTGGTTGGTCTTTGCCATTCACACTCGTGATTCTGTTTTATCGAAGGAAAACCTCTAAGTACTCGTAGGGAGCGAACGGATTGTCCTACAGAGCTCCGGCTGGTCTCAAAAAATTTTAAAAATTCAATACTTTTTAAAATTGGTGAAAAACGATCCCTTTATTTCGGGAGTTTTTGAACTCTTGAAAATTTCAACCCTCAATTTTCAAGCCTTAGAAGTGACTGACATCTACCAAAAGCTTCGTGGCACAACTAGACCCCAAATGGAGCCCACATACCAAATTTGAACCAAATCGGTCCAGTGTTGCTAAGAAAAGTGCCGTGTACGGCGGACGGACGGAATTATTTTATTCGATTTTCGGATTCTACGTACCTTGAAACGTAAAACATCAAATTTTGTGGGGGGGGGGGGGGGTTAAAATAGTTAAAATATGTTTTTCCCATAAAATGTAGCTAAACTTGAAATTTTCAAGGATTTTAGAAATTCATTAGTGCATGGGCCTTGGGGCTATAAAAACTGAAAGATTGCCGCTGAAATCATCAAAATCAAACAATAATTGCCAGAGAAAAATGGGAAAATACTGTAGGTTGGTACAATTACTAGGGAAAATTAAGTCAATGTATTGTTTCAGACGGAAAAATCCTAAATGAAAAAATGATAATGTGAGAAAACACAAACGGTGGATACAGCTTTCGTACAAGTACGCAACCACGAGAGACATTTTATGTCTTATGTTTAATAAATTGAGAGCTTTCCAATGAGTGGTGAACGATTTTTGTGGGGTGGAAAATGAGGAAGTTAGTTTTCCCTAGAAACGATTGGTTGTACGTGAAAATCATCAGAAATTTCCGCGTGACGTTCCCCTCGTAACGCTCCCCTCATAACGCTCCCCGCGTGACGATCCCCGCGTGACGATTTTTCATTTATGTGCCATAGTAAAGACATAAAATGTCAAAAACCTAACTGAATAAACGGGTTTTTATCATTTTTCTCTGGCAATTATTGTTCGATTTCCATGATGGATGATTCTAGAGGCATTCTTTCAGTTTTTCAATCCCCTAGACTGACGCACTAATGAATTTCAAAAATCCTTGAAAATTTCAAATCTAGGTACAAATTTTAAAGTTTGAGGGCCTGCAATTTAAGGAAATACCTCCCCGGAACGAGGAACGAACGGCTGAGGACAGAGACCCCCTTTAATGAGACTCGTTATTGAGATAAATTCTAGAAATTGATTTTTTAAAACCCATTCCTACCCAAAATAACAAGAAATTAAGGTAATTTCGCGAGATTTGTATCCAAATATCCGAATTTTAACCATCATCAGCTCATTCGAGAAGTTTCCTCCCGAGTGAACCAGAAATTGAGGTAATTTCGCAAAATTTGTTTTCAAATAATCGAAATTGAACAATCATAACGTTTAGGAAGTTACATTGCCAAGTTAAGGGTTAAGGGAATAAGAGCCATTCTCCATAACAATCATCTCATAGGTAACAAATCTGTGAGAAGCACAGATTATTCTCGAAAGAGCTTATATTAGCTACAAAGTACTTTTCCAAGTCGCTACAACACTTCGCTCTAACGACCGTAATAAATTGTGCAAAATCACCCAACATACAATTGTCTTTTATCGATAGGTCTCCAATCATTTCGGATGATCCGACTGTTCTCATTGTCGACTAATTTCAGGGTTGTGGTCGTAAATTCCACCTACGACCTACATGAGACTTGTTACGCCACACGTGTTGGGTCACCGGATTCTAGCACCCCGGTCGGACTCTTTGTCATTTCCATGCGAGATCCTCCGAACGGATTGCGATCGGAAAACGATTGTGATTCAAATCTGATCAGAGAGGCCGCGAGGCGCGCCCTGTCCCACGGCCCATTGGATCGCAGGATAGCCCAGGAAATCGTCTGCGACGTCCAACTATCGACTGAATACTGGGAACATGGCTTCTACTTGCCTAGAAGAATTTTGAAGTCTGTAGCTGGGTCGACTTCAGTCAGTTTCTAGGGATGGGTATCGACCAACGAATAATCGATTTATGAAATAAACTATTACTTCATCTGGATTAATCGAACCATTAAACGTCGATTTTTAATCGATTACCTATATCAAAAATATTGGGATAAAATTGGGTACTTAAGTACAATAAAAACAACAAACTCGACGTAAAAATTCCTAAAATTTGAAATTACTTTTCAAGTAAGAGTAAAAAATGCCAAGTGGATGTGGCACATCGCTTCCTCGTATCCATAACCCGATTGTATAGATGATACGATGCATAGTAGTTAATCTCAAAACCCCAATCTCTAAGTACCTTCCACCACACTCATAGGGGACCATCTACACGCTTATCTGAACAATCCGGTGAAATTTCGTCGAAATAGGATGAAACATGTAGAACCTATGGGTGTTGCAAGGAATTCACGTTTGCGCATGCGCAGCAACTACTATCAGTCTGGGGGCGATGATTTTCATAGAGAACCGTCTACACGCCAATCCGCACAATCCCAGAAAATTTCATCGAAATCGGACAATAACTTCGTAGAGTTTTGCCCGTTACAAGGATTTCATGACAGACAGACACGGAACCAAAATTGTTCAGAAATGTCTGAAACGTAAAACGCGAGAGAAAATTTCGATTTTGGTCGAACTTTTTTTTCAACCTTGAAAAGTGAAAACAAAGCTTCCGCAACCTTGGTAGACTCGGAAGCAAAAGTATAGGTTTAAAAACGAAAAGAAATAATACGAGTGCAATTATTTAATTACACGCTCAAATATTTTTCATCAATGTCCTTCAAAAAACGCTGCAAATTATTACACAATGGTTTATTATTTTTCTATATAGATCACTCGTCTACAAAATCACCCACCAATATGAAGAGAAGAAAAAAAAAGAAATAAAAAAATATATATATTTAAAAAAATCAAAATCACCAACCATCGATCGCATTTCGGTCAGCTCTACTTTGAACGGAGATTAGGCCTCTTTTGCGATTCACACTCGTGTTTTGATTTATATATATGTATATATATTTCAATTTAAACCCTTAAATTTTCGTAGGGAGCGAACGGTTAGTCCTACAGAGCTCCGCGTGGTCTCAAAAATTCTAAAAATTCTATAGAATCTTAAATTGAAGGAAAAACAATAGCTTTATATCAAAATTTTTTGAGTTAGGGCGTTTTCAAAATTTCAAGATTGATTTTGGAACCCTTAGAAGTGACCTACATCAACCAAAAGCTTCGGGGCACAACTAGACCCCAAATGGAGCCTAAATACCAAATTTCATCAAAATCGGTCAATGCTAAGTGGCAAAAGTGCCGCGTACGGCGGACGGACGGCCAAATTTTTATTCGATTTTTAGGACGTCCCACAGTAAGACTTGGGCGTCCTTATAAGATCGATCTGGGGTGAAGTTGGACAACACTCAACAGAAAAAAAAAAATAACCACACAGTAATCCGTTTTAGACCATTCTGAATCCAAATCCGCGAAAAAAACCATAGGTGTATGTCTGTGTGTGTGTGTGTGTGTGTATGTGTGTATGTGTGTGTGTGTGTGACAAAATCTTGTGTCGTCTGCACAGGCCTTAGTTCTCAACCGATTTTCCTGGTTCTTTTTTTGTTCGACGCGGAAAACTATCTAGTTGTGCACTACGTCGCCGGAATTTCGAATTTTGCCTTTTAAGGGGGGGAAAGGGGGGGTTAATGCTCAAAAAACGTGCATTTTTGGGCATAATCTTGTGTCGTCTGCCCAGGCCTTAGTTCTCAACCGATTTTTGTGGTTCTTTTTTGTTCGACGCGGAAAACTATCTAGTTGTGCACTACGGTGCCGGAATTTCGAATTTTGCCTTTTAAGGGGGGGAAAGGGGGGGTTAATGCTTAAAAAACGTGCGTTTGCGGGCATAATCCTGTCAAATTTGCCCAGGCCTCAATTTCCAACCGATTAGTGAGTTTCTTTTTTTGTTTGACTCAAATAACTTCCGAGTTGTACATAATTTCACCCGAGTACCAAAATTCGCAAGGGGGGGGGGGGGGTGAGTGGGGGGGATAATATTCACAAAATATCCGATTTTTCAAAATTTCGGTTCCTTTACTGCTTACTAATTGTACCCAAGCTTTGAAATTGAGGAAAAATTCTCATTATACCTCCGGGTTTTCATGAATTATTCTCTGTAGCACCAAGGAAATAATAGTGGTGCCACCATGGTGCCAGGACACCATAAACCGCATATTTCGTGCTTTTTTTTTGTGTTTCACCATGAATACGGATGTGAACCTCGACGGACCGCCTACTAAAACTAATAGATGAAAGTGCAATGTTACGACGTATTCCCCCTTTGGTGGTGGAGGGGGGGGGGATGAACTCGAATTCGCATGTTGGGTATCGTAGATCATGGATTTTAAAATGCTCTTCAGATTCTAGGCTCCCATGCCGCTAGAAATGTTTTGGTAGATAATGGTGAGGGGGGGGGGGGTCACTATTTCTTGCCTAAAGTAATAAACCAAATTACATCGAGTGAAACAGTTTTATCGCTTACCAACTGGTTAACTGATCTAATGCTTATCCAATGGGACGTCCCCTGGAATGCATGCATTACTAAACAATATGTTTGGATTCAACGTACCTTGAAACGTAATCCATCAAATTTTGAGGGGGTGTTAAAATTTTTTTTTCTTGGTCGATTCCAAAGGTTCATTATTGAAAATAATAAACCAAAAGGAGTTTGTTGGCCAAATCGGTGGTCAGCCGAATCCTCTGTTCCCATAGATTTGGTCAGCTTCAGAAAGAAGCCTTTCTGAGGGAACAGAGGTAGCCACTGCAGTCAGGCACGTTTTGCAACTCAAGGAATCTTTTCCCCTGAAACGGTATTGTTCTTGGGGATCTGGAGAATCTGATTAATTAATGAGAATAATTTAATAGTTGCTGTATTCTACCGCTAGCAAACTATACGTTTCGTTAGAATACCTAGGAGTATTCCTTGGTGGAGATCAACCTAGGACTAGGGATGATGAATGAAAGATACAAATTGAATTAGGAAAGTACGTCAAACGGATTGGGAATGGGGTCCACTGAATGATCAACTCCTTCTTTGCCGAGCTTTCTGTTAATATATTACCTTCTTCAGGGCTCGAAGGATGGTTTACTCAGTGGAGCATACCAAGAGTCATTTTGAAAGCGGTTGGTGGAGATGCCACCATAATTATTAAGAATTAAATTTTATGGTATCTATTAAATGCAACAATAAATCAAACATCAGCATTCAGAACAAAACAATTAGTCAAATATAAAGGTTTATCACAGCGAGAGAGAATAATAACTTAGGTAACAATGATGCAGATAATTTATGCTCACTGAGTAAACCACCCTTCGGGCCCTGAAGAAGGTAATACCTTTATCGCTCGGCGAAGAAGGAGTTTATCATTCAGTGGACCCCATTCCCAATCCGTTCGACGTACTATAAATATATATATTATCTATAATCAATGCTTGTATCTATTTATGAGGGGGAGAAGTATCGATAGAGTTTACCTATTAGATCCTCGGATTTGAAGCACGAGGGTAAGGGAAATGGTCTTGTATGAGAGTAACTACTTACACGATCGATGTCTGCAAATAGACTGGGGAGCAATCCCTGAGTTGTGATTTGGGGGAACAGAGGAACTGTTACATAAAATCACCAATCAGTTGACAGAGCAACTGTTGCTCTAACGTGAGAAGAGTAATAATCGTTACAAATTAACATCCCTACCAGTTTCCCTGTGCCGTGAACATTGAAAGTTAATTTCTTGATAAACTAGTTTCATTTTAATGGACTAAATTGTGTCGAAAATGTCACGATTAGTCCATCCAGATGCGTCAATGGTCTTCTCGAACAACCAAGTTTCAAGTTAGGAGTAGGATAATTCACAACTCTTCACTATTTTTATACAGTTTTTCTGGCAAAATTTATAATTTTTTCAACCAGTTACAAAATTTATTTATTTTCAGATAGAGAGCGTAGTATCTTTGAAGGGGCTGGTCAAAGGTCGAGCTCAGTACCTCTGCGTCGACGAGGACGTGACGGGCGCCAAGAACCTCTACGTCAGCGACGGCCCAGCCAGGAGTATCGTCGTCTGGGACCTGAAGACCTGCGACGGACATCGAGTCGTCCTGCCCGAGAGAGTCATGGCTCGCCCTGTCGAATCTAAAGTACCTAACCTGAATTCTTTGGTCCAATTTGTGTCGTAAAAGAATCTGCTGTAGAAATAAGTACTAGTTACTTACTTGATCTAATTAGGGAAGATCAAGGTGAGTATAAGAGTGAAAGTGTGCTCACGCTGCCGGGTGAGGGAAACGTAACTTCACCATAAGTCCCGACCGCCTCGCTTCCAGCTGTCTCTGGTACGCCGTACATTGTTTATAAATACGGGGAATATTATACCGTTTATTCTGTTTACATTTCAGTTTCTGAGATTGAACGCAACTTTCTTCAATTAAGAAAAATTTGTAAAAATTAGACGACTTTGAAGTATTCGTTCCACAGGTCGAGAGATTGACCCGTAACAGGCAAGGAATTATCGAAAAACCTCTGAATCGAAAAATTTGAGTGAAATAAATTACCATCAAAACCAGTCCGTAGTTTCCTAGTTTTGCTCGGGAAAACAAATTATTTAAAATGCTCTAAAACGAACAATTTGAGTGAAAATGTTAATGAACAAAAATATCAACGACTAAAATTCCAAAAATTTGTAAAAATGAGATAATTTTGAAATTTTGCCTAATAAAAAATTGGCTAAAAACAGGTAAGAATTATTAAAAAGACTCTGAAAATTTGAATTTGAAGGATTCACTTCTTTTCGAACCGCACCAGAGTTGAAAATTCCCAAATCTGCAGTTTCAAACTAAAATTTCTAGAAAAACACAATTTAAAAATGAATTTTTCAAAGACTCTCAAACGCTAAATTTGAATGAAAAATTTGAATTTGAAAAACTGGTCCATAAATCCCTGGTTTTGCCCGATACGTGAATTTGCACACGAAACCAAAATTGTTCAGGAAGGTCTGTAACGTAAAACGCGGAAAGAAATTTTATTTTTTAACTTTAAAAAGTGGAAAAAATACTTCCGCTGTACCTACTTTGGTAGATTCTGAAGCAAAATTATTCAAAACACCTACTCTGAAACCAAAAATTCCACTAAAAACTTTGTTCTAACCGGCGAAAATGTCAGAAAAACCAGACCATGATTTCTTTTCATCCCATTACAAGGAACTATCCACAAACAGACACAATCCAACCAGCGACTAATGCACTAAAACGAAAAAAGTCGAGAAATGATAATTGTTTCATATCACCAGTTTAATTGGCTCGAATTCTAAAATTTGTGTCAAGAAATTGACTAACAGGGGAGGAGTGAAAATGATTCAGAAAGCTCTAAAGCTCCATCTGAACCCGACCATGTATTAGGTACTAACACTGTCCGGGAAAACAATTCGAGTGAATTTTGCTGGTTGAAGTACCTACTAAATTTCCGAAGCAGTAAGGCGAAGGGAGATTGGCGCGCCGGAGGACTCTGGTGACGTCACGCCCCTTCCCAGCCGTGGAGCGTGACCACACCTCCTCTACTGTACTCACCTAGGGTGGGGATTGAGTAACTTTTGATTGGTTTGTCTTATAAATATTGGTCTTGCATGATTCTTCTTAGCACAACTCTTATCGAATTACATACTCCTGAGGCATGAGCGATGACGATGATGTCAGAGATTATTGCATTCGCCAGGAAGATTTTGTGAAGAGCCCTGAGCCCAGTTTGTGAAGTCTCTGGAGGAGGCGCAAAAATAATGAGTGGCCGCATGTACCAGCTATGTACGAGTATGACCGCAAGTTGGAGAGCTGTGAAGCTTGTGCTGGCTCATGCCCTGTGTTTGTGCTGATTCAGCTGGAAGTCTTCGAAACGAAGTCATCTGAGCGATGGGACACCCAAGTACAGATTTATTGTTTATGTGGAGTAGGCCAGGTGCCAAGACGGAGGAATGATAAGGTCCTCCCAGGTCTGTTTAGCAAAGAAATGAGAAGTCCTCTTTTCATGGCCCCATTTTCACAGATGCTTTTTATTACTAGGTAAACCAAAATGACCATAACGTTGATTACAGTGAGATGATTGAAGATGTTTTATTCCACAGGTCTTGTACACGGCACTTGTGCACCGCAAGCTGTACTTTACGTACTTCGGAAGCTTCGATCTCTACTACATCGACACCAAAGGTCTCCAAAGCGGCGGAAAAGTCGTGCTAGCCGGACGAAAAGACCCCAGAATGGTGTTTCTAGGAGTGGACGGCAGTAAGATTGTGTTCAGGCTGGCAGGCACCAACGAGGTCCTGTCGTGGGACACCAACACGCCGCTTCTCCAGGAGAATCTGGAACTCGTCGACAAGGGAGAAGGCAAAATGAACCAATTGGCGGCAGTGCCGAACTGCGGTAAAGTGTGGATACTCGACGGCGACGTCAAGAGTTTTTTGGAAGGGAAACAACCGGATCACTGTTTCAGACCTGCACGCGCTAACCGGACGCACCGCGCCTTACCTGAGATCGAGGAAATTAGAACGGTGTAGATCTTGAAACAATGATAATTATTGCAATAGGTACTAGGTCGAGCTGCACTCTCCAATGAGTTATAGTTCTATTTTGGACATTGTGTCATCAATCAGGATTCTTGTGAATCGAATTCTCAGTTGTTGAATTCACCTTGAAGCAAAATCTCTCTTCCTGAGCTGAGAGTAGTGGGGGCCTTGGATGAACCACCGACACTGATGATGTCTGAAGATGGTGATGATGAAGACTGAAGATGTCTGTCTGTGTGTGGGTAAAGATGTGTGAAGACAAGACTGAAGCCCTGATTCGAGACTCAACCGTAGACACGAGTCACTCCGAGAATTGTTGGCAATTATTCTACCAACCCAAGAATCTCGTTGGTATTGGAATGGTGGGCTCCTTCACCTTTGATATTCTGCTCGGTCCGGAATTGCCGCCAAAAATCATCTGAGAAAATTGAAAAATTCGATTCGCATCCTCAAGATTAATCCTCTAAATGGGTATAATCTATTAAGAATCATCACGTTACCTCCGTTGAATGTGTTGAAGAGAAGACGAATAACTGAGAGCTGGACTTCATGGAGAATGTGACCCCCGCTTACGAAAGAATTTAGGTTGTACCAAAGATTTTTACGCTCACCAAACTACCACGGGGATACGTTTTATAAACTTGTTCCCACCATCCAACTGGATTCCATGGTTCAAAAATGTGATGGGACCAAAACCCAAAATATTCTACAAAAACATTATGCGACTTCGCAGCGGAGTATTCTGCACGAACTATCTACATAAAATAAATAGATCGGATACTCCCCAGTGTAGAACATGCGGGCACACATTGGAGACCGCCGTATGTCCCACATACGAAGGCCCTCGAAAACGTCTGATAACCAAGATCTTTGGTAAAGTAATCCACCCCACACACAATCATTGGAAGTGAAAACTTGGAAATGTATGACAGTCTTCACGAATTTCTTCTGGACTCAATCATAAACATTTAGTTTGGAAACTGTATTTTTGAAATTTATATTGAGTGTTATTAAGCTATATACTTAATATAACCATATTATGTAACGGCTGTAAGCAATGTAAAGCCAATAAATAAAAGGTAATAAAAGACACCCGCGATCCTGTACTCTTCTTCAGCAGTACATTACTCCACGAATGTCTCATTCGTTAGGCACTTTCCTCAATCTGGAACTTGAGAAAACAGTCTGCACAACAAATGGTTATTCCTGGTTGTGACCAGACCGGTGTACCTTCTTCTTTGATATCTGGCAAACTGGTGTCTTCGTAATGATGATTCGGGCTTTGCATTGTTGGGTGCAGCTCCACTACGCATCTAAGCGTCTCATCTTAATTTGTTGGCTTCTTCATTAAAAGTTCCACTATCACCTCCATTGTCAATTTTTAAAAATATCGATGAAGAACCAATAAGTTGGTTTTTATTGGAACAGTGGAGTGATGAAGCTCCTTTCGTAAAAAAAAAGATCTGAGTGTATTGAATGGTTTAATGCACATCTTCCTCACCATCATCCTCATCACCATCTATCAAGACTCACCACACTGCCGCCATTGAATTTGTTGAAGAAAGGCCATTAATGAGAGCTTCAAGGTCGAATGAAGAGAGCGTCACTCGACCAAGCCTCACGTACTCTTCTTCAGCAGTACTCATCACTCGAAGAGGTCTTAAGCGTTACCTCGATCTGGATCTTGAAGAGAGAGTCTGTTCCAGGCATGCTTACTCCTGGCCCTGACCAGAGCAGGAGTTGATAATTCGACCGATGTGGACGAATTCTTTGATATCTGGCAAACCTACTCTAACAAATTTTTGTGGGTTTGTTGATGAACCAAAAAAGCAGGTTTCCGTGATTTGTGGACCTTTAGCGATTTTATAGAATCCACGTTTGTTGTAAAATTTCGAAAGCAAATCCAAATCTACTCTAACAAAATAAATAAGAAATAATATTTTCTAGAGAAAAAGTTGCCATTTTTGATTTTATTTGCATCTTCAATTGCAAACTCGCTTATTGTTGTTCATGACTGTTCGGACAACTTCTGTGATAAGAAGCTACTGGAATTGTGAAATTCGTGAGGAGAAATTACGAAGGGACTGATATGAATTTAGTTTTGAGAATAGAATAAATAATTATGGTAACTAACTATATTGTTTATGGAAAATCACTTCCCTACTGTTTATATTTCTGTGATACAATAAACTACCCAAGTATTGTTAACAATCTAGTAAACCTTCCTTGAATTGAGTGTGGCAATCATCAATAATTGATAATGTAATTGTATCACAGTAATTGTAATTATTACACTGTTTATATTTCTATGATACAATACACTATCACTCCCTATGCATTGTTCATAATCTCGTATACCTTCGTATAGTTAATTGTAGCTCTAGCTTTTATTCAAGATTTTTGAAAATGATCAGGAATGCTCTTTCGTAAACGTTCAGGAATTCAAAGTAATTAGTTTATAGATGTTGATTATTTGGTATTAATGGGAGTAATTTATACTCGTAAGGAACCTACTGAACATTATACAGGGTGTAAGCCTAACTGGTCTCCCGTACTGTACGAGTCGATTCTACAACTAATTTGCCACATTCTCTCTTAGCCAGTTTTGGTTTATTATTTTCAATAATGAACTTTGGAATCGACCAAGAAAAAAAAAAATTTTAACACCCCCTCAAAATTTGATGGTTTACGTTTCAAGGTACGTAGAATCCAAAAATCGAATAAAAATTTGGCCGTCCGTCCGCCGTACGCGGCACTTTTGCCACTTAGCATTGACCGATTTTGATGAAATTTGGTATGTAGGGTCCATTTGGGGTCTAGTAGTGCCCCGAAGCTTTTGGTTGATGTAGGTCACTTCTAAGGGTTCCAAAATCAATTTTGAAATTTTGAAAACGCCCTAACTCAAAAAATTTCGATATAAAGGTATTGTTTTTCCTTCAATTTTGGATTCAATAGAATTTTTAGAATTTTTTGAGACCACCCGGAGCTCTGTAGGACAAACCGTTCGCTCCCTACAAAAATTTAAGGGTTTATATTGAAATATATATATATATATAAATCAAAACACGAGTGTGAATCGCAAAAGAGGCCTAATCTCCGTTCAAATTAGAGCTGACCGAAATGCGATCGATGGTTGGTGATTTTTTTTTTGATTTTTTTGATTATTTTTTTTTTTATATTGGATGGTTGGTGATTTTGTAGACGAGTGATCTATATAGAAAAATAATAAACCATTGTGTAATAATTTGCAGCGTTTTTAAAAGGCTTCGTTTTCGAGTTATTTTAATTTTGAACTTTTTTTCGTCATTTTGACCTACGTCATTAAATCGGTTATAACTCCTTTAATTAGTTGTGATAATTACAATTTGATGATACCGTTGGAAAGAGCATTAAATTTCCTATCGGATAGTTCCCTTAACTTTTTTTGAGTCAAGGTTTAAGACATGAAAAAGCCCTCTGAAAAGTGAATTCTACGTAATTTGGGAAACCTCGATTTTTTTCAATCGCAAATTGATCTACGAGAACCAATATTTTTTCAAGATGCAAAAAGACCATCCGAAGGCTTCGCGGTCTACTGCGGCGTCCACTCCCATCGTCTGACTCCTCAGATAGCCTAGACAGAGCGCTGATTTCATTGGGAAAAAAACACACAAAAAAAAAAAAACACGTTTTTCCGCGTTCAGACACAAATTTCTCTCCTAAATTTGGTTGTAAAATATTTTTTAAAATTATACCATTGGAAAGGTGAGATTTTGGCACAGTTTTTACTCTTCTTGCAACTTGAAAAAATATTGGTTCTCGTAGATCAATTTGCGATTGAAAAGATTCAAGGATTCCCTAATTACGTAAAATTTTCTTTTCAGAGGGCTTTTTCATGTCTTAAACCTTGACTAAAAAAAAAGGTAAGGGACCTATCCGATAAGAAATTTAATGCTCTTTCCAACGATATCCTCAAATAGTGAATATCACAGTGTAACGGTACCAAAATGATTGTTGGTATTTGCGATTGATCAATGTATGTTCATTGACAGATTATTACCTACGATAGGCAGAATCGGTACGAAAACGAAATCGGTGACAGCAACTAGGTACTCGTACCCACATTATGCCAACCAGGACAGACAGCTGAGGAAAGAAGGGGGAGAAAGAGGTAGGAAACAAAGATTTGTTGGAAATTGGAGTTTGGAGAAATAAAAGAAAAGACATTAATCTAAGAAGGAGAAAAGATATCATCATTGCATCAGCTGAATACAGACGACCCACCTACCAACTACCAGAAGACTAACTACCTACAGCACAGACCGTCAGACCACCTCACCCGAAGTTGAGTATCTACTAACCTGTTTAACATACAGTTTATATTATAAACCTTATAAGAAGAACTTTAATAAAACGGTATTCTTAGGTATATGAATTCAGTTGTACTTGATTCGTACAGTTGTAATTGTACTTGATTTGCAACAAAAAATGTCTCTTAGAAAGTTTGCAAGTTATTTTAATTTTAAACTTTTTTTTCTCGTGATTTTGACCTTTTGTCATTAAATTGGTCATAACTCTTTTAATTAGCTGTTGTAACGATATCGTTATTGCTAATAATGAATCACTACCTATGTATGCTCGAACCCTAATATCTTTTAGGATATTAGGGTCCTATCCTAACGAAGCCTTTTAAAAAATTGCTAAAAGACATTTTTTCGTGGTAAATTAGTTGTAGAATTGACTCTTACAGTTTGGCAGACCAGTACAGGCCTACACCCTGTATAGTAACTTGGAACACGTAGAACATCAAGTGCCTTCCCGATGGGTTCCAATAGTAGTGATGATTAGGAAATTAACCTACCTACTGCGTGTTAATACAGTCAGCTGACTAGGGTGAAACCAGAGACGTTATTTCCTACGGGCAAACTGCCCAAGAGAAACTCGACCGCACAACTCGTAAATTGATATTCAACGCAATCAGAATTTCAAACGCGTACTTAATACGTAAGTCGCATTTGTTGTACAACGGGCTTTGAAGACCAGACAACATTTTTATAAGCGTATTCTATGTAAATAAAATCATTAATCGCCTGCGTGTCTGTTTGAGTCCTTTTGTGGCTCAAACCGCTGATTTATTTTGACACGGGTTGCTCAATTGTGATCTGGAAGTTCCGGGGATGGTTTCTATCGATGTTAGTCCCCACACAACGGCTTCGTCCATCGTTTTTATTATCAATTAATCAATTAATTTGTATTCGTTCATTAACTTCATGAATGCAATATGTATATTGCATTCATATATACATATTGCATATATGTATATATAATATATACATATATTGCATCCATGTATACATGGAATGTGGGAAAATCAGTCTACCGTTTAGTATCAGAAACCGAGAATAATATGCATCGGATTATCGATACTATTTTTTTGGAAAACCCTACAAAATGTATTAAAAAAAAATTAAATATCAAATGTTTATGTGTAAATATCAATGTGTACGTGTATCATGTATATCCTGTGCTGAGTTTGGTCCACCCACAATTGTCTTTTTACTATAGGGTTTGTCCTTTTATGTCTTTTCAAAACTGAATTAAGGATCAAAATCTACTCGGAATCAACCGTCGTCACTCACCAGTAGAAAAAATGCATGTAGTAGGTAACCAATTGGGGCATGCTAATAAACGGCCTTGGTCCAGGGTTTACTGGATCATAAAAAACTAAGGTGGGAGGAACGCAGGTGAAAGCTGTTGAGATTTTCAACCAATTCCACTAAAACGAAGGGGGTGTGGGACATAGCTTACCTACTCGTATGCATTACGCGTTTGTGTAGTTGACCCGACGCATACTTAAGTAGATAATCTCAAAACTTCCTACTATCTACCACTACCCTCCAAATTTGATGATCACATGACGATGGCATCCAGAGTTTCTCCCACCGAAATCTGATGGAAATTATAAAAGTTATGCTTATTAAGGATTTCACTTCGGCGCAGTGGCTACCAATCCCGAGGGAAATAAACTTTGTAGGGGACCATCTAGGTTGAAAAAAAAGTACTCCAAAATCAAAATTTCCACTCGCGTTTTTCGCTTTTGACCTTCCTGCACAATTTTGGTTCCGTGTCTGTCTGTAACGAACTCCTTGTAACGGGCAAAACTATACGAAGTTATTGTCCGATTTCGATGAAATTTCAGGGATTGTGCTGGTGAAGATGGCACCCTATTGGGGTAGTGCAGGGTACCTACTTAAAAATTGATGTTTTGAGGTTAGCTGCAATGCGTCGGATCATCTATACAATCGGGTTTTGGATAAAAGGTAGCTATGTGCCAACCCCCCTTGGCAGACTTTTTTAATGTCTGAAAAGTGGAAACAATGCTTCTGCTACCTTGAAAGACTCGGAAGCAATAATGCCAAATAAGCAAGACTTGGGGTTACATAATATTGGAAGCGGGGTTCCGGTGTGGCTACGGTCGTTAGGGCTTCGTGGATTTTGGATCGACTTCTGCGGGGCTCGTGGGTTCAAGGCTCATCGCCGGCAGCGTGCGTTTTTCGGCGTCCGAGGCTCTCATCGCCTCCCTCGTCCCAACCCAGGGCGGTGAGGCCAATGGGAAGCCATGAGCGAAATCATCAGAACAAAAAATTCTGATCTTCTTTGGAAGACAGCTGATGATGTCCGCGACGCCAGGACTGGCAGTACTGACCAGTAGTCAACCTGAAATGGTTGTTTACTTTACTAATAAACTAGTTAGGAAGCAATATGCTAATTTGAATTCAAGTCAGGTGACAGGGATCCTCATATCCTCCATCTTTCCATGGGTTTTTACCTGGAGAAAAATTATCTTTGGAACCATCGGCAATTTAATAATTTTTTTGAATTGGTATTTAACGTCGATTTTGAGTTTCTAATACGAGATACCATTAACCGCGAAATAATAATAATAAATAATTACCATTAACTGCGAAAACCCCTGACTGGGCGCCCTCGGGACACACCCCCAGGGGTCCAGGGGCGCTCAGGGCCCCCGCTCCAGATAGGTGGGGCCCCCGCCGGTCCTCAGCGAAAGTAAAGCGAGCCACCACCCGATAAACGCCTGCAGTCCGTGAAGTGACCCCGCCTAGGATACTCTAATCACAGGTAGGTACGTCGACTTATTCATTGAAACAAAGTAAAATTAAATTTACCCAAATTTTGAAAAAATCACATGAAAAAACAATTTAAATCCTGGAGATAAATCTCTTAAACAGTTCTAATAAAATCAATAATTGATAATAATTATAACGATAATTATTATCGTTAACACCTCAAAAATGTTTTAGCTTTAACCCCAATTGGACCATTGTGTCACTAGTGTCACCGCTGTCCACAGCTGTCCCCGAAGTGTTACCGGAGTAACCAAAATTATATTGCAATTTTTAATTTGATGGGCTGCACAATTTTTTGTGAGCTATTGGAAGCCTCAAAATAGAAATATGACAAAAATGTCCAAAGAAATCGATGAAAAAATTTGGCATAACATCATTTTTCGACGTCTAATAATGTACAAAAAATGGTTAAAAAATACAGCTTTGTTCATTAATTTTTAAATTGCAATGCTGTGGAATTCGTAAGTTGTTTTTGGTGACACTAGTGACACCATGGCCCAATTAATGTTAAATTTTATGAGGAAAAGTTTCACAACTTTTATATTGAAATCATTTTGTAGTTTCAATTTTGCTCAAAAAAAAAGAACATTTAAAATTTTTTTACTAATGCTCAAAAAAGTTTCATTTTGAAACAAATTCAAATTTTTCGAATTTTTTGTCGATAAATTGATAAGCGTGAGTAGGTGAACAAATTTTCAAAGTTTCGATTTTTTTTTACTTCTAAAACCTTTAAAAATTTGTTTACTCCGTCTTTCCAGAATCATGGAGCATCCGCAGAATTGTTGATTTTTTTTTCCATTTTCATCAACTATACCATACTACGCTCTAGACCCACCTACGTTTCAAAAATATTAGTATTCCACATGCATGCTCTTACTTACTTACATTATAATTTAAAAACTCCAGGAATATTTTTAGAATGTTCCAAAACGGATTTCTGTGGGAAAATTTTTTAAAAATATTTTCCATTCTTAACATTTTTGTTAAGACATTTTTGTTAAGTTATCCTAATGGGCTCGAGAACAATGAGAATAACTATTTCTCAATTTCACAGGTAGTTATGAAGCAAAATAATATACATTTTCATAATCTATGTAGGATTTAAACTCATCAAAAATCCATTCTTAATCAATAATATATTTTAGAAAAATTTATTGAAAATTAAACATTTCTCAGACTCCGATTCCCCTCTGTGTGGGGTAATTCGTGTCATAGCCGACTCAAAATTTAAAATGCCTACTTTAATAAAAATGTTTTCTCAAGTCAAGTCGAATCAAAATAGTTTTATTGTAAAACCAACAAGATGGTATTGCAATCGTAGAACTTAAACTAATATAACAATATTTTAGAGGGTAACTAAAGTAAGCTAAGATCTTTGGGTACTCATAACGAAAGTAAGCCGTAAACTTCAAAAGTCGACGAGAAAAAAAACTTTCATGTTGTATAAATTTTTCACATTGGACGCCTAGACATTAAGAGTTTGTAAGAACATAAATGATTGAATTGATCAGGAAACTATTAAATTCCTTAATATTGTTGGTATCGATCCCATCGCTGTCACCACTGTTAAGAATACAATAAAATACGAATATTCTACTGTGAACAAGACAATATGAGTCGAACACAGAACTAAGCTTTTTATTGATGATCATAAACAATGTTATATCACCGTGGATTTGTCATCATAATTACAATAACATTTGGATGTATCTCAATCCCTAACACTATGAAACTTGGTTTTGGTTTATTATTTTCAATAATAAGCCTTTGGGATCGAGTAAGAAAAAAAATTGTAACCCCCCCCCCCCCCACAAAATTTGATGTTTTACGTTTCAAGGTACGTAGAATCCGAAAATCGAATAAAAATTTTTCCGTCCGTCCGCCGTACGCCGTACGCGGCACTTTTCTTAGCAATACTGGACCGATTTGGTTCAAATTTGGTATATGGGCTCCATTTGGGGTCTAGTTGTGCCGCGAAGCTTTTGGTTGATGTAGGTCACTTCTAAGGGGTGAAAATTGAGGGTTGACGTTTTCAAGAGTGCCCTAGCTCGAAAACTCTCGAAATAAAGGTATCGTTTTTTCATCAATTTTAGATAGCATTGAATTTTTAAACATTTTTGAGACCACCCGAAGCTTTGTAGGACAATGAGTTCGCTCCCTACGAGTACTTAGAGGTTTTCCTTCGATAAAACAGAATCACTAGTGTGAATGACAAAAGAGGTCTAATCGCCGTTCAAATTTTATCTGACTAGAATGCGATCGATGTTGATTTCTTCGATTTGTATTGAGTTTTGCTTTCTGAGCAACCAGCAATCAAATTTCCATGTGAAGCTTCTTATTTTTCCCATCGAGTGTGAAGCGTTTAGTTCTTTCTAATAAACTTGATTATGAAGCTGTGAAGGCAGTATGGTGTGGTAGGTAGTACCTACCAATAGTTGGTAGGTAAAAAAAAGCTGCAAATCATTGCCTAAAGGTTTATTATTTTCTGTATAGATCACCCTTCTGTATAGATCCCTCCCTACCAACCATAGGCACCTACTACCTACTGGGACATTTTTGAAAATTTCAACCCTTCATTTCCACTTGGTTGGTGGTTGGGGTTGAAATTTTCAAAAAGGCCCTAGTAGGTAGGAGGTACTTAGGGGTGGTAGGGAGGGATCTATACAGAAAGGTGATCTATACAGAAAATAATAAACCTTTGGGTAATGATTTGCAGCGTTTTTCAAGTTACTTTCAGGACTCCACTTCCGTCTTTGTGTCCACCCAGAAGCACTTTAGTAGGCAACAACCTGGTCTGATATTGATCCATGTTATTGATATTGGATGGAGGCACCAATATGAACAAATCTTCCTTCTCCTCACAATGAAAAAATCCAGGTGAAGAACGAAGCCAAGAAATATAGACGTGATATCGACGTTGTGCTACCAAATCCTCTTCCGTCTGTATCCACCTAGAATTTTGATGGATTTTAACTAAAGGTCCAGGATTTTCGAATGTTGTCTCGTTCCTAGGTGTGAATCACAGGTTACATCAACTTGGACAACGGTCCAATTGACTTAGATAACATAAAATGCTCATCGTGTAAACACTACAACCTGAGAAATTTTCGAATGGAGATGAATATGTGCGAAACGCTTTTGTGGGTCCTCCATTGTGAATTCGATCATTTGATGAGGGAAAAAAGTCGAGAGAAATGTTGTGAACGAGTTAATTCTCTAGAAGTCCCTTCCGACTGGGATGATTGGAAGGTTACAAGAATATTCAGACGAAATTTACATTCTAAACGTTTGATGGAGGTTTCACTTGTTATGGACGAAGGACACGACGTTTTTGTTCATAGACGGAAACCACCAAATTTCATTTATAATTTATATGAGTTTTGCTTCCTCTTATGAAGAGTTGGATTCCTAAAGGTGCGGAAGACCAGTTTTATCGAAATTGAGTTAACACTTTCCCAAGGTTTTAGGGGGGTAGAAGCAAAAGATAATCTATTCCCTTTAGAATCGAGGGTGAATATTCCGTTCAATTTCAAAAGCTACTATAACCAGCACAATGGCGGTCTCTTATCCGTTTTGTTTCAAAAAGTACTATATCCTCTTCGTTCGATTCCAAAAAGTAGGTACTATATCCATAAATCCGATATTTCAAACCTCGTTCAATATTATTTTAAACGTTGAACTAATTTACTGTTTTCCAAAAATATTTATTATAATTTAGAAATACATAAAAATTAACATCATTGGTTTATAGCAGGTTTTTCAGGTCGCTATGGTTTTTAGCGTTCTTCTCACGTTTGACCAAAATGAATATACCTAGTACCTTTTGGAATCAAACTCCTTATATGAGGACTTTCTTTGCTCTCTAACAAAATATTCAATATTTTCTTCCGAGGCTACCAAAAAAAGTGAAAAAAAAAGTTCTCCAAAATCAAAATTTCTTCTCGCATTTTACGGTTTAGACCTTCCTGAACAATTTTGGTTCCGTGTCTGTCTGTCTGTCATGAATTCCTTACCACAGCCATAACTTCTACAATTCGCATCCGATTTCGATGTAATTTTCAGGGATTGTGCGGGTGGGCGTGTAGATAGTCCCCTACGGCAATCGTTACCCCCGGACTGATAGTAGCCGCTGCGCATGCGCAAACGTGAAATCCTTGCCACAGCCATAACTTCTACTTCTTCTCATTCGATTTCGATGAAATGTTCAGGGATTGTGCGGGTTGGCGTGTCGATAGTCCCCTATGATAATCATCGCCCCTAGACTGATAGTAGCCTCTGCGCATGCGCAAAAGTATATTTCCTTGTTACAGCCATAAGTTCTACATTTCTCATCCGAATCCGATGGAATTTTTGGGGATTTAGCGAATAGGGGTGGAGACGGTCCCCTATGAAACTCGTCGCCCCCAGACTGATACTAGCCACTGTCTATACAATCGGGTTAAGGATACAAGGAAGCTATGTGCCACACCCACTTGGCAGACGTTTTTATCTTCTGTTAATTGTTGCCTTGAATTTTTACTGATGCTTATATTATTCCTAAATTACAATGTCAACTGTACGTAGAAAGTGTTCATTCCATCACTACCACGATTTGCGCTCACAATCATAATTTTTGTTGAAGTTGAGATTTTTTCAACTAAAACTGCAGATTTGCCTAAGGTCTCATTCATTTTGCGAAAAGTTTAATTCAATTCGCGAAAGGTTTAACTCAAAGTGCGAAGAATATATATAATATATATATGAATTGGCTGATCACGAAGTGGTAGGTAAATAACACTAGATTACAAAATTTAGGGGTGGTCTGGCTGCCTCGTTCTTTCACCACTTTTCTTATGGTATTTGGTGCGCTGAATCCGAATCTGACGTCAGTTTTTTTTGTTTACGTCGGATTTTCAAGATATAGCTAGTTTTAAGATTTTTCTAGTTCTCACTTTTCTTCATTTTTTAGTGAAAACTCATCTTGCTCAAATCTCCTCAAAAAGTACTCAGACTTATAGGAAATTTCATGTAGAATCCGAATATGTACTTAGTTTTTAAGTAAAACTGTGTTAAACCCCCTATTTTCCACAAAACGCATCAAAAAACACCGGTTCTCAACGTTTTTTCTTCGGGGTTTCCCTTACATTTTGCCACTTGAAAAAAAAATTAAGGCTAAAACAATTTTTTTTGGGCCTTTACTTTGTAGGGGGACACCCCAGAGGAGAATGAGACCAATAGCAGCCTCCTAAACCCATTAATATCGAAGGAATGAGCTTTTTCATGGCACTGAGTTGAAAATTCACAAAAACCGTTAATTAGTTTTTCGAGATAAGTATGTGCGTTCCTAAATCTGTTTTCCTCAAATGGATTTTCCTTTCTTCTACATTTTTTATGCTTGTCACCTATTAAGAGTAAGATCGAAAATAGGTACTCAAAGGGGGAGCAAATCATAATTGGGAAACTCTTGTTTTGTTAAGTGATTTTAA
The DNA here is from genome assembly GCA_009739505.2 of Apolygus lucorum. Classification (NCBI taxonomy): domain Eukaryota; kingdom Metazoa; phylum Arthropoda; class Insecta; order Hemiptera; family Miridae; genus Apolygus; species Apolygus lucorum. The sequence continues at coordinate 31,387,553 of CM019171.2, read as the reverse complement.
TCCAGTTTTACAAACGAAACACAATAAACTGCAGAAAAGTTAACGGTGTAAATCTGTTTCATGAAGGCTCAGATGAATCAAAAGTTGGTACAATGTTTGGTTATTCCTCCACCTCAGAGGTTTCACCAAGATATAAAACCATGGAAGAAAAGTACAAAGGGTATTGGGAAGTTCACATGATGGTGGACTATTGTTGGACCTTAAAAAGAGATTTACCTCAGGCGGCGAAGTTTTCTCTACATAGATGCCGGCGATGAAACCTCTGAGGTGGAGGAATAACCAAACATTTTACCAACTTTTGATTCATCTGAGCCTTCATGAAACAGATTTACACCGTTAACTTTTCTGCAGTTTACTGTGTTTCGTTTGTAAAACTGGATTAAAATCACTTAACAAAACAAGAGTTTCCCAATTATGATTTGCTCCCCCTTTGAGTACCTATTTTCGATCTTACTCTTAATAGGTGATAAGCATAAAAAATGTAGAAGAAAGGAAAATCAATTTGAGGAAAACAGATTTAGGAACGCACATACTTATCTCGAAAAACTAATTAACGGTTTTTGTGAATTTTCAACTCAGTGCCATGAAAAAGCTCATTCCTTCGATATTAATGGGTTTAGGAGGCTGCTATTGGTCTCATTCTCCTCTGGGGTGTCCCCCCTACAAAGTAAAGGCCCGAAAAAAATTTTTTTAGCCTTCATTTTTTTTCCAAGTGGCAAAATGTAAGGGAAAACCCGAAGAAAAAACGTTGAGAACCGGTGTTTTTTGATACGTTTTGTGGAAAATAGGGGGTTTAACACAGTTTTACTTAAAAACTAAGTACATATTCGGATTCTACATGAAATTTCCTATAAGTCTGAGTACTTTTTGAGGAGATTTGAGCAAGATGAGTTTTCACTAAAAAATGAAGAAAAGTGAGAACTAGAAAAATCTTAAAACTAGCTATATCTTGAAAATCCGACGTAAACAAAAAAAAACTGACGTCAGATTCTGATTCAGCGCACCAAATACCATAAGAAAAGTGGTGAAAGAACGAGGCAGCCAGACCACCCCTAAATTTTGTAATCTAGAGTAATTGATACCATTCCATAGACTCGGTTTTATTCGAAGACTTCTTTCAAAGCAGGCCTTTACAAACGTGTGGATATATTATTCCTGCTCAGACTTAATATCTGGCATCAAAATGTGAAGGTAATACTGACCTTGTTCAACTAGTTTTTCTTTTCCGTGGGCGTGTCCAAACAGTTCACGAGACAGTCCTTGATGTTATTCATAAAAAAAATGATTTGTTGACTGCTTGCTAATCCGGCTCGAGACACAAGGCAAGTAAGGGCCGCCACGACGTCCTTTACAGGCGTCAAAACTCGTTTCAAAAACGCCTCATTTTCGGAATTTCATCCAATAGTGAAGACAAAAATTCGATAATCAGTCAATCGGTCGCAAAGTGTTTGGAAATTATTGTACGTTGAAAGTTGGTCACGTTGCGTTGTACATCCAGTAGGTATGAAATTCTTGAAGTTGATCCATCCAAGGACCACCACTATCGGAAGAAATACGAGAAACTGACATTTTAATTGGTAACTAATGTATTTTATAGGTACTTGGATAGGTTCATGTTGCAACGAATGAAAGTAAATGCTTACTGACCCCGAATTGGTTCGAGAAGATCTAAAACAATATATATTATTTAATATTTAACGTGATACGAATTTTGTATGGTCTCAACTGGCACGTAAGAGCAAGTTTCCTATCAATCATAGATGTGATCTCTAATAGGAGTACTACGTTGTTTTAAGGCATATTCAGGCCTTGAGGCGCGCGTTTTCGTTATGATGGGGACGGCAGAGAAAAATATTGCCAGATATGTATTGGAGTTGAAGAAGCTGGCGAAAACGTGTGAATTCAGGGCCTCGTTAGTAGAACGTTTGAGGGAGCAATTGATTTAAGGCTTGAATTAATCAATATGGCAATTGAGGACCTGATAAAGATACATACATGTTATGACCCACATATCAACTAACAGGTAGTTCTTAAATAAAGAAGCAAACAGGAGGATCCCCGAGTGAGTCATCACCCACTGGGGGAGACGAGGTAAGGGGGACACGCCAACATGACGTCACCTTTCCACCTCTCTATCCCCCAAGGTAACTAGATGAGTAGGTATATAAGCCCACTCAAGGATGGCTCCTCATGCCAATCTAGTGCAGTCAGCCGACTTATTCATTTCGCTCTCTACCTTCTCCTCGAACTATACAATACTACTATACTATGCTACTAGAAAAAGCCACAACCCAGCAAAAATGGCTCAAGAAGTTATAGCCTCTCGACTCCAAGAAGGCTTATTCACTAATAGGCGATGTAGCCACGGTCGCTGGGGCGAGCGTTGTTTGGCGGTGGAATTTGGAGCGTTGTTTAGACTTCTGTGGGGGGTCATGGGTTCAAATCCCTTCGCCGGCAGTGTGCGTTTTTGTGCGTCCGGAGCCCCATCGCCCCCCCCCCCTCGTTCCAAACATCCAAAAGAAATTGAAAGAATAATTTGAAAAATATAGATTTGAAGAAGGCATAAGTACCTCAGATTCCTTGGAAATCAAATCAAGGAACAACTTTTATTGTGTGACGCGTACAACTCAGTTATGTACCTATTACAGTACCTTTCCGTCTAGAATTAGGAAGTCCTGTGGAAATCCGGGATATCTTCTGAGCAACCGAGGAAACGGAGCTTCGAGGTGAAAACGTGGTCGAAAAGGCGTGGAAGAGCGCGAGCAAATAAGACAGCACATCATGAAGAGACAGAAAGCGACCTGGTGAGGCAATGGGAATCCATGAGTGAAATAGGTAATCAGAACAAATTCTGATCTTCCCTTTGGAAGACAGTTGATGACGTCCACCACGCCAGGAATGGCAGTCGGACGAAAATCAAACCTGAAATGGTTTTTTTTATACCAATAGGCTACACAGTGAAATAGAGTTGGAAATATAATAAAAATAATAAATTTGGAAGAAAGAGAGGGTCATCTTTTATACTCCTGAGAAAAGGAGATGGGGGGAACATTTCGATAGGTGAGGAGTGAATAGAAGGCATGCGCCTAGAGTCTTCGACCTGCTGCAAGTTCACATTTGTGCACACCTATGGAATCGGCATACTATGCAGCTACGTTAATTTAGATAAATATACATACCTCTAGGAAGAGGCCACGACAACACCCAAAAAAATTGAAAGAGTAATTGGAAAAATACAGATTCGAAGAATAAGAACCTCAGAATCCTTGAAAATCAAATCAAGGAATAACTTTTATTGTATGACGTGAACAACTCAGTTACTTACCAATCTAGGTCTAGAATTAGGAAGTCCAGAGAAATCCAGGATATCTTCTGACCAGCAGAGGACTAAGAGCTTCGAGGTGAAAACGTGGTCTAAAAGGAGTGGAAGAGCGCGAGCAAATAAGACAGCACATCTTGAAGAGATAGAACGCGACCTGGTGCTTCCTGATCCAATAAATTGAACTTTAATAGGTCTACTTGTTGCTGAGAGATAAGCTGCAACACTGTTTAGCAGTAATTTTTGGTATTTTCATATGTGCAACTCTTCAAATCAAATCTGCGGAAAAACGGTAGTTTCAGAAAAATCTTCAATTCAATTATTGCTGTAATGGCGACGTCTGTTTCTTGTTGACGGCAACCGTATAAAGCGCCTTTTATGGAACGAGCCCTTTGTCCGGTAACCCAACCCAAAACGAGTTATGTGGTGCAGCCACGGAGTAGGTATCACAGACAGGCAACGGAGTCGCTTCCAAGGTCGCGAATCACCGGAATCGCTCGACTGGAGCGCTAACCGCTTTCACTAGTCCGTGAACTCGAACAATATAAAGTTCGCTGTCGCATGCAGGAAGAGAAGAGTAAAGGCATGCGAGTAAGTTGGGTTCCAAGTGCGTATTTATTTAAATTAAAACTGGTTGAGTGTAGGAACAGGAGGACTTTCTGCAGATGACACAACCAACCTGGCGAGTCAGCTACCACTTGGAAGAGTACGAATCAGAAGGTCAAAAAAAGAGTTCTCACCAGGTAAAAACCAGCTAAGTCTACTTTTTGACTGATCGAGTATTAGACACCTGCCTTTAGATGAAGAAATTCAGGATATAAAGGTGGGACACCCCAGGAAATAGCCCCTCTACATGACCTCACCTGCTGTATCAGAGTGGATTTGATTGTTTCTGGGGCCTACTGGCCTACTATTAGGGCCAGTAGGCCCTATACAATCGTTTCAATTCCTTAGTACGGCAGTAGTGGTTTTACGTTCTCTCACTCTCTTTTCATGATACAGCAGGCCCTCCTGTCCCCTCTGGCGTTAGCCACATTCTTTCCGAATGTGCCCGGGACATGACCTCACCGACATGGAACCAAAATTAATCAAAAATGCCAAGTGGGTGTGGCACATAGCTTCCTCGTTTCCATAACCCGATTGTATAGATGATCCGATGCCTAGTAGTTAATCTCAAAACATCAATCTTTAAGTACCTTCCACCATGACAACAATCAATCTGCACAACCTCTGAATATTGTTGAAAAATGTAGAAGTTATGGCTGTTACAAGGATTTCACGTTTGCGCATGAGCACAAAATGCTTTCAATTTGGGGGGAATGATATTCATTGGGGACCACCTCGACCCCAAGCCGCACAGTTCCTGAAAATTTCATTGAAATCGGATGGGAATAGTAGAGGTTATGGCTGTGGCAAGGAATTCATGACAGACAGACAAGGAACCAAAATGGTTCGGGATGGTCTAAAACAGTGGTCTTCAACCCGCGGCCCGCGGGCCGCTTGCGGCCCGCCTTGTATATTTTTGTGGCCCGCCGAATGATTGTTGTAACTGATGGGGCCCCAGCAATGACGTAAAAAAATGAAGGTGTTGTAGCTCTGATTAGAAAAGATGCAAGTGAAAATGAAAAGTTCATACAATATCATTGCATTATCCATCAAGAAAATTTGTGTGCAAAAAGTGTTTGTTTCAAAGATGTCATTAAAGATGTGACTAAAATCGTGAATTTTATCAGATCACAAGGACTGAACCACAGGGAATTCCAAACCTTCCTTAGTGAGATGAATGCAGAGTATGGTGATGTAATTTATTACACAGAGATTCGTTGGCTCAGTCGAGGAAAGTTTTTAAAAAGGGTTTTTGATTTGAAAGAAGAAATCTGCATGTTCATGGAGAGTAAAGGGAAGGCAGTTCACTACTTCAAAGATCCCAGTTGGATGGCTGATTTTGGGTACCTAACCGATATTTCAATACATCTCAATGACTTGAATATTAGGCTACAAGGGAAGAATGCTATGATACACAATCTCTTTGATCAAGTTGAGGCGTTTGAGAGGAAACTTAGTTTATGGAAGAATCAAGTACAACAGGGCGACTTCACACATTTTCCAACACTGTCACAATGTGAAGTTCAAAACAAAGAAAAATACAGCGAAGCACTCTCCATGTTACAGCAAGATTTTAGCAACAGGTTTTTAGACTTCAAGCAAAATAAAACTATGATGAAGCTTTTTTGTGCTCCTTTCAGTGTTAACGTGGAAGACTATTCCGGAAATATACATACAAATGGAACTTATTGACTTTCAGTGCAATAGCGATTTACAGGAGAAATTTAAAAACTTTGGACTTCTGGAGTTTTACTCATTGTATGTTGAAGGTGATCGATTTCCAGCAATCAGATCTCATGCTCTGGCCACAGCATCTCTTTTGGCAGCACTTACATCTGTGAGCAGCTATTTTCAAGAATGAAGAACGTGAAATCGAAACTGAGAAACCGTATTTCTGACACTCATTTAGAGAACTCTCTTCAAATTGTCACATCTGACATAAAACCTAATGTTGACAGATTAGTAAAAGATAAACAATGTCAAATTTCTCACTAAACTACAAAAGTCACAAATTTGATGTTTTCAGTATAATTTTGAGTTTTATAGCATGTTTAAATATATGTCAAGTACACCTATATTGTTTTCAATATTGATGTTTAATACAGTTATCAACAAATATAAAATGTTCTAACAAATTCATGTAAATTATTTTAACCTGAGACAAAATTCACACACATACATATATATATGTATATGTATATACACGCTTAATCAATGCGGCCCTCCAAGTCCTCCATGACAATAATTTGGCCCTTAAATAATAAAAGGTTGAAGACCACTGGTCTAAAACGTAAAACGCGAGTGGAAATTTTGATTTTGGAGAACTTTTTGTTTCAACGTTGAAAAGTGAAAACTAACCTTCCGCTACCTCGGAGACCCTGAAGCAAAATACCTGAAACGCGAAATTCGATATTGGAATGTACACACTATTATAACATACCGAATTGGTGAACCTCCTCTTTCTTTAGTTTGGCGGAACGACGATTGCGATAGTCCCCTTATTGACTCTACGATTGATCGTTTTACCTCATTTGGCGAACCGGCTCTTAGAAGCACCGACTACTGCCTTCAGACGTGCAGCAAATCTCCATAATGAGCGAAGTTACTCCATTTAGTTGAGCAAGACCTTCCACGCCCTTTTCTCGCCTGTACTCGTGATTCGTCCCTCCGCCGTTCACCAGGTATGGGTTTGAAGGGGAACCCGTCGGAATGCCGTTTTTGCAAATCCCAAATGGTCTAATTGAGAGATTTATTTATCTATTTATTGTCCAATCGGGCGAGCCCAATTACAAAGTAAGTAAAAAAAGATCGGAAATAGCAATCATGCATTTAGTGAAAAAGAGAAAAAAAGTAGTGATAAAAAGAATAACGTCTTGTAGGTTGGCTATTACACAAAAAGGATGGAACAAAAAAGGCGTGAAAAAGTAAAAAAGTAAAACTCACTTAGATGGAGGGAAAATATGACAGATTTAGGGGTGTCTAATAAAAAGGTGAAGAATTTATGACAGTCTTGAATTCGTTGAAAGAGCTGGTGAACATATCGAGGTCTTGATAGAGGGATAAAAGATGATTTGCTAGGCGTGGTATTCTGTGGAGTGGACGGTGTTGAAGATAGTTGTACGGGGAGAATCCTTCTTTATTGACATTGTATTGTAGACGACAACAAATCAAGCCAGCTAAATTAAATTATTATAATACAATTGTAATACTTAATTACTGAGATAAATATAAGTAACTTTTCTAATATACTCGTACATGTAGGTACATTACAAATGAATCCCTGCTTCTTTTATAAAATTTATAAGTTTTTTCAAGTCCTCCATTTTTTCCTCCTTCAAAATAGTTTTCAGTTCTTTTTCGCGGAGTACTCCACCACATCTGCTCCTTTCTTCGTCATAGAATGGACATTCCACGATTTTGTGCTCCATGTCGTCCTCTACGCCGTCGCAATGGTCGCACTCTGGTGAATCGGCTACTTTTATTTTATGAAGACTTCTATTCGTCTGTCCATGTCCCGTCCGCATCCTCACCAACTGTACCACTTCAGCTCTTTTCAATAGTTTTCCCTATAAACCACGGTTTTTTGGAGACTGCTGGCTGTATCTGGTAGTGGTAGTATCCTTCTTCTAACGAGACGGTGTCATATTCTCTTTGCCATTCCTTGATGTGCTCTTTTTGCATTGCTAGGATGGCGTCACTGACCGTTAAAATGCGTAGGTGTTCTTCAGGGGGTTGTAGGGAGCCGCTCTTCGCCGCACTGTCAGCCAAATCATTCCCTTTGATTGATACATGTCCGGGTATCCATTGCACCGTCACTCTTTGTCTATTCTCTAACAGTAGTTTGATGATTTGGATTAATATATAATTATCCTCTGTTCCTGCGTGTATACACTGCAATGCGGCACACGATGATTGGGAGTCAGTCAAAATAAAGATTTCTCCACGATGGTTGCTTATCCCCCACTCAATTCCCATCCTAATCGCTGTCAGTTCAGCGCTCAGGATTTGGAAGTGACGAGGAAGTCCTTTTGATATTGATTCGTTAGTGTCCTCGTCGTAAATTCCTACTCCTACTTCATTCGAGTTTTTGGATGCATCCGTGTAAATGCAGTGATGGTTTCCGTACATGTTGACGAGCATTTCTCTAACAATGGCTCTCCACTGTGATGAGGAGACTTCCGCCTAAGTTTAACCTAAACAGAAGGAAAGACAGTCGGCCAGCAGTCGGCGCTTCTCCAACGTCTGAAGGCGGCATCTACCAAGGAGAGCGTCGTAGTCGATTTCATCCCCAGGAATACCAAGCTTGTAGGCTACGTAACGGAGAAATCGCCGCTGAACATTTCCAGGGTATACTTATGGGTGGCATAAAAGGGAGACCACACTTGAGAACCATAATCCAGCTTTGGTAGCTCCAAGGCCTTGTATAGAAGTACAATTGGCTCAACCTTAGTGAACTCTCTAGTGTTCCTCTTGATAAAACCTAGGGTTCTCATCGCAACAGCCGCAGCAACCTCGACATGCTTGTTGAAATTGAGCTGCTCATCACAGATGACTCCCACATCCTTTATCTCCTTAACTCTCAAGAGAGGGGCACCACAGAGGTGATAGTTGTGAGTCAGGTGATGGTCGCTTCTATGGAAAGATATAACTGAGCACTTAGCAGGGTTTAGAAATAGGTGGTTATCTGAACACCATTATGATTTTACGTTACAAATATTAGGTAACCCAGGCAAATTGGACCAGAAAAGACCGAGTTGCCTAAAAAATAAGCACAAGCTGGAATTCGTTTACATTTTTTTAATTTGTTGTAATAATTACAATTTTAGGATACCGTTGGAAAGAGCATTAAATGACCTGTCTCCCTGATGCCAAATAAATTTTTTTCAGTGGAATTTTACGGGGAATACAGCATCCTAAAAAGTGAACTTAGTAGCTTTTGGTTTTTCAACGCCCATAATTTCCAAATAATTCTAAATAATAAACTGTTGCCGGAAAGCCTAAAAACTGCGCCGGAATCTCAGCTTTTCAACGGTGTAATCAAAAAATATTTTACAATCGAATTTGAGGGAGAAATATCTGTTTAAACGCGGAAAAACGTGAATTTTTCTCAACGAAATCGACGGTTTGACGAGGAGACTCCGGGTCTTCACCAGCGCCGCTTCTCCCGAGCACCGTAGATTTTGTAGAGACAAATGCACGTTTTTCCGCGTTCAAACAAAAATTTCTCGCTCAAATTCGATTGTAAAATATTTTTTGATTACACCGTTGGAAAGCTGAGATTTTGGCGCAATTGTTAGGCTTTTCGGCAACAGTTTATTATTTAGAAATTATGGACGTTGAAAAAAGTTACTATGTTCACTTTTTAGGATGCTTTATTCCCCGTTAAATTCAACTAAAAAACATTTATTTGGTATCAGGGAGGTAGGAAATTTAATGCTCTTTCCAGCGGTATCCTAAAATTGTAATTATTACAGCAAATTAATAGAGTTATTACCTATATAATGACATAAGGGTAAAATCACGAAAAAAAACTTTAAAATTTAAATCATTTTCAATAATGAACCTTCGGAATCGACCAAGAAATTTTTTTTTAACACCCCCTAAAAATTAGATGGTTTACGTTTCAAGGTACGTAGAATCCAAAAATCAAATGAAAATTCGATCGCAAAAAAAGTCGATTCGATTTCGATTTTTTTGTATTTTATTCTTTATATATATATATATAATATTTTATTATTTATTTTTTAGTATATATATTGAGGGGGTGTTAAAAAATGTTTTTTCTTGGTCGATTCCAAAGGTTCATTATTGAAAATGATAAACCAAAATTTGGCCGTCCGTCCGCCGTACGCGGCACTTTCCCCACTTAGCATTGACCGATTTTGATGAAATTTGGTATGTAGGCTCCATTTGGAGTCTAGTTGTGCCCCGAAGATTTTGGTTGATGTAGGTCACTTCTAAGGGTCAAAAAATGAATTTTGAAATTTTGAAAACGCCCTCAAAAACTCAAAGAATTTTGATATAAAGGTGTTGTTTTTCCTCCAATTTGAAATTCTATAGAATTTTTAGAATTTTTTGAGACCACGCGGAGCTCTGTAGGTCAAACTGTTCGCTCCCTACGAGAATTTAAGGGTTGGACGTACGATAAATAAGAAACAAGAGTGTGCATCGCAAAAGAGGCCTAATCTCCGTTCAAATGTTAGCTGACCGAAATACGATCGATGTTTTTCTTCATGTTGGATGGTTGGTGGCTTTGAAGACGAGTGATCTATATAGAAAAAATAATATAAAATGGAAAAATAATAAAATAAAAACCTTTTTAACAAAAAAATGGACCGACCTCAAAAATGATGTCCGTGAACACCAAAAAGGAAAAAATAATAAACTTAGCGAAAACACACTGACGTATTAGGTTGTTGGATATAAATATCTTGTCAACAGATGGTATGTTGGAATACCAAATATTATTTGTAATGTGATTCACACTCATTGTCACACTCATATCCTCCATCATACGATAGCAGTGACGTACTACCCAATAGTTTTGGAACACTTATCTCTACTCGTATTCATGTTTTGTAATACTCACCAGATCATGTGAGTATTACTTAATAACCACAGTGTATCCAGATAGGTAGGTAGGTACGCATTGAAGTCGCCGCCGTGCCCACCTGTAGACACAAACTAATCACCTTCCTTACGCGATGATCTGGTTAGCATTACAAGAGTAAGTACCTACCATTGAGTTACAATGTGCTCCCCAAACTATCAGGTACCTAGTACGTCTCTGCTGCCATATGAGTATAATAGTAAGTGTGAACCTCCCTAGGAATGGTTGTGACGAGTAATTTGAGACTCCATTATTACATGAGACTGTTTATTTTATTGGTGGATATATTATATTGTAGCAACATACCTTCGGAATCGTTGTTACCTAATTAACGTTCAAAACTGTCCACAATTTTAGACAAAAAAAAAAAAAAAAAAAAAAAAAAAAAAAAAAAAAAAAAAAAAAAAAAAAAAAAAAAATCGACGATGTTCGGCCGATCTTGCCATATTTTTCAAAATCCTGAACGGCGTCGTTGATTGCCCGAATTTACTGTCAGGCATCGGTATCCTCGCACATCGCACCACCTCACGTTCTCCACTGCTTTTCCACGTACCCTTCTCACCAACGAACTACCAGCAGAACCGTCCACTCCGAAGACTTCCACGTAGCGCCAACTTATTTCTGTCCATCAATCCCGACTTCGACTTTTTCCGATCCTCTCTCTCAAATCTCAAATCTACCATCTCTAGCTCCCCTATCTCATACACCTAATTTGTCATATGAACTTTTTATTTTTATTACCTTTTCCTGATGATATATTGTGCATTATGTAATTGGGCTTGCCCGTCAAATAAATAAATAAATAAATAAATAAATAAAAAGATATATACGTTCATACTCGGTGTGGAAGCATGTCTGTGGTGTGGGAGGTATGTACCTATATTTCCGAAAACGAATAAAATGTTGGTAAGTAGAACATCTAGGAGACGTTTGTGTCTACAGGTGGGCACGGCGGCGACTTCAATGCGTACCTACCTACCTATCTGGATACACTGTGGTTATTAAGTAATACTCACATGATCTGGTGAGTATTACAAAACATGAATACGAGTAGAGATAAGTGTTCCAAAACTATTGGGTAGTACGTCACTGCTATCGTATGATGGAGGATATGAGTGTGACAATGAGTGTGAATCACATTACAAATAATATTTGGTATTCCAACATACCATCTGTTGACAAGATATTTATATCCAACAACCTAATACATCAGTGTGTTTTCGCTAAGTTTATTATTTTTTCCTTTTTGGTGTTCACGGACATCATTTTTGAGGTCGGTCCATTTTTTTGTTAAAAAGGTTTTTATTTTATTATTTTTCCATTTTATATTATTTTTTATTTTTCACTTTTTAGTGATCCTCAATTTGAATCAGAAATTAATTTACCCGCAGTTTTTCGATCAGTTTTCGCAATGTAGATCTACTTCAATACTGTGCATCATTTCAGTAAGGTGAACTAGAAGCCATAGGGTGGACGACATTTTGTAATCCGGATCAATTTCCATACGTGTAGATGAGTTTCCGTTTATGGATCAGTTTCAGGAGGTATTGGGGTCACTTTCCTTCTTAGCCATCTACTCTCATATCCCTTAACTGTTCGACTTCCCTCATATATCGTAGGTACTTGGTAGTTCTGACAACACAATTCAACTACTCAACCATGACATGATTGACGAGGGAGCTAAGTGCTACATCCACTTGATAGAAAACCCTTTATCACCTAACTGCACTATATACCTCATATTTGGTACGGCACTATTCAGTTCTGACGATCTCCTATACCATTACCTACCCTACTATTTATGAATGACGAAGAAGCGATGTGCTACACCCACTTGGTAGAATACCCTCTCATCACCTAACTGTACTATATACCTCATATTTGGTACAGCACAATGTACTTCTGAAGATCTCCTATACCATTACCTACCCAACTATAGTATGGATGACGAGGAAGCTATGTGCTACACCCACTTGGTAGAATACCCTCTCATCACCGAGTTGTACTATATACCTCATATTTGGAATGGCACTACGCAGTTATGGCAGTCTCCTATACTATTGCCTACCCAACTGTATTATTGATGACGAGGAAGCTATGTGCTACACCCACTTGGTAGAATACCCTCTCATCACCAAGTTGTACTATATATCTCATATTTGGTACAGCACAATGTACTTCTGAAGATCTCCTATACCATAACCTACCCAACTATATTATGGATGACGAGGAAGCTATGTGCTACACCCACTTGGTAGAATACCCTCTTATCACCTAACTGTACTATACACCTCATATTTGGTATGGTACTATGCAGTTATGGCAATCTCCTATACTATTGCCTACCCAACTATATCATGGATGAGGAGGAAGCTATGTGCTACACCCACTTGGTAGAATACCCTCTCATCACCTAACTGTACTATTTTATTTCTATTATTTGGTACGGCACTATGCAGTTCCGACGATCTCCTATACCATTACCTACCCAACTATATTATGGATGAGGAAGAAGCTATGTGCTACACCCACTTGGTAGAATACCCTCTCATCACCTAACTGTACTATTTTATTTCTATTATTTGGTACGGCACTATGCAGTTCCGACGATCTCCTATACCATTACCTACCCAACTATATTATGGATGAGGAGGAAGCTATGTGCTACACCCACTTGGTAGAATACCCTCTCATCACCTAACTGTACAATTATATCCCTAATATTTGGTACGGCACTATGCAGATCTGACGATCCCCTACACTGTTACCTACCCAATCGTGTTATTTATGTTGAGAGAGCTATGTGCTACACCCACATGGTAGAATACCTAACTAACAGTACTATGATTATCCTTCATATTTGGTAGGAAAACTCACATACTCGAGCATTGATAAACACGTTTGATATGGCTCATGCAGGTTCTGAGCGAATAACCCAGTATAATTTCCCTTTTTCTCATCACCGCAGCACCTTTTAGTTATCGGAACCCCCCTCATATAGTATATCATTTTAAAGCTTACAATCAGACCTTTAATTTGACTATACACAAATGGTCCTCCATCGACTCAGTCGGAAGTCACAGGGCAAGAAGAGTGAATGCGGACCGATATTCCCGAAAACGGGACCCACGTTTTTCAACTTCATTCACAAATTTTCGATACTTCTAACAAAGCAAAATGAAATCTGTTTGAAATGGGACCACCACGGATACTTGTAGAATAAATTTCAAAAAGAACCAGACAGATTGGTACCAGAATAAAGAAATGCAAGCGACTCGGACATACAAAAAAAAAAAAAAACGTCGTCCCACGACAACCCGAATTGAGTACCTCTTCTTTCGCGCGCCTTCGGCGCGTTGAAGTCGGTCAATAATAAACCATTGTGTAATAATTTGCAGCATTTTCGCTTTTGACAAGGAGGAAGTGAGGGCCCCTTAGGGGGACAATTAGACCCGGAATGAAGCCGATATAACAAATTTCATGAAAATTGGTCCACGAGAACTGGGCAAAATGGCGTACGGCTTACGGCCGGATTTTTAATTTTTTTTTTGAATTTTACATACCTGGAAATGTAAACTATCAAATTTAGAGGGGAGGCGGTTATAATTTTTTTTTCTTGCTCGATTCCAAAGGTTCATTAAACACCCCTATTCACGAAACAAACACATCAAATCTCAATAATTATCAAGAAAGATAATATAAAGTCGTCCACCAGGTCCACTTTCAGAATAATAAAGTAGACACGACGTACAAGTAGGTTGTTTACATAATAAACTAATGAGTGCAAGCCAGACTTACTTCATATTGGAACATCCGTTTTGCAACGCTAAAAATTATAGCGTTGCAAGTGTTTCATGAAAAACTGACTCTAATTAAATACCAACGCGAATTTCTATGTACCTATTAATGTTTATGACGCGGCGCACCCAGTTTTGCATATTATTTACAAATCTATTGCCTTCGCATGATCGTAAAAGATGAAAGGTCAAGTCACGAATGCTGTACCGAGATTATTGTGGTAAATGAGGGTACGCGCACACTTCACTCTGAGAATGTCAATGCCGGTGCTCCAATTAGTTACTTATCTTTACTGTCAGCGAAACGCGAGTTTCGGATTTAATACCTCAAGAACACCAGTGGTTAAAACTACACTTTGTACGAGGGACTGGATGCACTAAATTTCTTCAGGAATACTGTGAGTAAACAAGGCAACATTTGAAGTGTTACGAAAGAAGATTCTCCCTAATAGCGCATCAACAGTGGTCACTGATCAACTGTAAGTGCAAAATCCAAGCTAATAGTGCATCAACAGCGGTCAACTACAGTGACATTGATCCCCCTTGAAATCAAGTCCCAAGGTTGATTGTACATGGGTTACATGGGTACAACTACCTACTATACGAAGTGAAGCACGTTTTCACAAACAATTATTTTCAATTTTGAATCTAACATGGCAATGGCTAGGGTATCTACGATTTTGGTTAATATTTCCAATAATGAACCTTTGGAATGACCAAGAAAAAAATTTTTAATAACCGCTCAAAATTTGTTGGTTTACGTTTCAGGTACGTAGAATCAAGCAAATTATTACACAATGGTTTATTGCTTCCGAGTCTACCAAGGTAGCGGAAGCTTTGTTTTCACTTTTCAAGGACGAAAAAAAAAAGTTCTCCAAAATCGAAATTTCCACTCGCGTTTTGCGTTTTAGACCTTTCTGAACAATTTTGGTTCCGTGTCTGTGTGTCTGTCTGTCTGTCTGTCTGTCTGTCTGTCATGAATTCCTTGTAACGCGCATAACTATACGAAGTTATTGTCCGATTTCGATGAAATTTTCAGGGATAGACGGTCCCCTATGAAAATCATCATCCCCCGACTGATAGAAGCGACTGCGCATGCGCAAACGTGAATTCCTTGTAACGGCCATAACATCTACATTTTCCATCCGATTTCAATGAAATTTTCAGGGATGTTACAGACTCGTATTTAGGAGGTCCCCTATGAAAATCATCACCTTCGGACTGATAGAAGCCACTGCGCATGCGCAAACGTGAATTTCCTTGTAACAGCCATAACTTCCACATTTTCCACCCGATTTCAATGAAATTTTCAGGGATTAAGTGGATTAGGTTGTAGATAGTCCCCTATGAAAATCATCCTTCCCGGACTGATAGAAGCGACTGCGCATGCGCAAACGTAAATTCCTTGTAACAGCCGTAACTTCAACTATCCCCCAGGGGTCGCGGGTTTGAATCCCAGCCGAGGCTAAGTATTTTTTTGATCCAATCAAATATATCTACTCACTTAATTTTTCATCCGAATTTGATGAAATTTTCTAGGATTGTCCAGATTAGCGTGTAGATGGTCCCCTATGAGGGTAGAGAAAGGTACTTGGAGATTGATGTTTGGAGATTAACAACTATGCATCTGATCATCTATATAATCGGGTTATGGATACGAGGAAGCTATGTGCAACACCCACTTGGCAGACGTTTTTTTCTTTACATAGAGATCACTCGTCTGCAAAGCCACCAACCATCCAACAAGAAGAAAAACATCGATCGCATTTCGGTCAGCTAAAATTTGAACGGAGATTAGGCCTCTTTTGCGATTCACACTTGTGTTTCTGATTTATCATACGCCCAACACTTAAATTCTCGTAGGGAGCGAACGGTTTGATGTACTGGGCTCCGCGTGGTCTCAAAAAATTCTATACTATCTTAAATTGATGGAACAACAATACATTTATGTCAAAACTTTTTGAGTTAGGGCGTTTTCAAAATTTCAAACCTTATTTTTCAACCCTTAGAATTGACCAACATCAACCAAAATCTTCGGGGCACAACTAGACCCCAAATGGAGCCTACATACCATTGACCGATTTTGATGAAATTTGGTATGTAGGCTCCATTTGGGATTTAGTTGTGCCCCGAAGATTTTGGTTGATGTAGGTCACTTCTAAGGGTTCCAAAATCAATTTTGAAATTTTGAAAACGCCCTAACTCAAAAAATAGTAATATAAAGGTATTTATTTTCCTTCAATTTAAGATTATATAGAATTTTTAGAATTGTTTGAGACCACCCGGAGCTCTGTAGGACAAACCTTCCGCTCACTACGAAAATTAAAAGTTTGGACGTACGATAAATCAGAAACACGAGTGTGAATTGCAAAAGAGGCCTAATCTCCGTTCAAATTTTAGTTGACCGAAATGCGATCGATGTTTTTCTTCATGTTGGATGGTTGGTGGCTTTGCAGACGAGAGATTTATATAGAAAAATAATAAACCATTGTGTAATAATTTGCAGCTTTTTCTAAAAGTTATCATCCCCAAATTCGCAACCCCGAAAACCCTGTACTAATGACATAGTGCTCTAAAACCATAACATTTCCACACTTTTTCATTTTTTATTTTTTTATCTACGAATTTGATAATTCATAGCCAGTAAGTAACTTCAACCATTTATCCAAGTAGATCTTCTGATATATCAAAATATAAATATATTGTCTCCGATATCGGAGGTATCGATATATCATCTGATCAGTATATCGATGTATTTCATTCGAATTTCCATCCCTGGCCACAACTTTCAGATAGCGATGTTATTTATTTATTTATTTTTTATTTCCATTTGATGTATATGTTTGTTACAAAGTTTTGTAATATTGGGAAAATATCCCCCTATGTGGGCAGTGCCCGAGTTAGGGAGAAGAGTTTCATTGAAATCGAGAATATAGGTAATAATGAAAGACATAGCCATGTCGAAAATAAAAGTAATGAAAACTGTTTCCTAGATATGTACCTGAATGTATTAAAATTCAGTACTTAGCTTAATTATTTCTGAATCTTATCTATATCGCCAACTTATCAATCTAAATTTACATAATATGACTTTAGTATCCTATTTGAGCATTTTGGATACTCCGGCAACCTGAGTTTGCGCCCACCCGGTAAAATAACGATAATTGTTTAAATCTGCGGTTGTTCTGACCCGCGATAAAACCATAAAACCATAAATTTAGAAACGAGTCGGCGGGTCGTGCCGCGGTAGTGCAAAAGACTTTTCTTTCAAAACCTGCCGTATTGTTGACAATTTTTTGAGATCATTAATGGTCATAATGTTGCGTCCTTATTGCGAGGTTGTAATAATGGAAAAGCCGCGTTCTATGCTGGTGGGTGACCCATACAGTAAAATAGTAAACCATTGTATTATAATTTGTAGCGTTAAGATAATTAAATTGGCGTTAATTAGCAATTACAAAAAACTTATGCCCGTACTGACGTGTATTGTTGTCAAACTCAAACATATTGTTTAGTAATGCATGCATTCCAGGGGACGTCCCATTGGATAAGCATTAGATCAGTTAAACCAGTTGGTAAGCGATAAAACTATTTCACTTGATGTAATTTATTCATTACTTTAGGCAAGAAATACTGACCCCCCCCCCCCCACCATTATCCACCTTAACATTTCTAGCGGCATGGGAGCCTCGAATCTGAAGAGCATTTTAAAATCCATGATCTACGATACCCAACATGCGAATTCGAGTTACCCCCCCCCCCCCCCACCTCCCCAACGCCAACAATGGTGCCAGTCTGGCACCAAAGCAGAAATACGTCGTAACATTGAACTTTCATCTGTTAGTTTTGGTATGCAGTCCGTCGAAGTTCACATCCGTATTCAAGGTGAAACACAAAAAAAACCACGAAATAAGCGGTTTATGGCATCATGGCACCATGGTGGCACCACTATTAGTTCCATGGTGGTACAGAGAATAATTCATGAAAATTCGGAGGTATAATGAGAATTTTTCCTCAATTTCAAAGCTTGGGTACAATTAGTAAGTAGTAAAGGAACCAAAATATTGAAAAATCGGATATTTTGTGAATATTATCCCCCCACTCACCCCCTCCCCTTGCGAATTTTGGTTCTCTGGTAAAATCATGTACAACTCGGAAGTTATTTGAGTCAAACAAAAAAAGAAACACGCAAATCGGTTGGAAATTGAGGCCTGGGCAGAGTTTACAAGATTATGCACGCAAACGCACGTTTTTTAAGCATTAACCCCCCCTTTCCCCCTCTTAAAAAGCAAAATCCAAAATTCCGGCGCCGTAGTGCACAACTAGATAGTATTACGCGTCAAACGAAAAAAGAACCACGAAAATCGTTTGAGAACTAAGGCCTGGGCAGAGTACACAAGATTATGCCCAAAAACGCACGTTTTTCGAGCATTAACCCCCCCTTTCCCCCCCTTAAAAGGCAAAATTCGAAATTCCGGCGACGTAGTGCACAACTAGATAGTTTTCCGCGACGAACAAAAAAAGAACCAGGAAAATCGGTTGAGAACTAAGGCCTGTGCAGAGTACACAAGATTTTGTTACACACACACACACACACACACACACACACACACACACACACACACACACAGACATACACCTATGGTTTTTTTCGCGGATTTGGATTCAGAATGGTCTAAAACGGATTACTGTGTGGTTATTTTTTTTTCTGTTGAGTGTTGTCTTCCTTCACCCCAGATCGATCGCATAAGGACGCCCAAGTCTTACTGTGGGACGTCCTAAAAATTGCTGGAGTGATTGAGTCTGTCAAAGGATCTTGGAAAAGGCGTTGAAAAATCGACGTCGGCTCACAGTGATTACGCATCTCAAGAGCAAATTAGCCCTGATTTGCCTGCGTGCAAAATTACTAGCCATGTAAACCGCCCTCTAAAAACGAATGATTCGACACGCCCTCCGATTATGAGTAAACCTACCATGTGGCTGTCAGGAACGGCGTTACACTTGGGCGGTTCCGCTGTCACGGAAGTTCAAGGTGACGGACAGCAACCTGAGCGGAGATAGTTGTCCCGCTCTATGACGACCAACGTCATTCTTTGATTCACCAGCTTCATTATTCCATTAATTTGAATAGTTCCGTGGTGTTCAACTTCCATCGTGGACTGTAGGGAACAGTCGGGTAATATAGAGAACAGTAATATACAGAAGTAAGTAATATACAGTCATGTACTGTAAGTAATATACAGAACAGTCGTAGAGAGCACTACGACAGTTTCTGATTGTTCTTAACTTACCGTTATTACGGTAACTAGAGATGGGACATCGAACGGAAAATATCAATGTCGATGACGATATTTTATAGAAACATCGATTTCGATGAAAGTTTCTCACTAGCGGGAAATTTAATTCACTTGACAACGAATTACAATCAAGGGAGAATACCTAATGAGGCTGCTTTTACTCCATTCATAAGAAGTGAATATTATGTTTTCTCCTAACGTGATTTTATTTCACTGGATAACCTACTCCATTATAATTTTTGGTTTATTATTTTCAATAATGAACCCTTGGAATCGACCAAGAAAAAAAAAATTCAACACCCCCTCAAAATTTGATGGTTTAAGCTTCAAGGTACGTAGAATCCAAAAATCGAATAAAACGCTACAAATTATTACACAATGGTTTATTATTTTTTATTTTTCAATATAGATCACTCGTCTGCAAAGCCACCAACCATCTAACATGAAGAAAAACATCGATCGCATTTCGGTCAGCTTTAATTTGAACGGAGATTATACCTCTTTTGCGACTTACGCGGCACTTTTGCCACTTAGCATTGACCGATTTTGATGAAATTTGATATGTAGGCTCCATTTGGGGTCTAGTTATTCCCCGAAGATTATGGTTGATGTAAGTCACTTCTATGGGTTCCAAAATCAATTTTGAAATTTTGAAAACGCCCTAACTCAAAAAATTTAGATATAAAGGTATTGTTTTTCCTTCAATTTAAGATTCTATAGAATTTTTAGAATTTTTTGAGACCACCCAGAGCTCTGTAGGACAAACCGTTCGCTCACTACGATAATTTAAAGTTTGGACGTATGATAAATCAGAAACACGAGTGTGAATCGCAAAAGAGGCCTAATCTCCGTTCAAATTAAAGCTGACCGAACTGCGACCGATGTTTTTCTTCATTTTGGATGGTTGGTGGCTTTGCAGACGAGTGATCTATATAGAAAAATAAAAAAAATAATAAACCATTGTGTAATAATTTGCAGCGTTTTTAGCACTTAATTTTGATATTGCATACCTTTCCCATTTCAATTATTGTTTCAAGCATAAAGAGACTATTTCCTCTTGTTGTCCAGTAACTATCATGTTATATAAAGTGATGACTGAAAGGTAGGAGGTGTTCTTCTAATTCCAAGTAAATTCAATGAAGTTATCTGGTCTCCTTGCAGGATTTTGTCTGGTTTCCTTGCAGTATCTAGTAGATCAAATTTATCAAACGATGTTATTAGACCATCTCCTCGACATATCGATATCATCGGACCAAAACATCGAGTGAAGAAGAAGAAGAAGAAAGAGTTTATTTTACAAGCAAAAGAAAATGGTTACATGTTTAAATAACAAAATAAACATTAGGTACGGCATTGGCCGAAACCGTCTGCCGGAAGTCAGGGCCGCGCATATTTATGTTTGAATGATACAAAATAATGACAAAATTAAATTATTGTAAAATCAGAAAGAGCTAAGTGGGTAAAAAAATAATACAATAAATCAAAAATTAAATTCTCTCACAGAGAATTCTCTTCTCTCGAGTGTAAAACATCGATATTTGAAAAACATCGAATGTAAAACAACTATATTGAAAACATCGTTGTTTCGATATTATCGATGTTTCGATATTATCGATGTTTCGATATTATCGATGTTTCAATATTATCGATGTTTCGATATTATCGATTTTTCGATATTACCGATTTTTCGATATTATCGATGTTTCAATATTATCGATGTTTCGATATTATCGATATTGATGTCCCATCCCTAACGGTAAGTCATACTCACTGCTCACAGTTCACTAACTACTTTTTCACCTTTTCTCAGTAAAGATGGACAGATCTTGATTGATTTTGGTATTAGGGCCCCATTCACTGTCTAGTGTGCCCAGAAGATTTTGGTTATTGTTTGTCAATTTTAAGAAGTGAAAAATAGGGGCAATTTTCATAGTATCTTAACATTAAATGTTAAGATACACTAAAAATTTTTTAGTGTATAAAGGTATAGTTTTAAATCAGTTTAAAACAGTGATGCATTTTGAGAATCGAATGAGACCTCAAAGAGCTCTATAAAACCGTCCGTTCACTCTGAATAGGGTCTCAAAGGAAGGACGAATGAAACAGCAGAAACACAAGTGTGAATCGCAAATGGGTCTTCATTGACAGAAGTAGGACAAATCTCCTTTTTTTGGATTATTATTGATTTTATTGGATAACGATCATTGTTCATTCTTTGAATAGTGTTGTCATTCAGTTGTGTTTCCCTTGCAACCAAGAAACAAATTTTGTTATGAATATGGGGGCTGGTAGGTACTAGTGTGTTTCAAAATTAGATTGATAGTGACAATATGGTTGGTAAATGCTGACAATAGCAAAGCTGTGCTGCCTATACAGGAAAAAATAAACCGTTGTATAATAATTAGCAGCGTTCTTATACAAGTAACGAATTTCTCATCTATCAAATCATCTACTTTGAGTTTTGCTGTTTTACCCAATTCTTAAATTTTACAAACTGAACTTGATTTCTCAAAATCATCTTATTATAATATTAGCTGACATATTTGGCACGAAAACTCCACTTTCTCGATCTTAGCTTGAATACAAAAACTTGGTATCTTTGTTAGTTAGAAACCAAAATCGTTTACTTAGGAATATAACATTAAAAATCCTGCAAAAATAGACAAAAAATAGTGGTTCGAAATAGTGCTCGAATTACGGGTAGGAATGGTCTAATAGGTCTGAGATATAATATCTGAAGGACGTGATTTATTTTATTATAAGTATATAACCTGATTTTACTTCTACCAGACATGTCTGTATGAAGGTCGCTGTCAAGTAAATAAAATAATAATACAAAACACAAGCATCTCCCTCTAAAATATATCATTAATATTTTATCTCACGATTGAACATGCTAATTACGATTGACGACAATAAATGTGTCTACAACCTCTGCTGAAAAAAATAATACATTTTTGTAAGGAAAATATGACGATGAGCAGAATAACAGCCATTCGGGAATGTTCAATTAGAGAATTCCAGATGAAAAATGACTCCACGTCAGAGAGAATAATCACAGGTTTGATCTGATTCATCAACGATCTTTCAATTCCAGAGTTTCGCTCAGATTTTCAGATTATTTTTATTTGTCTCGCCTCAGCTATGAAATTCAACGCTCCCGGAACCTTGAATTCTTCTAAATAAGCGGTTGGGCGCTATAAATTATTGTAGTCTAAAAGTGAGGTCGTAATCTCGGCTGCCCTTGAATCAATGCCTTTCTCATTCCCAACCGGACAGATCGTATTGAGAATAATCGTTAATGAAAAGATTCAAGTTGATTTCGGAAATCTTGATCAACCCTATGGTTCTTTACGTGCTCTGGTTCTCAGGAATTTTTTCTCGTGGAGGTAAAAGTAACAAAAGTATGTGTCGACACGGTTATCCTTCCATTCTTCACACGGTCAAGAGCTAGCGGTCAGTAGGCGGCCTCGGCTGCACAAGTCAGAACCTTTTTGTTTCTTTTCAGTATTATTTATCAGCATAATCGCGATTTTTACGACACTCTTTGTGGGGAGTTATGACCATTTTTAATGAAGTAAGGTCAAAATACGAAAAAAGCGTATGCCAAGTGGGTGTGGCACGTATTCCTCATATCCAAAACCCGATTGTATAGACTAAATACCTTGCATCAACCGGCACAATTTCTGAATATTGTTGGAAAATGTAGAAGTTATGGCTGTTACAAGGATTTCACGTTTGCGCATGTGCACAAAATACTTTCAATTTGGGGGCCTTGACTTTCACAGGGGACCATCTCCACCCCAACTCGCATAATTCCTGAAAATTTCATCGAAATCAGAAGGAAAATGTAGAAGTTATGGCTGTAACAAGGAAATATACGTTTGCGCATACGTATTGGCTGCTATCAGTCTGGGGGCCATGGTTTTCATGGGAGACCATCTACACGTACTTGTTTCGATACTCCCATATACTCGATACTTGGTATGGAATGAGTATCGAAGTGTTAGTACTGATATCGATACGAGATCGAAACGTAAGTACTCGACACCACGAGTATCATTCGATACTTCCTACTAAGTAGTATTTCTCCGTATAGAAATAAACAGAATGATTATACTCGTATTTGTCAATGAAGTTGTCCCAAGTTGGGACTCCCAACCTAATACCGAGTACATACTCGACCAAAAACCTTTGATCATTCTAGTAACTTGGTGACTTCTATGCTTTCTACGCTTTGTTTTTTGCTCTGTCAGCACCTACAAAGGGGTAGGTACTCATGGAAAGGAAAACACTGAAAAGTGGAAGAGAAAAGTCCAGAAGACTATTTAAAAGCTTATTTTTTATATTTATTGTTAAACAGGGTGTCTACACTTAAGATGAGCATAACTTCAAAGTTAGATTCTACAAGGTATTTCCAACAAAAAATATCTCGTAGCAATTTTCTTTTAACCCACTCAAAATTCCTTTTTTTTCACTTTAAAGTTTTTTTTCGCGTTTCCTTATTTCTCCTGAAAATTCAAATCTGACTACACCGTTAGAAAGAGCGTTAAATTCCCAAGCTACCTAGTGTAAAATCAAAATCTTTCAGCAATAAAATAGTTTCAAAAAATCAAGTCAAAAAGCAAACTTTAACATTTTTTCGAAACTTGACTTTCCTGAGAAAACATGCTTGAATTGTCAGCTTTTCAACGGTCTATCAATTTTTCTTTTTAACATTCAAATTGGAAGAGTAAATGAAGTTTGATAGTAAAAAAACGTGTGTTTTACATGAAAATCCAGTGTTTCAAGCGGTTTATGGTACCCCTCGATCTCAAGACGGCGGTTTGGTATCATTTTCTATGTAATTTTTTACGCTAAATCCAATGGTGAAACTTTAGAATGTTTCTGACGGCTTGAAGGTGAATGTTTTTGCAGAAAACCTTCGTTTTTCGTACATAAAATGCGCATTATTCGTAGATATGGTAGTGAGCATAACGTAACACCTTTCTACTCAAAAAAAACTTCAATCAGCTAGAAATTCGGTGTTTTTTTTTAGTAGAAAGGTGTTACGTTATGCTCACTACCATATCTAAGAACAATGCGTATTTAGTGTACGAAAAACGAAGGTTTTCTTAAAAAAATCCACTTTTTAGCCGTCAGAATCATTCGAAAGTATCACCATTGGATTCAGCGTAAAAAATTACATAGAAAATGATACCAAACTCGCCACGCCGTCTTAAGATTGTGGGAGACTATAAACCGCTTGAAACACTGGATTTTCATGTAAAACACACGTTTTTTGACTATCAAACTTCATTTACTCTTCCAATTTGAATGTTAAAAAGAAAAATTGATAGACCGTTGAAAAGCTGACAATTTAAGCATGTTTTCTCAAGAAAGTCAAGTTTCGAAAAAATGTTAAAGTTTGCTTTTTGACTTGATTTTTTGAAACTATTTTATTGCTGAAAGATTTTCATTTTACACTAGGTAGCTTGGGAATTTAACGCTCTTTCTAACAGTGTAGTCAGATTTGAATTTTCAGGAGAAATAAGGAAACGCGAAAAAAAACTTTAAAGTGAAAAAAAGGAATTTTGAGTGGGTTAAAAGAAAATTGCTACGAGATATTTTTTGTTGGAAATACCTTGTAGAATCTTACTTTGAAGTTATGCTCATCTTAAGTGTAGACACCCTGTTTAACAATAAATATAAAAAATAAGCTTTTAAATAGTCTTCTGGACTTTTCTCTTCCATTTTTCAGTGTTTTCCTTTCCATGAGTACCTACCCGTTTGTAGGTGCTGGCAGAGCAAAAAACAAAGCGTAGAAAGCATAGAAGTCACCAAGTTACTAGAATGATCAGAGGTTTTTGGTCGAGTATGTACTCGGTATTAGGTTGGGACAACTTCATTGACAAATACGAGTATAATCATTCTGTTTATTTCTATACGGAGAAATACTACTTAGTAGGAAGTATCGAATGATACTCGTGGTGTCGAGTACTTACGTTTCGATCTCGTATCGATATCAGTACCAAGACTTCGATACTCATTCCATACCAAGTATCGAGTACATGGGAGTATCGAAACAAGTACGTGTAGATGGTCTCCCATGAAAACCATGGCCCTCAGACTGATAGAAAAGCTGACAATTTAAGCATGTTTTCTCCGAAGAGCGCTTATCGAAATGGGCAGGGATTCAGAGTGAAAACTTTGGTCGAAGAAAGTAAAGTTTCAAAAAAATTTTAAAGTTTGCTCTTTGACTTGATTTTTAAAACTATTTTATTACTGAAAGATTTTGATTTAGCACTAGGTAGCTTAGGAATTCAACGCTCTTTCTAACGGTGTAGTCCGATTTGAGTTTTCAGGAGAAAAAAGGAAGTTATGACCGAATCAGTGCCAGAGGTCGAAAACGCGAAAAAACAGAAATTTGAGTGGGTTAAAAGAAAATTGCTAGGGGGTATTTTTTTGGAAATACCTTGTAAAATCGAACCCTGAAGTTATGCCCATCTTGAGTGTAGACACCCTGTATAGAAGAGTAATAATATTTTTAATCTTGAAAAGAAAGAAAAGGCAAAGAAGAACTTTAAGTAACATTGGTTGAAATTTATGGGAAGTCGTCCTCCTGCAAGCTTCCCAAAAATACCAGTTGATCTTGGTATTTGGGCGAAAAACAAAAAACTCTTTCCCGTCAATACGGCACCAGTTTTTGAAAAAAAGGCTTTCTGAGCTTGTTATCGATATTGTTTCGATACCTCATTCTGTTTACTGATATTAGTAAAATATCTATCCCTCGGTATTCGATACAAATATCGGAAGTATCGGAAGCTAGGTATCGATACCAGTAAATATCGCAAGTATCGAAACAACACTATCTACACGCCAACCCGCACAGTCCCTGAAAATATCATTGAAATCGGACGAGTTATAGAAGTTACGGCTGTGGCGAGGATCATGACAGGCAGACACGGACCAAGATTGTTCTCCAAAACTATGTGCCACACCCACTTGGCAGACGTTTAAGAAATTTTGATGAAATTCTAAGAATGACTTCTTTTAATAGCCTTTTTAACCAAGTTCCGGAAATACTAGTAGAGGTTAAACTACTATTTTTCGGGTTTCTACATGTGAAATGAAATGAAATGTAATGAGAAGTCTATCACTAGAAGTTTTTGTACGGAAAGATGTAATATGTCCATAGCGCGAAGGAGTGATGCTTACTAGTTGGCAAGTTTAACCATCTACTGATATACCTAGTCCTCGGTGGGACTTGAATGGTTCCCAGGTTCCATCTTCCCTACGGCAGAGTGTCAAATGACATTTTCCGAGGAAGGTGTGCCTCACTTTCTTCTTTCGCTGAATTGAATACCGAAGTTACGCAACACATTCATCGATACTTTTTGCGGTCATTACTCATACAAACAACACAGTGTACATTTTTGAACCTTTTAGTTGACTTTCACCCGGTAGGTGCGTAAAGAGTGTCTTATTTATGTCAACGCGTAAGTGGAACTTCAGATGGATTCATCACCTAAACGATCCCGTCACCGCAAATCCTTCTCTGTATTTACGGGGCTACAAGTTGTACTACTATTGCTCTTTAGTGAACAGCCTCATAGATGGCGTTTCCTCAAATTGTAATGGACTTTTTTCACAATCTAAAAATTCAAATGTGCTCAGATTACATAGTAGCTTTTGGTTTATTATTTTCAAAAGCAAACCTTCGGAAATGAGCAAGTAAGAGTTTTATTTAAACCCCACTATGCCACACCTACAAGGCCGACTTCCCCCTCAAATTGCTAATATTTCGATTTTCTTGACCACAGCTTTAATGACTTCTATGAAAATTAGCTCTTCCACTGATGCTCCATTAATGGACTGTTACTTATTTACTCATATTCGAAGAAAATGAATAGTTATATTTTGCATTTTAAAATAAAAACGCTGCAAATTATTACATAAAGGTTTATTATTTTTCTACATAGATCACTCATCTACAAAGAACTCAGCTTTGCCACAGTCACCACTTTCCTACCACGTACCTACAGCGATCGCATTTCAAACCAAATCAAACCATACTTGGCGATGTTTGATAAAAAATGAAATTTTTTTGATTGATTTATGAAAAGAGAGAAGCAATTCAGCGGAAAATAATCTCACTAAAATCGCGTATATCGATACTTTAAAGCACAAAAGGTCCACCTATCTTCCACATTTTAATTTTTTTTTTCAACTTCAGAAAACTCAAATTTACCAAGATTATTATTGACCTTCTCGACGATTACAGCTCGAAAATTTCTTGAAGAAATTCAAGAGTTTGGTGTAATAAGCCATTATTTTAGGAATTGTGCACTGGTGATTTCTGTTTTGCGTTTTTCTCAAAACTCCGTTTTTGGTCATAGCCCCTTTGTGCTTTAAGGTATCGATATATAGTCGAACCTCATGCTAAATCATTAATTCAAGCTTCTGCAATAGTAAACTACTTCGTCAAAAGTTGATAATAATTATCAACACGTTTAAATTATTTAAACGTGTTTAACAACATTTTTACTTGATTGAACCAAAACCTATTACAAAAGTATGTATTTCAAGTGGTTTTTACTTCCCATCGAAAGGAAGATGATGAATTTTAATTCCCAGATTTGCAAAATATCGAGTATGATGTTGAAGATTTCAAATGGTTTAGACTCCTTTGAACCAAAAAGACTCATGATCACCTCTGGTGGACGGAATAGCGAATTACCTCGCAAACGGATGTTTAACTCCATTCATCATAACGATCACGGAGTATACAGGGTGTCCCATGTTAAGGACCGAAAAACTTCGGGAGTCGATTTTACAACTAAGTAATTTTAGTAAGAAAGTGTCACTTAGCAATTTTTCTCGCAACTTTCTCGATTGTATGAAAAAAGAGATATCTCATAAAGAATAGCGTGTAGATGTGGAATAAAAAATAAAGATGAATAATGAGGGAGTTGCGAGAATTGAACATTCAAATCGTGCATAAATATCAAGTAAATTAAAAAAAAAAAAGATTTGGACCAACCAAAATCCAATACTGAGCTTTCACATACCATCGGTGATGGAATCAGTCTAATAGCGTTGAAAATGACCTGGAATTCCACCCCTAATTCGTCGAACCTGGCCTAGACCCAACGAACCAGAAAACCTTGATTCCCATGAGCGCAACCACATTTTTTAGCATTCAAACGTATTTTTTACCCCTAATTAGCGGAGTAAAATTAAAACAAATTATACCATTAGAAAGCTGAGATCTTTGCGCAGTTTTTGATGTAGGGGTAAGTGACAAATCATGTGGATGTGTAACCTTAACAATCAAAAGAAAAAGTAGGAAATTTCGACAATTGTACAAAAATGACTTTACGAGTTGATTTTTCACCCATCAGGACTTTACAAAATTTTTTGTATAACCACTAGAAAGATGGTAAATTTAACGCCCTATTCAACGGTGTAATTAGATTTTGAATTGCTCGTAAATTAAGTGAGTTATGGTCATTTTTATGGCTTAAGGTTGAAAGCACGAAAAAAATCTTAAAATTAAAATAACTCTGAAATTAAGGGTCTAACGAAAAAATCGCTTTGAGACACTTTCTTATTAAAATTAGTTGTAGAATCGACTCTCGAAGTTTTTCGGTCCTTAACAGGGGACACCCTGTAGAAGTAGTCTTCTATCCTCACTGATTACGATAGGAGAGACCCGGCTTTCGGATTCGCACAGTTGGCGCACGCATAACCCCCACAGCAGGACCAGGAATCTGCTCGACCCGCATTTTGCGGAGGAAGCGCGTCGATTCTTTTACATAACAATCGTTAGGAACAGTCGCTAAGCGTATGTAGATTTCCAACGAGGCCTGCATGATTAACGAGGGCCTCGTTATGGGTCAGGCTGGATAGGTAACGACCTTTCACTAACGTCCCATGTTGACCTAGTAGGTAGGCATTTCCCTACCAGCGCAAAAAGAATAGGAATCGTCTACAATTCTACGTGATTTGATAGTAGATTTTATGAAGTAGAGTAGACTTGGTATAAATTGGGGTGTTCCACCTGAACTCTCGATTCCTATGCTATACAGGGTGTTCGGTACGAAACTTCAAGGATCGATTATGCAATTAATTTGCTACAACCTTTATCCTAAACATTTTTTCTTATTTAAATGTATTATTTTTTTAATTTATACGTTTTTTACACTGTCACCAGATTAACTAGATTTTAAGTGCAATATAAAAGTTAACCGACAGAGCTGAATTGTTTGAACCATTTTTCTGTAAGTTACTAGAAGTGAAAAAAGTGGGTGAGGCTCAAAGCTTCCTCGTATCCAGTACCCGATTGTACACATGATCCGATGCATAGTAGTTAATCTCAAAACATCAATTTCTAAGTATCGTGTACAACCCAATCAGGGGACCTAATAGCAGTGGATCTACACCCGGATCCGCATAATCCTTGAAAATTTCGTAGAAATTGGATGAGAAATGTAGAAGTTATGGCTTTTACAAGGAATTCACGTTTGCGCATGCGCAGCGGGTACTATCAGTCTGGGGGCAATGGTTTTCTTAGGAGACCGTCTACACGCCAACCCGCAAAATCCATGAAAATTGAATAGAAATCGGGCAAAACTTCGTATAGTTATGTCCGTTACAAGGACTTCATGACAGACACACAAAACCAAAATTGTTCAGGAAGGCTTAAAACGCGTGTGGAAATTTTGTTTTGGAGAACATTTTTTGTTTGATTTTCTCTAGTTCAAACCTAAAAATTTGTAATTTTTGAGTTTTTTAACGAAGAAAAAATCAAAACTAGATGCAAGGCTAAAAATGTGTACCAATGTAGCTCATTTGATGGGAAATTTAAAGTTCTTTCCAGCGGTGTAATCAGATTTGAATTTCCACGTAAAATAAGGAAGCTATAATCATTTTAGTGATACAAGGCTCATTATACGAAAAAAATCTTTAAATTGAAAAAACTAAAAAGCAAGGGGTTAAAAAAAAATTGCTAAGAGACATTTTTTGTTGGAAATACCTTGTAGAATTGACCCCTGAAGTTAGCTTTCCCGGACACCCTGTATAATGCCAAATTAAAACTTGAAAAAAAAAAATTTATTTATGAAGTAACTCTGTTTGAGACTTTCAACTCACAAAAAATTCTGCTGCCCATTAAATTTACCATAGATACCATAGTCCAATTAAGGTTAAAAAATTGTTTCAACCATTTTTGTGAAATTTATGAAGTAACTCCATTTTGAGACTTTCAACTCACAAAAAATTCTGCTGCCCATTAAATTTACCATAAATACAATAGTCCAATTAAGGTTAAAAAATTGTTTCATCCATTTTTTGGAAATTTATGAAGTAACTCCATTTTGAGACTTTAAATTGACAAAAATTCTGCTGCCCATTAAATTTACCATAGATACCATTGTCCAATTAAGGTTAAAAAATTGTTTCATCCATTTTTTGGAAATTTATGAAGTAACTCCATTTTGAGACTTTAAATTGACAAAAATTCTGCTGCCCATTAAATTTACCATAGATACCATAGTCCAATTAAGGTTAAGTCATTAAAATGTTCATAACTCCCAGTATGTACATGATAAACTCAAATATGAAATTACCGTTGGAAATAGCTTATGGCTGAAGAAAGAGCGTATAGTTCGATAGAGTTGGTAAACATTTTGAAGGTATAAATAATGTTAGAACCACCCCAGGGAACACTGAAGGTTCATAAAGATAAAACTCGTCGGTACTTCTTGCCAAGGCTGAGTTCGCAGGTCCGTCCCCTTGAACTCACCTTCCCATTACCGCAATCGCCCTCTTACTTTGTTGGTTATCGAGAATACTGAACGATATCCAATTACCCCTGATGTAAGGAGCACGTGGCGGTCCTTCGACTTCTTTAGGGACGATGACTACGGCAAAGTTTGGGTTTACTAACTATGACTTCACTCGAATTTGAACACCTGACGATTCCGGTTTGTCGTGGTCGTTGTGGCCGCGCCCGCGCGTCGTGGGTGAGGTAGATCCTGGCCGCCCCAGATTCCAGAACGGCTCTTTTAAGAATTCAAGGCCTCTGACTAGGTTTTATCTGGTGTGGGTACGAGGACAAATTAATGCGTTGGACATGCAACGTGTAACCCGAGCCACTCAGGTGGTCAAAGTTGATACTTGAAATTCGCCAGAGTGATGTAATTCTCTGTAATCTGTGAGTTTCTTCCCAATCAACATCGGTAATAAATGTGATAATCTATTTATTGCATTCATAAGAGTTGCTAGTCGTGCAGCTCAGGAGATGTCAAGTTATTCATTCTAGACAACGGCGTCATCGTGGTGCAATGAGGTGGATCAAACAGAGCAACATCACCGGGCAACATTTTTTGCATTCGAGTCTACCAAGATAGCGGAAGCTTTGTTTTCACTTTTCAAGGTTAAAAATTTCAACCCCAACCACCAACCAAAAGGAAATGAAGGGTTGAAATTTTCAAAAATGCCCTAGTAGGTAGTAGATACCTACGGTTGGTAGGGAGGGATCTATACAGAATAATGATCTATATAGAAAATTATAAACCATTGGGCAGTGATTTGCAGCGTTTTTTTACCGAGCTACCGTTTTCGAGCTAGAGCACTCTTGAAAATGTTAACCCTCAATTTTCACCCCTTAGAAGTGAAAGAAATCTACCAAAAGCTTCGCGGCACAACTAGACCCCAAATGGAGCCCATGTACCAAATTTGAACCAAATCGGTCCAGTGTTGCTAAGAAAACCTCTACAAATTAATATTGGCCAGTTTGCGGTTCAACCCTTTTGAGTTATTATCATCGCTTGTGCAGGGATACGTCCTGGTAGCACTTTCTGTTAAGGGGACCCGTAGGGTGGTAAAGGTAAAATAAATAAAAAGAATTTTTTTTCGTTTTTGAATTCTGTTTTATATTTTACATAATTTAAGCCATATTTCATCTCAATATTTGACCGGGAAGCGTCACAAATAAATGTTTGAAGCGGAGTATCTCGCTGCTAGTGGGCTCCCGCCGTGTATGATGGACCACTGCCTCAAATTTGACTTCCAAATTTTTCTTTGCTACTGATCTTTTCTGCCTTGCTATTTTCGTCATATTGTAAGATGCTTATCGGAAGATGAATAATTGTCATATTCAGTCAAACCTGAGGAGAAAATTCCCGAAGAAGAGGAACAGGATGCACTGTCATCTCCATCTGGGTCAGGTGTCAATTGTTGCATATATGGAGATACTCTTTTCACTTTTTTGAAAACTTTCCTATATCGAGGCACTTTTAGGTAAGAAGTGTGAGGAACAAACTATAAACGCTGCAAATTATTACACAATGGTTTATTAATTTTTCTTTCACAGATCACTCGTCTACAAAATCACCGACCATCCAATATGAAGGGGGAAAAAAAAAAAATTAAAAATCACCAACCATCGATCGCATTTCGGTCAGCTCTAATTTGAACGGAGATTAGGCCTCTTTTGCGATTCACACTCGTGTTTTGATTTATATATATATATATTTCAATATAAACCCTTAAATTTTCGTAGGGAGCGAACGGTTTGTCCTACAGAGCTCCGCGTGGTCTCAAAAAATTCTAAAAATTCTATAGGATCCTAAATTGAAGGAAAAACAATACCTTTATATCAAAATTTCTTGAGTTAGCGTTTTCAAAATTTCAAAATTGATTTTGGAACCCTTAGAAGTGACCTACATCAACCAAAAGCTTCGGGGCACAACTAGACCTCAAATGGAGCCTACATACCAAATTTCATCAAAATCGGTCAATGCTAAGTGGCAAAAGTGCCGCGTACGGCGGACGGACGGCCAAATTTTTATTCGATTTTTGGATTCTACGTACCTTGAAACGTAAACCATCAAATTTTGAGGGGGTGTTAAATTTTTTTTTTTGGTCGATTCTAAAGGTTCATTATTGAAAATAATAAACCAAAATCTAGAAATTGATCGCAACGAAATACTATCAATCGTATCAAAGTGTTCGATTGATTGATTCACTCCAATTTTGTTGCTTTATCAAAGTGTAACACTTCTTCTTCTTCTTTTCGGATTCTACGTACCTTGAAACGTTAAACAAATTTTGAGGGGGAGGGTTAAACATTTTTTTTCTTGCTCGATTCCAAAGGCTTATTATTGAAAATAATAAACCAAAAATGACCTTCAAAATCAAAATTTCCACACAAGTTTTACGTTTTAGGCCTTCCTGATCAATTTCGGTTCCTTGTCTGTCTGTCTGTGTGTCCGTCATGAATACACCAACAACTTTTACATATTGCATCCGATTTCGATGACATTTTCAGGGATTATAAGGATTGGGAAGTAGATGGTTTCCTATCAGAATCATCTCTCCCGGACTGATAGTAGCCACTGCGCATGAGCAAACGTGTATTTCCTTGTCACAGCCATAACTTTTACATTTTCGATCTAATTTCGATAAAATTTTCAGGAATTGTGCGGGTTCTCATGTAGATGGTCCTCTATGAAAATCATTGCCCTCAGACTGATAGTAGCCACTGCGCATTCGATAACGTATATTTCCTTGTAACAGCCATAACTTCTACATTTCCCAACAATATCCAGAGGTTGTGCCGGTAGATGTGTAGATGGTCCCCTATGAGGGTAGTGGAAGGTACTTAAAGATATGTTTTGTGGTCAACTATTATGCATCGAATCATCTATACAATCGCATTACGGATACGAGGAAGCTTTGTGCCACACCCACTTGGCAGACTGTTTTTCTTCGGCAAAACTGAACGTTTAGCAATGCCTGTATGTCTGCCTGGAAATCTGGGGCTATTAATTTTGAAAAAAGAACAATAAAATTCGGTAAATTTAGAAAATTTCACGTTTGGGAACCTGTTTATCGATGATTTCGGATTTCAAAATATTGTCCAGTTTCAGAATAAAATTGGAATGGATTGTTTTAATGCAATATAAACGTGATTAAAAATATTGTTATTATTTTGTCGTTTAAAAGTTCTACTATCCATCCATTAGGACGTCCCGTGGAATGCATGCATTACCTAATAAACAGTGATATGTTTCAATAAGCAAGGAACTATCCAACATATCTCTGTCAGCTACCAAACTGCTTGAGGATTTTTGATAGTGACGAATCTATCCCAGTAATGGTTACTGTCGATATTAGATTCACGCGTCAGCTTCCTTCATCGTGAACGAGGCATTATTTAGCAACGTTGGTTGAGTACCATACTTTTCTCAGCCTGTTGAAGTGCAGTCGAACTGTACCAATTTCCGAGGGTTCAGCTGTTCAGATTCTGGTATTAGATTGGTCTCCCTTATTCGCACTGGTCAATTGTGATTCTGTCTATTTTCATATTGTCAATCTGATTGACTGAAGTTGATTTGAAACTGATTAAGAAGGTCTCAGTCGGTCGCGCGTTCCGGGTTAATATACTTGACTAAATAAACGGTTTTTCATATTTATCGCCGGCAATTATTGTTCGATTTTGATGATTCCCGGCAATCGTTCAGTTTTTCAATTCCCTAGACTGCTGCACTAATGAATTCCAAAAATCCTTGAAAATTTCAAATTTTAGGCACAACTTTTAAAGTTTGAGCGCCTGTTTTTTACGGAAATACTAACCCGGGGGGGAGGGGAGAATTTCCTTCTCGCCTTTCATCAACAAATTCAACTTCTCACTTCATAGAAAATTTAATTTGTTGATGATAGGCGAGAAGGAAATTCTGAAAGAAATTTTGTTTCTGGTCTATTAAAACTAGATTACCGAGGAATGGTTTCTGCTTTATTATTAC
The DNA here is from genome assembly GCA_009739505.2 of Apolygus lucorum. NCBI lineage: Eukaryota > Metazoa > Arthropoda > Insecta > Hemiptera > Miridae > Apolygus > Apolygus lucorum. Next base: position 31,352,133 of record CM019171.2, on the reverse strand, counting down.
CAGGGTTTTTTTTCCGGCAGGCAGGTGAGAAAATCTTCAAGATTCATAGGTGGAGTTGGATCTCGTAAGGTACCTGGAAGGATCCGCATCTTCCGGTTATGTGGGATTCAAACCCACTAAAAAAACACTTCCTTTTCTCCCACGTTAGAGCTCAGCCCGGAACCGTTTAACACATTACTTCGGACACGAAGTAATGTGTTAAAGCTCGAAGTAAATTATTACGAGGTTACCGGAGTGGTAATGATGGTTCTAAACTTTCCTCTTGGTTAGAAAAAGCTTCGAAGGTATAGCTGGAGTGTTCAGGTTCATTCAAAATCGGTATCGGTTTTCCTCGACGTGGGCTAACACAGGGTGCCCAAACCAATCAGTGATAGGTACTTCAGGAGTTTATTTTACAACTAATTTGCAACAAATTTTCTCCCCTTGCAATTTTAAGACTCCTATAAATAAGAGTGAGCAATGTAATTCATAACAGGGAGAATGTGGCCTCATTTTTTAGGACGTCCCACAGTAAGACTTGGGCGTCCTTATGCGATCGATCTGGGGTGAAGTTGGACAACACTCAACAGAAAAAAAAAAATAACCACACAGTAATCCGTTTTAGACCATTCTGAATCCAAATCCGCGAAAAAAAAACCATAGGTGTATGTCTGTGTGTGTGTGTGTGTGTATGTGTGTGTGTGTAGGTGTGTGTGTGTGTGTGTGTGTGTAACAAAATCTTGTGTACTCTGCACAGGCCTTAGTTCTCAACCGATTTTCCTGGTTCTTTTTTTGTTCGTCGCGGAAAACTATCTTATTGTGCACTACGTCGCCGGAATTTCGAATTTTGCCTTTTAAGGGGGGAAAGGGGGGGTTAATGCTCAAAAAACGTGCATTTTTGGGCATAATCTTGTGTACTCTGCCCAGGCCTCAGTTCTCAACCAATTTTCGTGGTTCTTTTTTTCTTCGACGCGGAAAACTATCTAGTTGTGCACTGCGGCGCCGGAATTTCGGATTTTTCTTTTCAAGAGGGGGAAAGGGGGAGTTAATGCTTAAAAAACGTGCGTTTGCGTGCATAATCTTGTAAAATCTGCCCAGGCCTCAATTTCCAACCGATTTGCGTGTTTCTTTTTTTTTGTTTGACTCAAATAACATCCGAGTTGTACATGATTTTACCAGAGTACCAAAATTCACAAGGGGAGGGGGTGAGTGGGGGGATAATATTCACAAAATATCCGATTTTTCAATATTTCGGTTCCTTTACTGCTTAGGTACTAATTGTACCCAAGTTTTGAAATTGAGGAAAAATTCTCATTATACCTCCGGATTGTCATGAATTATTCTCTGTACCACCATGGAACTAATAGTGGTGCCACCATGGTGCCAGGACATGGTGCCATGATGCCATAAACCGCTTATTTCGTGTTTTTTTTTTTTTTTTTTTTTTTTTTTTTTTGTGTTTCACCTTGAATACGGATGTGAACTTCGACGGACTGCCTACCAAAACTAACAGATGAAAGTTCAATGTTACGACGTATTTCCGCTTTGGTGCCAGACTGGGATGTGGTGGGGGGGGGGGAGGGTGAACTCGAATTCGCATGTTGGGTATCGTAGATCATGGATTTTAAAATGCTCTTCAGATTCGAGGCTCCCATGAAATGTTAAGGTGGATAATGGTGGCGGGGTCAGTATTTCTTGCCTAAAGTAATAAATAAATTACGTCGAGTGAAACAGTTTTATCGCTTACCAACTGGTTAAACTGATCTAATGCTTATCCAATGGGACGTCCCCTGGAATGCATGCATTACTAAACAATATGTTTCCTTCAAGGGCTCGTAAAGAAATTTGGTTGTTGAATGAAGTTGTCCTATTTGGTTTGATAAATGAACAGATTTTGGAGCTTCGTTTTATTGATATGACATTGGCGATAGTATGACAATAATATTTCATTTTTATCGCATAGATTTTGTTCAGCGAACTAGCGTTTATGGTACCGAATGATCACAGCTTCTGTCTGAAATGTTATGAGAAAAATTATTTAATAAAGACATCGCCTTCCAGTAGCAGTAAGCTGTGTAAACAAGGAGCAAAAACCGGACCGAAGGCCGTTAAAAATTTTTTTCTCCAAAGAGGGACAACTGGAATTACTACCTACACCGCCAAAGGTGTCGAAAGTGTTGGCAGGCACTCAACATTTTTCTTCAAAGTGACGATCTTTATTAGATACTATTAACTGTTCACCTTCAAACTTATTTTTAACGCCATAACAACATTTTATACTTGAGAAACAGTAGGTACCTATTTTAAATGTTCAGATCTTGAACAAAAATTTAAAGAATTTGTAATACATCAATTAAAATTATTCCTATTACTACTACAAATAATCATTTCTCATAATTTTTTCAACTGCTTGCTCGTTTTTATAAGTTGAAGTATTAATTTTCTTGTGTAATACAAAGGAGTCATGTGTAATGTGTAGGAGTCATGTGTAATAAATTTACCTCTCTACCGAACTACATTAGCACAACTGAATTATATATATAAAGGTATAATAATATTATTATATATTAATTATTATTATATAATAATAATATAATAATATTATTATTATATTATTATACCTATATGTATTACCTATATATGTATTACCATATACCTATATGTAATATTATAATATATAATATTATATATTAAATATTATTATATAATAATAATAGGTATAATAATATTATTATTATATTTTATACCTTTATATTTATAATTCAGTTGTGCTAATGTAGTTCGGTAGAGAGGTAAATTTATTACACATGACTCCTACACATTGCACATGACTCCTACACATTACACATGACTCCTTTGTATAAAGTTGATGATCAGGAGTATTCTTTGACTTATTTTACTTATGTTGGTTCATAGTTCGTTTATAGTTCAAAACCAACATAAGTAAAATAAGTCAAAGAATACTACAATAGAAATTCTCATCATCAAAGAATCTCGTGACACTTTCGAACCAAATACACATTCTGTGTTAAAACTATTATTAATAATTATTTAAATCGTTTTTTTACGGGAGTGGGGAAACTCTTTAAGTGCTTAGGGGAAGTTCACCCCAACAGTGCTGGACTCCCCAGCATTGGACCTTCCAACTAAAACCCCACTCCCTCTGCTCAGAGTCGAGTATATTGATGTATTTCTTCCAAAATGATATTAGTTTTCAATTCACATACCTGCTTTCTTCAATAAGATTTTTCAAGTAGATCTTCCGATATATTTCACTCGATTTGCCATCCCTACATACCATAAATCATCAAACTATTGAGAGGGTTAAATACTAACTTCAGAGAGTTTTTCCAATTAACTCTTCTGCTTTGTCGAGTATAAAGATAAATTTCTTCCAAAATGATGTTTGTATTGCTTTAACATTTTAACTCACGTATCCACTTCAACAAGTTTTTCCAAGTTAGATCTTCCGAGGTATCGAAATATCGATATATTTTCTCCGATGTATCGTAGGTATCGATATCTCTTTGAAGGTGTACCATTTGATCGTATATTGATATATTTCATTCGATATGCCATCCCTAATGTCTAGAGGAAACAATACTAAAGGGCACTTAGAAAAATTCAATTAAAACAGCTGATTTCTACGAGGTCCCCTTCCTAGAGCAACGTGCATTTCGCGTCGCGGCGTCGGTTGGCACTCCTGCTTATAAAACTGCAAATTTGGCGGTTTCGTGCGAAAATAAGAATGCTAGCTGATTGAGCATGCGAATAAAGAAGTGAAGTCGTAAATTCATGCAAGGAAGCATCTGTTTCTGTTCACGGGTGTAAACACGGCAGTAGGTTTTGCATTGAATTTGATGTTTCTCTACGTAGCTGAAAATTGTCAGTTTAACGTCAGTAGAGGCTGCTATCGTCACTATAAATTCAGTTCCTCTCATACGAGTAGGTGTATTAATGGGGAACGCGAAAATTACCTTCAAGGAGATGCGAATGCTTCAGGCAATCCACTCCTAAAATGCGGTTTTGCGGATTACAGAACTGAAGGGGCAACGAAAATTAAGTTGTCAACTTACTATGAGTTCAAAATCAAATTTTTTCTAAAAATGTTTGCAAATACTTTATACAATAATTTTAGTGTGACATCTTGAATAACTAATCCTGAGGTATTTAAAAAATAATTAATAATTTTCCGTGAATCGAAAAAGTAATGAATTATTGTGACACAGAGGCTTTTAGTTAGGCAGCCGCCAAGAAAACTGTATAAAGTGCTCCCATACTTCAACACGGATGTTGTCCGAAACATATATAATAAGTCTATTGGATGATATTGATCAGAGGGAATCGGATCTATGTTGGTTCCAAAATATACTTCCCTTTACTAAACGGATCAGGTACCTGTATTCTTGTGGGAAAGTCAAAATTACTTACAGGAGCAGCGAATGCTCCAAGCAATCCACATTTGGAATGCAAGTTTGCATAGTTCTGTAGCGAAGGCGCAACGAAAATTGAGTGCATCGACCTATACCTATAAATTCGTTTGGAAAATAGACACAAGAGTAAGTTTTAAACTCGATAATACTAAGTACCTACTGCAAACTATTTCTGTGAGAAAAAAATACATGTTCGTATACGCTTTTTCGTTTCTTCAAAATGATGGAATCTTAAATGAGCTTCGTGCTTTCAAATGTACACGATTAAAAATACCACAATGACGTAGATCTAGGTAATATTCATAGATAACTACTTAATATTGATTTCGAAGAATTTAAAAATTATTGGTGCACGGTATGCAGTTCAAATCCCATCAAGTTTTAGGTGTGAAAATGTTGGAAACGAACTATAAACCAACATTTGTAAAATAAGTCAAAGAATACTCCTGATCATCAACTTTATACGAGATCAAAGGAGTCATGTGTAATAAATATACCTGTCTACCGAACTACATTAGCACAAGTGAATTATATATATAAAGGTATAATATGTTTTAATAAGTTGAATCATGAAGAAAGGAAAAAACTATTGTTAACCAAGAAAACAAAAATTATTACTTTAAAAAAAATCTATCTTAATAAACTTTAGAGAAGTGTATCTTATTTTACTTTCTATTATATAAATGGATTAGGACATAAATAGTATTTACAGCTTATATCAGCTTATATAATAGTATTTAGAATCAGGAGCTTACAGCAACTCATTTCCCAACACGAGCTAATGCAGCTCATATGGGAATATTAACTTTTCCAATTTATGTTATGTACCCATTTAAAATGTTCTGTGCCCTGATGGAAATAAATAAATTAAAAAAAATTATTATTTACATTCCGCAAATTCAGTTTCCACAAGATTTCTGTTTGGAAAATGTTGATTTTTTTGTGAAAATTTAGGACTTCAGGGTTTATTTATTCTTGGACATCGACTGAATGTTCACACAACTGAACTTTTATTGTCAGAAAGTTGCAAAGTATTGTAAATGATTTTTCAAGGAATGTTTTTGTGTGCAGGGATGTTTGTCTTCGGAGCTCTGCTGTTGCTCGGTTACGCGTCCTGCGGCCGATCTGAGCAGCTGGAAGTGGCCTACCAGTGGTCTCTGGTCGACTTCGACACGCCGTACAACTACCCGGTACCCAAAGACTACAGAGGTGACCAGACGGTCATCAACAGCGTCGAAGTAGGATACGACCGAGTGTTCCTGACTCTGCCCAGGATATGGAGTGGGAACCCCACCACGGTAGCCTGGGTCCCCAGGAACAGGGAAGGATATCCGGCCAACCCTTCGCCCGTTCTTCAGGTAATTTCAATGCCAGTTGATAGATTTTCCGGCTGCATACTGATTATATTTGTACTTTGTTTGATCGGGATTCATCCAAGGAGAAAGCAGAAGAACCTCGTGTTTCCACCGTAATTTCATCTCCCTATGCATACAGTATGTTAGCACAAGACGATTTCCGAGAATAGATGCCCATGAAGTTGCTCGTCGTGGACTGTTTTGGTACAGGGGCTGAGTAGCTTTTGCCAGCAGCATGGGTGCGTAATTCCAGAGAATTTTGAGGATCGATGTGAGTAGAAGGTACTTCTGGACGAAGTTCAAGAAAATTTAAGTGCATCGTGGATGGAGACCGCGAAATCACGAGCTTCATTGAGCAGTAGTTACAGATACCTAGATATGGACTTCAGATCCATCAATATGACAGAGAAGCAACTGAAAGCCTCCATGTTTGTCCTGAGAAGAGTGTGCAGAGTTCGGAGCGATTTATTAAGGCTAAACAGTCGACCGCTTATGCCTCGTGAGGATGATAGAAACATTGAAATTGATGGGAGTACCGGAGGACCTAGAGAATTTTTCGGCAATTTGCTCCTTACTTGCAGAGTTTCGAATCTTCTAGGATCTCCATAGATGCCTACCTGAGCATGTTGAATGATGCCTACTGGTTGCCACTCGCTAGGTTCTGCCAATCAGCTTGGGAATATAGAACAGAATTGGTGGAACACTTCAATTGGGGGAACTTTTGATTTAATTTAGTTATTTATCATATTTTATTTAAACAGGATGTCTACAAAACAAGTCTCATTCCTTCAAGGGAATTCTACAGTTAATTTGCAACAATAAATGTTTCGTAGCAATTTTTTCGTAGAGGCTTCTTTTCCGAGTTATTTCAATTTTAAAGTTTTTTTCCCGCGATTTTGACCTTATACCATTAAATTGGTCAGAACTCATTTAATTTGCAGTGATAATTACAATTTGAGGATACCGTTGGAAAGAGCATTAAATTCCCTACCACCCTAATACCAGATATAATATTTCCAGTGGAATTTTACGGGAATTTTACCCTACAAAAAATTGCTACGAGACATTTTTTGTTGCAAATTAGTTGTAGAGTCGACCCCTTGAAGGAATAAGTCTTGTTTTGTAGACACCCTATAAATTGAGCATACTCTGGCAGACGGGCTTAGCCCAAAGTCGAACCCATGTATGTAACTTGATTCTTTTCCATGTACGAAACTAAATTAATGTTTTATCTATCATACAGTATGGTAGAAGTATGGTTTACTGGAAAAAAGTGTGTACACTTGATGCGTTGAAGTGACAAGGAGGGCACTTTTGAGGTTTTCGAAGTCATAAAATGAAAACTTTGAAAGTTCGCTCGTGCACTCATGCTGCACGACAAGGGATTTTACTGTTCTACAAGGGAAATTGCCAAGCAAAGCACAATGGGGGTCTCAGTCGGTCGCCGTTCGATCCTCGTTGCAGGTCAGTAGTTCGCGAAATCGAAGGGGCAAAGTCATGAACATTTGTACCTAAATTTGAAATTTCAATGGATTTTAGAAATTCATTAGTGCATGGGAATTGAAAAACTGAAGTATCGCCGCCGGAATCATCAAAATCGAACAGTCATTGTCCAAACTATCTGCCTAACTATACTGCCGTGCTAAGCCAGAAAGTCGTAACGTGAAAATTTTACTAAATTGAGTTATTCGTATCCGGAGGTTTTGGGAGTCGATTTCCATAGATTTTCCGAGTTTTAGAGTCGTTTCTCTACTAGAAATGCCTCAAACGAGCCAAAAATCGAGACCAGTTCAAAAATCGGGAGATTTTTGAATCAAGGCGTGTTAACTTGATTCTGCTGAGAAACTAGTCGTATCATAGCAATTCAGAAGAAGAAAACTCGTATCTTGACACTGATACGGGAATCGGCCTTAGTATTTCGACAATACGACTTCTTGCATTTTGAATCGGCATGATACGACTTTTTGCCTCTGAAAACTCAGCATTAAGCGGTGACTTTAGTAACCTTCCCTCAGGATATTTATGATTTAAATAACTTTGAAAATGTTTCAGTTAATTACGAGAAGAAGAAATGAAAGTGATGTATAATGACTCATTGAGGTACTGGAATAAACGTTTATTTATTGATTCATCTTTTTCTTCTTACGCTCTGAACACAGATATGAAATACGATTGACTTTGAACAAGAAGGATGACAAAATAGTAAAGGTGAAGTCTGAAGGAAGTTGTAAAGTCCCATGGTTGCATATTCAGAACAGAATAGTCGTAACTTCGGGTTTACGAGAGCGTAAACTAGTATCAATCATAGCTTACGACTTTTAGTGCTAGCAAAATCGAAATACTACTTCAAGCCTTAGTCTGGCTTAAATGTAAGTAAGATAGTAGAAAAATGTATACCGTTTTTCGACATGTTTAATTTTGACTCCAGAATTCGATTTGGCTACTAACTCACTTTAAGAAAAACGTTTACTTGTGGTAAAAGGAGGAAAAATAATCCTTCGTTTTTGATAACGTTAGGTCGTTTTTCCGAAAGTTGGATGAAGACAAGATACGACTTTTTGGCCTAGCACGGCAGCATAGGTACTCTGGTATTTTAGGAAATTTTATCGAAAGGCCCGGATTTACGTGCTAGGGGTTTATTTAAAATTTGTACGAATATTTGTTTGAGAGGAGAGGGGGTGTCACATTGACAACAATTATTGTTCGTAACAAATTAGGTTATTAAGAATTTTTTATAAATCTCAATAGCCGAGATAATGTGAATTTTTAATGGCTATATTTTGAGCTGGGTTTGGGGATTCCTTTGACTCTTATGGTCAGGAAAATAAATTAGAAAAGTCTGCCAAGTGGGTGTGGCACATAGCTTCCTCGTATCCCTAACCCGAATGTAAAGATGACCCAATGCATAGTAGTCAATCTCTAAGTACCTTCCAATACGCTCATAGGGGATCATCTACACTTTAATCTGAACAATCCTGAGAAATTTCGTTAAAATCGGATGGAAAATGTAGAAGTTAAGGCTGTTACAAGGGATTCATGTTTGCGCATGCGCAGCAACTACTATTAGTCTGGGGGAGATGATTTTCATAGGGCACCATCTTCACGCCAATCTAAACAATCCTAGAAAATTTCATTAAATTCGGTTGAAAAATGCAAGTTTTATGAATCTTCCAAGGATTTTGCGTTTGCGCATGCGCAGAGGCTACTGTCAATTTTAAGGCCTTGATTTTCATTGGGGACCATCTACAACCTAATCAGCATAATCGCTGAACATTTCATCGAGATCGGGTAGAACTTGTGTGGAAGTTATCTGTTACAAGGAATTCACGTTTGCACATGCGCAGGGGCAACGTTCAGTTCGGGGTAACGATTTTCATAGGGGACCATCTAATACCTAATCCGCTTAATCCCTGAAATTTTCATCGAAATCGGACGATAACTTCGTATAGTTATGCCGGTTTCAGGGATTTCATGACAGATACACAGACAGACAGACACGGAACCAAAATTGTTCAGAAAGGTCTGAAACGTAAAAGGCGAGTGGAAATTTCGATTTTGGAGTACTTTTTTTTTAACCTTGAAAATTGAAAACAAAGCTTCCTCTACCTTGGTAGACTAGGAAGCAACTCATCCTTCTGTATGTCTCAAATGGTTCCCAATCTGTGTTCCTGTGTTATCTGGTACGTTGAAGCCCTTCCAACATTGTTATACACCATCATGGTCAAAATGTTTTATTTATATAGTGGCATAGAACTACTAGAAACAGGTTCTGTGCATTTCTCATCACAGTTACCGTTATTCTTGTTGTAGCCTTTCCCTAGCTGGGAGTGGCACGTGAACGCCGCCTCTGGAAACCCAACGCGAGAGAACTGCAGCGGGATCGTTTCCGTCTTCAGGACGAGGATGGACAAGTGCAACAGGCTCTGGGTCCTCGACAGTGGTGTCATGGACAGCTTGGTCACTTTCACCGTCGCATGCCGCCCCAAAATCCTCATTTTCGACCTCAACAACGACCAGCTCGTGAGTACTAAAGCAGAAGGCAACAAGTCATCATGATTTCATTAAGACATTCTTGTGATTTTTAGATGTGGATGTCTCCATCACAAATGTAGAGTTGGATGAATGAAATTCTGAATATATTACCACCTTCTTGTGCAAAGATGACTGAAACAAAGATGTTTCGGTATTTTTCTCATTATAGATCCACAAAAATGATACATTTTGGATCGTTCAGTTAGATGATTTTGTTAATTATCAAATGTACTCATAGAAGAAGTACCTAGTTAGATTATAATCCTTCCCAATCAGTCGAAAATCGGTATATTTTAAATGAATATATATCTAATGAAAAAGGGCGATTTTTGAGTGCCTACATATGAGAATACCGTGGTGAAAAGGCGGCAAAGTCAGTCAATTGTCACTCAGAAATGCCAAATTTGGAAAAAATCACGTCATAATTTTTATAAACTTTGTTTGTACTTCGATGCTGGATAGGTGTAAATAAATTGATTTGATCTCGATAGGTGAGGACTATCACCATTCCATCGGACGTGACGAGGCCCAACACCCTTCTGACGAACCTCGTCCTCGACGACCAGACTGCTGGCTACGCTGGAGCTCCTGGAAGCTGCGACAACATGTTCGTGTACATGAGCGACTCGACTAATCCCGGCCTCGTCGTCTACGACTACATGAGGGACGCTGCCTGGAGGCTTCAGAGCCCCAAGTTCTTCCCAGAGCCGGATTGGGGCACTTACAGGGTAACTATCGTTCTCCAATTGTATCATAAGGAATGTTAAATTGATAGCCACGAGGAGAAGCTTCAGTGTCTGTTCAATCTCTACAACACTTGGTATCCAGTACAAAAGAAAAATATGGAAGAGGAGCAATGAAAATGCTGTGTGAAATGGGCGACTTCAAGTGGTGGTTTTATGGACAACCAAGGATCTTCATGACTCCTTCCTAAAACCACTCCAATTATTACTTCTGCCATTTGCTGATGGAAGTGATGAAAAGATGGGTAATCAGTAGTGGTGAAGAACCTTTCACATCAGTTACCTGTATGCCAATACACATGATTGATTTGCAGTAGTGTAATCTACATATTTGCTCAGCAAAGATATTCGAATGCCTCTTGGTGGCTCGAGTTCTTCAAATCAAGTAGCAAAAACTGAATTGAAATCGTTATAGAACTTTTTACTATTTCGTACCGAATTCTTGACCTCATCTTCATTTGATCCCTCGATGAGGGATGGAGTTTTTTAACAAACACTATTTAATTTATAGTTCTGAACGTCAGTCACTCATCAAATAAATCCAGTGGCCTTAGGATTATCCAAGAAAAAAAAACTATCAGACTTGACGTGCGTCCTACAGACGGATAGAGAGCTGAAGAGGAAGAGGGCAAGCCAGCTTAGAAACTAAACGCTTAGGCTATGGTTAGTGATAAGGGTTCCATCATGATCGTGAATCCTCATACAACTCTACAGAAGAATATCTTTGTAGAAAAAGATGGAGCTTGGAGGAAATTCTGAGTTGCCCGGAAGGATGTTGTAGTCAAACTGGCAAATAATGCTGAGTAATCTATTCCTCATTCCTCGGGATCACCCATTTTGGTGAGAAGAGTTCATTGGGAACTTGTTCAGGTCACCGTGGAAAATTTCTGGTGTTTATGTGGTTAAAACCCAATAACCAACCAAATGATGGAGATTAAAAATGATCGGCAATCGAAAAAAGGTTGCTGGATACTTCCGGAAGAGCCTGACTCTTTTATGGCACCTACAGAGGCAATGACAACTCCGTAAGTTAGCAAATTTCGGACTAAGAATGTCATGTTGCTACGAAGAATCAGAGAACAAACGATTAGGAACTTCAAATTTGTCTCGGTTTCCAGGTAGCCGGTGAATCCTTCACTCTGATGGACGGCATCATCGGCCTGACACTCTCGCCGGCCGCCAGCTACAAGAAGAACCTGTACATCCAGGCTTTCGCCTCTGACCGCCTCTACAGCATCCCGGTGACGGCTCTTCAGCGAGGTCCGAACCCCGGAGACGACGCCGACCTTCCCGTCTCCCTCGTCGGCCACAAGTCGTCTCAGGCTGCGGGCATGTGCACCGCCCTGGACGGCTCGCTCATCTTCAGCCCTGTCTCTGAGACGGCCATCGCCTCCTGGCTTCCCGGATCGCCCAACCATAAGTGCGTTTAACTTTGGATTGTTTAGTATGAAACATGCTTTAGCCTTGGACTAACTTGGGTATTCACAACATGTCTACGCCATCCCTACTCCATAGGCGCGGCTAAAGCATGTTCCATTTTAGCATGCATCGGGGTGCCAGTAGAGAACCATTGTTATGAGAACTTCAAGTTATGGTAAATTTCACGTTGCAGATGAACAAAGTTAAGTTTATCTAGTAATCATCAGGCAAAACAACAAATAATATTCTGTAAACAAGGGACTTAAACGTCTTCTTCCACAGCCAACTTGCTATTCTTCTCTCATGCTATGTCAATACAATATCATTGCGCGATCGTTTTTGAATTACTAACCTTGGAGTTTTTGGCGCAAAAGATGATTCTCATTTCCAAACAAGTAGTTGATTTTGGCCAAACATTTCTGATGGGCGTCTACGAAGTAGTTGATGGGCGCAAAACAGGTCTGATCCACCCAACCTGAGGCTACCTTTTGTGATCCTAAAAGGTCGTCGTTGTTCCACATTTTGTCAATATTTTATGTTAAATTTCAGTTTTTAATGGATGATACTTCATTTGTTTCAACATTTGAATGGTAATTTCACCACATAACAATTTCATTAGTTTTGACTGATCTACAACTAAATACCACTATGTACCTATTTTCTAAGACTTACGTTTGTTACTAAACTTAGGAGGCATAAACTTCTCGATTCTTATCGTTGACTGTTTACCTGATAGTAGAGACGTATTGCTTACAACTAGTTTTGTCTCTCTCGCAACTCATTAGTTATTAAATGAATATTTTGAAGCATGAAAACAATCAGTGGGTAGAAAAAAAGGTACAAATTATTACACAATTATTTTATTGAATATAATTTATTCAATAATGTATTATTATATTATATATATCACCTGTCTGCATAGATCACACTTTTTCATTAGTATTACCTACTAGCAATACCATCTCTATCCGAGATTTGTGGGTGCCTTCGTTACAAAATTTGATTCTTGGTTGCAAGGAAGCACAACTGAGATCAACACGAAAATGCGGATTAGGTTGTAGATGGTCCCCTATTAAAATCATTACCTCCGAACTGATAGTAGCCACTGCGCATGCGCAACCGTGAATTCCTTGTAACAGCTATAACTTCCTCATTTTCTATCCGATTTCGTTGAAATGTGCACGGATTGTGCGGATTAGGTTTTAAATGGTCCTCAATGAAAATCAAGGCTTTAAAATTGACAGTAGTCTCTGGGCATGCGCAATTGTAAAATGCTTTTGTAATGTCTTACATTTATGTTCGTTAGTTCTCCAATAAAGTGACGTTTAGGAAAACCCAGAGTGGCATGAGTCATCACCAACAAGTAAGAGGTGAGGAAGGGAAAGAACACGTCATTTGACGTCACCTCTTTTCCACTCTCCCCTCACCATAAGAGCTTGAGTATATAAGCCGCACTCAGGGGTCTTCCTACATGCATTCGTACCTAGTCAATCCGGCTTATCATTTCTTGTCTTACCTACAGCCCAGTTCCTCAGTGGGAACGGTTTGCCCCATAAAGGCGCCGAACCTCTAGCTCCCCTTAGGGACCTCTTCAGAACACTAGGCTTCATTAAGTAAATGCTCTGATTCCCACTGGTAGGTCTGGGTCCAGACGCTGAGGTTTGCGGATAGATATTTCAAGCACTTATCTGGGCAGTCGGCCGCGAGGCGCCGCGGATGTAGTGCCAAAGCCTTAGGCTTAGGGATCAATCTCTCCGTTGAGTAGGGTTCAGGCTAGTTTACAATTCAGCGCATCAAGAGGACCATCGCCCTCACTCGAATACACGCAGAACACAACACCTTTTAACAGCCATAACACATTTTTCATCCGAATTTGATGAATTTTTCTAGGATTGATCAGATTGGCGAGTAGATGGTTCTCCATGGAAATCATCTCCCCCAGACTAATAGTAGTTGCTGCGCATGCCCTAACGTGAATTCCATGTAACAGCCATAACTTATACATTTTCCATCCGATTTCGACGAAATTTCTCAGGGTTATTCAGATTAGCGTGTATAAGGTCCCCTATGAGCGTAGTGGAAGGTACTTAGAGATTCATGTTTTGAGATTAACTGCTATGTTTCGGATCATCTTACAATAGGGTTATGGATACGAGGAAGCTATGTGCCACACCCACTTGACAGACGTTTTCTTCATGTTTTAATTCGATCCAGTGTATTCAGGTTAGTTATTTTCGTTTTTCCATTTTTTTATTGCCTCAAGCAGTAGGAGTTTTCATTTTTCATCTTTCATTTTTTCTCATTTTTCGTTGAGTATATTTCGTTTTCCCTTACTTGGTTTCTATTCTTCATTTCCTTTCTTCTTTTGCCCATTTCATTCGGGCTGTATTTTGGTTTTTTCCTCCAGATAACTGGGGTGGTAGCAGACATTGTGCTTAGAGCGATTTATTTCTTTGATTTTCTTCCTTTTTTGAAGTAATAAGTCGTTAAATGGCGTGACGCGAGTGTCACGTGGGGGTTATTCTCCACCTCATCTCTACTACGCGGCTCTGAGCAGAAAATGCGAGGCCTGAAGGGCCGAGTTTTGTTCAGCATGGAACATTCTATAGCCTTGGACAAACTACCCGAAAAGTGTCACGCTGAGACGTTGACGGGTGAGTGTCACGCAGGGGTCCACCTGTTCCTCCCCATCCCTACTCCGCCGAAAGGCACGGATGAAGCATGTTCCATGTTTCTTGAATTTTAACTGAAGGCTCTTAGCAGTAAGGCTAGTTTTAAAAAATAGAGTTCGATAAGTGCTTTGCTCTTGAATAAATTGTTCCCCAATTTTCAGGGTGGTGGCGTACAGTCCGGAACTGCTCCAAATGGTCCTCGACTTCCGGACGGCAGAGCTGACGGACAACGGGAACATCTGGCTGGTCAGCTCCCGGTTCCAGAAGTTCGTCCGAAGAACGCTTAACCCTCAGGAGATCAACCTGAGAGTCCTCCGACTCCTGCCGGATCAGCCGATCCATTCTGGAGGCGCCATCCGTTTCCAGAACTCGACCATCCCTCCATTCAACTACGGAAACCCGCTTCCGCCGTTTTTCAAGTAAACTGGTGAAGCTGTGAGGCGTTTGACGTTCTGTCACTTATAGGAAACTGTTCGGCCATTCATTCTACCGTTTACTCATTTCGAAAAAAAAGTGTAGCATTCTGCAACACTGTTAAAAAGAGTTCTAAGGTATTTATAAAGGAAGGGAATCGAGAAATGAGAGAAAATTGTAAGTGCTAAAAAGTCCACGACTACAATAAGATTTTTTTTTAAACAGCTAGCAGCAATTTTGAAGGGAAACTTAAATTGCTTCTCATTTGGAAACAAACCCAATCTTATTTAGAAAACCATTCTCTATGATTAATTATTTTGTCAATTTTTTAATATTCTGAGTAACAATAATTCAAATGATTATTCGGGTTTGAAGCGAAATTCGAGTGTTAACTCAGAAATGACGATTATGGAGTTGGCTTGACGATGCTGCAGGGTCTTCGATTGCTGCAATACTCAATGCAATTTTACTTGTTCTAAAATGATCACTTCTATGTAAGTGTTTATTTTGGGGTATTTCGTATCATATGTACCAAATTCATTTGACACAAATTTACGAATTTCGTTGAAAAAATAATGTAGACCCCTTGAGATATTTTGATTCCAGTACGTCCTCACTAATAATTTGAAAAAAAAAAAAAAATATATATAATACTAATAATAATGAAAAATATCGTCCCGTGACACACCGAAAACAAAACCTCCTCCTTCGCGCCTACGGCGGATTTGAAGTCGGCCAAAAATCAGAAGTTACCCTTACCAGTTAGATAGGTACATTAGTATCAACTGCTCGTATATATAGCATTTCCAAGTCAATTTCAAGATTTTCCAAACCAAATTCAAAATTTTGAAACCCAATTCAAGATTTTTTAAACAAAATTCTAGATATTTCAAAAAAATTCAAGATTTTTCAGAGCCAATTCAACATTTTTTAAACCAAATTCAAAATTTTCCAAATCTATTTCAAAATATTTTAAATTAAATCCAAGATTTTTCAAACCGAATTCAAGATATTTCCAACCAAATTCAAAATGTTGAATATCAAATTCAAGATTTTTCGAACAAAATTCTACATTTTTCAAACCAAATTCAAGATTTTCAAAACCGAATTCAATTTTTTTCAAACCAAATTCAAGATATTTCAAACCAAATTCAAGTTTTTCAAACCAAATTCAAGATTTTTCAAACCAAATTTCAAGATATTTCAAACCAAATTCAAGATATTTTAAACCCAATTCAAGACTTTTTCAAACCACTTTATATTTCATTCCATATTTGTGGAGAGTTGACAAGTCAATTTCAGTCTGAACGTAACTGATGTTTCTAATAGGTAGTGATCGTCGTCTGCAAAACTCAGTTTTTACCTGTTATAATATAAAGTTCTTTAATGAAAATTCTTCCATTGCAGAACAAAGAAAGAAGAATTCACGAAATCCTTCTGTATGTCCATTCCTTCTCTATGCGCATCTCTTCCAAATGTCCAAATGTTGTAAACTGTCGAACTATTGTTCTGCCTTTCTATTTTTATGAGCTCAAGGTCTGGTTCGTGCAAAATTTACATTTCTTGGTTTAAAAAATCTTGAAATCGTGTGGAAAATTTTTAATTTGACTTGGAAATGCAATCTATTGTATACTTGTAAATTTTATATTATTATTATTAAATAATAATAAGAAATAAGAAATTAGACTAAGAAATAAGAAATTTTCTTATTACCAATAATAGAAAATTCATTATACAAATACACTTATTGTATTCTACTCAGAAGTTTTGTCAATACTTTTGTAATTTTACAAATGGACACATTTTTTATAGATGGAATGTTGTCATTGGTTTAATTAGTTGAATTCGACTTCCAAGTAGATTAAAATGAGACAAATTTGATTTGATTGTTTGCGGAGGACAATTCCCTAATAATTTTGATAAGTAAAAAAAAAATCAAATATATCGCTCATATACCTGAAAAACATCGTCAACAAGTCCGAAGTGGTCAACTTTTCAGGAGTAAAAAAAAAACTTCATAAAAATGATCCAACTGAGTTTGAGGCGAGCCATCATGTGACTCAGTATGATCGATTGACGGAATCAATGGCTTAAACAGCTTGAATAAAGAGAATTACTTATATGAGGACGATTTTAAGACATACGAGTTTTTCCTCATACCCAAAAGCGGACTTACAAGGTTTTCTGTTGGGTCTCTGCAGGACTAATGGGGTCAAAACTAAAAACGGCTTTGTCCAACTTATTTTTTATCAATTTTAACACGTTTTCTACAAAATGTTCCAATCTTTATTGATATTCTGGGGACCAAAACTTGGTTGGCCCTCCAAAGTGATCACATACCTCGCCATAATTCCATTTATGTGCCATGAGGATTGCAAGACGCCTCAGGGCGTAACATGTGTATCCTAGGTGCAAGACTCATAATAATATGGTCATATTAAGACTCATGCCATATTATGGCCGCACAAGTGAAAAGTGCGTTTGGTACAGATCGGTAATTTTCAATTACAGGCTCTGGCAGTGAAAAGGTTAATAGCTTCAATAAAAAATTTCATCATTACTTCATTAAATCTATTAACCTTTAATATCCTGAAGTATCTTTTAGGAAGTCCGATTTTTACCTTGAACAGTTTATCCTCTTTTAAACCAAAACTGATAGGTAGCTGTTGGCTATTTTGATACTTCAACTTTCGACTGTGTAAGAAAACGAAATAAACAAAATAATTCTCGAGTTTACAGATTATATTAGGGCCTTCGAGGTACCTTCTGCCCTCATTTCTCATCTTGTAGGCTAATAGTTGGGTTTCCTCGTCAGAGATGGAGCCGCTGTCAAAGGCAACACTGATCCCTCTATGAAGTGAACATTTCCACCTTATTCCTTGAATATATTACTTTATGAGAAATAATAGACACCAACATCCCACAAGGATTTTTCCAAGTCTCCATCTTCTACTCCAACAAAATCGGGTTTAAAGAAAGATTCTGCTGACTCAGGTAGCGCTTGTGTGGCCCTTGGAGAGATCATTCTTGAGCTGACAGACTGTAATAGGGCTTTTTAGGAACCTTCTGCTCAAATATCCTACAGATTTGTCAAAATACATCTAACTCGTATGAGAAACCAGATTTTTTGAACAAGCGGGAAATTAAGGGTTAATTAACCATTGACCTACATACTTAATTAAAATACATAGGTTAAAATCAATGATTGCCATCATTTTCAACCAATAATCCCATTATAATTTTTAAAAAACTATAAAAAATGTCTCATTAGTTTATTATTCTACCGTTGTTTTTTCACCATGAAGAATTTACAGTAATTGAATCTGCAGCAACAACCAGCCTGCTCAAACGTTTGTGAGTAGAAGCACTCGTTGCTGCAGGCCATAATGCCTTGTAAACCTATTGCTTAAATTCTTGAGTGAGTTTAACATTAACTCCATAGAGATCTTTAGACCACAAGAAAAAATACCTAAATCTAAATAATAATCAAAATATCTAAAATCTAAATAATAATCAAAAATACTTGCCATGATAATTTTGAAAAATTATCCATCTATGATATTATGATACCAGTAGTTGAATAAAAATCTTCATGTGATAAGTTCGTACGTAATTTACAGTGAATATTAAACTATATATTCGTTTCCATGAATACGTATAGGAAGCCATTTACCTAATCATAATTTATTTTTCTATCATTTATTGTATTACTTCGAAAATCTGATCGTATATAAGTGTATATAACACATTACGAGTATGTTTGACAGCATCTGATAGTATAGTATAGTATAAGAATCTCATGTTTCACTGTTGCAATAATTTTTTATAATTGAGATATACTTACTATAATATTGTGATCACGATAGGAATGAACTCATTATGTTCCTTTATCTTTTTACTGATATGTAAATGTAGATAATGTACAATATTGAAAATACCACGGTTGGCCGGTCTGAGAGTTTTGTACCTACAATTTTGTAATCTTGCGAATAAATTTTATACTTTCACTTTTTCACTGAAATTTTCCGTGTTTTCATGATAACCACCCTAGGTTATCTGATACTGGTGCCTTCACCCTAGAAGGCACCAGTATCAGACACTACAAGCGGAGATTCTCAGCTTTATGCTGCGAGGCATGATTTCATCCAATATTTATCGGGGGGGGGGGGGGGCATAATTAGGTGCCCCATCTTCTCGACAACTCACCAAGACTTGGAAATCAAAGGATTGTTTTGTTTTTAGGATTTAGTATGGTAGAAATCATGATCGTAGAATCTCAAAATAAAAATTTGAACGGAGATTCGGTCAGTATACATTCATTTGCAATTCACACTCGTGTTTCCGATTTGTTCTTATAGGGAGCGAAGGGTTCGAACGACATAGTTCTGGGTGGTCTCATTCGATTCCAAGCATTCAAGCTAGGGCGTTACGAAAATTTTATCTCCTATTGCTCCCGAGTCTACCAAGGTAGCGGAAGCTATGTTTTCACTTTTCAAGGTTGAAAAAAAAAGTTCTCCAAAATAGAAATTTCCACTCGCGTTTTTGGTTCGTGTCTGTCTGTCTGACTATAAAATCCTTGCCACAGCCATAACTTCCACATTTGCTATCCGAATTTCGATGGAATTTTCAGGAATTATGTGGATTAGGTTGTAGATGATCCTCAATGAAAATCAAGGCTTCAAAATTGACAGTAGCCTCTGCGCATGCGCATACGTAAAATCCTTGTAACAACCGTAACACTTGGGCGTACCAAGCGAGCCGCCCCAGAACGACCAGACTAGCCACACGTCCCCAACCAGGGGCGGGTTTCACTTGTATGTGAAAACCATTAATACATAAACCGTATAACTAACAAACACGGATGTCACGATCAACTATCACATATTATATCACAGATTAATTATGTTTATTATCACAGATTAATTAAACCAAACTACACCTATTATCCTTCCGAAAAAATTTATTAAAATAAATAATATAAAAAAATCCTATACAAGCTACAAATTTCGGTGACTCTTGTGATGCCATGGTCCAATTAGGGTCACCAGTGTTTTGTGGTGAAACGGAAGACTAGTTTGTGAGATATCAGTCTATAGATGTAGTAGAACCTATAGGAACCTATGGCAGAAAAAATTTAAAATCTCTAATAACAGATTATAAGCTTTGAATATTTTATTCGATTTTCGGATTACACGTACCTTGGAAACGAAAACCATACAGTATGAGTGGAAGTCCTACCAAAACTAACAGATGAAAGTTCAATGTTACGACGTATTTCCGCTTTGGTGCCAGACTGGCACCATTGTTGGCGTTGGAGAGGTGGGGGGGGGGGGTAACTCGAATTCGCATGTTGGGTATCGTAGATCATGGATTTTAAAATACTCTTCAGATTCGAGGCTCCCATGCCGCTAGAAATGTTAAGGTGGATAATGGAGGGGGGCTCAGTATTTCTTGCCTAAAGTAATAAATAAATTACATCGAGTGAAACAGTTTTATCACTTAACAACTGGTTAAACTGATCCAATACTTATCCAATGGGACGTCCCCTGGAATGCATGCATTACTAAACAATATGTTTTCTTCCTAGGTTCTAAAGGTCTATAATTGAAAATGTTGAAACAAAACAGTTCGGCGGTGGCAATAATATAAAATATTATATTGAGCAAAAACAAACCTGGTTGCAAAACGAGCTCGTTGCAAATCGATAATAGGAAAGTCAAACTATCTCGTTTTTCCCGAGTCAAATCTTGAAAAATTGATTCAGAGCGTATAATCCGCCGAATTCTGTGGAACCAAGGATGGCTGAGCACGGCCACACGTTAGGTGTGGTCAAGTTTGGACAGCTATCTCATGGTATATGAGTCCGATTTTCCCGGGGTGCTGGGGATTTCTGGGTTTTGGCAACAGGTTGAAACACCGACTAACGAACGGGTGGTCATTGTGGGCAGATGTAATATATTGAAATAACGGATGTCTAAAATTTATGGAAAATTACCTTAGGCATCAGGTACCATCCGACTATAAGAGAGGTATAGTGAGTATATCTCTCCTCTACTCAGCTTGGGTATCCTCTAATAAGAAGATACCTAATTTACTTTTAGTTTTAATTTTAGTTGAAGGAATCCGTCATCGCACGTAAGTAACTAATCAATGAACTACATTTATTGTTCACTAGGTAACAATACTGACGATAGATCCAACACTAACATTCTTCAGTATTAGTTTCTGATCGAGATTTTGTTGAACCCTTTGCTTTTTATAATAATTATACTTTTCAGGAATTTAAGCTACTATGTCTACTCCGTTCGCAGAACCAATACCTATTGACTATCTTTCAATTCAAAATTATGCTCTAATTTTTCGTCAGATTTTAACATATTTTTGAAATAAACGCCCAAAATTGTTTATGTAGAGTTGTCCATTTTCATGAACAATTCTGAACAATTTAAAAAATTTAAATTAAAATGTTGAAATAATTTTATGATTTCGGTAAATTTTGAAAATTAAAAAAACAAAAACAAAAAAAAAGAAAACAGTTTAGTACCAATGGAAAATGTTGAAAATGTTCTCCTTCCGTTTTGGAATATTCTAATACATTTCGTGAATTTCAACACTTCTTCATATTTATGTATACGTACTCGTATATTGTGCGATTGAATC
This sequence comes from Apolygus lucorum, assembly GCA_009739505.2. Taxonomy (NCBI): domain Eukaryota; kingdom Metazoa; phylum Arthropoda; class Insecta; order Hemiptera; family Miridae; genus Apolygus; species Apolygus lucorum. The sequence continues at coordinate 31,330,426 of CM019171.2, read as the reverse complement.
CATTGATTCTTGAGAGTTATTGTGGCGCTTACGTTTAGTATGTCTATTTGTACATGTTCTGAGGAAATTGGTACTATTCCAAGAGTAAAATTGCAAAACGGTTTCACATTGAAAGCCTTGAGTGAACAATAATAATATTCAGTTTCGCATCACTCCTCAATAGGACACATTTACCCTGAAGAAACGTACGAAACATTGGGAGGTTTTCGTTTCTATCGACTGCTCCTCATTAATACTCAAGAATCAACAGATTTCCTCGCATAATTATCATAATCAGGTCAATTATCATCCATAATTATGTGTAGAGAATTATAAAGATAAATATATATAAATATAATTGTACAGAATATTTCAAAAACATATTTAGAGCACTAACAATTTTTTTTCGGTAGGCAGGTGAGAAAATCCACTGGTAGAGATGAATCTCGTAAGATACCTTGAAGGGTCCACGTCCTCAAGGTTATGTGGGATTCAAACCCACTAAAAAACTACCTCCTTTTCTCTCACGTTGAAAGCTCAGCCTGGAACCCTTTAACGTGTTATTTATTTTATTACTCCATCAGTTCAAGATGGTGGGACGGACCTGGTGCTCCCTTTCCTCTCTCTCCCGTTCTAACAATGTCTTCCTTGTCAGGTTGATCTCCAACAAGGAATAGGTATTCAAACGAAACGTTCTCGAGGGGTAGAATAAAGCAACGATTAAATTATTCTCATTAATTTATCTAAACAATACTGTTTCAAACTCCAGCTCCTTTCAGCTTCTAGCATCTTGCTGAACAGCTTTTGGTGATGAACTTTGGGGAAGTACCAGCTCTGCTAGCAGCTGATTTCTTTCAACTGCTCGTCTTCTGGGGCAGTCACCTTTCCCATTATATGCAGATAGGTATAAAACAGTCTATGTACAAACAGTGTGGTGGTGTGGTGAGCTAAAAATGCAAAAATTCAACAATTTACGAGTAGAGTCCGTGGAGACAAATATGGTATTTCTAGTGGTTTTTGGTGTAAAACGCTATTTTGATGTATGGAATGACATGTTTGGTTTAAGTGTAAGGTGTAAAGTATAAGAGTTCCTATAATAACTAAAAATTATGAAAATAAAATAAAATAATAAAAAATAAAAAAATACTTACCTACTTGAATAAAAATTAAAAAAAAATATGGAAAAAAACATGTAGAAATTATCAAGAGATTTAAATTTTCTTGTAAAGTCAAAAAGAAAGAAGAAAATAGGAAGAAAAAACTTTTCTTTTCGATTGAAGTAAAAAATAACTGAAAATTTGCTCAATCACTCATGCTGCCACGAATGGGGCTTTTGTCGTCGACGTAGTTCGTATAATTCAACGAATTGCGAAAAATGTGATGAATATGAGGGTCTCGTGATTAGGAGTGATTACCGTATTTTGCGTACCAATGACGAACCATCTTCAGTTCGCTACAATGTTTATCCACCTGAAATGTTCTTACGGACTTTACAGCAAATCTGGGTGGCTTTTTTGAACTGAAAATTGTTTGTCGTGTCCTTTGAAGGGCTCTGGCTCAGTTTAGTTGAAACCTCACATTGGAGTGCCAATTTTTGGCAGCAAAACCCTCGCGCCCTTTGTATTTGGAAAAACTATATTAATTTTGGACTTTTGGTAAGTAGATGTCGTGCCTTTCTTTACCCTAAAGGTATGAGATGTTTGCTTACTCACTCTTCCAGACTAGACCAAAATCCGAGATATCATGGGAACCGTCTACACTGGTCATAGAAGGTCATGTATTATCAATTATCAGGCTCAGGGCCGGATTTAGACGTGACTCAACTATGTCTAGGAACTTCATTGATAAGATTGAAGGGCTATCTCGTAATTCCAGCCACGTACTTGTTAGATTTGGGGTCTGACCTTCTGTAAGGCGTCCTTGAAAACGCTGGAAAAGTTCCTTTCTAGGTGCCTAAGAAAACCGTGTGCAGTATGAAAGGTGAAACGTGAAATCGATCAAAACGTTTTCACGCCGACCGCCGCCCCTGCTTGGTTATAAACTCGCGAATGTTTTACTTTGCTCGAAACAATGATCTTGACTCGGACGACAGACCGACAGCCGGTTTCGGAGTCGAACGAGTAAAAAGTGACTGTCCGTGAAACGCCAGACCAATCGCGGTCACCCTCCGACAAGTGAGGAAACTATATTGGCAACTAGGCACACTTTAACTCCGAGGCACTAAAACCCTGTTTTACAGGTCTCTCTATTGTCGGTAACACCTTGATTTTACTGCCTCAGGTGCTGCTAGTCTTTTTCGCAGTTCACTTTGATTAATAGTAAAGTGGTTCTGTAACAGACAGGCCATGCACAAAAGACAAATTATTGGAGGGGAGCACATGTCCTAATCTTATAGAAAACAAATCCTATAGTGTTCTTAAAGATGTGATCACTATGGAAGTAGCCCCAAAGTTCAGATGACGCTGAAATTCGAAAGTGAACTCAACCAATAAACCATAAAACGAGGAATCCCCTCTTTAATACTACTCCTCTCAACATACCTCTCTCATTAATAAAATTTTACGTTGAATCCAAATCCGCAAAAAATTCGAAATATTGAATTAATCAAAATATGTTTTGTAATGTGATTGAGGATTTGTTTTGAAACAAGTATTTAAAACGCTGAAAATTATTACACAACGGTTTATTATTTTTCTGTACATATTATTAGCTTGCAAAGAAAACAGCTTTACCTGTTGTCCGTACCACCTACCATATTTCCACTTCACAAGCAAGTTTCTTTTGAAGAAATGTACGCTTCACACTCGATTTGAAGAAATACGGAGTTGACTTCATTAGGAAAGTTGATTAGGGTTGCCAAGGACGCAAAACTGAATACAACTCGAAGAAACAAACAGCGGTTGCATTTTGGACCAACATTTTTGGTCAGATCTCAGATCAAATTTGAACGGAACTGAATTATCGTAAGTCCAGCCCTTCAGTTCTCATGGGCAGCGAACGGTTTGTCCTTCAGAGCTTTGGGTGGTCTCAATCGATTCTAAAAATTCTATACTATCTTAAATTGGTTGAAAATCAATACCTTTATTTCTAAAGTTTTCGAGCTAGGGTGCTTTTGAAAATTTCAACCCTTAATTTTCAACCCTTAGAAGTGATTGACATCAACCAAAAGCTTCGCGGCACAACTAGACCCCAATGGAGCCCATATAACAAATTTCATCAAAATCGGTCCATGGTAATTAAGAAAAGTGCGCATAAGGTGGACGGGTGGATTTGTTGTTCGAATTTCGTAACGTTCGATTTGTTATTCGGAACGTAAACCATAAAATTTTAGAGGGTTAATTTCTTATCTTGCTCGATACCAAAGCTTCATTATTGAAAATAATATACCAAAATTTACCATAACCAACACTGGCTTCCTGAGGGAAAATGATAAATTTCTGCCTTGAGAGGGGAAACAGTAGATCTTGGATACGTCTAAGTACTTCCTTTTGTTCATAATGAGCGACTGCTGACTGTCTTAAATTGTTTACAACAGATTCAAAACGCAAAAACCTTGTTTAGAAAAAGGTATTAAGTTCTTCACAGGCATAATCTTGTACCAAATTCGAGTGACCAGACAGAACAATTAAAAAAAAAAAAAAAAAAAAATTGTAGGTACTACGTGAAAATTGACCGACATGAAAACGTTGCATTTTTTAATCTTCAACTCGTTGGGAAGCTCTTGATTTATGTGAAAAATCTACCCAATGTACCCCTCATTACGCTTTCCTCAACTAATTTGATAGGACTATAAACAAAATTTTCGTTTGGCAAAAACATGAACGCATAGATTTTTATAAACGATTTACAACACGATCGATTGCGATAAGAAACGGGCGTTGAGATCGGGTTTGAACAGTGATATTTACAGACGTTTGAGGACCAATTTTGGACAAACCACAGCGAATATTTAATTTAACTGGAGGACCTTATCCGTAGATATCCATGATTTAAAGTATCTCCCAAGAAGGGAGAAATTTGTGTCAATAGTCCAATTTTTTAATTTCACAGACCTCAAGCTAAGAGAATCCAAGTCAATAGAGTTGGCGGCAGAACGTCTCGTGTGAGACTTTGAATAGGAAACAAAATTACCCCTTTTTGGTTTATTATTTTCAATAATGATCCTTTGGAATCGACCAAGAAAATTTTTTTTTCTACCCCCCCCCCCTCCCTCAAAATTTGTTGGTATACGTTTCAAGGTAGGGTAGACTCGCCCAGTGAATGAACACCCCCCAGTGAAGGAACAGTACGATGTTATTTGGGAATAATAAGGCTTGTGATGCACCCTGGTGATAACGGTGTATTTCATTAGTTCCATCAACATAATATGTTGATGTTATCTACTGCTTCACCTGCTATCTATGATATTATCATAGATAGCAGGGTGAAGCAGTAGATAAAAAGAAGTCTGCCATCTTCTTCGGTTTTGATGTTATCAACAGGCCAGTCTCCAAAAACGTCTCTGGGGGTAACAACTGGAGTTGGCCATTTCGTGGGGATTAGTGTTTAGAGGTAAGTAAAATGCTAAATTAGTCAATGTCATGCTTTATTATTGTAGCTGATATGTTTTTCTAGAGAGAACTAACTGGGTAGAAGGGAATTTTTTTGATTATGATATGTTTTGTTGGGTGTTCATACTGTGGGAGCTAGAATATGACCTCCAACCAGTAAATGAATGACTGTTCATTCACTGGCTGGAGGGTTATTTCACGGTTTTAAATCGAATGGGAGGCCTCCCAAGTGAAGAAACAACTAGGTAAACTGCTGATTTTTTGCCTCAACTTGTTTAAATAATTATCCTATCCAGTGAATGAACAGGTGAATGTGTCTGGGAATGGAGTGTTCATTCACTGAAATTTCAGGGTTCATTCACTAGGAAATAGTGTTTATTCATGGGGTGAAATACATTAACTCCTTTATTGTGGAAAATTAGCTATAAAATCAACTTTTCTCGTCTTCTCCCATGCTATTCTTGTTCCTTATATAATTTTAAACAACATAGACAAATTCAAGTAGTGTAGCACTGCAACTTTAAGAACTATATACATTAAAGTTCGTCACTAGTGTGCTAAGAGCTTAAGTGTTCATTCATTGGGCGAGTCACCCTACGTAGAATCCAGAAATCAAAAATTTGGCCGTCCATCTGCCGTCCGCCGTACGCGGCACTTTCCCCACTTAGCATTGACCGATTTTGATGAAATTTGGTATGTAGGCTCCGTTTGGGGTCTAGTTGTGCCCCAAATTGTTTTGGTTGATGTAGGTCACTTCTAAAGGTTTAAAAATAAGGTTTGAAATTTTGAAAACGCCCTAACTCAAAAAATTTTGATGTAAAGGTATTGTTTTTCTATCAATTTAAGATAGTATAGAATTTTTTGAGACCACGCGGAGCCTTGTAGGACAAACCGTTCGCTCCCTACGAAAATTTAAGGGTTGGATTTATTATAAATCAGAAACACGAGTATGAATCGCAAAAGAGGCCGATCTCCATTGAATTGAGATTGAATTGAATCTCCATTCAAATGTTAGCTGACCGAAATACGATCGAAGTTTTTCTTCAAGTTGGATAGTGGTAACAATGGCAAAGCCCTGTTCTTTGCAGACGAGTGATCTGTATAGAAAAAAAATTAACCTTTTTGTAAAAATTTGCAACGTTTCTTTGTCCCAATCGCAGTATTAGGTATAAAGTGTTCGTTGGGATTCCAACCCCACATGCTCATATTTGAGCTCCTGCGTTCGGTCATATAATATGGAATTACATGAAATGGAATCTGATGAAATTGTACGACAGTTGACAGGTGGTTTTATTTGGGGACCGTGAAACAGCTCACCTTCTCTTTTCTTCGGCGTGACTCCGTAAAAGTGTAAGCAAAGAAATTGCGTAACTAGGCGGGTAGGTAGTCCGATGATTACAAAGTTGTATTAGGTAACGACGTAATATGACCCACAAAACTCCGTTTCACGGCCAAAAACCTCAAGAGGGCAGCGGTCAGGACGACAACGAGGGACGTAATGTCGTTTAATTAGCTCGAACTTACGGGCGACGGAGCGCGGGTGCCTATGAATGCAGGTTGCGACCCAAAAATTACGTTGCATGTTAAGGAGTACAATCAGATCCTCGGATCGTACGATTATCTCCGTAAGTCGTATCAACGTACACGATCGGATGTTGGTTCAACAGCATTCGCGGTCTGTAGCAATCCAGAGAAACAATTCTGGAGGCAGGAGATTAGTTTGCTACTAGGGAAACCTGGACCACGAATGCAAAGCATTGCCCAATTCATAACCAGCTTAGGTTTCAAACAGCACTTCATCAGGGCCAACATTTTTTGTCATGAGGAAAACGGTAGTTGTAAATGACACAATAAAGGCCACGATCATGTTGATAATTTTTTTATATTGTATATTAACATGACAGCACCTTTGCTTCCGCAATGCCGGAGGTATGAAAAAGCCCTCCATGCAGCAGATTAAACTTGAACCAAAATTACACAATTGAATATATACTTGAATGACTAATGACTTCTTTTACTCGAATAGTAGGAAGCCTCACCTTTGGCAATACGCTGATTTTCAAATGATTCGCAGTATTAAATTTCTCCTCCTTCAAACTCTGAATTCGATTAAAAAATTATTGATATTTAATTATTAATTTATGAAGATCATTTCTAGAGGTCAAGTATAGTGATCATTGATACCAATTATTTTTCGACTTTGTCAACTATTATTGCAATGAAGTGAAAACAGCTTGGAACGAGACCACCGCGGATAATAGTAAAACATACTGCAAAGATATACAAGAGAAACAAATAATACAATATGTCCCGAAAAAACACATGAATAGTCATCTCACGGAACTGCGGCCACTCCTCCTTTTCAAGTCAGTCAGCGAGTATTTAGGTAATACCAGTATTGGAAAATTAACATTCCAGTACCTACCTGGAGAAATAAGGTATATTCCAGTGAGATTCTATCTAGAGAAATTAATTTTTCCAGTTTCTATATGAAAACATTTTTATCCCAAAAACTGTTTCTGTCTGAAAAAATGACCATAGTTTCTATTTAGAAAAATTGTCATTCTCGTGCATATTTGAAGGATTCAACTATTTTCAATGACTATTAATCATTTAAATTATTAACTATTTTCATTCCAATTTCTATCAGAAAAAATTAACACTCTAGTACCTGTTTGAAAAATTGATATTCCCGAACCTAGCTGTTTAAAAATCAACATTCCAGTACCTGTTTAAAAAGTAATATTCAAGTATCTATCTAGAAATGTCATTCTAGTACCTATTAGAAAAACGCTGCAAATTATTACACAATGGTTTATTATTTTTCTATATAATCGTCTATAAAGCCACCGACCATCCAACATGAAGAGAAACATCGATGGCATTTCGGTCAGCTTTAATTTGAACGGAGATTAGGCCTCTTTTGCGATTCACACTCGTGTTTCTGATTTATCGCACGATTATTATTTTTATGGTTTATTATTTTATTATTTATTATTATTATTTTAATGATTTATTATTTTTCTATATAATCGTCTATAAAGCCACGGAGATTAGACCTCTTTTGCGATTCACACTCGTGTTTCTGATTTATCGTACGTTTATTATTTTTATGGTTTATTGGTTTTTAATGGTTTATTATTTTTCTATACAATCGTCTATAAAGCCACCAACCATCCAACATGAAGAAAAATACTTGGAAAATGTCACCCCACGCATATTTAAGCAAAAACCTCTTTTTTGGCCGGTTATTTGCCCATAACTTCTATACGAATTAAGCGATCGGAATAGTTCGACGTTAGGACCAACTAGACCCCAAATGGAGTCTATGTGCGAAAGATCGGGTTTTTTAGACCGATTCTAAGGCCTTTTATGGCCCGGACGGCGAACGGCGGACGGCGGACGGCGGACGGACATTGCAAATTTGGATTCTACGCACCTTGAAACGTAAAGTGACAAAGTTTGAGGGGGGGTTATAAAAATTTTTTGCGATACGATCACATAGGCTTATTATCTATATACATAAAACGCCAACCGTACGTACGTACGTATGTCGCCCGAACGTGGAGGTCCTGGGTTCGATTCCAGGCCGCGACATCAAATGTTTTTTTTTACATATCTACAATTTTTTTGCCTGCTTTTAGCAGGCTCTTCAGCTAGTTAGAAATAATAAACCAATAGAAATAATAAACCAAAATGTAATAGTCAGTTTCTATCTAGAAACATTGACATTCCAGTCCTATCAGAAAAAATTAATATTCTCATCATATCTGAAAAATTTGTTATTCCAATTTTTATCAAGAAAATGTATTATTCCAGAAAATAAATATTCCAATCCTATCTGAAAATATTATTATTCTAATCCTATTTAAAAAATTATTATTCCAGTTTCTGTCTGGAAAAAATAACATTCCAGTCCTATCTGAACAAGATCTTTGTATTGACGGAAGAATATATTCTAGTCTTATCTGACAATCTTATTACTTCAGTCCTATCTGATAAAATTAATATTCCAGTTTCTATCAGGAAAATTTATTATTCTCGTCCTATTTGAAAAAAATTAATATTCCAGTTTCTATCAGGAAAAAAAAACTATTCCAGTCCTATCAGAAAAAATTAATATTCTAGTTTCTATGTGGAGAAATTAACATTCCAGTCCTATCTGAACAAGATCTTTGACGGGAGGCCGTCAAAATCTTCATCAAGAGTGTATTTCAAATTTTGGGAACATATTGTTGTCAAAAATATTAATCATATTGTTTCCATCAATATAAACAAAACAGGAATGGAGTTGCTTCCAATTTGGAATCTTATAGTTTCAGTGCCCATCTGAAAAATGAATATCCCAGTAGGTAGGTACATGTCTGAAAACGTCCGCCAAGTTGGGTGGGCAGTATAGCTTCCTCACTCATTGTAACATGGACGTATAGAATCAGTTGGCGAAAAAATTATGATTCAAAGAGTTATTGAATACCAAAATATTGGCGATAATATGCGGGATAGGGTTGCAGGTATTAATGTTTATAATAGTGTTGTAAATAGTTGTGGTAACCCACACAATCCCTAAAAATTTCATCGAAATTGGCTGAATAGTTGCGGAGTTTTGGTTGTAACAATAAATTTAAAGTTCGCACATGCGCAGCGGCTATTGCTTGACCAATTTGATTGAAACTTATAGGGTGTCTCTTACAAGTTAGTCCCTAACTAACCTCTAAATTTGAGCAAAATCGGTTCATGAGAAACCGAGAAACCGAGGTTCCAGGAAATTCACGTTTGCGCATGCGCACTCGCTCCTATTGGTCCGAAGGTGCTGAAATTGATAGGGGACCGTCTAGAACTTAACCCGCACAATCCCTGAAAATTTCATCAAAATCGGACCACAGGTTAGTATAGTTTTGCCCGGGACAAGGATTGACCACAGACAGACCGACAGACCGACAGACAGACAGACAGACACGGAACCAAAATTGTTCGGGAAGCTCTAAAACGCAAAAAGCAAGTGGAAATTTTGATTTTGGAGGACATTTTTTTTTCACTTCTTTCATTAACAATTTATATTTGGAAAAAATACTTCACCGCTACAATTGATGGTATTGTACATAAATATTTACATCACAGTATTGTATCAGCACTTTCAGCACTCAGCAGTCATGTCCATCTGGCTGCTTGGTATCAGGGTCCGAGATCCGACCTCGGACATTGGGGTGAGGGACAAGGTAGAATCACCTTATCCCACAAATGATGGAGGGAGGATTGTGCCTCTTCTGGCTATGCCATCAGTCGACACTTCTCCTCCCAATGGGGTTCGAGTTCAGCTCCAAGTCCCACGGAGCCCACTTGCTCGAGCCGTGGCACGCCGTCGTGTGGCCGTAGCCCTGAATTTAGACCAGATGAATGATCCTCCTGTTAGGACTCGGGTGGTCATCCACTCCAGGATAAACAGTGGGTAACCAGCCCGAATCAGATCCTTCGCTGACTTGCCATGCCATATCCCTCTCCAGGTGATCGTTGCTCCAATCACCTTTAGTTGGTTTCGCTGAATGTTTGCAAGTGCTGCTGCAGCATCTAGTAATGCGTCAACTTCATATTTTCGAATTTTGGAAGCATTGATGTCTGCGAGTGATCTCTGGCCGGAGCCAGAGACCACTGAGACATCAATAATGAAGGCTCCTCTTGGTGCTACCACCAAGAGGTCTGGACGATAACCTCGCTGTTCCAGGTTAAAGTGTGGCTCTAGCCATACTGGCCATCCTTTACGGCGAGCGTAGGCTTCCAGTAGGTTCAGGGCAGAATTGTGACGGGCACACCTGGGTCTTACCATGGCTGGGCAAATCTGGAGCACATGCGAGGCTGTTTCGGGTGTTTGACATCCCATTCGAAATCGGTTCATTAGAAACCGAGAAACCGAGGTTCCAGGAAATTCACGTTTGCGCATGCGCACTCGCTCCTATTGGTCCGAAGGTGCTGAAATTGATAGGGGACCGTCTAGAACTTAACCCGCACAATCCCTGAAAATTTCATCAAAATCGGACCACAGGTTAGTATAGTTTTGCCCGGGACAAGGATTGACCACAGACAGACCGACAGACCGACAGACAGACAGACAGACACGGAACCAAAATTGTTCGGGAAGCTCTAAAACGCAAAAAGCAAGTGGAAATTTTGATTTTGGAGGACATTTTTTTTTCACTTCTTTCATTAACAATTTATATTTGGAAAAAATACTTCACCGCTACAATTGATGGTATTGTACATAAATATTTACATCACAGTATTGTATCAGCACTTTCAGCACTCAGCAGTCATGTCCATCTGGCTGCTTGGTATCAGGGTCCGAGATCCGACCTCGGACATTGGGGTGAGGGACAAGGTAGAATCACCTTATCCCACAAATGATGGAGGGAGGATTGTGCCTCTTCTGGCTATGCCATCAGTCGACACTTCTCCTCCCAATGGGGTTCGAGTTCAGCTCCAAGTCCCACGGAGCCCACTTGCTCGAGCCGTGGCACGCCGTCGTGTGGCCGTAGCCCTGAATTTAGACCAGATGAATGATCCTCCTGTTAGGACTCGGGTGGTCATCCACTCCAGGATAAACAGTGGGTAACCAGCCCGAATCAGATCCTTCGCTGACTTGCCATGCCATATCCCTCTCCAGGTGATCGTTGCTCCAATCACCTTTAGTTGGTTTCGCTGAATGTTTGCAAGTGCTGCTGCAGCATCTAGTAATGCGTCAACTTCATATTTTCGAATTTTGGAAGCATTGATGTCTGCGAGTGATCTCTGGCCGGAGCCAGAGACCACTGAGACATCAATAATGAAGGCTCCTCTTGGTGCTACCACCAAGAGGTCTGGACGATAACCTCGCTGTTCCAGGTTAAAGTGTGGCTCTAGCCATACTGGCCATCCTTTACGGCGAGCGTAGGCTTCCAGTAGGTTCAGGGCAGAATTGTGACGGGCACACCTGGGTCTTACCATGGCTGGGCAAATCTGGAGCACATGCGAGGCTGTTTCGGGTGTTTGACATCCCATTCGAAATCGGTTCATTAGAAACCGAGAAACCGAGGTTCCAGGAAATTCACGTTTGCGCATGCGCACTCGCTCCTATTGGTCCGAAGGTGCTGAAATTGATAGGGGACCGTCTAGAACTTAACCCGCACAATCCCTGAAAATTTCATCAAAATCGGACCACAGGTTAGTATAGTTTTGCCCGGGACAAGGATTGACCACAGACAGACCGACAGACCGACAGACAGACAGACAGACACGGAACCAAAATTGTTCGGGAAGCTCTAAAACGCAAAAAGCAAGTGGAAATTTTGATTTTGGAGGACATTTTTTTTTCACTTCTTTCACGAATACAAAGCTTCCCTACCTTCGGTAGTGAGGAAGCAAAATCAATATTTCAGTTTCTTTCTGGAAAAAGAAATTCTAGTTTTGGAATACGCAAATACCTGAAGACATTCCAGTCTAAATGAAATTTTCAGTGATTATAAAGGTTTTTTTTATTCGAAAATTGAAGGAAGCGTACCAATGCATCATTGTCATCAAGCAGCATCGTCAAGTCTTAATTTTCAATGTAAACATTAATTTTTAACGTGATGGATAAACTGCCAGAGACAAAGACAACAGGCAAGGCAGGTTGTTTGGGTTTCTTATTTGACTTAATAAGAAAATTTTTTTATAATCAAATGAATTATTGTCAGTTAACAAACTGTCGCGACAACATCTCGTAAGAACTAGGAGAGTGCAAGATGTGGTTTCCGCTTCCTGGCTCATCAAAACACTATTGCTTTCTTCAATCTGATCATTCAATTAACATCGCGGTTAAGAAACTGGTTCTTCGTCTTTTTTTCTTACAAGAAAATCCTAAAGTGCAATTATTTCCACCGCAGAGCGTCAATTAGTCAGAAATGTCAAGTGCTCGCGCTTCCACGATCCGCTGTCTTTCATAACAAGAAAGTCAATAGATCTGGTTGGTCCTAGCTAGGTCAACGTAGAGTCGGGTTGGCAGGGCATCGCGATACAGTGGAAACAAGCTAGATGATCAGGAAGGAGTGACTGTCTTTCACCTTTCACACTACTTCTCTCAACCATGAAATCAGACCCTAAAATGGACACTTACTCTGTTGATGGTTAAGTTCCTTTCTTGGAGGTAAGGGAACTGAAAGTAATAAATATAAATGTGAAATCCCTCGGAATGTCTCGTGCCTACGATTTCCCGGCAGTTTTGATTTTTTCTCCGGTGTAAAAAAAGCCATAATATGGCTTTACGTTTATAAACGATGATATTATCATCGTTTATAACGATTAATAAATCAGAGCATCACCATCCAAATAGTGGGAGCCACAGTATCGACTTTCAGCAAAATCATGACATGACGACCTCTCATTTGTTTTCCTGTTTGTTAACTCGAAAAACCATCAACGTGATCGTAAGAATCCACTGTCATATTGGGAAATTCATCACTGCTACTGCTCAATAATACAATCAAGCGTTTACTCGACGTACGTCGTAAAATGCGTTTACTGCAACTAATTATTGTTTTCATATCCACATTATGGAAAGCTAAATATTGGCAGACGTTTCTGCCAGGTTTTTGGTCACTCGATTGATGTGCCTTCTCATTCGACAGACAAATTCAAAAGCCACAGACAACTTGGAAGAGGGGTGAGAAACCTATGATCTGGAAATCATTTTTTAATAACGATGGAATCCTGATAAAGCAGATTCATCCATAACTTCAATGGGTTATCGATAATGAATGAATAATAAAGACAAAGATTAAACAAACTATAACCGACCAATGAAGGAGTCCAGGAGAAACCAGGACGAGAAGGAGTGATTGAAGGATCTCCACTGAATTTACTGAGATCGGACCGTGACTGCTTCACGTTGTGTCCAAACCTCTGTTTTCACTCGTACTGTTTTACTAAAACTTGGGATGTTTAGTGGAGCCTATTTTCAAAGTCTTCCCGAACGTGGTTGGATCATTAAATGATTCACAAATCACAAATTTTGGACAATCACATAGTAAGTAGGAAGAAGTTATGTGGCAGAGCAACATAGCACACATCTGCTGGTGTGAGAAGACTGTTATGGATGATGTAAAGTCTTCCTTATATTGTGTACTACTGTGGAAAAACGGTGCAAACCTCTAGATATCATGACCAAACTTAAACTGACTAATGACGGCGGAGTAGCCGAGTTATTGTTTGTTACTGATGATGACCTAACCGTCGAAATCGATTTAACTTGTAACTCATTATTTTCGTGGAAATAGACAACATTCTACTCAACTCCGTTTTTATTAAAATGGTTTTCCACAATCTCATCGCGAGTGATTTTATTCGTATCTGTCCCCCCTTTATAGAAGGTTCCATTTCAAACCTTCAGCTGTGATCTAACCGCCACGAAAAGTACTTTGTTCCCTAGTTTCTGGAAACCACCGTTTCCCTCTGACACTTAACACACAGGCAACCAAAACGTACGTTTTTGGGCATAATTTTGCCTCAATTTCCAACCGATTTGCGAAATTATTATTTGTTCTGATGACTTCGAATGACCAGAATATCAAAATTAGCATGGTGGAGGGGAGGATAATATTCACAAAATATCCGATTTTTCAATATTTCGGTTAGTTTATAGCTTAGGTACTAATTATACCCAAACTATGAAATTGAGGGGACATTATCAATATAGCTCGTATTTTCATGAATTAAGTATTCTTTGTGACACCATGGAACAAATTAGTGGTGCCAGGACACCAGAAACCGTATATTTCGTGGGTTTTTGCGTGTTTCACCTTGAACACGGAACCCGGATGTGAACTTCTGCGGATTACCTACATAACAAGCGCACCGTTTCCGCATGTTGGGTATCGTAGATCATGGTTTTTGAAATTCTGTCCAAATTAGATTCCTTGAGACCCCATAGACTACATGAAAGTAAGTCTAATTTGTTTTAACTAATAAAATGTTGGTATGACGAAAAACATATTAATTAACCCATCATGTGTCTCAAAAACAACTTTACAGTTGCTGTGTGTCAGACCCTTAAACACTGGGAGTCCATCAAAGGGTTTATACACACCAGGGGTTAACCCATGTCAAGCCAAGGGTAGAAAAAACAGAGTAGTGGGAGGAGGAGGATGAACTATTTTACAGGATGGCGGCCGAAATAAGGCATAATTTGCTCACCAATTGAGAGCGAAAATCTCCTAATTTTATGAATTTTACACTTTAATGGGATTTAAGTGGCCACAGTTTTCCAAATCGATGTGATTGATCCTATTCATTATCGTTTGGTGAAATGTAAAAATCTGTTTTATGGACCGGAATCCGTTTCGACTCGTGGCCCAGAACGCTCAATCGCCTAGGATCGAATTTAAGCCACAATAATCATGCTTTCGGCAAAAGCCTCATTTTCAAAAAAAATTCCGGAATCGCATCGAGCTCCCGAACATCGAAAAATTTTTTACGAGTTTAGGAACAACATGAACGAAAAAAAATTCTTCTACGAAGATTTTACACTATTTTTAATACCGTAAAACCGTCAAACTTTACCCCAAGATTTACTCGAAAACAGTTCCAAATACAATTTCTCCCACTCGAAATGGATTAAATTGATTTTTTAAAATAAGTGAATTGATTCAGGGCTTCCTGAACATTTTGAGTGGTCGAGCTCATTGATCAGATAATTGTAACCCCCCTATTTAGTTGTTTAAATGTTGGAATTAAGTTACCTACGAGTGCGTCTATCTTTACTCCACTCTGAAAAAATCACGGTTATCGCTACAGAATCGGGCAGTGGTGCAATGTTACTAGTCGGGATTGAATTCATTACCCCAGAAATACTTGATAATATCAAGTATTAAATACTTGATAATACTAAATAAATTTTATAATATTATTATAAAATATATTCTGAAAAATTGAACTTTTTAGCTTGAAAAATACAAGTTATACCTAAGAAAAATATAAATTCCAATGATAATTTATTTCAACGAATTTGCTTGAAATGCAATGTTTCTGGTTGTGAGATCACAATTTCAGTCTTCCAGTATAGACAGACTTATATAGGTAATCGAGCAAAACTTTCTACAAGTAAAGAAATATTAAAGGACAATAAACGATAAACGAATGACTTAACAAAATCACAGAAAAAGTGTGTTTCACATTCGATAACTTTCAAATGAATTGCAATGGTAAATTTCAAAGTTAACCCACGAGTGAATAATATTGTAAATCACTACTTATGAGACCAAAGCACGTTTATGTTCATATCATTGTTGTAAAGTTTTGGTAGGGGCGCGTACTAAGCTTTTTCTCATTTCTTCTCCCCATCTCTTACTTCTGCAACATGAGATACACTAGAAACCTTACATTCAACACTGCGAAAATTATAAAACTCAAATATTTTTCGATATTAAATAAGAAAAATATGAGTGAGGCTACCTTTATCCCAACATTTATAGTGGAGTAAAGATACCCGGTTTTGGAGTAAAGTTACCATCAAATTTTTGGTAAACAAAGGCATAACTAAGAAAACACTTTTTTGAGAATTTGATTAGTGTATTTTGTTCAAAATAAGATATTGAAAGTGATATGATGAGGGCTTGCCTGGTAAATCCACTCCAAACACCTGATATGGAAGACATTTTGGAGCCCGAGAAACAGGACAAAAACAGCTGAACAGGAAACTATGACTGATAACAGCTGATAACATGGATAAAGGAGCCATCGCAAGCCGCTTCGATTCTCTGGGATGTGGAGAATAACGAAAACACAATAGCTAACTTTTATCTAAGTTCTACCACGCTTACGTCACAATTGAAGATTCTCACTTTTTGGGGTAAAGTTACCTCTGGTGGGGTGAATTCGACGGTTTCACGGTATTTAAAAAAAGTCGATGCAAAAACGCATCAGTGGCCGGAAATGGGTTAAGTAAAGGTTGACTGGACGAGGAGAAGTGATTGAAGGATCTCCAATGAATTTGCTGTGGACCGTGGATGGCTGCTCCACGTAGGGTCCAAACCTCTGTTTTCACTGGTACTATTTTACTCAAATTTGGGATGCGTAGTGGAGCCTATTTTCAACGTCTCCCCAAACGAGATTGGATCATTTGTACAATCACGTCGATAAGAGGAAGCTACGCGCCACAACAACACGGCACACATCTGTTGGTGTGAGTAGGTGGCTGTTTTGGATGATGAAGAGTCTCCCTTGTATTGTTTGCTACTCTAGGGGCAACAGTTCAAACCACTAGATATCATGACCAATATGACCATACTTGAACTGACTAATGACGGCAAAGTAGCCGGTTTATCTACCACTTGATTGATGTGTTATAATCTGGATAATCAGTTGACGATAAATTACAATGATTAAACCAACGATTAGACAAACTCAAACATACTAATGAAGTCCAGGAATCCCCAGGAGATTGATGTCAGGAGATAATGAAGCCCAGCAGGGCAGGTCCAGCGGACGGGAGGGAGTGACCGGCGCGGGACAGCAACGTCCGAAGCTTTTACTTTCAGTCGAAACTCAACCCTTCATCAACACGGTCCTCAAAACCGAGGCTGCAGCCCTGCAAGTTCATCAAAGACATTTCGATCGTATTTGCTCAATATAAAGTGATAATTCAATGGCGTAGGTAAGAGTGGTGGAACGCGGGTGTTCGTGAAACAATTTCGACCTCCCTCATCAAACGCCGGCTAGTCATTTGCCATCAGTGTACAAATCAAAACATGACGTCTACGCTTTTCAACATGAAATCAGGTACTTACTGTACAAATTTCAATTTTAAACCAGGCTCTCAATATTGATAGCGCCTGTGCATCACAAGTTTTAATGTGGTTGCAACAAAATGCCTATCATATACCTTTATTTAGTTTTTTATACAGTGCCCCTTTTGCTTCCAATAGTATTAAGGGGAGATTAAGAAGGAAAACTAAGTTCTGATTTTTACCCTTAATTTATTAGGGAGGTACCAGGTATAATGATCTCCTTGGGATGTTGAGAAGCCATTCACCAAACAAAAAAAAAAAAAAAAAATCTTGAAAAAAAAAAAAATTTTTATTAATTTTAATTTAAGCTTATGTACTCTTATATGCCTACACATATTAATTTAAAATGATTATATGCTTTGCATCATAGTTGTTTTGAAATCTCATTTTTTAGACATCGTTCTAGTTTTTCCAAATGATTCTGTAGTTGTGAAGTTTCTGCGATGCTGGACGAATATTTTGGCTTTCATTAAATTTATAAATTTCATTATTATAGTGTTCATGCCTTTGCTGGGTTGTTGCCAAAGTATTACCATGGAGTGGTCCCAAACGAATGTAAATAACTTTGAGGTCTCAGAGGAAACTACGCTGCTGATGATGATAAAGGTTCAATACCTCATTTTAATATTTTGATCGATATCAATTCAGAACGTTCAACGGAACATATTATGCTCCTGTGGAAAATGGAAAGTTGCACTTTCTAGCCATTAAACTTATTCCGGTGGATAATTTCTGAGACATCATGTTAAGTCGTTGAAAGCCAGTTATCTGTTTCTGATCTATTGCTTACAAAAATCTTGTTCATTTTTCTGTTGAAATGTTGACCTTGAAATTCTATTCGACTCACTTCAGATCCGTTCCAACTCCTCTTCATCTCTTCAGCTTTTCAAGGGATGAAATGAAAAGCTAGAAAAAGAAACTTCAGCCAGAAGACAAATATCCTATTATCGTCTACCCCTAATATTTTACCTTAGTGGGAAGCTCCGATCTATGGATAGAGAAATGAATAATCGTACTATGACACACGAAACTGAGAGTCCATTTCCTTCTTGTTTTGGAGTGTTTTGAAGTAGGTCTAAAACTGCTTGAGATACCAAAGAATTAAGGTAATCATAATAAACAAGTAAAATTCAAGTTAATTTTGTGCTTATTTTGTGAAAGATTGATCATGTTTTTCTGTGGACGTTTAGCTGCAAAAACCAACCGTCATAAGTTACACAATCAATGATTTTGTTTCTGAATAGGAAAACATTTGAATACCTGTTACCAAAAAATGTGATTAGACTCCCGTACTTTCGTGATTTTGCTCAATATTTCTGGGTGCATTTTTCCTACGATTATAAATCTTAAATTGAGAATAGTCTCTTGATGTCCTCGCATAACCAACAGCACACTCCGGAGCAGAGAAATCTACATCCTTAGAGCTTTATATTAGTACCTAACGTTACTTCACCCCAGAAAGGAAGTAGGTACGTATGACATTGCACCCAGAGCTCGGCGTAATTCGTCAAGCATCATCAATTTGGCCTCATAGGCTACCTGGGTACATTAGGCATACCGAGCCGACGATTTTCGAGGTATTCGATGGTTGAAGTAATCACCGGAGCTTTTCTCACTCCTTACCTAATGCCATATTAGTTCAGGTTGGCCCCAGCTGCACTGAGTTAGAATAAATTAGCAATGTTCTGTTTAACGCTCCTCGACTATCAGGATGTGGTTTTTGAATCATTTTGGCGAAGATGCGGAAGCTTTTTTAGCTATGTAAACTCGTGGAAGAATTTGAATCAGAGTTAGATGTACGTCACATTCAATAGATTGCCTAAATAACCAACTGACAAAGTGAGAAGAAGTGACGAGAACTGTTACAAAGCACCCATGGAGAAAACAATGTATTGGACCAAATTCCTTCACTTGAAGAGGCTTATTTCATTAGCTCAGCATGGAACCAACTGAGGAACCACTTGCCCACTCTTTAAACCAGTGTTTTCCCTAATAGCTGAACAAATTTATCCTTTATCCCTTACAATATAATCCAGACTGGACTTCAATAAATTTATTTGGATGTTCGCACCACATCGTAACAGTTATTACCTCCCAAGGTTTTTATTTCAATTGCTCAAAACAATCGTCGGACAATTCAATTCTAAAATTTTTTTTCTCGCTCAATTCCAAAGGCTTATTATTAAAAATAATATATATATATATAATATATATAATTATAATATAATAAACAAAAAATTATTTAAAAAAAAATCGACGATAGTTCCTACGTTCACTTTTATCCTATAAGAACGTCTATTTGTGACAACTCAAAGTTTTTTTGGTGACTTATCCAAATCAATTGAGACCTGTTCCAAAGCAAATGAAACCTTTTGTGAAAGTAGGGCAAATGAAAGTAAGGCTAGTGACATTAAACCATTTGCTAATCAAATAGGCTATTTCTGTCAGGTATACTCGAGGATAATACAGGATGTCTCGCGAGACCAAGGCATCCAACATGGTCGCTTACCTACTACGATGTTAACATGTTTTCTACTCGTCGAGATCTAAGTACTGAGAAATGATAAAAAAAAATATAAATAATTCACTGAATTTCTATCAACCCCAAGATTCGCAAAAGGTTTTATTTGCTTTGGAAAAGGCTCCATTTGCTTTGGAAATTGTTTAATTTGATTTAGAAATTGCTTCATCTGTGCTGGGATAAATTCCATTTAGCCTGGAAATACTATATTACAGTCAACTTGCTTATCCATCTAGTAATGTAGCACCTGAAATCTGATTCTCTGTGGTGGACATACTGAACTTTAACATCACATAACAGGTATTTCAGGTAATTGCTTCTCAATTAGTATTTTAAGTACCATCATATACATTAAGTTTTAACATTAGGTTTTAATAGTTTTACATAGATAATTTATGTAAAAACTTAATAGCTAACATAGATAGATAGATAAATATTGGTTTATTTGCCGCCATTTTGTACACAATAATAATATTATACAATAGTATAAATGCATGAAGGGATAGAATTTCTCAGATTTAAAAAAGAAAAAAGAAATAAATTTAAAAAAATAGGTACCTACATAATGAAAAAGTGGGTGTGTCACAAAGTTTCCTCGTATTCATAACCCGATTGTATAGATGATCCGATGCATAGTAATTAATCTCAAAACATCAATCTCTACTTACCCTCATAGGGGACTCTACACGTCAACCGGCACAATCTCTGGATATTGTTGGAAAATGTAGAAGTTATGACAGTAACAAGGACAAGTAACGTTTGCTCATGCGCAGTGGATACTATCAGTCCGGGGAAATGATTTTCATAGGAGAGCATCTACACACCATCGCACATAATCCCCAAAAATTTGATCGAAATCGGATGAGAAATATAGAAGTTATGGCTGTGGCAAGGATTTCATGACAGACACCAAAATTGTTCAGGAAGGGCTGAAACGTAAAACGCGAGTAGAAATTTTGATTTTGGAGAACTTTTTTCTTCAACCTTGAAAAGTGAAAACAGAGCTTCAGTTACCTTGGTCAACTTGGACGCAAAAAAGTTTTACTTTGCACGATGAAGTAATCATTGTCTTCAATACAAAGTTAAAAGTCGTCCCACGCGCCAGCATTTTTTGTAATAAATTAATAAAGTAGCAAAGCTGAAAGTATTCGACAGTTTTGTTGTTAAATCCCTGAATAAGTTCCACATAGATTGGATAATACATAAAAATTCAGAAAAAATCCCTGTCGGGTACCCAAATTCACAAATAGTGTTTTCTCTTATATTTAGATATAAAAGAAACAAGTCTTATATTTAGATATATCTTATACAATTTAGATATACCCGCATAGGACATAATGCGTGGTTAGATCGCAACCCGCAAAACAAGCAGGATCTCTTGATTCTAAGTATATTTCTTATTTTTGGTTTAGGCGTCTGTAAAAAAACTCATTTAATTTTTGCCAATTATTTGGCTATAATAAACATCTATCTACCTATTTGACTTGCTAGCTATTTGAACCGCACTCTCACTGGTCTATCACCTATTTCAAAACAAAGTCAGACCTGTTGCCCATAGGCAATGAAAACAAAGAATGAACCGAAGAAAAGTTAATTTCCATTATAACTAGTAAAGTAATGTGTTTCTACTATCTCTAATAATTAGCCAATTTTTCAAATTTTGTTTAACGGAAAAAATTAGTTGGGGTACTAAATTACCCTACCAGTAAGTGGGATTTCTAAGGTGTCGCCCTAGAAAATAACTGCAT
Source organism: Apolygus lucorum (assembly GCA_009739505.2). Lineage (NCBI taxonomy): Eukaryota > Metazoa > Arthropoda > Insecta > Hemiptera > Miridae > Apolygus > Apolygus lucorum. The sequence continues at coordinate 31,308,840 of CM019171.2, read as the reverse complement.
ACATTTACCCCACAGCGAGTGAGTAGAAGTAATCTGACTCCCAGTCACTCGTTAATGAGTAAGAGCTAAAACTTGCATATCCTCGCTCAATGTTCCTAAACTCGCAAGAAGCTGTAAATTTGCTCCTCCAAATCAGACCAATAAATAGAGAAGTAACATTTTGAAAAGAAGAAAAAAACTCCTCAAAGGCACCTATCCAAAGGGCAAACAAATAAATAAATCAAATTCAACATCAATCATTTCACTCCCCATTTCCCACTTGACTCTATTCCAAATATAATTGTGTTGCTGAAGTGTAATAATTTCAATTGGAAGAGACAGTAAACCTGCTAAACCATGTATGTCCAATTTTCAAAAAAATACAAAAATGTGAACCTTAGTTACCTGACAACTTTAACTTCCAATTGTTCTGGAAATTCCAACAGGGTTGATGAAAGTTTTGTGAGCAAACTAAGTATAGAGGGCGTGGGGGTCATTAATTTTTTAACTTCCGAAAAACTGGAGGTCTGAGGCAATTTTAGAGAGGTTTGGATATACATGGTTTTGCTGATTCATTATCGATAGACTGTACGTATTTCGAGTATCTTCATGGGCACTGAAAGTGACTGTAATTGCGGTCGCGTCGTCATAGACTTGCGACCCCTTTTTGCGGCGAAAAAGGTGTCAACTCGAGTCTGAAGTGACCGATTGGAATCATTTCGCTTGGTTCTCTTGCGAACAATGTTTGAGGGCAGCCGAGCCGCCACGCGTGACCACTGCATTGCGAATCCAAACAATCTGATTATTTTGCAATCGTCAGCCAGTTGAACATCTCTTGGCTCGGAGGGTCGCGTCTCTATTCGAAACTAGTAGAGCTATAATTTAATTAAGGGAAGGAGGCGAGAGTTAAATGGCTTGGAGTAACTTAAAAGAGAAAATAGACTTTATTGAAGTGACAGTGGTGCCAACCCAACTCAGCTAAAAACCCTAAATTCAACATCAACTTCAATTTGAATCATTTTATCAAGAATATTAACCCTCAACGCGCCAGGTGCTTCCAAATCCTCCCTCGCGCCAGGTGAGTATGGAATACTCACCCATCACGATTTCCGTAATTTCAAGCGTTTAAACCACTTTTCACGCCTCGTTTTTTAATCGTTTGACTAACATTCAATAAATTGTACACGGGCATAAATAAAAACGCAAAACCAGAATATAGCAGCCTATAGCATACTCTACTTGTATATAACTTGTAACTCATTATTTTCGTGGAAATAGACAACGTTCTACTCAACTCCGTTTTCATTCACCATTGCTGGAGTAGGAATAAAAAATATCTTGGCGAAAAAAATATTGAAGAATTCACAGCCTTGGCTAATTTTTGTAAACTCAACGAGAAGACTAGTGTTATTTCTAACTGCAAGACTAAATAAAAAACGAAAAAAAAATTCGGAGAAAAAGTTTTTTTTCAGTTTCGAAAGGCTGTAGCTAGTACCTACCAGTCTATATAACGTATAGTTTATAGGGGGTTATCTTGTTCCCTGTAAACAATTTATACATGTTTTTCGAGAACACTGAAGACAAGTAGGATTACTGCATTGTTCACACTTGTAATTGGTGTATGGAGGCTTTTGGTAGGGACATAGTGAACAATATTTTTTCTTCTTGAGGTCTTCTCTAAGGTTCCCCTATAATTTTTCATGACTCTTGGGTGCCACGTGAGTATGCCATACTCACTTTTTATACACCGCTCAGGTGCCAGGTGAGTGTGGCATACTCATTAGGTTTCAGAAAAATGATACTTATGGTGCGCAGAGTCCATGCAGGGAGTTGGCTCTAGCGGCAGTTGACACGGTACTAATCTCCCCCAATTTACATTGGGTCCTTAATCACGACTGTGGCGCAGGGCCGCCACCACAGCAGATCAAAAATCCTTAGTGAGTGTGACATACTCACATGGCGCGTTAAGGGTTAAAATTGTATTGTCGTGCCTCCAAGGAATGTTGTCTTTTACAAATAAACCACTAGTCCCTTTTCCACAGGAATCAAGTCACAACGGCCAAACACACAACGGCCAGCATGTCCTTCCCCCGGAAGGAGTAGAACCCCAGGAGTAGGGGAACAGCATATAAGGCTGATTCCTGCGGAAAAGCGACATTCCAACCTACAAATTTACAAGCGATCTTTGCTCTACAACCTATACCAAAACTCAATCCTCAAAAAGGACTTAGAAAAACTAAACCTAAGTAGTAAGCCGGTTTATATGAGATCGGAGGCGACACATCAATCTCCTCCAAATTAGAGTAAATTCATTTAGGTAAGCCGGTTTCTATACAGACCAGAGGCCTTTCCCTCAACAATTTAGTAAGCCGGTTTAGATAAGACCGGGGACTAAATTGTTAAACAACTCCCTTTCAAAATTAAACATATAAATTCTTCTTCTAAATTCAGAGTATAAACTTCCCCTATTTTCAATTTTTCAATTTCAACTTCCGAGTCAGTAATTTCACAAATCATAACATGTATAAAAAATAATGCATATAAACAAAAATTAATGGATCAAAAAACTTTAGATCATAAATATAAAATCATATCCCACTTATCAATAACATCAAATTTTTCAATCAATACACTTAACGTGAATAACATTTTTTACACATAATTTGCATCACAATATAATCAGTATTCATCAACATAAGTTTCATAAAATCTTACTCTCTACAGTTTCAACTAGAATGTAACTTCTCTGAGTTCGTCTTTTAACAATTATCAATGTAGTCATAAAATTTCAGAAATGAACAAATTTTGTCGCTTTTAGAGCTTTTGTTAAAATATCAGCAACGTTAGCGTCACTTTGAACATATTCCAATTTAACAATATTTTTAGTGACAATATCTCTAATAAAACGTGCATTGACATTTACATGTTTCGACCTTTTATTGTTTTCGAAATTTTGAGCAGATTTTAGAACACTTTGGCTATCGATTTCTATCACAGCACTAAACTTTTCACCACTACTTGTCCTTGGCAGTTTCACGCACGGTAACGCGACTAAAAGGAATATAGTTGAAAAATGAAATATAATTTAATTAAGGGAAGAAGGAGAGAGTATAGTCTTGGAGACACTTGAACGAGGAAATGGACTTTATTGAGGTGGCAGTGGTGCCAACCTAAACCACTCAACCCTAAATCCAACAGAAACTGATGTGGGCTTGACGTCATCTCTATAGAGTTTTCTTTCAAACGGGCTTATACCAATCTTTTACACTATTTTTTTTAAAATTTTAATTTGGTTTTTTGGATTTTACATATTTTGAAACGTAAACCATCAAATTCTGAGGGGGCTAGAATATTTTTCCTTGCTCGATTCCGAAGGCTCATTATTGAAAATAATGGGTTTTCTTGGTTATTGTGGAGAAGGAAGCAGAGGACGTCTATACACTTTTTTCAACATTTATTTGGCAAGCGCTTTCGGGGCAAACTATGGCCCCTTTCTCAAGCCATTGTTCACTCTGCAACTAAACTCCCACTATCTTCCATCCCTCCTCAATCACCAAAATCTCATCTCTGCCCATCTTGAAAACCATTCTCACTTCGTCCATTTCCATAACAATTATTCTTTTCAATACTAAAAAACTAAAACTGGCAGGATCTAAAAATTATTTAAAACTAATTGACAATAAAACAATGACTTGAGGGGATCACAGACAGGAGAACTTTTTCAATTTTAACAGGAACACAATAAGGGGCCATAGTTTGCCCCGAAAGGACTTGCCAAATAAATGTTGAAAAAAGTATATAGACGTCCTCTGCTTCCTTCTCCACAACAACCAAGTAAATGACTACAGCAGGAGTACAGAACAAAGAAAATAATGGGTAAATAAAAGAAACCAAAGAAAAAGTCCAACGAGAAAATGGACTTTATTGAGGTGGCAGTGGTGCCAACCTAATTCAACTGAAAACCCTAAATCCAACAGAAACTGATGTAGGCTTGACGTCATCTCTATATTCAGAATTGTCTTTCAAACGGGCTTATATCCATCTTTTACACTTTTTTAAAATTTGGTTTTTGGATTTTCCATACTTTGGAACGTAAACCATCAAATTTTGAGGGGGGTTAGAATATGTGTATCGAATGAGTATAATCTTGCTCGATCCCGAAGGCTCATTATTGAAAATAATGGGTAAACCAATATAAGAAACCAAAGAAACAAGTCCAACGAGAAAATGGACTTTATTGAGGTGGCAGTGGTGCCAACCTAATTCAACTGAAAACCCTAAATCCAACAGAAACTGATGTAGGCTTGACGTCATCTCTATACGATAAAACGAGACCTACCCAAACACCTAAATTTCAGGACGATGAATCTTCCGAAAACAAGGACAAAACTTGGGACATTCAGGAGCGAAGTATGAAGCTGTCGGAAGAATATCGGTTGAAATAGCTGCTCGATTATGTGAAAACTTATTTCGAGTGTCCGTTTCTCAGAATTAAGTAGTGAGATTTCGCCGAATGTTCGAGGATAGTTATGAGGGTTGCCGTTTGGATTATTCATTGCGCATGCGTGAGTAGTGAAAACAAGAAATCCTTGTAACTTTTTTCTGTGGTACTTTCCAACACGATTCGACTTCTCTACCCAGGGCAAAATCAACATGATCATAATCACTGAACAACTACCTACTCGTAAAAATTGTCTTCTCATGTATCGAATTACCTTTTATCTGCCAGGAATTCTCATCACTCGAGTAGGTAGTTCTCTCAAAACTGCCCCGAAAAAACAGAAATTCTTTAAAGTAACGGAAAGTTCGACTCATCACCCACTCAGAACCCACCGGGCAGCTCCGTCCGATCTTCTTGTGTGCGCGTAGAACCTGCCATTAACTCTCTTTTCTCACCAGCCTACTTTTGAGGTGAGATCCTATAGGTAATAATTATCAACGCGCGTACATCGGTGGAATTGTGCGTACGTCGTCCTTTCTTCAGTATGTACTTTTGCATACTTCACAGACAAGTTACGAGTAAAAGAGGCAGTGAATGGACATTATGCCAATCATCCCATCAACGACGAGAAAAGACTCCCATGGTTTCAATATAAAAAACCAAAATAAACAACGCGTTCTCCACTTTTTCGTAGAGTGAAATCAACTGAATAATCGCTTGGGTGAGTATGAACAGGTAATCTCATACATTCTTCTGTCTGTGGAATCTCAAAGGGCAAACCAGTTAGCAGCTCTGTGAACTTTTTTCTCCATTGTATTCAAGGTTTTTTTTCTAAAACAAATTTCTCCATCGTCGCTTGCAACATGATTGCACATTCTGGAATAAAAGTGAATCCAAATCTACCCTAGCCGAGCTCAAGTTTAAGTAGCACAAGGAAGTCCAAGAAGCACTCCTGCCTGGTGGTATCCCTGCAGGATCCAAAACGTAGTCCGCAGTTTCTTCCAATAATAATCGAAAACATTTGAAAAAGCCTGCCAAGTGGGTGTGGCACATAGCTTCCTCGTATCCATAATCCGAATGCATAGATGATCCGATGCAGAGTAGTTGATCTCAGAACATCAATCTCTAAGTCCCTTCCACTACCCTCATAGGGGACCACCTACACGTCAACCGGCACAATCTCTGAATATTCTTGGTAAATGTAGAAGTTATGGCTGTAACAAGGAAATACACGTTTGCGCATGCGCAGTGGCTACTATCAGTCTGGGGGCGATGATTATAATAGGGAACCATCTACACGCCAACCCAAACAATCCCTGAAAATTTCATCGAAATCGGATAAAAATTGTAGAAGTTATGGCTGTGCCAATGATTTCATGACAGACAGACAGACTGACAGACACGGAACCAAAATTGTTCAGAAAGGTCTGAAACGTAAAACGCGAGTGGACGTTTTGATTTTGAAGAGCTTTTTTTTCAACCTTGAAAAGTGAAAACAAAGCTTCCGCTACCTTGGTAGACTCAAAAGCAAATAAATGTTACAATTTTTTCTGCACACATCGAAAAACAGAGTTGAGGTAGGTACGAGTATACCTCAGCGTTGGACATTTCACCCAAATTCGGTTTCGTTAAAAATTCTCCGGCCATTGAATTTTGGACATTCAGGTTGAAGAAGATGAAAAGAGTCTCTTCTGTCGCAGCTCCATGATGTCACACCGGAAATTGGCTATATTGTATAACAATTTGAATGCCCTTCCTGCTTCTTATTATACAAGTGAACAAAAAAGTCTCTGTGGAAATAGTGGGCTAAGATTTGATATTTAAAAAGAATGACGGTCAAATTCCAAAAATATTTCCAACGTGATGTGATGCCCCATTCAAAAATGACTGTTCGGTATTCATAAGGATCTGAAATGTATAAACGTAGATAAGAAGAAGCCTCTTCGACCACCATAAACAAATGAAACCACTTTCACGCTTTAGGTAGGCAGTAGGTAGGCTGTTCCGAACTGGTTTCATCCTCGTATCCCGGGAACTATCACTTCGAAGACCTACTTCCACGCCGGAGTGTGATCTTGGAAATACCTGAAGACATTCCATTCTCTTCATGTGATAGAAAATAGGCTTTCAAAGCAGGGGCGTCAGGTGAGAATATTCGTCAGGCAAACAGCTTGGCCAGTCATAGAGGAATTGACAATAATGGAAAAGGGAAAAATCATATCGGTCATATGCGCGTGTGTAGGAGACTTTAAATTCAGATGTTGAACCTCCATTCTTCATTAAACTATAAGTACATAAATTCATCGTATTAAACTTGAAGTTAATCATCGATAGATGGTTAGCATATCAGATCATTCAATAGGAAGATACTAGTAGAAAGTGGTACGTTGATTATTAATGAGTAGTTAATACTGATAGGTTACATTTTGATCAATATTTAGTCAGTTGCCATCATTAAAAAGGAAATTAACTTGACTCATGTGGCACATACAGCACATACAGCTTTAAATACCTATTTCCTGAAGGGCAGGTGGGTACTAGTAGTATACAAATTGGGGCTTCTGGCCCGATCCTCAAAAAAGGTGCCCCTTGCCAGGGGGTGTTCTAGCCCAACTCGCGATCGGAAAAACAATTTTGGTAACAACTGGCTAACATGATTATTTCACGAGAATCAATGTCTGTTCTGAAACTAACAAAAAAAAAAAAAAAAAAAAAAAAAAAAAAAAGGTGCCCCTTGCCAGGGGGTGTTCTAGCCCAACTCGCGATCGGAAAAAACTATTTTTGGTAACAACAGACTTACATATTATTTTCCTTGATTATGTTATTGAAGAGATCATAATCTAAGGTAGTGTGAGATACGAGAACTACATATAGATTTGTTCCTGCTGAGGGTGCAAAATCCGCGGTAATTATAATATTAGATTTCGAATTCGAAATATTTTCCGTTTGTTTACTTGTGTCAATCACGTAAACGCATTTTCCGGTTACAAAATTATGCGGGTTGTAAAGCACATCATTATTATTTTGATAGACATTTTTAAAATCCTTATACATTTCGTAGACAAGAGCGTAGTTACCTGCCGCGATATCCAAGTTTTCCATTTCTTCAGGGTAAACGTTCTCATTGATCTTCACCTTAATATTTTTAACATTGGCTGAATCAAACAGCGAAGCATCCTGCAACTGTGAGCCAGTTTCAGATTGGAAAGCTACCATCACAAACGTAGGATTTCGGATGTTTCTAAAGATATTGGTTACATCAAATGTAAACGTATTTCCGTTGATTTCAGGTTTTTGTATGCACTGCCAGCTCCTGAAATGGAACTGTATATTTTGCAGGTCGGACAATTCTTTCACCAACTCTATTTTAGCCATAGGTTTGAATTCAATCATAGGGACCCGAATCATAAACTCTGTGATAAGCACCTGTCCTTCTTCTGGTAGGGTGGCATCGTCGTAACTCCCATCAGCTTTTTTTGTTTTCCATCTGTAAATGGTGTTAGCGTCACCATCTCTGATAAAGGTAATTACGAATCCTCCTTTATAAAGCGGTATTTTAACATCCTCGAAAAATCCCAACCCTAAATGTGAAAGATTCCCGCATACGTAGAATGTATTTCTATCTGCGTTGCACTGTGATACAAAGCCATTGTTTGCAAGCGCCCTACTTTCTGAGCCACTGTACGAGACAGTGCTCTTCACGGTACTAGTAACACCAGGGTATTCAACTTCGTCAATTAAATAATTGTGTTTTTTCACCTCGATTCTAGAGAACAAATACGGAACAAAGTTATCAACCAATTTCACATTTGATTTTGCAGCGTAAACAGTTCCATCTCGCTTCTTCAACGTCCCAGAAATGAAATATTGAAACTTTGACATAGAAAATCCATCTCCATAATCGATATTGAACTCTGTTCTTTTGTTGGGAGAGTTAAAGTTTTGAGTGCTATTAGGATAGTAATGTTTGTACTCTGAGCGGACGATGTCCTTCATGTATTTCGAAAATACGTTCGCCATCTTTCTCCTTCTTATATAATAGTCTGAAAAAAAATTAAAGCAAACTTTCCCAGAAGTATTTATCTTGTTTCAGTTTTTCTAATATCGAGTTAAGAGACATATGTTTATTCACTAGCAAGTACAAAACTATTAGACACAAGTACCCGCATATTGGAGGGTCGCTGTAATCTTGAATCCTGTCTCTATTGTAGAACAAACGCTTTCCACCCAAGTAAGAAATTAATTCCCTCGGAGGGTTGGCGTTTCCGTACGAATCAAAATAATATTTGTCCATCTTGTTTTTGTAGTAAGCAGTCCAGTGTGAACCGTCTGTTTTCGAATCACCAAGATTCAGAATTCCACATTCAATTATGTTTGGAGTTTTAGGTAAAGCATCTCTCATAAATACCCCTCTAAAATTTTTTATTCCAAGTTTATCCAAAGCATAATAAGTAATATCAAAATTGCTCAACGCTTCAAAACTTTTTTTTTTTTCACCCGACCACCCGTTTTCTGGTTTTCCAACGCTTTATTATGTCTTATCGTTTCCTCCAACCGTTTCTGCCGATCTTTATAATCAATTACTGAATTAGCAACAGCAGCACCACCTCCCACCAATGCACTCAGTGCGCCTATCCCAGCAAATATGAGGGGAAGAAACCCACCTCTATAATTTTCTTTCAACTGGTCATATGACAATTTCAATCGATATCCTTTCTTTTTCACCCGAGATTTAGCTATTTCATTATGCTGTTTGTGTGTTATAAAAATTTTGTCTTTACCATTGTTTTGTAACAATTGATCTTTACTTAATTGTATGGTTGCTCCATTCCCCTGCTTGTATGCAGCTCGGATTTTGGTCCGCTGACCGGTCGTTAATGGCAAAGCCGACGAGATATTCATGGTGTTTGTTAATCCTCTTAGTATTACGAATAAAATCTTGCGCGGTGAAGTTGTGAAAACCTTATTATTAAAACTTTAGTTGAGGTTCAATTCCCATCCCAAACGTTTGTTTCACGTTCATCGCTGCACCTGTTGCTAACGCCCAAAATCTCTCGTTCAGGTCAGCGTCTTTGGATTTCAATCTACTCCAGGCCTTATCTTCCAAAACTTTGTCTGCGGTATGTCTGTCTGAGGTTTTAGGGTGATCTCTATAAAAAATATCATGTTCCTTTGCAGCTTCATCAAGTTTGTTCACTCCCACATCTCCTCTTTCTAAACGTTTCTCCAAATTCGTTCCGGGTCCTAGGAAATTATAACCTCGTGCATGCATTTCAAAAGGAACTTTTTTCAGTATTGAATTGAATAAACCAGACCCTACCTTGTCACCTTTTAAAAGCTTTGATGGCATGTTGGAAACGAACCGAATCAAATATTCTGTACCCTTCGGAGTGTCTATAATCTCTTCAAGCCTATCGTTGAAAAACTGTAGGATAGCTACTTTTTCGTTATGAAAGTTATTGTTTCCTGCCTGCTCCTGACTGTATATGTAATGAATTCTTGCCACTAGCTCATTCAAATTATCAATATACTTATACTCAATATCTTTATTATTATATTCTACGATTCCAGATCCTACTTGTTCAGTCCTTCTGTCATCATTATATTTTTTCCATATATTCTTAACTAGTTTTGACCATTTATCTCCTCTACTAGATTTCGGTTTTTTTGGATTCATGGTTATTTCCCTGGAACATAGAATCCGTATCAGTGAGAATTTTTTCATAATTTTCTAAATCCCGAGACGTGTATAAATTTTCGTTTGGTGCTTTATCATAGGTTATCAACCTCCAAAGTCCAGGAGTTCCTTCGTACCGTTCAAACCCTAATATAATATCATTTTTATCAAAATCAACAGCTGTATTACCAATCATGAACGTTTGTTTTGGTGCCTCATAGTAAAGTCCAAATGTTTTATCGTTCGCTCTTGGTAGAAACTTGTAGGCGATTTTTCCTAACTGTATATCTTTGGGTGAATTCTTTGAAGGTGTACCGTATAGGTTACTGTCTTCAGCTTCAGGATCTGGTTCATTTGATTTCGTGGGTGTACTCTGAAGAGCATTTGGGGAAAATTTCAAAGTCTCCATACTTCCATCAGAAGAACTATAAGGATCCGTTCCCTCTTCAGAACTTTGTTCCTCATAGCTTTCTTCACTTTGAGGGAGATAAGTTATCGTTTTTTGAAAAGGTACTAACTGATTTTCAACCTTTTTTTGTAGATTTTCAATTGCTTCTGTAATAGGTTTATAATCATTAGCTTCTCCTTTTTCAATTAGATTTTGAATAGCAGATGTTATAGGTTTATATTCCTCGCGTCTAAACCTATTACGATCTTGTATTTTCGTCTGTGCCCGTCTGAATTTTGCTACTAGCTCTTTTTCAATACGGGACAGCTCACGAGCTTTTTTGGCTTCAGCATTTAATTTTTGCATATCCATCTTAACGTTCTTATTTACTATTGAGGGAATCTATACTCGTTCGTGAATCACTAGCTGAACGCTAATCGGTCAGGTAACGCTCAAACAACGATCGATTAAAAAAAAAAAAGTTAAACGAACGTTGAACGAACGATAAAAAAACCGTTGAACGAACGTCGTTCAGGGATCGTTCAGACATCGATAAAAAAAAAACGACAAACAAACGATAAACGTCGTTCAGGGATCGTTCAGACATCGATAAAAAAACGTTAAAAAACGACAAACAAACGTTAAACGTCGTTCAAGGATCGTTAAACGAACGATAAACGTCGTTCAGGGATCGTTCAGACATCGATAAAAAAAAACGACAAACAAACGATAAACGTCGTTCAAGGATCGTTCAGACATCGATAAATGTCGTTCAAGGATCGTTCGTTCAGACATCAGTCAAGAATCGATGAGTTATTATTTTACACAATAGTTCTCTTCTTGAGTGGAGATAGGATTTCGTTCAACTGGCACTGATACTTTCCACAATCTCTTTTCTTGGTTAAATCAATAGTTATAAACCCATGTTTCTTTTCCCAGCAGTGCTTACAAAGATCAGAAAATTCCTGAATTGACATATCACCAGCAACGAAGTCATCATATATGTTTTTCAAATAATGTTTATTCTGTGAAAATACAAAAACAAGATTGACATTATTACGGATTACCTGTCTATCAACCAAGTTGTAGCATTGTGCTAAATAAATGCAGGATATACGCTTGTGACGTCCTCTTGTGAAATAATTCTTTATTTCCTTTTGTTTCTCTAGAAGACAGTCATCAAAAACGACTAACGAATCAGGCTTACAGTCATCAACAGAAATCATATCTTCACAATTATCAGAAGAGAAACAAATTTCCTGTCCGAGTTTAGTTTCAGCAGCATGATAACGATCCAATAGTTTCTGATAGAGAGGTTGGTTGAGGGACTTACTAAATATATACAAATAAGAAAAATCAATCCAATTTTTGTATATGAAATTCATAAGTAATGTTGTTTTACCGCAATTGCTCGAACCAACAATTATCGCTCTCATGACATCTGGAAATTTTTGTCTGTTCTCCTGCAACACAGAGTCGTAGGGAGTAACAATATATTTGTTTTTTCTCTTTGGTGAATTGCTCATTATAGCGAGGTGTTCCATCTTATCTTAAATAGTTATAACGCTGTTTTTAGAAGCTCTTTTCGGTAAAATGATCCTACAATCTCTTCACCGTCCAGTGCTTTTAATTTGAAAGTTATAGGTTCTGTGTAAACGATTTTATCCACAACAAAAATTTCTTTCGTCCAACTACTTCCGTACTTACTGCTAAACGTTTTCTTATCTTTGGTTATTCTTACACGATCACCCACTTCAATGTCTGACCGAATCTTTGTGGAATTTTTAGAGCCCACCAACTCTAATATGGTATTTTCATTATCCTTACAAACATCTGCAGGCTTCATCCGAATAGTTCTGTGATAGCTATGATTATACTCAGCAATTAAATCTTGCAATATACCGATCCATCTGAAATTTTGATTAATGTAAAAACGAATTTTCATCTTACCATTCAGCGTTCTATTGAAACGTTCTATAATGCTAGATTTCTCCAAATTCTCCGTGTGGTATAGTTTAATCGAGTTTTTATCTAAAATTGCTTTGAAATGTCTGTTTTTGAATTCCAGTCCTTTATCGGTGTGAAGGAGATTGGGAGATGAATGCCCAATGCTCTTTGCTCTGACTATGATATTTTGAAATGCAGCAGCAACCGTCGGGCCATCCTTCCTTTTCAGAGGTTCACTCCATACATACTTTGAAAATGTATCTATAACATTAAGCAAATACTTATACCCATCGTTATCATGACTATAACTAGTCATCACGATCAAATCTGCTGCCCATAAATCATCGATCCCTAAGGTCACTATTTTACGCTTTTGAAATTTTTTTATGACTGGTCTATGCACCTCAACTGCTTCAATTTGTCTATCATTCGTGCTCATACAATTCTGTTCAATTTTCCATCCTCGCTTCAAAAATTTACTCTTCTGAGTATTACATACTTTACATTTTGCTATATTCTTCCAGGAGCCATTTGCTGCTTGAACTGTTGAAGTATTTACATTATCAGTTTTTTTCCTACATTTGAAACAAAAAATTTGTGGCGTAACATTACATTCGCTCATTTTCGATTAATTTCAGGTATACATTCAAATCAGTTCCCAAAAAATCGATTTCGGTGTCAGATTCGTTCTTAAGTACCAATTCTATTCTCTGAATTGACTTCACGCTCTTATTGATATGGAGGTAGTTAATTTGAGCAGGTTGTTCTGCAATAAGGGAACCAAATTTAACCTGCTCAGTTTTAGGATAGAACATATGTAGGATATCTGCTTCCTGATGGGAATGTGGATCAGTCTGATGGTTAGTTACAGCAGGTTTGATCAAGTTGCAATGAATTTCAATAACTTTGAAAGGTTCTAACCTCGGGTATGATTTTGCTTCATAGTGAGTATTTGATTTAAAATAAAACGAAACATTCGTTTTTGTTTGTGAGAACCCTAGCAAATAACCTAATTTTTTACGATATTCAGACGATGGAGGGAACAAGTCAACATCAACAGGCATCTTCATTTCAACTCTAGCAGTTGTTTCGTTTACACGAAGATAATACATATCTTTATTACTAACAAGCACTGCAAGATTCGTATAATTCGATTTAATAAAACCTATGAGCATATTTTCAATTTTTTCTATCGAGTAATTCCCACTACCTATATACAATGTTTGCTGATCATCATCACTTCCTGTAAACACCACTTGTATAGGTTCAGAAATATTTGCAGCACAATTTCTACCATAAAATCCCAAAAGACCTAGGGAATAATCTTTATGCTCATCTAAATGAATAGGATGCTCTAACCGTAAGCTCAGCTTTGAGCCTGTACCAGAAATCTTGAAGAGTGTCATTCTTGTTTTATGTTCTGTCTTCTTATAAGCAGGTATTTACAACAAAAAAATCTACCAACACAGACGCGAGTTTGCGTTCTGAGAAGAACGAGTAACACGCTTGGCAGAATCACAAGACATCATGAAGTTTTTCTCCTTCATATTATTCTGAGCTTCTGAATAATTATATAATGCGGACCCCCACACAGTCTAAGGCTTCTTCAAATATTACTTCCCCGTAATTATTTCTTCTGAAACCTAGGTGAACGAGTTGGTTCAGTTCGTGAAGGGTTTCGTTATCAACCTTGGATAGTCTAGATGGTAAATAACATCGGAATCCTTCACTGAATACCATAAGCCGCTCACCAAATTTTGTATTGATCTTTTTCAACTTGGTAACGCTGTAGAATTTGTCAACTTCTAGTTCAGAAAATTTTTTCTGTTCTCTAAAGTCTCCTATATCTACCTTCCCGAGCATGTTGATTCTGTACAGAGGTAAAGACATTTTTCCTTGATGGGATTGTTTCTCAGATATCACAAGCTGTTCTCCTCTTATTAGGTGTATTCCTAGCAGAATGCTAGATGAGGAACTAAGAGGGTAGGTATATACTATACATTTTATAATTTCTATACATATACATACCTATATAAATAATATACCTAATAGATTTATAATATAATTCATTTTAGGACTTTGTAATGACCCCAAGGTAAAGTACTAATTTTATTTTCCTCGGTAAATCGTTTGGTGTCATTCGAATTGAGAGCTAATTTATTCTGAGAGATTGAATATAGCGTATGTTTATAACTTCTGATCAAATTTTGTTTACGATGCTGTTCTTTTCCATCAAAGAGACACGATTTTAGATCATCCATATTTATAGTTTGTTTCACAATATTCTTTTTTATCCCTTTACATTTTACATGATTAGAATGCTCATCATCTTTTTTAACATAAGAATAACTGTACAATTTGGATCGCAAACCACAAAATTCGGAGAGAGGAGCACCGTTCAGCTCATCTTTAAATTTCCCAATCACCTTTTTGTTGCTTGAACTATAACAGGGATGTGTTTTACCATAATCACTCGTGTCAAATTCATCCAAGTTCTCCTTAATTATTTGATAGGGATCTATCGTTGTTTCTACGAAATACGAATCTGTGTCCATATAACAAAGGTTTAAATTAGGATCGTAGCGTTTTAGTTTATTGTAGAAGAAATCATACATCAGATGTTTTGATAAATCGAGAACCGAAAATCCTAAATATAAGGGTTGATTAAATTTTATTTTATTTCGAGTCATGTGACACGCTACGAAATCTTCATCGAATGTTGTAAATCTAGAAAACGTTGGTTTTTTCGCTAATTTGGATGCTCCTTTTTCGTTGCATAGCCTAATATCTTGACGTTTACGTAAATTCATCATCGTACGACCAAAGACAGAATTATTCATAAGTTTATAAAAATCTTTTTCGAAATCGTTCGAGCAGTTAGCCCGTTTAGAAGTGTTAAAATCTATGTAGGATTTCATAAACGGTTTTTGTTCGAATTTTATAACGCGGTGAATGGTTGTAATCTCTAAACCCTGATTCAAATACAATTTCAAATTATCAATATGTACAACGTATCGCTTTTTATCATAGAGAGTCGTACACAACTTCTGGTTGAAGTGTTCTGGAGCCAATGGGAGATCTCTGTGAGCATCATGAAGCCTTTGAGGATAATGTAAATCAACTTCGAATATATAACCTTGTTGTTGGCTTTCTTGGTATCCTGCAATTATATGTTTCCAAGATTCAATATCATGAAGCGTTGACGGGATCCACTCGAATTTTCTGTATGGGAGTGAACGAGATAGAGCCCAACCGTACAAGTTGTTTGCATCTATGTAACTTAGATAATTATCCGGTTTTGTATCATCGTAATCTTTGAGGTATCGGTTATTGGCTTTCACGTACCTTGTGGTGCATTGAGAAATACCTCCTCTAATACCTTTTTCAATCATTAAATACATATCGTAGTCTGTAATCAGATCGAGTTTTATTTTCGTTGATTTCAACATCGCATCCCAAGCCAGTGACGGAGCTGTGGTGTAGTGTGCAGGATCCAGTTGATAATTATTCAAACAAACGTACCGAAAGTTCTCGAATACGTCTGCTAGCAACAAAACGTCTTGAGTATTATATAAATCCGAATAAGTTCCTAAAGTTTTGACTTTAAGTTTATTCCATACGTGGAGGTAGTGATTAAAATCTTCGGAGCTTATATTTGATTCATTTAATGAATCGTAGAAATTTTCAGGAGCAAGGGTCTTATCGTGATTAAGTTTTTCAAGGCTGTTCAAGAACTCGTAAGGGAATATACCTTTTCCCCGTAGTATACTAAACAGTTCATTTTCATCATTTTTCTCCCTATGAAAATATTTCCCACAAATAGAATTATCCCTAATAAATTCATTAAGATGTGTGAATTCTTCCGGTTTCAAATTCTGCGCTAGTTTCTCGAGAGAGCTTGGCATGAATCTGAAAGTATCAATGAAACACAATTTCAAGTATCCCTTCCTCAACTTAACCATGTTTTTTGAGAAGGTTATATATTTCTCTTCTGTATTAGCTAGTACAGTAGTTTTATTCGTTTCGTCACCATATTTGAATAATTCTTTTATGAACAGATGTGAGTCGTAACCAGATAAATTGTGGCAGAAAACCGGTATATGTGTGACTAACTGCCTACGCCGGTTGCATTCTGGGTGTGATGCTCCGATATATCTTCCCTGTAGATGGCAATGATCTCTGTCTTTTTGCGTTCCGAGTTCTATTGGTTTATCACAAATATGACATACATTTGATAACTGAAAACTCCTTTCCTCTTCATCAGTTAACATCAATGGTTTTGAATTTTCATATCTGTTTGCAATAGATTTCAGTATTTTATGAAGTTTTTGAATGAGCTTGAGGGGTAAGTTTTCGAGTTCTGTTTGGTTTTTTGCTCTGTAACAAGAAGGTTTGTGAATTTTACCATCCACCCTGGATACTAAATATGTTGTGAATCCGTAAGGAATATGCTTTTTAGTCTTCAGTGTATATGATTCTTTTTGATCAATTTTAGTATTATTTTTCTGATCATACAACAAACATTCAAAATCAAGATAAATAACGTATGGGTGTTCGAATTTGTTGATAAAGTTTTGAAATTCTAAGGTGCTCCCCTCTGTAGGCATAACCGGTTTCACGGGTTGATGTTCACCACAGTATTCTGAGTGATCAGAGAGTTGACCTTGATGTCGGAAAGATGTCAAACATCTTCGACACAAGAATATTTTTTCCTTATGCTTGCTTATTTGAGAACGAACCAAACGAGACAGATTTTTAATGTAAACATAATGCCCCTTGTTCTCATTAGCCAAGTACAGCAAGTCTACATCTTTTTCAGCACCTCTCTGTTTTGATATCAATATCGGTTTGATTTCATTTCCTGAGACTTCATACACATTAATTGCCATTGTAGGGTAGCCCGGGTAATTATTCTGGCTCTTCTTCTCAAACTTTGAAATATTATCAAAGGTCAAAGGATACTGAAACCCCCTAAATATTTCATCATTTATTTGATGCTTATAATGGCTCACATTCTGAGGGTTTTTATTTCTCTGGTCATTAACAGCACAACAAACTGAATAAACAAAACATAAATTATCTGAAGTATTCTGAACGTTTATACAAGCTTTTTTATCTGAAATCCATTTGGGTAATTTTATGTAAGAACTTGCACTCAGTGGGTTATATTTAATTAAACTCAG
The DNA here is from genome assembly GCA_009739505.2 of Apolygus lucorum. Lineage (NCBI taxonomy): Eukaryota > Metazoa > Arthropoda > Insecta > Hemiptera > Miridae > Apolygus > Apolygus lucorum. Next base: position 31,291,225 of record CM019171.2, on the reverse strand, counting down.
GATAAACCTCTTAGGTCTATGCAATGACCAGCCAGAACCAGCCGAGGGTTGGTATTGTGATTCACGATTTTTCAAATCCTCAAACTTGTTTGATAAACATTCATTCATATCATTATTTGTCGAAATAATATCCGTTTTTGTGTGGAAATACATGTCTGTGTATTGTATTTCCCCATCGATTTTTTCTCGAAAATATGTGCATTCTAAGCTTACCTGTAGTTTAATAGAAGGATTTAAAATAAAGTATTCCAATAGCTTATCTATTATTTTACCCTCTAAGGACTCCAAGAACACAGATATATCACCCGAACCTCTTATGTAATTCCATATTATTTTTTTAAAATTTGAGTTTTTTGTTATTTCTTCTTCAGTTGAGAACTCCTCGTTGATATTATTATTTTTATGAATCAATGCTTGCTGTTCCAATAGGGCGGATTTTTGGTGTTTTTTAGACTTAACATGGCGGGTCCAGTTGGTTTTTGTTATAGAAACATCACAAGAAGAACAATATTTTTTATCTAAGCTCTGAGGTACGGAAGTTTTTGAAATTGATGAGTTCTGGGAGCCTACATGTTTTGCAGATTTGATATGCCGAGCCCAATTTGATTTTGTCACCAGAATATTACAAGTAGAACAATGTTTTTTAGAGTTCACACTCATTAGAGAGGGACCATCAATGTGAGAATTAGGGGGTATGTCAGTGGAGTTTTGACTAACCTTATATTGATTAGTAATAGGGTCTTTAACTAATTTGATTACGATTCTATCATTATCTGATAGGATTTCTTTTGGCGGAGAGTGAGGTGTGGAAAGTTCCTCTTGAGAATCTGCATCAAATATCGATTTAGAAATACGTTTCAGAGATTCCTCTCTCGATTCATGGGAATTAATTTTTTCCTCAGGATTTGATTTAATAGTGGTACTGCCAGATAAATTTTTCATACAACCCCTAAATTGCTCAAAGGTTTTAGGTGGATTGTTAGAGATACATGGATTTTCGCCCAACAAACCAACAATTCGATTATTGTCTGGGTGAACTTTTCTTACAGGGGGTGTGAATAATAATAATGAGTTTAATTCCTCAATAACTTCTGCTACAGCTTTCGGGTCAAACTCTCTAGATAAGGCTTCGTCAACAACATCAACAGGAGATGATGGTAATGGACTTAAAACGGAGGGCATTTCGTAATATTCCCGAACCGAGGGAGGAACCACCGACATGGCGGACTGATCACACTGCTGAGGTCGCGTCGGTTTTCGTTTAATATATTCAGAAATATCGGAATCTATCGGGATTACCTTACTGTAGTCGGTCATCCTATCCGGTTCCGTGGGTACAAAAGCAGGAAGTTTTTCTTCACGTCGAGTAGGTATTGTAGCTTCTGCTCGAGGATCATAATTAACATGTTTGTTCAAAGGAAATTTAGTCAACTGAATGGGGATGTTGGTTTTATGAGACTTACTCCTCAAATGACGTGCAAACTGACTCCTAGAACGGAACACATCACAGATTTCACAAAATGTGTAGTCCGAAGATCCTGTAGCGTTCTGAGAAGAACGATTAAGACGTTTGGAAGGTTGATTATGTTGAGGACTCATCGTGAAAAGCTCAGCTCAGTCTTTCTTAATATCCACCAAACTCGACGGTCTACAGCTCGAGATATCAGCTTCCTTAATGGTCCCCAAACTCGACGGTCCACAGCTCGAGATATCAGCTTCCTTAATGGTCCTCAAACTCGACGGTCACTGAATGATGAATCTAGGTCACTACCATGACGTCACTTTACTAGGATTTGATTGGTTGAGCGGAATCAGGTATTAATCAACGATTTCTATTGGCTGCTAGCAGATCAGGTGAGTCAATTGGATGACGTCATGTCACACCCGCACTGTCCCACAGACGAACCGAAACTGAAGCACGAGGCTCGGGAGGAAGCAGCCAAGGTCAATGGAACAGAGTGATAAACTCTTCGAGACGTGCCTCCGCAGCAAGGGGCACCTTTTTTTTTTTTTTTTTTTTTAGTTTCAGAACAGACATTGATTCTCGTGAAATAATCATGTTAGCCAGTTGTTACCAAAATTGTTTTTCCGATCGCGAGTTGGGCTAGAACACCCCCTGGCAAGGGGCACCTTTTTTGAGGATCGGGCCAGAAGCCCCAATTTGTATACTACTGGTACTTCAGTTTTTCCTTCCAATCGATATTTAAAACTCTCGAATCGACATACCTACCTAACTCAGTTATAAACACTCACAGAAAATAGCCATGAAAATTTTCAAATACCTAAGTATTTCTTTGAAGTAAAATAATGATTTAAAGAACGTAAGCCAATTTATAACTCTTAATCGTGGTGGGAGATCTTGGTGGATGGATATTTCATGCTTCGATGGGATTTAGTAGCCATGGCTCATCTTCCAAGTTCCTCTGCTTTCAAGGTCACGAAACAGTTCCTCGATTGTTTGCCTAGGCTGATGCTGTGGTAGTGGGGGTATGACAATACTTGACCCCCTCCACCTGCTGATCATCGTCACCCCCTCTGAAACAGTCCTTTTCCCAATTTATTCATTTTGCATATTTTAGTATGGCGAACAGTGTTTGCTATGTTTGCCTGAAGGAGACGCTACTGTTTCAAAGGTAAGAGTTTTAGAATCGAATATTACGAGTATGTATGGTTTAAGGTGTCAAAGAGTTTGATTTTGATGAAGGGATGTACATTGTCCAGAGAATTTGTCCACAATAAACTCACTTACTCCTTATACGCAAACAACCCATTATACCCTACTAATTAGTGGTAAATGGGATGTAAATGTTAAGGTCAAATCGACCAAGGTCGATCACATAACTAATTTGTGACAACATTTTTTTTTTTACTAAAATACTTTTACTCTTTCAAAACCCGATTTTTGAAAACATTTTTTCGTTTTTTATTTACGTCACAGAAACGCCCAACACTCCCTTATTTTTCAGAGTAGTCACAAATCTGAGCGTACAGTTGGAAAGATAGATACATTTTCTATCTCAGCAGCGCAAATATGATTTTTAAATGGATTTAAATGTAAAAACGTCTGCCAAGTGGGTGTGGCACATAGCTTCCTCGTATCCATAACCTTGCATTATCACAACAATCAAAAAATGATTTTATGTTTGCTCATGCGCACAAAATACCTTCATTTTGGGGGCCATGATTTTCATAGTGGACCATCTCCACCCCTACTCGCACAGTTTCTGAAAATGTCATCAAAATCAGATGGGAAATGAAGAAGTTATGGCTGTAACAAGGAAATACACAATGAGGAATTTCACCGACTTCTGTTTGCATTTTTCCTGAATAGTTAATGGTGTGGGATAGATGAAAATCGGGCTAATTTCGGAAAATAAGTCTCCTGTTATTTTTGGGAGACAGTCAAAATTTTTAATTTCAAAACTAACCGGGAAAACGGACGTGAAGCGGGAACGCTCGCTGATTGGGCTGTTCGGATCGCCGTCTCCTCCCAGTGTTGCCCATTGGGACGACGAAATCGTGTTTTCTAAGAGAAAAGTTATCAAACAAAAACAGAGGAAACCTAATTTTCCCCATCTCGCTTTTTCTATTTTTTTCTTCAGTTTTTCGATTTCAAACTTTACTTTTTCATGAAATTTTGCATCTGGGGACTATGGATTTCTCGATCTCAGCGCTTCAAGCGGCCATAAATGAACTATTCCAGCATGACGTCATTTTCCCGGTTTTTTTAAACATTAGTATATTCTACACTGTTTTGTTCATTCGTAAATTAGGAAGTTCGGGCTGAAAGTTTGCCTTAGGGGTTTTTAGAGGTGCTGAATCCGATTTTGGGGTCAAAAAAATAGGAAATTCCGACATGGTGAAATGCGCATTGGCTATTATCAATCTGGAGGAAATGTTTTTCGTAGGAAACCATCTACACACCAATCACCATAATTCCTGAAAATTTCATCAAAATCGGATGAGAAATGTAGAAGTTATGGCTGGGGTAAGGATTTCACGTTTGCGCGTGCGCAGCGGCTATTATCAGTCCGGGGGTGATTATTTTCGTAGGGAACCATCTACACGCCAATCAGCACAATTCCTGAAAATTTCATAAAATCGGATGAGAAATGTAGAAAATATGGCTGTGGTAAGGAATTCATGACAGACAGACACGGAACCAAAATTGTTCAGGAAGGTCTGAAACATAAAACGCGAGTAGAAATTTTGATTTTGGATATCTTTTCTTTTCACGCTAGAAAAGTGAAAACAAAGCTTCCGCTGCCTTGGTAGACTCGGAAACAAAAAATTCGGCTGTACACGAAATTAAAAAAAAAAAAAAAAAATGAAAATTTCTAGTTCGGCCAATTGCTTGTTCACCAAATTGAACCGCATGAAAGTTATCCTGCAACAGACCTGAAAGATGTTCATAAAACTAAGCTTCTCAACGGTGTATTAAAAATTGTTAAAATGTTTTATGACCTCATTCGATGTGAAAAAAGTTGCATTTTAAGCGGGATAAAAAACGAGATACGAGGGAAAATCTTTGGCTTATTAGTTCTAGAATCGATTCTTGAAGTAATAATGATTGGTTTCGAGACACCCTGTATTCAGTACTTACATACGAGTTAATTCGTGTATTCAGAATCAGCATGAAATTTCCTATTAGGATGTAGTACACGAACTTGCCTGATCGAGAAAAATATGAGTTTGCTCTCACCTAGGTAGTCTTGTCTCAATGTGCGGTGGAGGCCTTGAACTTACTTCACAGTAGCCGCTCGGTCTGGTCGTGACGGCATTTTTTGTGAATCAGTCAGCCAGTCAGTCAGGACAAATAGATTCGTTAGCGGCGGTCGAAAGGGGCAATAGGGTGCACCGAATGCCCCATTATATTCAGCGGTTCCTCCACTCAGCTGTTGTTGAGGTGGAAATGTGAAGCAATCTCTTCTCTGTGAACTATTAGATAACCGGACTGATTTTCAATTAAACGTTTTTCCTCAGGGTGACAGAAACGGCTTACTTACCTTTGAAAGGTTCAAGATCGGCCGCGAAAAAAAGTCGAGGTAGGTATATAATAGTTCCATTATCAGTAAAGTGAAAATGGTGAACCATGCGTTGACGTGGTTTCGTTTGATTTCGAGGGTATGGTATGTATTAAACACGCAAATTTCAATAAAACTGAGGTTCCAAGTGCTAAGCGAATGAGAGAGTTTAAAAAAGTATTTTAACCGATTTTCTTTTTGAGATAGTACCCAAGATCTTCCAGCCGAAAAAAGTTCAGGTAGGTACCTAATAGTTCCATTATAAAGCCAAGTTTCAGGTTTCAGATCTTTGAGTTATTTTGACACAGGCACACCCAGCTGTGTTACTCATACTCGTATTTCAGAGTCACTTACCACGTCTCTGGCTACTAGTAACACAGGTCACAATACCTACCGATGTTCATTCGTATGTTGTAACATTCAATTTCTGTTGTAAATTTTTACCAAAAGGTCGATATTCATTCAACTTCATCTTGGAAGAACTTTATGAAGACTTATGAAGACCAACAATACCTACTACCTACACAATACCTACTCAATACCTACTCGCTCTAACTAGGAGAAGCACTTATACTCTCATTTGTTCTGTTCACCGACCAACATCTACAGCTGGTTGTCTTATTGAGGGGCTCTCGAATTTTATCTGCACCTGTATATCAACCTTTCCGTTATTTTTCCAGCAGTGATGTTGGTCTGGTGGTTGACGACACCAGGCGGGTGGGCGCAATGGCTGACTGTCACGCACATCTGGTCTTCGGTGGATTTCGATTACCCCAGCACTTATATGAAAACCCTCTTCCTCGAGCACGGAGAGCACGTGCCAGAAGACGTCGTCATGTTGGACGTCGACATGTACAAGGGTAAGTCCATGAAGAATGACAATGAAAAATTAATATAAATATATATGTAGGTAGTCAATTAATACTAGTAGTTACATCACAATAGTGAGATTGAAGATACAGTTTCAATAAATCAAATTACATATTTCACAGTAACACGAAAACGAATCTTTGGATAAATAATCTGTTATGACCAAAATGACCAAAACTACATACAAATAATTTTTGGAAAAACTTCAGGTATCGATTTAGAACAAATTTCAGTAAAAAAAAAAGTTAAAAATAGAAAAAGTCAATGTTGAATATTTTGAGTTAATTGAAATAACTTCATTTTTTGAAAATTCGCTTATAATGATTTGGCTCTTTGTTGGAGTCAAACGCTAATTTCTTTGCCAAAAATTTTCTATGTCGCTGAAAGCAGAAATTTCGTGTAAAATTACCTGAATTATTCACTGATGCTGATCGACTGATATTTTATGTCTTCAGGAAGGATATTCGTGACGACCCCCAGCTTAATCGGAGGCACCCCTGCTTCCCTCAGCACCCTCGTGATGAAACCGGACAAACACGGTTTTCCGCTTCTCAAACCGTATCCTGACTGGCTTTGGCACAACATAACGGATCCTACGGACTGCCACAGCATCAAGTCAATATTCAGAATAAAGGTAGACCCAATAGTTGACCTGACTGTACTTTTGCTCTCTCCCTCTCTTCTTTCCAATAAGCACAAATTTTGGAGATTGAAACAAGTAGATGCCACCAACATGGAAATTTTGAAATTCAGAATTAGATTCTCTCAATAATGAATTTCATGGGAAGTAAATTTCAAACACACTGTTTACCAATGCACATTTCAGTTTACTAAAGATTCCTTTTAACATGAAAGTATTCATACTGAGGGCGACCTTCCCGGCTGATCCTTCAATTTCTCCTAAGTATCTCTCTCTCTTTTCAGGCTAAACCAGAAACAATAAAGCCTCTTTAGTAGAGGCATTTTCAATTGGAAAATAACAGAAAATTCAGCGTCGAATATTGGTGAAAAAATAAGTTATTTTGCCGATTTTCGTTGTCAGGTACCTATTGGTAACTTTCCACAATTAGGAAACACCCTTAAAAAAAAACAAAAAAAAAAAAAAAAAAAACACAACGACGACCGAAACTTTTTTTTTAAATGTCTTATTATGTGATTTCTTTCCTTACCTAATAAAAGGCTGCAAAATTGGGGGTTAAAAAGAAAATTAAACCTGCACTTTGGTTTATTTTTTCTTTATTTTATACTTTTTTCTGTACTTATTTTTTCTTTATTTATATTATTTTTCTGTATTTTCTTTATTTTTTCTTTAGTTTATACTTCCATGAAATGTGGTGACGCCCCAATCGTGGGATGCTCTATCGTTTCACAAAAATAAAATTTAGAAGGGGTAACATTTTTCCCCCTTATTTTCCTTTGAAATAAATTACTGAGGAAATCCCTTTGGTGAGGTGAGGCCATAAACACTTCACAAAATTCCTTTTAAAGAATTAAAAAAAACTGGTATCACTTGACGAGGTCGATTTAAATTCGAGGATGGACTGGACTGGTTTAATCTACGGAGGGAGCGGTCAATGAGGCCACCCCGATCGACATATCGATGCAACGGCATCGATAGATCGCTTCGTGGATTATGGACGTGACATCGCTACCGGTCTTTCACCAACTGAAGAGTTTTCTTTAAAACGGGCGTATATCCATTTTTACACGTTTTTTTTTGCGGATTTTGAATCTTTGGGATGAGGCCTATCACCTCACGAGCTGAATTCCTTCCGAAACTGTTAGTATCCTGATTTAAAAGCTTGCTAAAAATCGGGTTCGCCGACAAAACGGCTTATATCTATCCCGAAATTTTCAATAAAGACTTTTTTTAATTCGTTTTTCGGATTCTACATACCTTTAAACGTAAACCATCAAATTTTGAGAGGGATTTGAGTATTTTTTCTTCCTCGATTCCGAAGGTTCATTATTGAAAATAATGGATAAACAAATAATTATTTGTTTATCCATTATTTTCAATAATGAACTATTATTAACGAACTTTTATTATAATATAATAAAAGTTCGTTAATAATAGTTATTAATATTATTATAATAGAAAATGAAAATGAGACTTCTCTTCGCACAACCAAAAACTCGCTTTTTTTCAAAGTAGCTCATATCCGTCGTTTTTCATCAAATGGGCTCATGCCCAAAAAAGAAATGGCAGTGTCTCCCTCAAAAATCATACCAAAATTTCGAAATTTGGTCTTACAATCAAAAGTTCTATGAATAAACAGTTTGGAAAATTTGGGAATCTTAGACAGCTTCCTTCGCCATGAAATTAGTTTTTCTCAATTTTCCACAAAACATTCGAAGTGGATATAAGACCGTTTGAAAGAAAACTCCTCAATTCGTCATTAAAATTTGAATTTTTGCTTAAATTGAAGATATCTCGATGTATTGACTCTGTTTTGTCACTCAAACAACCAATTGAAAAATAACAAAAATTTTGATTTGGAATAATAATAAATTACAACTTATAGTGATTCGGAAGAGAAATGTACATGCGAGATACAAAAGAGCTGTACGGTAGGACAGTCCTCATTTTACTGCGCTTTAGTGAGTAATGAAGGAAAAGTAAAAGTGCCGACTTGGCATCATGAGGTGTTGTTTTACCTTTTCAGATCGACAAATTGGGTCGTCTTTGGGCCGTCGACAGCGGAGTCGGATTCGCATTCAGTGACCGCAAAGGGAGGTACAACTGCAATCCGAAAATATTAGTTTTTGATTTGAATAATCACGACAAACTGATTCGTAAGTATCGCAATATTCAGGCCATTAAATATAGAATTAATCGGAGTGAAATTTGCATCATTCTTCACACATAAAGCCCTCAAAATCTACAGAAAGCCACCAAAATACTCCTTCAATCACTAATTAGGTATAATAGTACATAGTTTGAAAAATTCCCATGATTTATACGATTTTCTTAAACTCTCTTTGTTTACCATCATGTGATTGTTTTGACATTCCTTATTAGGGAGCTACGAGATTGATAAGTTGGAGCTGGACGAGGATTCGCTACTTCTCAATATCGAGGTGCAAGTCATGAGCAAGGATGGAAAAGAAACCTATGCTTATATAGCGGATTCTATGGGTAGGCACTTATTATAACTTGATAATTTAAAATGAATAACAACTATTAATTATTTAATATATTTTAATAATTAAATCTTACTTTATAATAAATCCGCTCATAACTCCAAATCGCTCATATACCTGGAAAACCTCGTCCAAAGTGGTCAACTTTTCAGAAGACATAAAAAACTTCATAAAAAGGATCCGAGTGTGTTTGAGGCGAGCAATCGACTATCATGTGACCAAATATTGATCGATTGAAGGGTTCAATAGCCTCCTCAGCTGGAATAGACAGAATTACTTACATCAGGCCGATTTTAAGACATACGAATTTTTCCTCATACCCAACAGCGGACTTACAAGGACAAGCAGGACTAATGGGGTTAAAACTAAAAATGCTCAAATTTATTTATTTTTGCTTCTGAATCTGCCAAGGTAGTGGAAGCTTTGTTTTCACTTTTCAAGTCGAAAAAAAAATCTTCTCCAAAATCAAAAATCATTGAGTTTTCACAGCACATTGTTTGGGAGTTTTTATTATTGACGTGAAATTCAGTACAGTGCTTTGTGCAAAACCACTCATAGATCTAATTTTCCCCTCAAAACAAGGGTAATTGAATATTTTGAAAAACATCGATGTTTTTGGCTGATGTTTTTATTGACATCGATGGTGGGTTTCGAAAACATCGATGTCGCAGCCCTACTTACAAGGTCTTCGTACCAACCTGGAAGGACCTGTGATTTACAGGGTTTTCTCCCAGCTGATTGCGGGAAAACGGTTTTTTTCACACAAGAGATTTTGTGAGGAATCGCAGACACATTTCCTCCATCAGAATACATCCTTAATAGACTTACGAGGTTTTCGGACTTACGATGTTTACCAGGTATATGAGCGAAATGTACGCTCGTTGCTCTGCACCGCAAAGAACTACCATCAACGCCAAACATCAATGATAAGATGTTTAAGTAAATAGTTATCTAAAAACTCCTTGAAATCCACGAAAAATAACAGACCGGAAAAGGTGCAAAATTTGGGATACCAACTTCAATGATTCAGATTTCTCCAATTTCTCTAAGTGTAAGAAAATTAATTTTTGTTATATCCGATGCCACTCTTTCACCTGAAAGACGGTTTGGTACGTTTTGAAAAAAAATTCGAATTTTTTAGTTCTTCGAAATTTTTTAAATTTGGGAATCTGAGGGTTTTAACTTGAATCTAAAGTGGACAGCCAACATGTTGACCACGTTTTTTCCCTTCAAAAATACATTCTTTGCTCAAACCATCTGCAATAAATTACCAAAAGTGCGCTGAAAATTGCACATTAGTTTCGAAATTGCCTGTTTTATAGCCTTGAAATTTAAAATATTTTATTGTTTCAAAATTCGCATGCAATAAATAGTAATACATATAAAGGAAATGATATAAGTAATAGAACATACTAATGGTAAGTACCTAATGTGTGTGCATAACTTTGGCCGATAAACCTGAAAACATCAGGGAGTTTACAAAGTCATCATAAATTACTGAATATTTATTAATTTTAGTATTAGAAATAAAATTATAAATAACAAAAATGAGTGTATAATTATTTTTTTTGGCTTCTTGTAGGGACAAGGATGATTGTGTACAACTTCGCCAAAGACGAACTTCACGTGTACCAACATCCTTATTTTTTCCCGGATCCGGCGTTCGGTTTTTTTCATGTGAACGGGCAAGAATTCACTGTCATGGACGGCTTGTTCAACATTGCGTTAGGTGAGGATTTATGATGAATTATTAGATGAAAAATGGCCGGAAGGCTGGTGATGACCTATCAGTTATGGTTTTCTAGTTCGAATGAGCAGGAGCTCTTCAGGTAACTCAACATGACAGAAAGCCTTGTTCGAGAGGAAAAGGAATGAAATGCCGTCGAAAGGGAAAACGTCCGTTGAATGAGTGGTGTACTTAGTCCCTCATACTCATAACAGATTGTATAGATATTACCATATCGAACCAGAGGGAACATGAAGTCAGTCCACATTACTTGGTAAATTTGAGCATATTCTATGGTGAGATATTGAGGTTTGGAAGGAGTTAAATTTGTAGCTGGAGATATGAATTTCATAACAGTTATACTGATTGCATTAAGATCAATAGACATCTATAGAATGCCTATTTGGAATATCTAACAATCAAATACCTATTATTACGTAAAATATACCCATATTATTGAAGAATCAAAACGGGAATAATCTGTTATGAACTTGTAGAAGCGATTTCAATGTACAATTATTCTTATAACTAAATCACAAAAAATTAATACAATAAAATAATATTGTGATAAGAATATAATATTGTGACTTAAGAAATGGGTCAACGAGAAAATTAAATTGGAAAACTTTTGCAATAATTTTTCATTTTTATATTAATGCTATCCAAATCTATATATTTGTATAACTAATAACAATATCACAAAAATAAACAAAAATCAATATTCAAATAACAACCAGCGTATAATTAAAAACCAATTGATTCATTGTTAAAGAAGGATCGTCATTTTCAAACTCCCCCACCACGCTACGAGCTTTGCTCATTGTGGGGGGTATATTTAAGAAAAATTGTTTTATTTATGTAAATGTCTAAATGAACATCAAGTATAGGTGAAGTTATAATTAACATTTTCTAGTTTTATAATACATACCTACGAACCAGCTAAAAGAAGTTTTTTATATTTTTAAAAATTTGCTTTAACCTTCAAAGGCGAAGACAGTTCGGTCAGAATCAGAAGCATTCAATAATAAATTCCTGCGAGAATACAAGAGAAGCAACTCAACAAACTTTTATCAAAATCGGTTTTTAGAAAGTTCATTTTGGTTTATTATTTCTAATAATAAGCCTATGTGATCGTATCGCAAAAAATTTTTATAACCCCCCCTCAAACTTTGTCACTTTACGTTTCAAGGTGCGTAGAATCCAAATTTGCAATGTCCGTCCGCCGTCCGCCGTCCGCGGCACTTTTCTTAGCAACACTGGACCGATTTGGTTCAAATTTGGTATATGGGCTCCATTAGGGGTCTAGTTGTGCCGCGAAGCTTTTGGTTGATGTAGGTCACTTCTAAGGGGTGAAAATTAAGGGTTGAAATTTTCAAGAGTGCCCTAGCTCGAAAACTCTCGAAATAAAGGTATCGTTTTTTCACCAATTTTAAATAGTATTGAATTTTTAAAAATTTCTGAGACCACCCGGAGCTCTGTAGGACAAACCGTTCGGTCCCTACGAGTACTTGAAGGTTTTCCTTCGATAAAACAGAATCAAGAGTGTGAATCGCAAAAGAGGTCTAATCTCCATTCAAATTTTATCGGACTAAAATGCGATCGCTGTTCATTTCTTCGATTTGTATACAGTTTTGCCTTCTGCGTAACCAGTTATCAAATTTCAATATGAAGCTTTCTATTTGTCGAATCGAGTGTGAAGCGTTTAGTTCTTTCTAATAAACTTGATTGTGAAGGTGTGAAGCCAGTATGGTGTGGTAGGTAGTACCTAGCTGGTAGGTAAAAAAAAGTTGGTAGGTAAAAAAAATGTTGGTGGGTAAAAAACGCTGCAAATAATTGCTCAAAAGCTTCTTCATTCTTCAGATCACTGATCAGCTGAGTGAGCTCCGAAGCCATTTTCAATCCTATTGAATGAAAGTGCTCTTCCAGGCGTCTCCAGCATTCGAGGAGATCTTCTTCACTCCTCAGATCACTGATCGGCTGAGTGAGCTCCAAAGCCATTTTCAATCCTATTGAATGGAAGTGCTCTTCCAGGCGTCTCCAGCATTCGAGGAGATCTTCTTCACTCCTCAGATCACTGATCAGCTGAGTGAGTTCCTAAGCCATTTTCAATCCTATTGAATGGAAGTGCTCTTCCAGGCGTCTCCAGCATTCGAGGAGATCTTCTTCACTCCTCAGATCACTGATCAGCTGAGTGAGCTCCAAAGCCATTTTCAATCCTATTGAATGGAAGTGCTCTTCCAGGCGTCTCCAGCATTCGAGGAGATCTTCTTCACTCCTCAGATCACTGATCAGCTGAGTGAGCTCCGAAGCCATTTTCAATCCTATTGAATGGAAGTGCTCTTCCAGGCGTCTTCAGCATTCGAGGAGATCTTCTTCACTCTTCAGATCACTGATCAGCTGAGTGAGCTCCGAAGTCATTTTCAATCCTATTGAACGCAGGAAGCTGAAATTTGAGAGGGAAGGTCAGGGGAGAATACAGATGGTGGTAGGTGCTATTAATGGAGAACCAGTGATCTATACAGAAGGGTGATCTATACAGAAAATAATAAACCTTTGAGCAATGATTTGCAGCGTTTTGTAGAAAAAATTCAGGCAACCAAGAAATTGGAAGCTGCTAAGTTTTCTTGCCAAATGCAAAAATAACCAAGTAGGTATCTATCTAGTTTAGAAGAGTCAGAACAACGTTTTGAAAAAGACAAAAGACTTTAAATGCATTTTCCCAAAAATTGTGTTTTTGGAGTGACCCTTGTATTGTCGCAGTGCGATATGGGTTCTGGCACTCAAATGGTTTCTCTGATATGCTCTCTTTGGAGGAGAAGTTGTTGAGCTACTGAGAGGGTGGGGAGCGCCTCATCCAGAATGCGCTAAAAATTTGTGTGGGTTGCATAGGTCCACATTACACGCGGAAGGTTAAACCAGGAAAGAACGAAAGTCACAACTTGTACACAAGTATGAGTTTGTATTACATATCCAGCGTTTATCCATCTATTTCACAATTCGGACTTGCTTGATTCCCTTGATATCCTCTCTTTTCCCATTGATCAGCCTAAATAATTTATGAAATTTAGTTTTTCTTAAAAAACTTTGATTGTTTCCTGTTTTTACCAACATTTACAGATGAAAAATCAGACACCTTGTACTTCCACACGTTGGCTTCTGGCCGAGAGTGCACAGCCCCTGCGTCACTTCTTCGGAACAAAACAATGACGGAAGCTCAAGCTCGTACTTTCACTAGGTGAGTAGTAGACATTTGACGTAGAGAGTGTATTCTCTAATCATAACTCGTCATTATCGCTTTCGTTGGTAAAGAAAACCATTACGATTGAATATTACTTTGTGAGAAAAACAACTATCCAACTCGATACTTCGATACATCCGTCATAATTTTATCCATCGAAAAGCTGTATCATTAATCATTCGTTGGTGCTTGATTCGAATACTTGCTCCTCCTCCGACAATGCAGGCAAGAGTAGAAGGTGTCTCAAATACTTAGGGAACATGAAATACAATATTGCTGAATCATTAGTTACATCTGGCAGCAGTAACAGTCCACCGACATTAAATGAATGGGTTTAGTTCCGCTAGTTATAATAGTTCCACAGACATGACAGCACCATTTTTTGTTTCGTAGGGGGTGAGGAAATTTTTAAGATCCAGGGGTGGAAATTGGATCTCGCAAGATACCCGAGGAAACCTCTCGCACGGGTTATGTGGGATTCAAACCCACTATTCAAAACCTCACGTTGGAACTCAGCCTGGGACTGTTCAACACATTACTTCAGGCTGAATCCTGGGAGTCTTCTTAGTTCTCTGCTAGGGGCTGGTCCATGTCCTTGGCTGCCTCTCCCGTTCTTGAAGGGTTTTTTTGTTCATTATTTTTTCCACATAATCTGCTACAGTGGTCCAGTTTTTCTGGCTTTCCAGCATCTTTCCTACGACCGCCTCTGGGGTTGTGTCCTGCGCTGCGAGATGCAACTTCTCCCTTAGGCAGTTCCTTTCCCCTATCCATCGCATGCATTCAAAGAATGTATGGAATGCGTCATCATCCTTGTTCTCCTGGCAGTTGGGATATTTTGGGGACCTCACCTTCCCCATCTTATGTAGGTAGGCGTAGAAAAGTCCGTGCCCTGAACGGATTTGGATTAGGAAGAAATTTACCTCTCCAGGCTTCCTCTGTAGCCATGTCTTGATTTTAGGGATCGGCCTCGCAGTCCATCTGCCTCTGGTTTCTCCTGTCCATATATCCTGCCATCTTTTCATGGTGAGTTCTCTCTCCTCTTCGGCAATACGGGGTCGCTCTCCTTGATCTCTCCTGTTGAACATTCTCTTTCTTTCTGTGGTCATGAGATGAATGGGGATCACTCCATGACAGCACCATTGGAGTGCACACGGTTGTTCTGACAAAACCAGGAATCGTGCGGTCGCACATAAGCATCGAAGGTTTGTAGGTGTACTTCGTGAATCCAACTTCAAAGAAATTTAATTACAAAAAGGTGCGAGGCAAAACTATGAAATCCATGGATGCTAGATCAATCTATATTCACATACAGAGGAAACCAGATTTCTCACTTAGAGAAAACTAGAAATGTCACTGAATATTTCTAACACCGTGAAAATCTCTCAAAAGAGCTGGAAACATCAACACATATAAAGTATTTTGACCCTGTATTAAATACAAAACTTGAGAATTTTAAATGTCATTAACTGATCGTCTTTGATGATTCTTCATTCTTACCACTACTTACTTATTTTATTTTTAAAACTCTCAAAAATTTCTCCGCTTCACGGAAAAACATTAAATCATAGACATGTTCACTGTAAACGCGTTTTACCTAAGTTTACCCATCCATGTTATTTAGGTATTTATAGTACCTAACTTACCTACTTATACCTAACTTCATTAGTTATCGCCTTCAGTTTTCATTCGAGTTAATAATAATCTAAAGTGCCGGGTCGTCACAAATTTTGGTGTTGTTACGCAAATTTTAGAATGACCCCCAGCCCAAAAACATATCCATGTTAAAATTACGAGAAGCAATTTAGAAATCTCTTATCGAAATAAGGACAAACTCACGTAGAGGATTTGGAAATATCACGTGGAGCAACTATAAATATCTCATAAAGCAATGTTGAGGCTTCAAGTCTCGCAAAGACAACCAAAGACCCAACTTAGAGAAAATTGGAAAATGCATGCAGAGAATTGTCAATTTTTCATAAAGAGAAACTGGAAATCGCTCAGAAAAGATTGAAAGTCGCACATAGAGAAAACTGGATAACACAAATGATCCAATAAGTTATATATGATTTATTTATATTCAACTAAACTACGATGTGAAATGAACGATTGAGAAGCTAGGATAATTTGCTGTGTTCGAATCACGAATTTCACTTGAAGAGTAGAGTCCATTACGTAGACATAGCCCAAGGACATTCACAGTCAGAATCAGAGGACGACTTACTTTCTTTCCTTCAAGTAGGTGTAGGTCTAGGAAATTAGGCTACAGAATATGATACAGTTTTAAAAATAAAGTGGATTCAACTGGATGTAGAAGAAACCGAAGATAACGGAAAAAAACGAATCCAACCTGTTCATACAAGTTGTATTTATGATAGCCAGAAATACGTAGCCAGTAGAAACTTTTAAATTAGGTCAACAGTCTTCAGATCTAACTTGAGCCATCAACCTTGCACAAATATGCTTTCTGACACTCTAGACGGCCTTGGAGGATTATTTTTCAATAATGAGACAAATAGTTCAAAATGAGCTAATGGTGTACCGCGTTAGCCCCTACGGCTTAAACCATACTCTCTTGTGTTTGGGTCTTTTGATTGCAAAGATATTTGATTGGAAATCAATTTTCTATTCTACTATGTTAACAGGATTCTATTCATTTCAGGTCACCTGAGCGGCCGTTCCACGTAACGAACGAAGTAATGACGGACAACGGATTACTGATTTTTCCATCGCTGGAGCACAACTCGCTCTACGCATGGGACACGAGGACACCTTACGTCCAGGAGAATTTCATGCTCGTTGCTAAGGTATATTCCCCCTCACATGAAATTTGTGACTCATCAATGTAAAAATTAAAGGAACGTAGTTTTGCTTGGAGAATACTAAATTTTTCCCTGAATTTTAGAGAGCAGAACTGATTTTTTACTGTTTCGGAGCTTAGTATAAGATGCGGGTTTCAAAACTTGAATTTATTAACACCAATCTCCTTTTTTTTGAAAATTTTATTGCACCAAGTAATAATTTATCAACAATATCATTTTGAAATTAGAATAAGAAACTTCAAAACCAGGTATTTCACTGAGTTTTGTTCATTTGACACTTTCACTAAGCTCTTCCACATCCACGTCGTCTCATCTGCAAACAGTGTCGAGAGGTTTTGTACGAAGTCTTCTGGTGATTTCACTTGTGTCAAGGAGACAGACAGCTTCCTCGTTGACATGAAATGTTAGTCGACGGCTTGTCGTTTGATGGTATCGTCGACAGTTTCGATTTGGAGCTCATGGTGGAGACAATATTTCTCAACACAGTATTTTGAAATCTTTGGGTGATTTCTTGGTTTGATTGAGCAGTACAGCCCCAAAGCTCCGCTCCGTAAGTCCAGACTGGCTTTAGGACTTGATTGTACAGAGTAAGCTTATTATGGATAGGCAGTTTTGAGCGACTACCCATAAGCCAGTACCTATGCCAATCTTCCTAATCAAACCTTTTATTGAAGGAATTTGATTAGCATCAAAATGATGTTGACGAAAAAAGAAATTAATTTCCCCTAAAGGAGCTCAATATTAAGGTTTCTACTCAGTGAATGAAAAGTTCTGACTTTTGGTGACTTGATCCTCCAGTATCACGCCATTCCGTTGGTGAGATCCTGTAGGAGCTGCTGACGGCGAGTTTGATGGTGGATTGAGCCAAAATCCTCAGCAAATGTTAAGCCGCATCGAGGAGAAGCGATGCCGCGCTAGTGCCAGAGATAATCAGCTCGACAGGTACAGACAATGAGCAACTGATGTTGACGATCTGCGACAAGGTGGGATGCTGTGACCCAACGTCGTCGTCACTGGCAGAAATTGCAGAGCAAGAAAAAAAAGGCGAATGCCTTAACAGAAGATACTGGTGTTGTGATCAGCGACCTCTTCGCATTTCTGTCCATTCACTTCCTTAGCTCATGTGGTAGGAGCTCCGATTCAGAATCGGAATGATAGGAGATCGATCCCTAGTCGAGGGAAGTTAATTTTTGATGATTCAACAACGTGGCGCAGTCGGTAGGACCCGGATGGTCTCCTCAGCATTTTTCAGAGAAACAATAATTCAATAAGATTAGGACATCAAAACAACTCCCTCCCAAGACACGAGTCGAGCCACCGCCTAGTCGGACAAACATTGAGGTCAGCAGATCCCCCGCCCTGTCAATAAGGAACAATAACAAAAACTCCGAAGCCAGTCAAAAATAGCGCGTTCTCACTGGGTTGGAAAACGCCGGCCAAAGCTGCCTCTCACCTCCCTGACTAGGTAACGGAGTACCTAAGATTTCCTAACGGGGAGGGGGGAGGGGGAGATGTTGTGATCAGCGACCTCTTCGCATTTCTGTCCATTCACTTCCTTAGCTCATGTGGTAGGAGCTCCGATTCAGGATCAGAATGATGGGAGATTGATCCCCGGTCGAGGGAAGTTAATTTTTGATGATTCAACTCTGGGACCTCAAGAAACTAGGACCTCAAGAGATTGAGATGAGACTGAACTCGTCGTTGGCACCCCCCACTTTCACTTCACATTTATCGCTCTGAACTTGGTCCGATAATTCACTGGCTTTTGAGTGCCATGTGTATCTGTAAGATACACACCATTAACTGTCCGAGCTTGCCAGGTGTATCTGGGTGATACACAATCCTGGTTCGCTTCAAATGCTCGTGTTTCTCTTAGATACTCACTAAGGTATTTTTTTTCTTCTTCTTTGAGCTTGAGAGAACCTTTGGAAAGGTAGAACAGTGTTGACCACTAAAAATTGGCTAACTAATAAACATAGGAGACAGTTTGAACGTAAATAAAAACGCTGATGCGATATAACTGGTCGAATGCTGAATTCAGATTTCATGAAATCTCAATTCTCCTGGCCCAATTGATTGAAGAGCTTGTACTGCTGGTGAATTTACACACATTTTTTTTTATTACGATTCCCGGTGAATAATTTTTTTTTTAGGTTGAGTCACTTCTGATGTTGTGGTCAATACTAAACCAGTAGGTAGGTAAATGAATCAGCTCATGTGCTGCTCAAATCTCTCCAGAACACGGAGAGTTGCTCAGAGACTTGCACCATTGCAAAAGAAAACGCTGTAGAAGTCTTCATATTCCCCTTGATACAGAGATTATTCGTTAGAGGTTTTGTAATTCAATGACCGAATTGGATTTTGTCACTTCCATTCCAGGACGAGGAAGCTCTCCAGTTCCCGACCGGAATGAAAATTGCCGGAGGGAAGTTCATCATGATGACGGCTCGTCTTCAGAACATGCTGGTTACTGGTGTGCCGAACAGAGGGGAGATCAACTACAGGATCCTGATGGGCGACATCGACCATCTCAAGTCCGCCTTTAGCCGTCACGCGCTGAAGCCCGCCGCCAAACACAAAACACCTCATCACCTCAGCAGCAAACATCGTCTGCCTCCTCCCACGTCGTACGCTTATTCTAGGAACAACGTGTACAGACGGTTTCCTTTCAAGGGACTTTACTAAATCTGCGTATCTTCCAGATCACTACCAAAGACCCAATAATCATTGAAGAAGTTTCCTCCATGCTGGAATCCCTGTACTAGAGACACTTGTGACTTTTCTACCTTTCATCCTTAGGTACGTAAGTTCATATCATGGGTAGGTAAGCAGATATAGTCGCTATGTACAACCACAAGCACAAGTGCAGAAAAATCAGCACAAGAAGGTAGCTCTCCAAGCCTTCTGAAATTGTCATCAGTTGTAAAGTTAGCAGCCCTAACATGCCTGTTTTTACCCAGAAAGTCAGGGAAGAAACTGATAGAACTTGAACTGTGCTCAAAAGTTATAAGTTATTTTATCTAGCAGATCTCCACATCGGAAGAACATAATATGGGCGGATAAAGAAAATTGGAATGTTGAGTAACTCTCACTACAAGTACCAAATTTCTTATGATTTAGCCAAAATCCGACGCAAATTTGACGTCATGTATATTTTGAAATTTTTGAAAATAGTTGATTTTGCAAATAACGAGCGAAATAGCAAATACGTTATACAGGTACTTAACTGAAAATTAAGAAGATTGTTTCCACATTATTTTTATTGGTTGTTGAGGGGATTCTTCTGTAATAAAACGATGTTTAACTGTGTTTAACATATTTTAATTTAAGGTATATATAGAAATGACTGATTAGTGTAAGGATGTCTAATTGTAAATATTAGAACGTTACCTTGTTGTACAATACATTGATCTTATTGGAGATCTAGATTAGCTTCAAGATAATTATTGTTTGATTAAATTTTTAGAGAGTATCGCGTATTTTTATATTTTTGTAAATAAAAACATTTTTCTTATAGTTTTACATCACCTGTGTGCTTAATTTTGTGCTCAAACCTGTTTCTGTTTTTTTGAGCTCACTTTTTAGGTTTTTGAGGATATGACGCCCAATAGATGTGGTGTGCAAACCCGCAATACATACAAGCGTTGCTCGACCTTCTAATGGTACGTCTACACAAGGCGTTTTGTTCGGCTTTTGGTTTATTATTTTCAATAATGAACCTTTGGAATCGACCAAGAAAAAAAAATTTTTTTAACACCCTCAAAATTTGATGGTTTACGTTTCAAGGTACGTAGAATCCAAAAATCGAATGAAAATTTGGCCGTCCGTCCGCCGTACGCGGCACTTTCCCCACTTAGCAGTGACCGATTTTGATGAAATTTGATAAGTAGGCTCCATTTGGGGTCTAGTTGTGCCCCGAAGATTTTGGTTGATGTAAGTCACTTTTAAGGGTTCCAAAATCAATTTTGAAATTTTGAAAACGCCCTAACTCAAAAAATTTTGATATAAAGGTATTGTTTTTCCTTCAATTTAAGATTGTATTGAAATTTTAAAATTTTTTGAGACCACCCGGAGCTCTGTAGGACAAACCGTTCGCTCACTACGAGAATTTGAAGTTTGGACGTACGATAAATCAGAAACACGAGTGTGAATCGCAAAAGAGGCCTAATCTCCGTTGAAATTAAAGCTGACCGAAATCCGATCGATGTTTTTCTTCATGTTGGATGGTTGATGGATTTGTAGACGAGTGATCTATATAGAAAAATAAAAAATAATAAACCATTGTGTAATAATTTGCAGCGTTTTTAGTATGATGGTTCGCTGTTTGAAACGGACCCTACACGGAGGACTGGGTTACTTCAAGAGAGGGGAAATACCAAGATATTGCAAGAACTAGTGGATGTAGGTTTGAGCAAGGGGTTAAAAATGAAGCTCTTATACCAAACTAGCAAGTATATAATTGATCTGAAAGTGAATCGAGATGGATGAAAAATAATATGAATTCCTAGGAGCTCCTTTTTTGGTAAAATTAATTTTGCTATAAAACATTCGTAAAAAATAGGTTTTAAGGAGAAAAAAATGTTCAGTAGCACTCCTTGACCGCTGAGCATCCGATGAGATGGAGAAGGGCAGTCGCGGCGTCCTGCAGGAGTGACGACTTTGAATAGATCGATTCCCAATCGATAATGGCGACAAAATCGAGGAAAGACTGTCGAATTGTACAGATACAGGATCCGTTGGATTGTTGGAGTGAGATTGGAAGGCGCTGTCCGTAGAATCCGGATAGACGTTGTTATACCGAATGCCGATGATCCGATAAATGTTTAATAATTATGCTGGATTCAGATGACCAGGGAATGGAGGTTGGTGGAAGCTTAACGTCACACACCTCATAATCACAACTACAACAATCACTCGCGATTCAGTGGATCAAGGAAACTATTTGGCCAAAATGAATGGCGCTAATCTACAAACGATGTTCGAGATTAAAATACCAATTCAAAGTGTTCAGAGTGCCGAACAGTGGACATAATGAGGAATTACCTCATCACCGACCAATCACTATTAACTATTTCGAATTCGACCAACCTACTTCTCTTCGAGCAAAGGCACACGTTTGTTGTCAATCTGTCAAATCGAAATGGAAGCTACGGTTGGATCTACTCGGAAAAAGGCATTATTCCTTTACTTTTGGGCATGAATTTTCCAACGGGTCAAATAATAGACATTTTTTACTCTTTTTCTGAACCGAACCCTGAAACTTCATGAATCTTCATGTACCAACTCATCTAATATTTTGAGGGAATTGTCAAAACTCCAGGAAATGTTGGCCACCTTAATTTGTTGCTTTGGTTTATTATTTTCAATAATGAACCTTTGGAATCGACCAAGGAAACATTTTTTTTAAACCCCCCTCAAAATTTGTTGTTTTACGTTTAAAGGTACGTAGAATCCAAAAATCGAATAAAAATTTGGCCGTCCGTCTGCCGTACGCGGCACTTTCCCCCACTTAGCATTAACCGATTTTGATGAAATTTGGTATGCAGGCTCCATTCGGGGTTTAGTTGTGCCGCGAAGATTTTGGTTGATGTAGGTCACTTTTAAGGGTTCAAAAATAAATTTTGAAATTTTGAAAACGCCCCAACTCAAAAAATTATGATTAAATTTTTTTTAGATTGATTGAAGAATTTAACCAATTTTAAAGGTATTGTTTTTCTTTCAATTTATGTGTGTGAATGCGAGTGTGAATCGCAAAGGCCTAATCTCCGTTCAAATTTTAGCAGACCGAAATGCGATCGATGTTTTTCTTCATGTTGGTTGGTGGTAACAATGGCAAAGCCGTGTTATTTGCAGACGAGTGATCTATATATGAAAATAATAAACCTTTGTGTAATAATTTGCAGCGTTTTCTTAATTGACTTATGTGTTGATTGACCAATGAAAATTAAACATAGTATTCAGGGTGGTTTATTAGCACGTAGTATGAAACGGTGCCAGTGGAATGTCAAATCGAAATTTTTTCTTAACCCTTTTTGGTGCAAGAGTTTCATCTATACCGACCTACTTTCAACCAAATTAATGAAAAACCCCTTTATGTCTTAGGTAGATAATTGATGAAGCTCTCTTAAAGTATTCGATTTAGAAAGAGCAATGTCAAAATATAAAATGCTTCAACTCAAAACGCAATTTTTAGGACGTCCTCCATATCCGCGGATTTTTTCGTACTTATGTACTATTTCACCATTATTTACTTTTTCAATTCAATGGTTCTTACAAAACTCGACGCTGAGATCGGATGACGTCGTTTATCACTAGACCTCGTTTTAGGTTCAAGGTTTGTTTTATAGAGATAACTTCTCGCTCTCGGGCTATTTTAGATTATACCTGGTTGAAAATCAAAACAACTCACCTGAAGTGTTCCAAAATAATTTGATATATTTATGTATAGTGGTATCCTTGTGATTGGTTGCTTTAATGTTTGAAGTTTGGCTGAGACTCGTGTAGGTGTAGATGGGGCGGCACTGTGTGCGCCAACTAATTATTCAGGTGTAAGAAAGTAGGTATTCAACCCCGTAAACGAATTAGTTTAGGGTTTGTCTAGAAGGGTGGCGCCATGATGGACCAAGGTACCTTAGTTACTCGAAGGACCACAGCCTGTGTGGATGTATAAATGGCAAGATAGGTAGTTATAGAGGCAAGTAGTATAAAGAGGCAGCTTGTAAAGATACTGGTTCGTCTATTCGAGATGATCTCCAATTGGGCAGCCAATAAACTACTTGTTGTTACTCTCAGGAATGTCGTATTTTCCAAATAAACGAACGGTACCTTTCCCTCGGAAATCAGGTCACCAGACAAAAACCTCAACGGACGCCTATTCCACTCCCCGGGGAAGAATAGAGCCCGGAGAGTAGGGGTACGATATATAAGCCTGATTCCTGAGGAAAAAACTCACTTCTATTCCAAAACTCAAACTGTCGTTCTCTCTTCAAACCACCATCTCAAACCTCAAACCAAAACTTCAACACTTAGAAAATAAACCTAAGTAGCAAGCCGGTTTTCCAAAGACCAGAAGCCACACATCTGCATTCTCCATCTAACGTAAATTTTCAGTAAAGTAAATTCATTCGAAGGTAATCTGGTTTATCATAGACCAGAGGCCTTTTTCTCCTCAATAATTTAGCAAGCCAGTTTCTATTATAGACCGGGCCTAAATTATTCAACAATTCCCTTAAAAACATTCAGACACAACCTCTATCAAAATGTTGAGTACATACTTCCCGTAAATTCATTAAAACCTTCTTCTTGGAGTCAGTTACAACTTTAGTCAGGTTTTAAACATCTCAATAATCCAAATCACAACACTACTCTTATTGCAGTGAATTCCCAGAGATTCTTCCTGCTGCAACTTCTATTGTCATGGATGAGGTTGAAGACTCAGTCCTTAAAGGTTCTTGGATTGTGATGGATTCCTCAGGATTTCTTCCATTCACGACTATCCCCAGTTCAGAGCGCAAAGATCAATCATTCCCTAGGATGGTTAATACCAATAACTGTTTACTTTCAGGACTCATATGAGTGGGACCAATTCACGTTCTCAATGACTGATCTATCCTAGATACTGGATCCCCTATCACTACTGATCTGAAAATATCTAGGTTCACACCAACCCATAGACATTACATAACACAATCTTGTTGGGTTCACAGGTGCCTCCGAGAAGACAATATGCAGCTGTGGTAGACTTATGAAGCTGCGCTATTTTTTTAGAAATTGAGCTCCATCTTAAATTGATGAAAAAACTTCATGAACATTCAGTAATTAGGTTTTAATTATCCTCATCAAGGGACCGGCTGGTCTCACAGAGCTTAAAGAGGTGACCAAAAATTCGTTTAAATTGTCGCAATTTTTAATAGTTGAAAAAACAATACCTGTACATTGAAAGTTTTTGAGCTAGGGCGTTTAGAAACTATTTTCACCCACTTTTCATCCCATGTGTAGGCAGGTCACGAACTGATCACTGATCAGATAACTAATCTGATGTTCGAAACCTAGTGTTATTATGAACAGGGTGGTTTGATTACTTGCGATGTGGGGAGGAGGATGGACATTAAAAACATACCTTTGACCTTATTGTCAACGGTATTAACGTTTAACTTGGCCGATCTAGTAATAAAAAAATTGGCATACCAATTAACAGAAATTAAGACAATTTTCGAAAAGTGAATTTGACAAGATATCAGGGACTGCTTTTTCGATAAGTCTTGTATCATCATTTGACTCAGTGAGACAAAGTACGAAAAGATGGCTGCCTAACTCATTTTAGGGTAAAAATGTCGATTTTCGCGAAAAACGTCTATTTTTACTGGAAGATCCACGGTTTTTGGCACGGGAACGAGGATTTTACACCATTACTCCACTGTAAACAATTTTATGACCATACCGTTGGAAAGCTGAGATTTTGGGTCAACTTTTGGGGTTACAGTGAGAACTTAAGTTTCATTAAATGAAAAAAAAACAACACTAAATTTTAGTGTTACAAACGTTTGAAAAAAACTGAAAATTTCCGAGATTTTCGAGGTTCTATTATTCGGGCTCAACATCTTAGTCTTCTTGTCAACATCTTAGTCTTCTTTAAAAAGTTTTATTTAACACTAGGGAGATAGAAAATTTAACGCTCCTTCTAACGATATAATCACATTTGAATTTTAACTGAAAAACAAGTTTTATTTTATGGCTGTTTTAATGGCGTAAGGTCAAATATACAAAAAACTCTTAAAAGTGAAAAAATTCCGATTTTAAGGGGGTTAAGAAAAAAAAGTCATGAGACGGTGGTACTACCTTAACAGTAACACCCTGTATAGAAAAATAATAAACCTTTGTGTAATAATTTGCAGCTTTTTTTTTAATTTCAGATTTTTTAACGATAATTTTATGGTCTTATTTTATTAAAATAGGCGTTTGAAATATATTAAAAATTTGAAAAAAAAAATTAATGAAAAAAAGTGTTCTGCATTTTACTTGATACAATTTTAGAGCAGACTATTTCAAATGAGTGTTTTAAGAAATGATATACCAGAATCGCATTTAGGCTGCTCTCACAATCTTGTGTCTTCCTTACTACTTAACTGTGCATCGGGAAATCCTATTTTGCTTATTGAGACTACCTACCCTACGACCTGAAATATACATGAAAATCACAGGAGCTGGAAACTGTTCTCGTTTCGGTGATCGCTTAAAATCCAGATTCTGATGTCTCAGAAGCATTGTTTGGCTCCCTTTTGTTACACTGTTGATTCACGATTCACAACCTTGTTTTCATTCGTCTCTCCGTTCAACTTCAAGCAGCTTTGATGAGATTTTATCATGAGTGTAAGACCTTGTACAGGAGAGGAAGGATGAGAGCAGGTGAGATCATCTCACTGTGATAATTGGTTTGCGTAGGACGACTCCCGTAAGCGAATGAAGAACGACCCTTTGAGGAGGCCAACGAACTTCGTTACGATTGATGACTCGATGGCTGTTACAGGTATACCAGTTGAGGAGTTTTCTTCCAAATGGTCTTATATCCACTTAAAAGGTTTCGTGGGAAATTGAGAAAAACTAATTTCATGGCGAAGGAAGTTGTCTAGGGTTCCCTAGTTTTCCAAACTGTTTGTTCATAGAACTTTTGATTGTAAGACCAAATTTCTAAATTTTGGCATGCGTTTAGAGGGAGACACGGCCATTGCTTATTTAATATAAACCCATTTGATGAAAAACGATGGATATAAAAAAAGCACTTCGAAAAAAAGCAAGTTTTTGGTTGTGTGAAGAAAAGTCTCATTTTCATTTTCATTTATTTGCTACCTATTGTTTTCAATAATGAACCTTCGGAATAGAGCAAGAAAAAATATTCTAACCCCCTCAAAATTTGATGGTTTACGTTTCAAGGCATGTAAAATCCGAAAACCGAATGAAAAAAAAAATAATAATAATAATAATAAAAATACAAAAGTGTTGAAAACAATGGGATGGATATAAGCCGGTTTGTGGGCAAACCCAATTTTTAGCAAGCTTTTAAAGCGGGATCCAAACCGTTTCGGAAGGAATTCAACTCGTGAGGTGATAGGCCTTATCCCAAAGATTCAAAATCAGCGAAAAAAAACAGAAAGTGTAAAAAATCGATATAAGCCCGTTTGAAAGAAAACTCTTCAGTTGTTATTTCCAAACCACTTTTATTTTGAGGAATTGATTGTTAAAAATTCTTGGTGTAAACCTACCTTGGATATTCCCAAAAATCATCCTGGTGTAGGTATCATCCTGGTGTCTCCAAACCGTATTTTGCGTTGTGAATTCAGATTGAGGGACCCAACAGTATCATACAATATTCGAGAGCTTTCCTCTTTCAACTTCCTCCCAACTCTCGCTTAATGAAATTTTCCTCACGATATTTGCCATTCGAAATGTAAACTACGATTTTTCAGATCCTGTTAGTTTTGCATTTATTGAAAAAAAAGTTACGCGATACCAATGGGTGTATCGCCAAAAAATGAATTATGTTGTTTCGTCAAAAAATAAACATTTTATGAGAAATTTGACGCAGCAGCGTAAAATACGAGGAAAGGAAACCAAATAGTTTTACAGAATCTGGAGCAGCAATTTGGCTCCCACAAGACTAACGCCTCACACATTCACGCTCGCATGCTCGCAAAAAAAAAACCCTTTGGCATAAATCAATTTGAATTTTAGGCATACCAATTTGAACTTTTGGCAACTCAATTTGAACTTTCGGCAAATCCATTACGTTTCGACAACTACTGGAGTCCTTGTCCACCTTCATTCCTTCTACAATGTTCAATAAAGTTTTTCTTCTCTCTCTCTCTCTCTCTCTCTCTCTCTCTCTCTCTCTCTCTCTCTCTCTCTCTCTCTCTCTCTCTCTCTCTCTCTCTCTCTCTCTCTCTCTCTCTCTCTATGGAAGAAGTTTTACAGAATGAAAATTGGTCATCTGATAGCTGAGAACTATTGGGAAAATGATTAAGCTCTTGACTCTCTCTTTTCTCGATATAGCTGTTTCTCTCGCACACTCGATATAGTTGGCTCTCTCTTTTCTCGATATAGCTGTCTTCTAGCCCCTTTAGCCTTAATCAAAAATTCTTAATGATTAAGAGCTGCGATTTCACAGGTGCATCCCTAAGGCTCTTCGGTACGAAAGACAAACTAAGGACATCAAACCAAGGTAAATTTGCAATATTATTGGCTATACGAAGCCTGTCTGAGAGAGCAGAATTTAATCACCTGCGTCATCAGCTTGGCCAGCTAAAGTCGCTTGTGGTAGCCTCATACTAAAATTTCACATGAAGCCTGTCTCAAACTGCAAAATTATACACATGACAAACTGTGCTGTCTTCTGATCAGCTGGGCGAGAGAAAACTCGGCTATTGACCACAGGAAACTGGAATTTGAGCCAGTTTGAGGCGGCAGAGTTCTACCGGCAAACTGATCTCCTTCCCAATCAGCATGACTACCTAAATTCACTTCTGACGGCACAGCACTAAAATTTCACAGCCTGTCTCAAACTGCAGAGTACACTTGACAATTGAGCTCCCTTTAGATCAGCTGGGCTAACTAAAATCGTTCTTGTTGGTCACAAAAAGCAGGAATTATAAAATAGAACCTGTCTGAGTCTATTAAGTTTCAATGACAGAGCTCCTCCCTTCAGTATGGCGAGCTGAGTAGGACTTAACCTTACGTACTTCAGTAGTCCAGCAGTTCATAAACGAAGAAGCTGAGCCTTCTTCGGTCAATGCTAAGTGGTGATATGATTGAACGAATAACCTGAATAAGGCTTTATTCAGTTAAATAGAATTACACATAGTGAAACGATTAATGAATAGGAAATTGTAGTTGAAGAGAATGACGTGTTCGATTTACACGTAACCAAGGAAAAGTTAAAGATGTTATAACTATTAATGTATAACATTCACCCCTCCTACAATATAGTCTTTTAGGTAAGGGGGTGTTCTTCGTGCACGAGAGCTTCTTCGCAGAGGAACGTCATCTGGTTGAAATGTATCTTCTGGTTCTACAACAGGCATGTTTCCATTTTGAGCTCCACTCGCTTGGGAAGGTGAAATCTCAATAGATGGCGATGTTGCAGTATTCTGTTGCGGAGATCCATCAGGTGACCGAAAGTTGTCCTGTGCGATGTTCTCCAATGGCGATTCTATAGGCGCAAGGTGCCTCGTGGAAATAGTCGTTTCCCTGCCATCAGGTAGTCTGACATGAGAGTACTCAGGGTTCCCTTCGAGTAGATAAACCTCATCTACGATGGGATCGAATTTGGAATGCCTCACATGTCGTTTCATTAGAACTGGTCCGGGATTCATCAACCATGAGGGAGTGGTGGTTCCATTACTGGATCTTCTAGTGAAACTGAACATTCGTTCATGAGGTGTTGAGTTCGTTGATGTGCATAAGAGGGAGCGTATTGAATGAAGAGCTTCTTGATACACATCCTCCCATTTTGATATGTCTAAGTTCTTGCTTCTCAATGCCAATTCTATCGACTTCCATACGATTCCAACATATCTCTCTCCTTGACCATTTCCCTGAGGATTGTATGGAGTTGAACGGCTGGTACAGACTCCCACTGCATTCAAGAATGATTTGAGTTCTTGTGACATGAAGCTCGATCCTCTGTCAGAATGGATATAGGCAGGGACACCGAATAGGGAGAAGATTTCCTTGAGTTTCAAAACGACAGTGCTTGCACTAGTGTCCTTACAAGGAAATGCAAAGGGATACCTGGAGTATTCATCGACAAGTATCAGTAGGTAGTGGTTCCTAGAGCTTGATGGCAATGGGCCTTTAAAATCCATATTTAACCTCTCAAATGGTTGAGTTGCTTTTACTAAATGACCCTCATGTTTGTGGAATCTCGGCTTGACTTCTGCACACACACGGCAAGCTGCTGCGACTTTTCGAATTTCTTCTAAAGAATAGGGGAGGTTTTTACTACGCACCCAATGGTAAAATCTTGTCTGTCCGGGATGACACAGAGCTTCATGCAAGGATACTAAATTGTTAAGATTTCCCCCAATTGCTGAGCAGATTCTTGATAGTGCATCTGCAGTCACATTCTCCTTACCCGGTCGGTATATTATTTCATATTTGAAACACGAGAGCTCAAGTCTCCAACGCATAATTTTTTCGTTCTTAATTTTCCCTGGACGGTCGCTACTAAACATGAATGAAACTGATCGCTGGTCTGTTATGAGTCTGAATGGTTTAGCTAAAAGCCAGTGTCTCCATTTCCTCAGGGATTCAACTATAGCTAGAGCTTCTTTTTCTATGGACGAATGTCTTTGTTCTGTAGGTGACAGTGATTTTGAGAAAAAAGCTACAGGTCGATTGTTCTGTGAAAGAGTTGCAGCTATAGCATAGTCCGAAGCGTCAGTTTCGACTGTCAAGGTGGCTTCGTCGTTGATAGAAGATACTACTGCATTCAAAATGTCAGATTTCAAAAGTTCAAAAGATTTGATAGCTTCAGAATTCAGAGGAAACGAACTTCTCATTATGATTTGTATCTTTTCAGCAAATTTGGGGATAAATTGTGAGTAGTGGGCAAACATGCCCAGAGCCCGTTGGAGAGATTTAGAGGAAGTTGGGATAGGAAGATTTTTGATTGGTGAGAGCCGGTCTGGATCAGGTTTTAATGAATTATGACTGATGATATAGCCAAGTAGGTGAATTGAAGTTAGTGAAAAATGGCTTTTATCCATATTGAGAGTGAGATTATATTTTTTTACGGCCCTCATGAATTTTTCCAAGTTTTTATCATGTTCTGCTTGATCACGACCGCATACTGTCACATCATCAAGATAAATTTCGACTCCCTTTAATGATTCAGAATCTATTATTTTAGAAAGTGTTCTCTGGAATGCTGGTACTCCATTTCTCACTCCGAACGGAATTCGATTGAATTGATAAAGCCGACCGCAAGCTTCAAAAGCTGTATAGGGTTTGTCTTCTTCTCTGATGCAGACCTGGTGATATGCGCTTTTGAGATCAATGGAGCTGAACACTTTGAATGAGGCAACTTTATTAACCAAATCTTCAATACGAGGAAGGGGAAAAGCGTCTAATTCCGTGAATCGATTAATCGTCTGGGAATAGTCCACGACCATCCGTCGGCGATGGTTTTCTGACGATACGACAAGGACCTGAGCCCGCCACGGTGAGATGCTCTCTTCAATGACACCATCAGAAAGTAGTTGCTTAATTTCTGATTCAATGAACTTTAGATCAGAGGTTGTGTGCCTTCGAGATCTGATTGAAATAGGTTTGCAGTTCACAGAAAGATTATTGAAGAGTTGTGCTGGTTCAACCTTAGCAGCTGCTACACTACAAATGTTAAGTGGGGCTTCATTCCCACCAAACTGGACATGGACGCTTGAATGTAGTTTCAGAATATCATGTCCTACTATTATGTCAGCGCAGAGGTTTGGAAGAATACTGACATTAATGTTAAAATATTGATACCCCTGCAATTTCAAGTTGATTTTGCACATGCCCTTTACAGATGAATGGAGGGAAGTGGAAGCCATGGCGACCTCGCCTTTACACGGAAAAATCGGGATCTTCAGTTTCTGAACAGTTTCTTGATTAATGAATGTAGCTGAGCTACCTGTATCAACAAGTGCGGAGGATTGTGTGCCATTGATTGACACACGAACAATGGCTTTCTTTAGACAAGAAACTGATGATACAGTAGCTTTCGGATTTTGAGAATGAGAAGATGAAAGAGAAGCAACACAGTTTGAATGTTGGTTGGGGGCTCGGGTTTTCCTTCTACATACCTTGCGAAAATGTCCTTTTATCCCGCAAGATTGGCAAGTGGCTTCCCTAGCTGGGCAAATAGCCCTGTTATGTTTCGGTCCGCCACAAAAGTAACATTTAAAGCTAATCGCAGAGACAGATTCCTCGGATGATACCTCGGGGGGATATGTGTTACTCGTATTAGGAGCTGGACTATCAAGTTTAGGTACAGCACTGATGCAAGGTTGAGATTGGTACTGAAGTGATTGATATTGAGCCAGCTCAAGTGACCTAGCTTGAGCGAAAGCTTCTTCTAAAGTTAAGCTATGGTTTTCCAACAAACGCTGTCGGATCAGTGAGGATTGAAGACCATCGATGAATGCATCTCGTATAGATTCATCCCTATTGACCTCTGCCGTAACTGCTTTGTAGTTACATTCTCTAGCAAGACATTTGAGAGATTCTAGATATTTGTCGACTGTTTCCCCAGGTTCTTGACGTCTCGTTTTGAGTTTGTGCCTAGCAAACACCTCATTAACCGGTTTGATATATAGACCTTTCAGAATAGTCACAGAATCGTTATATGTCCCACATTCACTGATGTATTCATATATTATTGGAGATATAAAGTTAATCAATACCTTGAGGTGATCGTCAGCAGGAATTCTAGCAGTCACGATGAAATTCTGAAATGTCTTGTACCAATGTTTCCATCCTTGCGAAGCTCCTTCTTCGTCCGGTTTTAGATTGAATCTTTCCGGTTTCAAAATATGTTCCATTTCAAATATTTAACTGAATAAATTGATATGATTGAACGAATAACCTGAATAAGGCTTTATTCAGTTAAATAGAATTACACATAGTGAAACGATTAATGAATAGGAAATTGTAGTTGAAGAGAATGACGTGTTCGATTTACACGTAACCAAGGAAAAGTTAAAGATGTTATAACTATTAATGTATAACAAGTGGCAAAAGTACCGCGTACGGCGGACGGCGGACGGACGGCCAAATTTTTATTTGTTTTTTGGATTCTACGTACTTACCTTGAAACGTAAACCATCAAATTTTGAGGGGGTGTTAAATTTTGTTTTTTCTTGATCGATTCCAAAGGTTCATTATTGAAAATAATAAACCAAAATTGAGCTCACTTTTGATAAGCTGGGCGAGATAAAATCGTTCTTATTGGTCACAAAAAGCAGGAATTATAAAATAGAACCCGTCTGAGTCTGTTAAGTTTCAATGACAGAGCTCCTTCCTTCAGTATGGCGAGCTAAGTAGGACTTAACCTTACGTACTTCAGTAGTCCAGAAGTTCATGAACGAAGAAGCTGAGCCTGTTTGAGGCTGCAGAGTTCTACCGAAAGAGCTCCTTCCCAATCAGTATGACTAGCTAAATTCGGCTTCTGATGGCTCAATACTAAAATTTCACTGGGAGCCTGTCTCACTGCTGAGTACACATGAAAAATTGAGCTCACTTTTGATAAGCTGGGCGAGCTAAATTCGCTCTTGTTGGTCACACAAAGCAGGAATTGTAAAAGAGTGTCAGTCTGAGTCTCTTAAGTTTCAATGACAGAGCTTCTCCCTTCAGTATGGCGAGCTAAGTAGGACTTAACCTTACATACTTCAGTAGTCCAGCAGTTCAAAAACGAATTCATGATTCGATGTTTTTCCTCGATAGCAAAAAGATTTGATTCCGTTAATAACTTTTTTGCAATCATTTTCATTCAAGAGATTCTATACGAGGAGGCTGCACTGCCCAACCAACGTGGCAGACATTTTATATTTACATTATGTTTTCTTTCAGTTATCTACCTCCCCGGCTCAACTGCCCATCCTGACTCACGCCTCGGAACGTGATAATGAATGAGGGAACGCGCTAAAACGCCGTAGGAGGGAATCGAAAAGTGATGTCCCCCTTTTGGAAGCGATGATTGGGTACTCGGCGAGTGATAGCCTGGCAGTTGGCGCATGTGACTCGGATCCCTCCCGCTCGCCTGTTGTTCGGTTGCTCAGGGAGTTCGAGTGTTCAGTTCGAATCCGGGCACCCATGTGGACTGACAGGCTCGCCAACAGGCTCTCCAAGTTCTGGCGCGATCGTCGGCAGCACAGACGTGAGTCAACCTTCGATGATTTTATTTTACGTTTATTCTTGGGTTGAGTTACATCTACATTTTTACTGCTCTGACGTCAGAACAGCACTCAGCTCTAGGACATTTCAAAAAACGTGGTAGTAGTCACTTTTTCTGTCATATAGTTTTGACCATTTTTTTAAAAGCAAATTTTCAAAAAAATTGAAGTTTTCGAAGTAGATTCAAAAATTTTGGAATTGCAAATTTTAAAATTTCTTTAAATGAAATTTAATTTGAAATATCAAAAGATTTATTTATAAAAATTGACTTTTATGTTGTTTGATACAATTGGAGGTTTAAATTAATAACAAACAAAAAATTAAAGTGCACTCAGCACTCACAGTCCAAATGAGTCCTCCAAAATCTATAAATTATGAGACTGCAAATGTTTTTCTTTAATATAGATTAAAAAAAAAATAAATAAATAGGTACCTATGTTTATTCATGTGAGTCACTCGAGCCGATATCTCAATCTGAGAAATAGGTAATAAAGTCAATAATTAAAATTACGAGTTTGTTGGCCAAAGTTTTGGAAACTTTAAAGGTTCAATAATAAAATGTTGTGCAATAATTTGCGTTTTAAAAATTGATTGAGTTTAGGATGGTCACTTTATTTTATCATCAATTTCTTTCACATCACCTCCGATATACAGGGTGAGGCAGCATAATTTCACTTTTTCAAAACTGAATAAAACGCATTGTATGAATCATCAGAAAGTTTGTAATTTTGTTTTTACAATGTAGGTACACTACCAAAGTTTTGTTTACATAGTTTTGAAGATAAAATCACTTAGGTTACGGTCCCCATTCTCAATTCTTTGAATATACCGATTTCTGGCGTTTGTTGGGACTCTTTTAAGCATAGCGGGCGTTATGTTGGAAATTCCTTCCTAATGTTGTTCTTTAAATCTTCAAGGATCCTTGGACGGTTCACATAAACACAGGATTTCCAAAAATCCCATAGAAAAAATCCCAGAACTCAAATTTGGAGATCCGGCCGCTGCGAATCCCCCCCAGTTTGAAATGAGGCGTTCTGTGGAGTGTTCATTTGGTTTTCCCTAACATCTTCCTCTCTGTTTAGGTAGTGTAGTATTTGTTCGATCAGAGATCTTTTATCAAATCGAACAAATGGGTAACTAGTGTGTATGTTCAACTGGTGATGCCGGTCCAAGATCACCCATCAAATTGACCATACACTGAGAAGAGGTTCCTACTTGTTGTGTGAGATTGACTGGTACCGATTGCTGATCAATTCAAGCTAATGGAAAAAAGTGTTGAAAATGACCAAAGTTAGTTTGGAAAGGTTTCTGGAATAATAACGAGTTTCTAAGAGTGAAAGAATACGTATGGCTAGAGTTTCCCACCAGACTGGTTGACGATGCTTGAGCCCCCGGCTCTTTATAAGGGGTCTCCTTCTTACCAAACTACCCCCTCAGGGAGGAAGGTGTGAAGGTGCTACCCCCATTCTCTGGTGAATCCCCAGGTCTAGTGAGAGACTTTAGATACTTTCATTTTATTAAATTTTTACAAGTGATGCAGTTTGAAGGGTGTGATGGAGGAAGTGATGCAGTTTGAATAAGATTATAGTTTCGTTAAGACAAGGAATTTACCATACAAAATGCTAATAGAAATTTTTGATTTTGGAGGACCATATTTTGACCTGACTAGGAAACACCCAAACAAAGAGCACATTATTTGACCAATGTTTTGGTTCAGATCCCGCCAAATTTGAAACTTTTTCTGTTTTATTTTTCTGAACCAGTGGTAGGAGTAGGGGTATCTAAACCGTACGTTTACCATCACCTACTATTTCAAACCCAAATTTGGCCCTCCTTGAATGCAGGATTGATATTGGCGTCTGTGAGAGGTCCCAATTAGCCTACAAAATACTCGGATTAGTAACTATTATAACATAACCAGTTTAGCAGCACATTTCGTCATAAAACCGGCTAAATTTTTGGAAACTGATTTGTTAAGAAAAAACAGCAAAATTGTATTGAGCTCGAGTAACAAGAAACTTTCTTTTCCTCTCCATCCGTTACTTGGCAGCTTCGTTCGCTAATATATGCAAATCTCCTAAGGTCATCGCCTGTAATGCCTTGAGCGAAACCTTATCACGTTGAATAGGCTACTTCTTCTGAGAGTAGGAAA
Source organism: Apolygus lucorum (assembly GCA_009739505.2). Lineage (NCBI taxonomy): Eukaryota > Metazoa > Arthropoda > Insecta > Hemiptera > Miridae > Apolygus > Apolygus lucorum. The sequence goes on along the minus strand of CM019171.2, from coordinate 31,255,326 downwards.
TTTACATCGTGGCGAACGTGTTTTTCGATCATTTGCGGTCACTTAATTGGCGGGTTGTGGGTATCAATTTACCGGAATTATGCAATAAATGATCAATTAGTTATGATCAAATAAGATCAAGATTGGTACGGAGTCGAACCAAGCAGCTTTCAGTATTTAAAAATTTGTTCCGGTGGTATCGATTTAGAAATTTCAAGAAATAGGATTTAGTTAGCGATGATTTAGCATGTACACTGGAGATGGAATTGCTCAGGGCATTGAGCAGGGTCCATGCCTTTACTCCATTTATGTTCTGATAAGCTTCCAAACAACAATGTCGGCGATGATTTATTAAGTACACTTTAGATGGAGTTGCTCAGGGCATTGAGCTGGGTCCATACCTCTACTCCATTTATGTTCTGATAAGCTTCCAAACAACAATGTCGGCGATGATTTATTAAGTACACTTTAGATGGAGTTGCTCAGGGCATTGAGCTTGGTCCATACCTCTACTCCATTTATGTTCTGATAAGCTTCCAAACAACAATGTCGGCGATGATTTAGTAAGTACACTGGAGATGGAGTTGCTCAGGGCATTGAGCAGGGTCCATACCTCTACTCCATTTATGTTCTGATAAACTTCCAAACAATAATGTCGGCGATGATTTAGTAAGTACACTGGAGATGGAGTTGCTCAGGGCATTGAGCAGGGTCCATACCTCTACTCCATTTATGTTCTGATAAGCTTCCAAACAACAATGTCGGCGATGATTCAGTATGTACACTGAAGATGGAGTTGCTCAGGGCATTGAGCTGGGTCCATACCTCTACTCCATTCATGTTCTGATGAGCTTCTAAACATCAATGTCGGCGATGATTTAGTATGTACACTGAAGATGGAGTTGCTCAGGGCATTGAGCTGGGTCCATACCTCTACTTCATCTATGTTCTGATAAACTTCCTAACAACAATCGAAGAAACGATCATTTCGGTTCTAATTTCTTCGAGACTTTTGAACTACCATACATTGACTCATTGACTTCTGAACGTCTCTCAGACTGTTATACTTCGTGGAATAGTGACGCCAAAACCTTCTTCACTCCATAAATCCTGACAGTTACTCTCTCCTTACCTGCTGTTCCAATCAAATTTCGATATGAAGTTCTTCTTTCTATTTCAGCGCGCTTTCTTTCCACGAATTTTCCTTTGTTGATTTGTTCATAATCTTGTACATCTGCTTTTCAAACGTTTGTTGTTTAATTCACTGTATGATTTTTTTTAGAGCGTTTGTTTGTTAATACACCAACTAGATACATTTGAGGTATTGTACTATCTAGATGTTTACTTCACACATATTACGCATTTCTCATTCAAGTGTTAGTCCATTGACTTTCACTACAACACAGTTGCACTTCAACATCCAAGGTCAACAATGTCGGCGATGATTTATTAAGTACACTTTAGATGGAGTTGCATTGAGCAGGGTCCATACCTCTACTCCATTTATGTTCTGATAAACTTCCAAACAATAATGTCGGCGATGATTTAGTAAGTACACTGGAGATGGAGTTGCTCAGGGCATTGAGCAGGGTCCATACCTCTACTCCATTTATGTTCTGATAAACTTCCAAACAATAATGTCGGCGATGATTTAGTAAGTACACTGGAGATGGAGTTGCTCAGGGCATTGAGCAGGGTCCATACCTCTACTCCATTTATGTTCTGATAAGCTTCCAAACAACAATGTCGGCGATGATTCAGTATGTACACTGAAGATGGAGTTGCTCAGGGCATTGAGCTGGGTCCATACCTCTACTCCATTCATGTTCTGATGAGCTTCTAAACATCAATGTCGGCGATGATTTAGTATGTACACTGAAGATGGAGTTGCTCAGGGCATTGAGCTGGGTCCATACCTCTACTTCATCTATGTTCTGATAAACTTCCTAACAACAATCGAAGAAACGATCATTTTCGGTTCTAATTTCTTCGAGACTTTTGAACTACCATACATTGACTCATTGACTTCTGAACGTCTCTCAGACTGTTATACTTCGTGGAATAGTGACGCCAAAACCTTCTTCACTCCATAAATCCTGACAGTTACTCTCTCCTTACCTGCTGTTCCAATCAAATTTCGATATGAAGTTCTTCTTTCTATTTCAGCGCGCTTTCTTTCCACGAATTTTCCTTTGTTGATTTGTTCATAATCTTGTACATCTGCTTTTCAAACGTTTGTTGTTTAATTCACTGTATGATTTTTTTTAGAGCGTTTGTTTGTTAATACACCAACTAGATACATTTGAGGTATTGTACTATCTAGATGTTTACTTCACACATATTACGCATTTCTCATTCAAGTGTTAGTCCATTGACTTTCACTACAACACAGTTGCACTTCAACATCCAAGGTCCAGTGGCTTGGTCCTATTCAGTCGTCGGATTTCTTGTCGCCTCTTCAGTCGTCGGAGTGTTGTCCAGAAGCTGGATGGCTTCTGGGTTTGGTGTGCGTGGAGCCTCTTTTCGTAGTTTCTAGCGTATCTTTTTGATACCTCGCTGATAGTCTCAATTTTGAGGTCCTTGTGGATGTTATCAATACGAATGTACCACGGAGCATTCACAATACTCCACAGTATCTTATTTTGGAACGTTTGAATAATTTTCATGTTACTTTTAGTTGTGCATCCCCATAGTTGTATACCTTAGGTCCAAATTGGCATAAGTACTGTTTTGAATGACATAACTTTGTTGTGTAAGCTAAGTTGTGAATGTCGGTCCAGGAGCCAATACAGTTTTCTGAATTTGATAGTTAGCTGTTCCTTTTTCTCTTTGACGCGTTTTACTCTTAGCTGAGTTGGAATATGGGACTGTGCATTGATTCAGTATCAGCGGCATATTGGTAATTTTGTTGTTGGTGAAGTTCACTTGAGTGGATTTGGTTTCGTTTAATTTGAGGCGCCACTTTCGAGTCCAATCTCCAATAGCATTCGTAGCTTCCTGTAGCTTTTTGACAATTTCATGTCTTTGCTTTGGCACATAAACTGAAAAATCGTCACGAAAACTAAGCAAGTCTTGCTCACGCGACCAATAAATAAATAAAAAACGTCTGCCAAGTGGGTGTGGCACATAGCTTCCTCGTATCCATAACCCGACTATATAGATGATCAGATGCATAGTTGTTAATCTCAAAACACCAATCTCTAAGTACCTTCTACTACCCTCATAGGGGACCATCTACACGCTAATCTGGACAATCCTAGAAAATTTCATCAAATTCGGATGAAAAATTAAGTGAGTAGATGTATGTGATTGGATCAAAAAAACATAGTAGTTAATCTCAAAACATCAAAAAAGTTAATCTGTAACATCCCTCAAAATTTCATTGAAATCGGATGGAAAATTTAGAAGTTATGGCCGTTACAAGGAATTCACGTTTGCGCATGCGCAGTGGCTACTATCAGTCCGAAGGTGGTGATTTTCATAGGGGACCATCTAAACACTAATCTGTAACATCCCTGAAAATTTCATCGAAATCGGGTAAAAAAAGTGGAAGTTATGGCCGTTAGAAGGAAATTCACGTTTGCGCATGCGCAGTGGCTATTATCAGTCCGAAGGTGATGATTTTCATAGGGGACCGTCTACACACCAACCCGCACAATCCCTGAAAATTTCGTTGGAATCGGATGAAAAATGTAGAAGTTATGGCCGCTACAAGGGATTCACGTTTGCGCATGCGCAGTCGCTTCTATCAGTCCGAGGATGATGATTTTCATAGGGGACCGTCTACACACCAACCCGCACAATCCCTGAAAATTTCATTGAAATCGGACAATAACTTCGTATAGTTATGCGCGTTACAAGGAATTCATGACAGACACACAGACAGACAGACAGACAGACAGACAGACACACAGACACACAGACACACAGACACACAGACACTGAACCAAAATTGTTCAGAAAGGTCTAAAACGCAAAACGCGAGTGAAAATTTTGATTTTGGAGAACTTTTTTTTTTCGTCCTTGAAAAGTGAAAACAAAGCTTCCGCTACCTTGGTAGACTCGGAAGCAATAGACTCACTGTGTTGCGTAGAGAACAATCAGCTGTTTTCTTATTTTGGTGCTTGGGTACATGAACTAACAACCTTACTTCACTAGCTTGTTGTGTAGTGGTTGACATGAAAATGTCCTAATTTGTTGCAGACTCGTATGCAAGCATTTTTCGAATTAGCTATAGGTGATGAAGTATGGATCATAGATTTGAAGCGAAACGGTGTGGTGATCTCCAAGGCTCAGCATCCAAGATCATAGATTGTAAGATGCACTGATTTCTACGCCGAGAAGAAATAGATGGCATCTTGTAGAAAATCCCAAGAAACGACCAGAAAAAGCACTACACGAAGATGACACACCACCAGCTGGAGATGATTCCAATACGACCCCTACGCAACAGCCAATTCGGAGAAGTGACAGAACGATCACAAGACCTAAAGATTAGTTAAATTAGATTCACATGGTTATTCAGCATTCTGTAACCCTTGTGGTCAAATTTCATCAAAATAGGTCGATAGCGTACGGCGGACGGACGGAAATTTTTGTAGAGGTTTCAATTGTGTCTACAACTGCCAAAACTGCTGAATCGTCTGCGAATGTGGCTATAGTTGTTCCCAATGTGCGATGTACATCATGCATGATGTTTTACCTTTTTTCGAGATATTCAATGCATTTGAGAAAAGGAGGGAATTGTCATATTGAACTTGGTCACCACATCATACACTATTTCTCAAAAGGTACCCAAATAATGCAAAAGTTCAAGCTTTTGATTTATCGAAGTTACTACACTCCACAGAGAAAGGAGATTGTGGGTTAGATAATCGGGAATAACTTTTCGATGGTGTTGATGTTTGTACGTCCAGCAAACTATCGATATAACCGTGAAAATTATGTTTCGTAATGTAAAATACATCGGAAGTACACTATATTAGTACAATAAATCATTCTTACGTTGAAGGGTGTATGGAACTTGAGTGACCTATTCTTGAAAGATAATCTTGGAGTCAGTTTTCAATGGCTAAAGTAGGCGTCGGTGTACGCCAAAACATGTTCTAAACAAATAAACAGGTAAACACAGACTTTAAGATTCTAAATCATTCTTAAGCCTCTCTATTATTCTATTTGGGGAAGCAACTTTTTTTCATCATTGTTCCCTCACAAACTGAAACTTCGTTGTATCCATCCGACCCTACCTACAATATGCAACTTCGGAACTTGTAAAATTGTGAAAACTCGAAGTTGAAAATCTCGTTGAAACTCAACAAACCACGAGGAAACCCCCCACTTTGTTCAACAAAAAGTGGCACTTAATTGGTTTATATGTTTTTGGGAAGAACAAACGAATGAACCGTCTAAAAGGGTTGTGAAAGTTTTTCCTTGTAGGTATCTCTCTTTCACTCAGTTTTTGTATTACATCGCAGCGAATCACATTTTTGCTTCATAATCCTTCATATTCTCTGCGGCCAAATCTTTCCAGACGTGAAATATCACTTCTTGTTAAGTCCTTGGGGGAGACATCATTGTCACCATGATTAATGGATTGCGAGTAACTTGACTACGTCCCTTAAACTCGTCTACTTTGAACTTGATTCTTCTCGCACCAATCCCCCTAATTTTCAAGTTTCCGTGTTTCTGCATTATTCAGATTATGGGATGCTTTTATAGAACTTTGAAACAGCAGGAGCACTTCCCTATGCTAAAACACAAACCTATAAGCACCAATGGAGAGTGGATATTCACAAATTCCATGAAGATTGAAATCTTCACCTTTACCTCCATTGTTGAAGTAAAGTAGGCAGAGGAACGAGTGCCAATATGGCGTAGTGCCAAATATGGCCACTTTGGATTCATATTAGAATTTAGTAGCGCGTTCTAGTGGGAACCACGTAAATTGTAAGGTTCAAATCACTAAATGACCTACAAGGTGAGGGTGAGGCGGCGGTGTGGCCGAGCGAGCTACGGCATGTGTCTCTGGAGACGAGACTCGGACCGGTTACAGGGGCCGTGAGTTCGGGACTCGCCTCGGGAGCATATTTTCTAGCAAGTCAGTCGCAGTTACCCCTCGTCACAACCCAGGGCGGTGAGGCCATGAGCGAAATCATCAGAACAAATTCTAATCTTCCCTTAGGAAGACAGCTGATCACGTCCTCGACGCCAGGAATGGCAGTCGGACGAAAATCCAACCTGAAATGGTTGTTTACTTTACTTACTTTACAGGTGAGGGTGATCTTCAAATATTATTTGGGATGTTTCATTTGGAAATTTGCTTCTCAACTTATTTTTCACTCATGTGCTGCGCTAGCCCAGGAAGACCAATAACCATCCATGGTCCCTAGAAGGGTCGCTAGAAGCCGTGTTCTTCGCAGACGGGTGATCTTTAAAACACATATTCATATATAAAAAGAATAAGTCGTTGTGTAACATTTGTAGCGTTTCAATGAAGTTGATTATGTAACTACAAAATATTAATGATGTTCCTGTATAAACTTGATTGTTGTGGTTTGAAGAATTTCGCAAGGTAGGTCCAGTAAATTGATAAGCAGTTGAACCATAACTGTTTCGTTCTTCTTAGAAGATCCCACCAATCCGATAAACTTGTAATATAGGTAATATCAAAGTGAATTGACACTTTTGGAATGTTGGGAGAAAATATTCACGGAGATACTTTCTAATAGACCATTACCCTTCGAAGAGTTGATTGTGGATTATTTGCCGTTAGTTCGCGAGCTTCCTTGATTGATCAGTTAATAGTGAAGCCGAGTAGAATATTTCCTTCATTCATCGATATTCCATGTTTTACAACTAGAGGTATATTTGTCTATGATGGTATCCAACAGGAATTTTTGAATGATTATTCAGAAATAATGTATTAATTTCGTATCAAAATCCCAGTAATGATCCCTAACTACTTACGTTTTCCCATTGTCAACTATACCTATAAGTTAATGGTTAACTCGTTTCAACGAGCAGAACAGATATCAAAGTTATTTGGATTTAAACTATGATAATGTTAGGAATTGAATTAATATTAGGATGTATTAGTATAGGAAAAGTTCGTTTTAGGTAGGTATCGAATTCATTGAATGTTGAATGCGTTGATTGTGGATTATTTGCCATTAGTTCGCGAGCTTCCTTGATTGATTATTGACATCAGTTCGAATAATGAAGCCGAGTAGAACATTTCCTTCATTCATGGATGTTCCATGTATTAGAACCAGAGGTACATTTGTCTATGTAGGTATCCAACAGGAATTTTTGAATGATTATTAAGAAATAATCTATTAATTTTGTATCAAAATACCAGTAATGATTCCTAACTACTTCGGATTTCCCATTGTACACTATACCTATAAGTTTATAGTTAACAACGAACAGAACAGATATCAAAGTTATTTGAATTTAAACTATGAAAACGATGTATTAATATTGGAAAAGTTAGTTTTAGGTAGGTATGGAAATCATTGAATTGGTCAGCATCTTATTTCTAAGTATTCCTTGTAAATGAGGAAGTGCAGTAACGTTGTAGACCAATTTTGGTTTATTATTTTCAATAATAAACCTTTGGAATCGACCAAGAAAAAAAAATTTAACACCCCCTCAAAATTTGATGGTTTGCGTTTCAAGGTACGTAGAATCCAAAAATTGAATAAAAATTTGGCCGTCCGTCGGCCGTCCGCCGTACTCCGTCCGCCGTACGCGGCACTTTTGCCACTTAGCATTGACCGATTTTGATGAAATTTGGTATGTAGGCTCCATTTTGGGTCTAGTTGTGCCCCGAAGATTTTGGTTGATGTAGGTCACTTCTAAGGGTTCCAAAATCAATTTTGAAATTTTGAAAACGCCCTAACTCAAAAAATTTTGATATAAAGGTTTTTTGCCTTAAATTTAAGATTCTATAGAATTTTTAGAATTTTTTGAGACCACCTGGAGCACTGTAGGACAAACCGTTCGCTCACTACGAGAATTTAAAGTTTGGACGCACGATAAATCAGAAACACGAGTTTGAATTGCAAAAGAGGCCTAATCGCCGTTCAAATTGAAGCTGATCGAAATGCGATCGATGTTTTTCTTCATGTTGGATGGTTGGTGGCTTTGCAGACGAATGATCTATATAGAAAAATAAAAAATAATAAACCATTGTGTAATAATTTGCAGCGTTTTTGGTTTATTTATTTTCTTAATAATTTTAATTTTATCATTAGGTTCATTAATGAACCTTTGGGATAGTCCAAGAAATTCTTTTTAACCCCCTCAAAATTTATTGGTTTACGTTCCAAGATACGCAGAATCCAAAATCGAATAAAAATGTGGCCGTCCGTACGCCGTACGCGGCATTTTCTCTAGTTACCATGGACCGATTTAGATGAAATTCCATTTGGGGTCTAGCTGTGCCCTGAAGCTTTTGGTTGATGCCAATCACTTCTAATGGTTGAAAAATAAGGGCTGAAATTTTCACAACGTCCAAGCTCAAAAATTTTCAATATAAAGATATTGATTTTTCATCAATTTGGAGAAAGAACTTTTTTAGAATTTTTAGAATTGAATGAGACCACCCAGAGCTTTGTAGGACCAACCGTTCGCTCCCTTTGAGAACGGTTGGTGTCATGATAAATCAGAAACACAGGTGTGCAAAAGAGGCCTAATCTCCGTTCAAATTTTAGATGCATAAAATGCGATCTTTTTTTTCCGAGCTGTACTCAGTTTCGCGTCCTTAGCAACGTAATCAAATTTCTTAATAAAGGCACCCCCCCCAAAACTCCCACAACCCAAATCTCCTTATTTCTTCGAATTGAGTATGAAGAGAAAATATGGTTGTTGAATTGTTGTAATGACAAAGCTGTGTTCTTCGCAGGCGAGTGATTTACAAAGAAAAGTAATAAACCTTTGTGTAATAATTTGCGGCGTTTATGTTTTGGTTTCTTTTGGCCAGGTAGCAGATACTTTGAAACTAATCGGCGATACTCGTTCAAAAAATGTGACAACTCGGATTGAACCAGCTTTTCCACGTCGGTGGAAACTGGTCCAAGGAGAAACTGATCCAATACTCACTCTGAAACGACCGCTTGGACCAGTTTCCCTTTGGTTCCATGAAAATCTCTAGTCAAATGAGCCCACAGAGAGGAATATAAGTTCAACATCAAACCACTTTGGATCACTTTTCCCACGGTTATCTGGTTTGTTCCTCCCTGGTAGATGTACTGTTCCTATCAGAGTTGCCGCCAGTTTTGGTCCAGTTTACCTTAGCCACTGACGCTCATGGTGTTAGTGACTCGCTAACGGCATTAGTTAGATCTCAGTTCAACAAACATTGTCTTCCCCATTCAAAACGATAAAAAAACACAATGAGGTCGCCCAGCGAATTGAATAATAACCAAAAACATTCGCGCCGAGTCATAGTAAACAGTAGCTCGCCGTAGTTTTCCGTCGCTACGGATGGGACATGACTGGTAAAACGTTTTCTCTCATTAGAAGGCGTCAGAGTGTTTGAACGTCACAAGTTCAGGGCCGCAGCGAGGAATCGGGTACCGGCGAAAAGCTCTCTTGTTTACTCGAAATGGTTGACACTTCGATATTGAAAGAGAACCAAGTGGAAACGGCGCCCCAAAAGAGCAAAATCGCAAAAAAGAAACAATAACGCTGCAAGTTAGTACAAAACGGTTTATTATCCAGGCCAACTTGCTATCATTCTATTAAGCAACGCTTTCTGTAAATGTCATTAATAAATTATGTCTCTTGTCCAGTGTGAGTACACGCTGTTCATCACAATTCAGTCAGTAAGAAGTGAAAACAATAAAGAGGTAAATAGTCAACGTAATCGCGATTAAAATCTTAGTCGTTTAGGTTGCTGTTGCAACTCAAAAAACCATGAACATAATTGTGAAAATCCAGTACGATTTTAAGAAATTCATCAATGTTGCTGCTTAATTGTACAATCAAGTATTTTCAAACCAACTAATACGTCCATATCTATGTGAGAAATCTGTACTGCCCATCAAACTTGGCAGACGTTTTGACATTAATATATCTTACGATGGTGGACGTTTTGACATTAATACATCTTACGATGGGTGGAAAGAATTGAATATAATGGAAATAATTGAACGTTTTCAGGTCGTTTGCATGTTCGTTGTTGAGAGGTTGAGAAACCCTATGTATTAAATCTTTTCCTGGCAGCGTAGGCACTATCGGAGTGACATGCTTCCAAATACATCGTAAATGTACTATAAAAGGGACACTTTTCGAAATAGCTACTTGTGGGAAGTCGACGAAGAAGTTTTTAATTAGTTGAAATTCTTTTCCTAATGCTTCTGAGTCACGGAAGCTTTGTTTTCACTTTTCAAGGTTGTTCTCCAAAATCAAAATTTTTACTCTCGTGCTAGGTTTCAGACCTTCCTGAACAATTTCTGGTTCCGTGACTGTCTGTCTGTGTGAAATCCCTGAACGTGAAATGAACGTGAAATCCTTTGTAACAGCCATAACTCCTACTTTTTCCAACAAGATTCAGAGATTGTGTGAGTTGGCGTGTAGATGGTCCCCTATAAGGGTATTGCATGGTACCTACTTAGAGATTGATGTTTTGAGATTAACTACTATGCATTGGATTATCTATATAATCGGGTTATGGATATAAGGAAGCTATGTGCCACACCCACTTGGCAGGTTTTTTTTTCGGTAGGCTACAATTGGAAGTGTCTCATTCTCCACTCTCAAAAAGGCTTCGGTTGTTCTCCAGTGGCGACTATTAGAACTAGAAAAGCTAGGGTTTGGGGCGTCTGATAAGTTCCTCGTAGGTATATGTGACTTAAGTGTCATGTTCGACATTATAACATGTGACGTGCCTGCTATATCTGCCGTAGTGATCTTAAGTTTTTCCCAATGAAGAGTTTAAAAAAAAATTATTGGGATACCATGTCTAGTAAAGGAGCCTTTTCATTATTCATCTGAATTTTAAATTTGAGATTTACACTAAATTTCTTGAATATATATTATTTACTTCGAAATCCACTCGACAGTCTCCTGCTCAGCAATATTGGTGCTTAAGTTGCTTAGATAACTCGTGCTGATCTAAATATCTATTGTCCAGGAAAGATCCATGCTGTATAAAAGGGTTGAAAATTAAAATATTATTAGCTTCACTGCCTTAGAGAGTCCAATACAAGAAAGATAAAGCATCAGAATCGACCAAAAATATTGGTCGTGAAAATTGCGAAGACTGCGGTGCCGATCATACACAATTTTTTAGTCCTTTGCCTACATCAAGGGTATGGAGAAACCCGTGCTACAATTCTGAAACCTTACGAGACTTACGAAACTTTGCGACTTATTAGTGAAAATGCATTCGGCAGCGACTAAGCGATTCACTATTGGGTCAGTGTCACCATTTCCAGTCAGTGGTCAGAAACACGATAGTGAACCTCTTACCGTGTTTTTAACTACTGACTACTAAGTGATCAGAATATGACTTCCAATTTTGATAGATATGAGCCCCTGAAAAGCCAAGTGGCATAAGTCATGGAAATCTGTTTTTGAGATGAAGCATTTGTTGCGTCCAGCTTACTGAAAAACTCCCAAATTTATTTGCCCATCGAACTTGTGAACCCTTCTCTTGGGCTATTCTCGAAGCGCTAGACTTATGCCACTAGGCCAATAAACGAAACTGAATGTTCATATTACGTTTCATCCGAAATTTGACTTATGCCACTTGGCTTTTCAGGGGCTCATAATGTCTTTTGGCTGGGGTCATGACAAAATAAGCGTGATCGTGATCAAAAAACGTCTGCCAAGTTGGGTGGGCAGTATAGCTTCCTCACTCATTGTAACATGGACGTATAGAATCAGTTGGCGAAAAAACAGGAGAGGAAATGGCCTTGGAGCTCACTCAGCTGATCAGTGACCACTCAGGCACCTTCAGCATTCTCCATTGACCCTGCCTCTCAAATTTCAGCTTCCTGCGTTCAACAGGAGAGAAAATGGCCTTGGAGCTCACTCAGCTGATCCGAAGGTGCTGAAATTTATAGGGGACCGTCTAGACCTAACCCGCACAATCCCTGAAAATTTCATCAAAATCGGACCACAGGTTAGTATAGTTTTGCCCGGGACAAGGATTGACCACAGACAGACAGACAGACCGACAGACCGACAGACCGACAGACAGACAGACAGACAGACACGGAACCAAAATTGTTCGGGAAGCTCTAAAACGCAAAAAGCAAGTGGAAATTTTGATTTTGGAGGACATTTTTTTTTTTTCACTTCTTTCACGAATACAAAGCTTCCCTACCTTCGGTAGTGAGGAAGCAAAATGTAATAGGTAACTAAGTTGTTTAATGTTTAGTACATCGTTTTTCTTGGATATTACACTCTCTTATTTACGAGTAAACTAAGTATTTAATTAAGTTACCAATCACGCTTCTCTAGTCCAGAAAAAATGAGAAAGTAACTTTTTCTTAGCAATTAACGAAACAACAACCAAACAATTCGAAGTTTTTCTAATTAAAGTGACTTCACTTCGTGCTATTTCACCTACTGTTTCTTATCTTACGTACACGTTAAGTTTCGAATCAATGTATTATATTGTAAATAAAACATATTTTAAATAGTTAATTGCCAAAAGACATATCTATGCTTGAGCTTTTCCCGTGCAAGCAGTAACATTTTTTTGTTAAGCCACTACCATGTTATTTTATGGTAGTTATGGTAATTTTAGTGTCAAGGTTGAAAACACGGGAAAAATCTTAAAGTTGAACGAAATTGTTTTTAAAAAATTGCTAAGTAGGAGACCTTTTGCTTACTCAAATTAGTTGTAAAATCGACTCCCGATGTTTCCCGGTTCTTAACTTGGGACACCCTGTATACATGGGAAACTGCTCATTGCCCAATTGGTTACAAGCTTTTACGAACTAGGCAATTCCCCTTCAGGGAAACCTTGATCGTATCATGCCAGAGTTGGAAATACCATGAAAACAGTAGTTTTTAAATGTAGTCTAGGTACTAAAATTATCTTTTAATATCAGTCATGCAAATTTCAATTTAATTATTAGGTAAAAACCTAAACAGCTTTCAACGGTTTATTATTGATAATAATAAACCAAAATGTGTTCATTATTCACAACGTCCCCCCTCCAAAACGTATTTGAGGAAATTGACGAACAATATTCTAAAATTGACCCGAAATTCTTCTATCTTATTTTTGAAGATTTATTCACAACTAATCGTTGTTAGGTGCTCCGAAACATCGGACATAATTATGAACATACCATGGAACGAAATTCGGTTGCTTGTGATCTGCATTATGTATTTTGAATAAATCAGCTCTAAGTTGTCAAAACAAGGTCAACCTCGTGTCGTTCTTGGAAGATATATTTCTAGGCGACAATATTGGTTCTAGATAACGCACCTATCCTTGGGTTGTGATGTCTTCTACGAACAAGCTGGTTCGCGGCTGCGCATTTTTAGTCCGCAACTATCCACGACCCGACAAATTGTTGTCCGAAATATTACTTGGGTCACTAATATTTTAGTTTTTCATTACGCGTATGGTAACAATATGAAAAGTGAAGATGAGTCTTGGTAAAATTTACTGTATCTCAAATATTTTGATTGGAAAATTAGCTGGACCTTGAAAATTGTATCTTGGAGGCAGTCAAGAAAGTGATGAATAATAATCACGAAAATGGGGTATTTCGGTCAATTTTTTTTATTATTTTTTTTTCAAAAGAGTATGGCTCAGGAATAACGGTAATCGGGTCTGTTCGTCGAGAAAATGTTTTTAAAAAATCAGAGAAGCTAAGGAAAGTTGAGGATTTGAATGGTGTGACGTAGCTAGCCAATCGTGACGTAGCTAGCCAACTGTCTTTGAAAAAAGTATCCATGCACGGAAACCCTTGAAAGACCTCTTGGATACTACAAAATAGTACTCACACACGCGCGCGGCGTAGTCCTTGCCTAGTGTGTGTGCATTTATAGCGGCCCGCCTTTTTCAAACGTGTGATCTCTTTAATTAATTTTTCTACCACATGTTATAGTATCATTGGGCTTAAAGTTGTAGTATAAAGGTTTTCAAGGGTGCTGGATCCAAATTTGAGGTCAAAAACCTGAATTTCCGACCCACCGAAATACCCCATTGGTCGAGCCATCGAATTATTAGAGAGCGTTCAAGATACATACAATTTTTGATTTTTATATACCTTGGATAAGATGTTTGGATGGTCAGACATTTGATTGTTCGCACATGAATTGGATTTTACGCAAATTTAAATAGGTGGTTTTAAATAGTTAAATAGGTCATTGTTTAAAAGAATCATAAGCATAGTTGTATAAAGTATATTCGGAGTCAGCTAACATTTGAACGGAGATGAGGCTTCTTTTGCGATTCACACTCGTGTTTCTGATTTATCGTAAGTTCAACCCTTGAGTTCTCGTAGGGAGCGAACGATTTGTCCTACAGGGCTCCGCGTGGATTCGATAAAAATCGTGGATAAAAATTCGATACTATTTCAAATTGATGGAAAAACAATACCATGATATCAAATTTTTGCTTCCGAGTCTACCAAGGTAAGTAGAGGAAGCTTTGTTTTCACTTCTCAGGGATGAAAAGGGGGGGTTACAAAATTTTTTTCTTGGTCGATTCCAAAGGTTCATTTTTGAAAATAATAAACCAAAAGGCGACCATCTGTTCTAGACCGTAATTTTAGTGTTATTACTATAGGAGTTGAGGATCTACTGCAATAGCGGCACATTTCAGTCATTCGACTCCCACCGTTCAAGAACGGATCCATCAAATCGAGAGATAACCATGAACAGTATTGTTCACAACAGAATCCTACTAATGTGATGATAATTTCGTGTAAAGTAAGAAATAATATCTTCGATCAGTGAAAATTAAGCCGAAACTGGTACATGATGAACAATGGTCGTTGAGTTCACTCGCCGAAAAAACGAAATCCCACGTTAATCAACTTCATCACGTGAAAAATGACTTGTGATGGAGCAACTGAGTTATTATTGATGAAGAATATTAAGAAAGAATTTCCGACGAGAAAAAGTTAATTTGGGAGGAACCGTAAAAATCACGTAAGAGGTCAACACTCCTCAATATAACAGAAAAAAGAATTTCGAGATTTTTTTTAACGGAATAAAACTACATGGAATTTTTTTATCAGACAGGTTTGATTAAATTCCTCGTTACAAGTAACGGGGAGTTCAAAGTCGTACGCTCTTTAAATTCCTCTTTGGAAGAGAAATTTCCCTCAATTAGTGGGTTCAAACGTAAAATAACCTTACAGTTAGGAGGCTGAAATTCGGTAAAAGTTTGGTTCCAACACAACCGAAGATGATAGAATTTTGTATCCGAGCAGCTGTAGGAAAAAAAAAATTGGATGGAAATTCAAAATAATGACATCGAAATTTTTCACTCGAATTTGGCGTTTATGAACTTTTTGAAACATGTCGATGAAATTTCAATTTATTTGATTCTTGTTGAACGAATTATACATTTTATGGTTTTTTGTTTGTAGTTTAGACGACTATTTGAGATCCGACAGTGCTTCGTAATAATAACTAATATAAGGCCATTGCTTATATAATATAATATCAAATAAGGCCTAGCTTAGGTTTGAAGAAGTACTGCTCAGATACTGCTGGCTGAACCTTTGCACACATGTCGTCAATTATATCCACTATATCATAAAAAATTTGTTTTTGCTCATAATTCAAGAAACGTTGACCTATTTCTGTATTTTGCCAGAATGCAAGGTCTTTTTTGGATCCTGGTTCCATAATAAGGCCTACGAAATACTCCCTTACTGAAAGAGAAAAAGCTAATAAACATTTAGTGACTTTTACAACTAAAAATTATTATTAAAATCTTATAAGCACACAAGCAGTTTGAGAACATTCTTATTACACTTGAGAAATGATTAAAAGTGACTAGAAAAAAGGGAAACTAGAAGAAAAAAAAACTTCTGCCAAGTGGGTGTGGCACATAGCTTCCTCGTATCCATAACCCGAATGTATAGATGATCCGATGCATAGTAGTTAATCTCAAAACATCAATCTCTAAGTACCGTCCACTACCCTCATAGTGGACCTTCTACACGCCAATCTGAACAATCCTGAGAAATTTCATCAAATTCAGATGAAAAATGTAAGTGTTATGGCTGTTACAAGGATTTTACGTTTGGGCATGCGCAGAGGCTACTGTAAATTTTTAGGCCTTGATTTTCATTGAGAACCATCTAAAACCTAATCCTCATAATCTCTGAAAATTGCATCAAAATCGGATAGAAATTGTGGAACTTATTTCTGTTACAAGTAATTCACGTTTGCGAATGCGCAGCGGCAACTATCAGTCCGTGGGTGATGATTTTCATAGGGGACCGTCTACATCCCAACCCACACAATCCCTGCAAATTTCATCGAAATTGGACAATAACTTAGTATAGTTATGCCGGTTACAAAGATTTCATGACAGACACACGACAGACAGACACGGAACCAAAATTGTTCAGAAAGGTCTGAAACGTAAAACGCGAGTGGAAATTTTGATTTTTGAGAATTTTTTTTTCAAGCTCGAAAGGTGAAAACTAGGTAGACTCTGAAGCAAAAAATCCTTTTTATGGACAGTCATAAAAACACTGTCTTCAGTGGTTCTTTCGATTGCTGATATTCATTTGAGAAAATTTCTCTTTTCTTTCATAGTCATTATTCTACGAGTTCTGGGATTGTTATCTTCAACAAGTCTTACATCCTGTCGTTTCGCCTTTCATCTCCTAATTTGCCTGTTTCCATAGCCTCCAGATCTGCACATTTCTTGTGGAATTTGTTACATCTTTCGTTTCTTATCTCTTCGTCATCACTGGTTTTATTATTGATTCCCCTCGCCGGTCCTTCAAGAATTTCCATCCGACCTACGGTAGCGCCTGAGCATGCTGCACGACTTTGAAGCGTACCTATCTTAGGTAGTGAGGGCATGTTTGCGTTCTAATCAAACACATTTTGCTCGAAGTCTTTCGGCTCTCTGAGATCATTGAATGCCTGGCAGTCGTATGGCTTATGGCTCTCACTTTTACTGCCGATCAGGAATTCGCCTCGCCCTACCCCGCCCAAACGCCCCAAAGGTTGAAATAATTGGGTCACATTTGGCCGGTGTGTTATAAGGATGTGACTCGTTGTTTGTAAAGACCCCCGGGAAACGTTCACCTGTTGCCGATCCCAAGCCGCGATTGTTCATAGCCAAACTGATTTTGTTCGACAGTTGACCGCTTCACACCAGCCCTAAAATGCAAATTCGAGTAAAATTCTTGATTTCGGAGGACTCACATTTTGCTTCCTCACTACCGAAGGTAGGGAAGCTTTGTATTCGTGAAAGAAAAGAAAAAAAAATGTCCTCCAAAATCAAAATTTCCACTTGTGTTCTGCTTTTTAGAGCTTCCCGAACAATTTTGGTTCCGTGTCTGTCTGTCTGTCGGTCTGTCGGTCTGTCGATCTGTCTGTGGTCAATCCTTGTCCCGGGCAAAACTATACTAACCTGTGGTCCGATTTTGATGAAATTTTCAGGGATTGTGCGGGTTAGGTCCTAGACGGTCCCCTATCAATTTCAGCACCTTCCGACCAATAGGAGCGAGTGCGCATGCGCAAACGTGAATTTCCTGGAACCTCGGTTTCTCGGTTTCTAATGAACCGATTTTGCTCAAATTTCGATGTTAGTTAGGGACTAACTTCTAAGAGACACCCTATAAGTTTCAATCAAATTGGTCAAGCAATAGCCGCTGCGCTTGCGCGAACTTTAAATTTATTGTTACATCTAAAACTCCGCAACTATTCAACCAATTTCGATGAAATTTTCAGGGATTGTGTGGGTTAGGTCCTAGACGGCGGACCGCTATTTACAACACTATTATAAACATTAATACCTGCAACCCTATCCCGCATATTATCGCCAATATTTTGGTATTCAATAACTCTTTGAATCATAATTTTTTCGCCAACTGATTCTATACGTCCATGTTACAATGAGTGAGGAAGCTATACTGCCCACCCAACTTGGCAGACGTTTTTTTGGATCTTCAGCAAAAATTCAAAGCTTTCCTTCAGGAAAAAAAATATTCAAAATATCTTTTCATATCATTCTATAGAAAATTATTGGAGAATAACACAGAAAATTGATCATTTGTGGGTGTTAGAAATTCATTATTTCAGCATTTTCATCTCGTAGGTTCCAGTTCGTTGGAACATTATTAATTTGTCTTTTTAAGGTCGAGAGATCCGACTCGAATACGTTTCGGTGGCCGTTTCCGATGGCGATAGGAGCAGACAAATTACAGTGTTTCAAGAGATAAGTTCGTAGCAGATAACGCTAAAATGTTATTTACGAGTACAGCCTAGTCGCCTGTTCCTCATTGTTTTATCAGTTTCCAAGCTGATCGCGCACTTTCTACACGTTTGCTGTTTCCAGTGGAAGATCAAATCAATTAATTTTGGGACACCTTGTTGATTATTAACCCACCGAGTTGGTAAACCCTACCCTACACTAACTACCCTAAAAAATTAAATATTGTATTTTTTAAAAATTTTGCTTCCGAGTCTACCAAAGTAGCGGAAGCTTTGTTTTCACTGTTCAAGGTTGAAAAAAAAAGTTTTCCAAAATCAAAATTTCCACTCGCGTTTTACGTTTCAGACCTTTCTGAACAATTTTGGTTCCGTGTCTGTCTGTCTGTGTGTCTGTCATGAAATCCTTGCCACAGCCACAACTTCTGCAATTCTCATCCGATTTCGGTGACATTTTTAGAGATTGTGCGGATTGGAGTTTAGTCACTAAACATTTAAATACCTAAATAAACACTATATTCCGCGAACGACTAGCCGTTGATTCCCCTTATTGCTTCTTCAACACTATCACACTACACCTCTTGGTTCTTCATTCTAGACTATTCCGTTGAGGGAGATATATAATTTTTTCCTACCACATATGATTATACTTTTAATCAGCAAAGAACGAAAACACTATAGAGAAGTGCGAATCGACGAAGAATTTTGAAAATCCACAATATCTCGTAAATAGAAAATTCAAATTGCAACGTTCTCTAAGACGACCAAAACATGGAATTAGTACCTACTCATCGTTTTCACGTGGGACGCAGTCAATTAAGATCCAGCAACACAGATGAAACAGACAAAATATAGTAATTTTACCTGATTTACACGTAAGATCCACTTGAAAGGATTAAAATGCCAGATTAGGTTATTTAGGTTCGTATTACCGTGCTCCACAGATTAGAGTGAAATTTACGTAATTTTGGACGAGTTAATTTTATATTAGTGCTGCATTTCTGACAGCTCGAAAACACTCGTTGGTCACCAGAGATTTCATTTGGTTAGGCTGATATTAGTGCACTGAGTCATTTTGGGTGTCTCTTCTAAGGGCGTCTGACGGTGCAATGTTTTTAATGGAAAAGATGCGTACCAAACCACTTGACCTAGCTTACTTGTGAAGTAGTGAAGTGAAACATCTACCATAATCAACAAAACTCAGTGATGTATCTTAGTTTTGAATACCTGTCCATATTTTCAAAACCTGTCCATTTCCTCAAAATAATATCGTTAATAAGTTATGCTTAGTGCAATAAAAAATATTGAAAAAAAAGAACGGCACCCAAATTCAGAAGAAGAAGGAACTACCTTCGAATTCGAATCCTTGAAAAATCCCATACTAGATTATATCCTTGAATCTGATCCATCCAAAAATTGTCCATATATTCCGAGATTTATTCGCGATTTTCCCAAGAAAATGAGATCATAATTAGCTCAAATTGTTAATCAACATCTCATCTGCAAAATGCAATAATTTATAGGGTTTTCGATTTCGACACCTTAAGGGATGTTCCTAATTCCAACACACAACCTACTTAATTCCAACGCTGAAAAAAATTGTTCCAAAATCATCGAAAATTACCATTATATCCAGTACCATAAAACCACCAGGTTGTGGTGGTATAAACCACCAGGTGGTTTATATCCATTACCATTATATCCATTATCCATTTTATCCATTATCCATTATATCCATTTCCATTATATTTCATGTGGAGTAAAGCCATCATTTTCCTAAAACTACAAGGTAGAACAGTCAGAGTAAGAAATAAACGCAACTTTGAGAATTTCATAGCATTTCCAAGTCAAATTAATTCTTTTCGAAACTATCCAAGCCAAAAAAAAATTCCAAACCACATTAAACTTCTTCCTAATTAAATTAATCCTTTCACGAAAATAAGCCCAGTGAAAGCCTTGTAGAAAAACTTGAGAAGTTTTTAGCTGTAAAATGTGAAGAATTTACAATTCTTCTGACCGATATCTTCGGAGGCTCCAGAAGATGAAAATAAAAAGTATTCCTTCCTAGTGCCATTTCTCTCTATTCTTCGCTACCTACCGCTTTCTCCTTGAAAATTTATACAAATTTTAATTGAATTTCCAAGATGATGTTCTGATGATACACTTACTTTGTGAGATTAGGTAGTACTTGAAAAAATATATTGTTATGTTGTGGACAAGGATTAATTTGATTTGAAAATTTTTAATTTGGTTTGGAAAAAGTTTAATTTGGTTTGGAAAAAGAATAATTTAGTTTGGAAAAGGATTCATTTGGTTTGGAAAAAGATTAATTTGACTTGGAAATGCTGTTATACTTATTGCCAAAATTTTCAAGAACATTGTTAGGACCTTCCCGCCCAAAATTGAGCAGTCGGCCCAAAGACAAAGTAGTTCCCTAGTTCCAACTTCCGCCGCTAAGGGATTCAGCTAAGAATGAACCAAATTAGATCTTCTCGTACTATCAATGAGTTATTGCATTCAGAGTTAATAGGCCAGTACTAGATCTATAAAAATTAATGAAGTAATAAAGCAAGGACGATCACAATTAAGAACAACACAGAAAATGAATGCACCGGGCCAATCAAGATGGCTGCGACGAAGAAACCACTCCGCGGTCCCGATGCCTCCGCCATTACTCCACCGTATTCTGTTCAAGTTAACTCTGCGCTCACACATTTTCTCATTGTAATACTATATTAGTTCTGTTTAATACAAACGTTTTAGTTCTCAAACCAGTGTGGTTTATTTAGTTCTCATTCCCGAGATAAACAAACACCCACCTTTATTGGGTCATCAATCAGATACAAAAGGTTTAGTCCTGTAGAACATCATGAAACCACCACCATTTGTTGGCAAATGGCAGTGATGTATGAAGGGAAAGTCATTGATTGATAACATTGATTAAGGAAAATTGATAAGGATTTCAAATAGAATGGACTGAAGTTAGAGTGTGTCCAGAAAATGTTGCTTGACGTTACTTCACTGCTAAGGAATTCAAGTCCAGATTTATTCCCTCAATATTGAAGAGGTGGGCTCCTCGAGTATTCAAATTGTATAAATGAAATAATTCGATGTGATTCTATTAAGGATTAAAGGCGAGAACCGTCACCACAATTTCTTAATCATGTTGTCAATTTTCGCGGAAACCTGATTTATCTCTCTGTTCGTAACTGAATTAACACTACCTGCCAGAAAATGATGATCGAAACCTCAAAAAGTTGTTCGTAAAGAGGAAACTCTTTTAATTTTGAACAACAACAATCAGTTTTCCACTCAAGTGACTAACGTTCACCTTTGACTACAGAATAGATTATTGTGAATTTTCCAGCATGGATATTGCCATAATTTCACGTACCAAAAAAAGAGAAGTAGGTTTATTACGAGTATTCAGGGCCATTATGGTTAGTTCGGATATCAGCGTAAATTTTACTTGCAAAAGTTCTAAAAGTAACATAATTTCGTAGGTACTTGCCATGTTTACTGCATCAACTTTTGTGTCAAGAATTTTCTTTTTTTATGTCTCGCTTCCTTCATTTCCCGAGAAGTGTGGATAAGTAAATGGAACTTTTCGAGTCCCAAACTCTAACAAAACTTTTTAATACGAATTCCAACTCCTGTTTCACAGAAACTTCTTCTCTGTCTTGGGTTGTTCTCGCATATTGAAGAGTTATTGAAGGGGACGACTATGAAAAACAAGGGTTGTGTTCCGTTGTTTCATCTTAGAGGTAGTGGTTATACAGACCTACTTCTCAACTCATCTTAGTTGATGCGCATTATTCTGAATCTAAGGTTGTTGTAACCTTGAATAGCTCAGAATCTAGCGATTGATTGAGCGTTGATGTACATTTCAGTCGTTAGTGTTCATTTTATTACTCTCAGTATAAATTTTATTATTTTGCATTCTAGATCCGTTTTGGTTTCAAGACAACCTTGGACGTGACAACTGCGCGTTTCTATGTGTCTTTACTTATCCGACCTCCACACCAACCATATTTGGGTCAATTTCCCTAAATTGCCACCTAGTTGAATGGGGAAACTTTTTGCTTCCGAGTCTTCTTAGGTAGCGGAAGCTTTCTTTTCACTTTTCAAGGATGAAAAAAAAAATTTCTCCAAAATCGAAATTTCCACCGGCATTTTACGTTTCAGACCTCTCTGAACAATTTTGGTTCCGTGTCTGTCTGTCTGCGTGTCTGTCATGAGATCTCTGCCACAGCCATAACTTCTACATTTCTCATCCGATTTTGATGAAATTTTGAGGGATTGTGCGGGTAGGCGTGTAGATAGTCCCCTATGAAAATCATTATCCCCGGACTGATAGTAGCCGCTGCGCATGCGCAAACGTGAATTCCTTGTAACAGAAATAAGTTCCACATTTTCTATCCTATCTTGATGAAATTTTCAGGGATTATGCGGATTAGGTTGTAGATGGTCCCCAATGAAAATCAAGGCCTTAAAATTGACTGTAGCTTCCGCGCATGCTCAAACGTAAAATCCTTAGAACAGCCATAAAACTTAAATTTTTCATCCGAATTTGATGAAATTTTTTAGGAGTGTTAAAATTGGCGTGTTAATGATCCCCTGTGAAAATCATCTCCCCCATACTAATAGTAGTCGCTGCACATGCGCAAACACGAATTACTTGTAACAACCATAACTTCTACATTTTCCATCCGATTTCGACGAAATTTCTCAGGATTATTCAGATTAGCGTGTAGATGGTACCCTATGAGAGTAGTGGAAGGTACTTTGAGATAAACTACTATGTATCGGATCTATACAATCGGGTAATGGATACGAGGAAGCAATGTGCCACTCCCACTTGGCAGATGTTTTTCTTTTATTCTAGGTAGGATAAATACTCAACATGAATGTCGCCGACAGTAGTTATGATTGTTATAATTTGTTTACATTAGTTATATAAAAGTTTGTTGTTCTGTAAATCTTGCACGAGAAATATAGTTCTTTTTCACCTCTTCTAAAATCGTGATTTATCACTATTTCGTCAGTGACATAAAGTGGTCCTTCGGATTTTTGAATCAGCGCTTTGGTAAGGTGGTTGAACAGCGAGGAGTATGGCGTCGACTTCAAGGGAAATCCCATCGGGAGGAAATACTGTCATGGGTGACAGGAGGGAATTGTCTTTACGAAATCGTGTCGTCAATATTGGGACTTCGACCACCCCCGAGAGGGTTCTAGAGAACATTGGAGCCGACAGACAGTCAGACAGGTCCAGTAGGCGTACAGGGCGCTTGTCCTCAAGCACGTCAACAGTAAGAAGAAGAGATGTAGAGCAGCTGCGGCTAGAACTCCTACAAGAAGAAGAGAAAGAGGCGATGGAACGCCAGGTGAGGCAAGCTGATCGAGAGAGACGGCTCAGAGCATTGGAGCTTGCGATATCAAATGGTAGTGAGGGATCCCGTACTCGTGCATCCATAGGTCAACAATCTGATGCAAGTAGCGTAGGAAGTAATGAAAGGGTGATGAGTTGGGTTGAAGAAAGTAAAAGAAATCTCAATTTAAATCTCGGTAGCGGTCGAGTTGTGAGTCAAACGCAATTTCAACACCAATCACGACCTCCTCTGGGTAATGAGGTATCTGTAGATGAACTGAAAGGTAAGATTGCGAGAAAAAACACAACCTTCGAGCTTCCCAATTTCGATGGAGACCCAGCCCAGTGGCGTCACAATACGCTGCTGCATCCGAGAACTTCCCAGACTGAAGCAACCTTGCAGGAGACAGA
Source organism: Apolygus lucorum (assembly GCA_009739505.2). Taxonomy (NCBI): domain Eukaryota; kingdom Metazoa; phylum Arthropoda; class Insecta; order Hemiptera; family Miridae; genus Apolygus; species Apolygus lucorum. Next base: position 31,231,187 of record CM019171.2, on the reverse strand, counting down.
GAAGGAACAAAGTGAGGACGAGGATGGAGACGCTGGTGAGGAGGCAACCTCTCAGGACAATGTAATGACTGCTGTCAACATTGAAAAAGAAAGACGTCTCCTACTCCGAACAGTCCCAGTAAAACTACATGGCTCTCGAAACACAGTCGAAACCTACGCCATTCTAGATAGTTGGTCAACGGTTACAATGATCCGAGAAGACATGGCCAGAGAGTTAGGCCTCCAAGGAGAAGAAACTGAGTCGCAAGTGGTGAGTTTCAGCATTTCCGGAGTCAAGGAAAATGCCAAGAAATTTCCAGTCTACCGAGCTAGGACAAACCAACAATTGAACCTCCCTCAACAAACTGTGAATCCTAACTTTCTTGTGCAGTCATTTCACCACCTCAAGGATTTGGAGATCTCTGCCTACAAAGATGTTAAGCCCACCATACTCCTGGGAGAAGACAATTGGGCTTTAGCGATTCCTTTAAAAGTAGTTCATAGGTGGTGGAATGGACCAGTGGCTACAAAGACTCGCCTGGGATGGGTTCTCCATGGGAAAATACCACTACATCTCAAGGGATATGTAAAGGACGAGGTAGAGCACCAGCTTAGTCAATGGAATGAAGCGGGCGACGGAACGTCAACGCACGATCTAGAAGAGAAGTTTGTACAAAGAGAGAAAACAATGGATCAAAAGAAGGAGAAGGGGTTATCAACAGAGGATGAGCGAGCAGTGACCATGTTCGAATCCACAATGAAACGAGTAGATGAGAAGTGGAAGACAGGGAAATCAGAGAAACCCTTACCTGAGAGAGGGGGAATGGGTCTAACACGATTTCACGATGCGAACTTCAGTAAACTGAAGAATCTTCGAACCTGTGTCGACTTATCAGGAAGAGTAAACGGAATTAGCCTGATCAAATGGGATCTGGGAATTGGAGACAAGCCAGGAAAAGAACGAGGGAAATGGAAGCAGAGGGTACTAGCATCAACAACTATTTCAAGTACTTGTTATACGATAAGAACTTGGCTATAGCAAGAGGCATCGAACTGAATGTTATGGGTACTGCGCAGCAACGTGCATATGCGGTATTGTCACACATTCGCACAGTTACGACCGAAGAGACGTACGTCGAGCTGTATGTCTTCAAAGTCCAAGTAGCTCTAGTCAGGTAAACTATCTTCCTATTTTATAGTATCTCAATCATATGGGGGTATGATTAATTTATCATCTATAGATAAATATAGATATTAAAATATCAAATAAAATATTTTGGATCAAACTAAACTATCTTCCTATTTTATAGTATCTCAATCATATGGGGGTATGATTAATTTATCATCTATAGATAAATATAGATATTAAAATATCAAATAAAATATTTTGGATCAAACTAAACTACCGGTTTGGAACTCCAAAGAATGAGGCTAGGTAAACACATACTCGATGGATCGCGGGCGGCATGGACATATGAAGCTACTCGTATGGCAAAGATTGTTAAACTAAATGGATCTGACTGGTGGTTTGCAAGCCAAGCACTTAGGTGGGAAGTAATGATGGGAATTTGGTCGGACGTCACCAGGTTTTCCCAATGGATACTCATCATTCGCGCTACAGATTGGATAGCCCGAATCGCTAAGTTCCTTCGCCACCGAGATGAAAGCATGAAGAAGGAGCTGGAGGCTGAGGAGAAGCAGGCTACTGTGCTGCAATGGTTGCATAAAACACAGAGAGATGCGCTTTATGAGATCCACTTTCCTATTCAAAAGGTGCCAAGGAATCTTGGTGGCAACCATACCAGGCGAAGATGTACGAGTGAGGTCAGCAGACATCAGAACTGACACAAACCACCTACGGCAGTTAAGAGTGAGGATGCCGAAAAGAGAAGTACTTATCTGAAGCTTACAGGCGGCCCGGAGGAATGTCGCCGACAGTAGTTATGATTGTTATAATTTGTTTACACTAGTTCTATAAAAATTCGTTGTTCGGTAAATCTTGCACGAGAAATATAGTTCTTCTTCATCTCTTCTAAAATTGTGATTTATCACTATTTCGTCAGTGACATAAAGGATATGGTGATTATATAATAGTGATGAAACCAACGTTACTTAATGAAAAGAGTAAGTATAATGAAGGAACCTTTCAAGCTGCCTGGAAGTATTCGTTCATTCCTCCCTGAATCTTTGTTAGGGCTGATTGATGTTTTGAGTGAAACACCTGCTTCAGCGGTTGGGGGAGTAGGAGATTTCAGCCCTGCATTCACATCAATCCGACGTCACTTTGATTCATTGAATTTATTTACTCGAGTCCGCCTTTCGGCTAGAGGACTCCGGCAAATGCACAGACAGACGGCTTTCATCTTGTTTTCGGGTGTAAATGATGCGGAGGTCGAAGCGAGGAACCTCTTTGCAACAAACCGCAAAACAGTTCGATCGCTTGCGGTTGTGAAACGTGTCGACGATTCTCTCTCCATCTCTGAGAAAACACCTATTCACCGAGGTGGGTAGGTAACATGGGCATTTCCATCGGGTGAATATTGTACAAAAACGAAATTTCGATGAAAATGAAAAAAAGCCTTATTTGAACATTTTTACAATGAAAATTTATTTTTGGAACTTTATAAAGTCAGAACCTACCAAAATACGAGAGTGGAGATGAACGGCTGACACTAGTTATGCTAGTAACCTTGTACAAGGAGTGTTTTTCAAAAAACTTAGAACTCAACTTTTTTATGATCAACATTTAAAAAAAGGGTCATAAAACGTGTTCTACGTTTGAAGTATTTTAACAAGAGAATGCCTTTATAGTTACGGTTTATCCGGAATGAGCACATAATTTCCAATACAGGTAAAATTTCCGAAACTAAAAATTGTCAAAAATGAAAAAAGGCGATTATTCATTGTACTCAAAACGTAATAACTCAATAACAGCCTTTTGGTACTCTATGAGTTCGTGGACAGTAGTGGAGTATGAATATGGACTACTAAAACTATAAGACCCTCTTCCATCGTCAAATTGGTCTCTCTCTCTCTTTGACTTTCGTAGTTCAGCCATGGAGTAAATACGCAAATAAGCAAATTTTTAAGGCAATAATTGCAACATTATACAGCAAATTCAGGCATGGTCTAAGCTGGGCGAAAATAACTGTTAGAGTTGAATCATATAGACAAATTATTCAACGATGTCATAACGTTCTACTGTGAGTAGGCCTTTATTCGGATATTCAGGAGCTGAAGAAATTTGTGGTAGGTATCGTATAGCAGGGTTTCTTCCACTACGTATTTTTACGATGTGTTGAGCGAGCTGTGAAGCACTGGGTGGTTCAATCGACTGCGAAATTGATACGAGAAACACATTCCCTCGCTCTCTAACGCTCCTTGTATGTATTGAGGAGGCATGTGGGTCGGAAAGTAAGATATTCAATATTTTTTAAGGGGAAGTAATATTCATGCCAATAAACCAGTTACTATAAGTTATCCATTCATTGTATTAAAACTACCCTCAGAGTAGTATTTACCTAAGCTGGATGTACAGGAAAGTAGTCCACTTTATTGTTCATTCAACTGATCTGATTAAGCACATCACTTCAACCCCAAGAGGGTATGTTCCACTTTCATCAAAATGTTCACTTTTTAAGGTGGACAAAGGAGGATGGCTGTAAATCTGCACTCTAGCCACATCAAATGTGTAAACCTGCACCCTTCGGTTATTTGTAAGTCTGCACCCGAATGTAAAACAACCCCCAGTGCTGGTTAACAAATTACTTCAATAATTTTCTCAACTGAACTTCAACAAGAATCAGACAGATTCGTACCATAAAAACCCAAAACCATCAAAGAACCGTTGCCGTCCCTCCTCAATCAGCCTTTTTTTTTGGGGGGGGGGGGGGGGGATTTGAAGACGGTCAAAAAGCGAGTGAAACCTACTTCCTACTTAGACGAAACCTAGGCTACAGTCATACTGATAAAATATTCACTGTACTGAAGAAACCACCTAGAAAGTAGTTCGTTGAGTTCTTCTTACCTGAGTTTTGTATTAGTTTCTGATGCGACAGGAGTCTGTTAGAGACAAAACAAGGGGTAAACTGTTGATGGGTTGATGAGCCGAAATTCAAGTATATCCGTGTCACAAATGTATTTAAAAAAATTTACTCAACGAAATTTTCCACTGACAGGCAATAAATGAGGAGAAAACTGAATGACATTCATAGTCGGGAGGGAGAAGGTTATAGTCCACGCTGATTTACACAAATAAGGGATAGGCACCTACCAACAGGGAAGATGGAAATAAATCACACGTCCGACTATTATACTGATATTATATTATACTATACTGGTATTATACTGACATCATGGACACTTCTGATGTCTTTAATACCTTTTAATAGTACATAATGTCTGCATCATGAATCTGTTTATACCTTCGTCATGGACGCTAGAAAACCTAGCGTCTTCAATACTTTCGAATAACTTCCTAATACCTACGTCGTGAATCAGTGATATCCGCCATTACTCCAAAGCGTCATAAACGTTATTCCTATCATAACTATATATATTTTTATTATGTAGAACGTCTGCACATCTGTTCAAACTCTTGCTCAGTCTAGGTAGTAGTATTTACGAGTTCGAAGCCCGAGAGTCGGTAATCAAAAGTGTATATTCATGCAATTTCGAAAAAAATTGTAGGTTGACGCCCGGAATTGAACATGCATAGAGGGAAGAAAAGTAAGTAAATACCTACCAAGTGCTAAAAGTCCTTAAAAATCTATAAAAAGGAGTAGGTACAAAAGGCTCCCCCCCCCCAAGAGAAATCTTATTTTTAATTATTTTAAATTATTATTATTTTAAATTTTATATTTGAATTATTTTTATTATCCAAGAGAAATCTATTTTCAACCCTGCTCGGGGGCAAACATTTTATGATTTGAAACCTTAGGTCCAGTCAAATGGGGCTCAGCTGTAAATAAACTTTAATTCCGTAGTCACCAGAAATCCAAAATCGTGCTAAAACAGATAAGTAACATGAGGCTGCACTTAAAGTGACTATAAACTGTAGAATAGTAGTTAGTCTTCGTTCCTGGGGTTATCTGATCGTTTTTTCTACCCATTTCTCCTTCCTTCTTATGTTTGTGTGGCGAATATCGCATGTTCTGTTGTCATTAATTTCAGACACGCGAGATTAGGGACGTCATGTTTGATCAGATGCCGATTTACTGCTCCTACTTGGGCCACTTAGAAGTCATGGGTGCAAACTTGAATTTCAAGATCGGCATACTTTTCACTTCTGCTCCACTTGGGCGGAGGTTTGCTGTCGCCTACAAAACATCATTACACCGATTTTTCACCATTGTTTGTTTTCATACAACTGATCGATTGCAATGGTTTAAGATCCTCTTCTAGGTACCTAATAATAATCCATCCATCGCGGAATTTCACCACTCCTGGCTGATCACCAAGACGAACTCTAGTTTATGGGCGTAGGAAGTAAAATAGTAGTTTGTTTCAAAAGCCACACTCATTGCACTTCATTTTGGCGCACAACCAAACGAATTTTCAGTGACCGTGATAGTTTGGAGAGAAAACTCGTGTTAAGCTGGGATTTTTCTCGATTTATTCCGATCGTTGTTGATACAACTGCCAAACCACCTAAATTAAGACCGCTGCGCTTGTGGAAGAGCTGAATCGAAGAGTTCTCCTATTTTATTTCAAAATACACTCGAAGAACTCTTAGTTCTTAAAAATACTGACCTAGCAGGAAAAAATAATCAAAAACGAATCACTAGATAAAACTCAAACCCTACCATAAATCGCTCGATATTTTTCAAAAAACACAGTGGGGTATTTTCAATACATATAAGTAGTTCCTTTAATAAGTGCAGCAAAATGAAATAAAAATGCGCGGTACTATCCTTGATCCGTGGATATTATTGCTCGATGAAAAGCATCTCCTGGAGTGATCAGACCAAGGTCTGCCTGGTTGAGACACTAAACCCCCTTAATGATTATTAGACTTCCACTTTATTGGAGACAAAACATTATGCGCCCTTCTTATCGCTAATAAGACGTCGGAAGGATGATACCCTCCCACGATAGAGTAGATGGTTGGGGAGATACTCGCCCCTTTTTCCAACACTAAAAACCAGAGCGGCTGGAAACCACTGACTTCTCATCCTCTCAAACGACCCCCCTTCCTTCCTACCCCCGGATAGATAAACATCCGTTGACCCACTTGTGTATTTATTTGCTTCTGAGTAGAGTAGTACATGATATCGATCCCTTGTTCGTCTATAAATTACCAAATTAGATGGAGAAGAAGGGAAACTCCATTTCAACCTTCACTTTGGGTCTCCCATTGTTTTCTCTTGCTGTTTAAGGGAGAAACTTGGATCCGAATCAGTGGAGTTCGATCTAACGAGAAACACGTATGTTTTTCTCAGGCTTAACATGAGTTTTGTAACATGAAAGAAATAATGTAATGAGATAGTGTCACTGGTCCCGATTTGATTGTCTGCCCCAGTAACTGGCTTACAGAAGTCTAATCCCTTTCCACCATGGAAGAAGTGTGGGATAGGATGGGCATCGCCTGGTAAAGGATGGAACCAGGGAGCAACCATCGGTGAACGCACTAAAATCTGGTACCGCTAGTCGTCAAAATAAGTCGATGATACCCATTCCGCCCTATCCTACTCCCACATTTTCTGCAGCATACTTTATAGCAACAAATTTGGCGATCATAGGTAGGGCCATCACGAACAAAGATATTTCTGAATGATGTTGTCAATTGACTGATGCCATAGATTCAGTTAAGAGAAGGAGGAATTGAAAGCATGAAGACTGCTCCAAAAACTGACCAACATGAATCAAAGTCAAGCAACAATCGAGGCTCTATCACCACAAGCCAGAGAGTCAATCAAATTAATTGTTGAGGGCAACGCATCGCAATGGCTCACAGTCCTTCCCCTATCCAGCGACAACCTTGACCTCTCCAGCAGTCAGTTCAGGGACGCATTGGCCGCTGTGGAAAAGTGATTAATGGGCTCCCAACTTCATGTGATGGATGTCCCCCAAACACAGACGGAACTAGAGTCCTCATGAACGTAAACCTTGTGAAGACTTGTGAAGCAGGGCCATGACTTCATATGGGATGAAATTGCAAAACTAGCGGCCCTAGCATGGAACGGTGTTGTGGTAGAGCCTGTCAGGTGAAGGCAGTGATCAAGCAACCAGGCTCATAGCTGATGAAGAAGTCCAAGGGGTCTGGAGTAGGGAGAGGGCGTCTTTCTTTGACAACCGCGTTATTAACGCTGACGCCACTTCCTACTCTACCCGGAAATGGTCCGACATATCTGAGTCAGCCGCAAGGTTGAAGTATATGAAGTACAACACAGCAGCAGAAGATCTTCGTGGCACTTTCACAACTCTGGTGTGCTCTAGTGAAGCAGTACTCCACAGAGAGTTCACAAACTTTCAAAAGCGACTCGTGGACACCATAACCGACAAGTTGCGCAAACCTCAATTGTATATAGTCAGATCGGTACGAGTTAATATCCAACTCGCAGTCATCCGAGCTGTATCCCTTCGACTAAGAGGAACGCGAAAGGAGCTAAGGTGCCACGATCTCTCTAGAAGTCTGGGACTTGAAGTCGGATCCCCGCTCTCTCTCCTCAGAGACTAATGGACACGGTCTGATCAAAAAATTCCAATAATCAAACCAGAAGTGTCAAAGTCTTCATGCCTGTTAAATCATCATATTGATGAAACCACAATAGCCCGTATGGGATTATTTCAAAAATAAATTGTTTTGTTGTTCAAAAAAATTAGGTGGATTAGGAGCACCACTTCCAAAGTTTGGAAGGTGAAGCGATGTGCAACAACAGTATTCTGTCCAACAAAACAGAAACACGCAAATATTAAGAATTGAGGATTAGGCAGCTTGCTAGAGGCGGTGTCACAATGAGCCTTATTTTCACTAAAGATTTCCTCGTTGAACAAAAAAAAAAAAAAAAAAAAAAAAAAAAAAAAAACGCATATCGTTTGGAGAATAAGGCCTGAGGGAACTAATAAGATGTCTTGTACTGAAACAAAGAGATATTATACACCTAAGGTTTTTTTGGCAGTTTTGGAATCAGAATGGTCTAAAACGGATTTCCATGTGGTTATTTTTTTTATCCGTTGAGTGTTGTCCTCCTCCACCCCAGATTAAACGCATAAGGACGCCCAAGTCTTACTGTGGAACGTCTTAAAAATGAAGAAAGTTCGTATTTCGGATTCTAAGAAAGATGAATTACTCCTTCTTGAAACGCTAAGATTCCAACTTGCCGAACAGTAAGGGTCGGTATGACTAACTTGACCTTTCATGATTTGGGCTGCCTTGTTTCCATCGTAACACCTGATCCCGGAGCCTTTTTGATTGGCACATTCCTTCGTTAGGACCGGTGAAGGGCCGCGAAGGTCTTAATCCAGTTGATTGGCAGTTGTTTGAGATACGGTCGAGCCCCCTGTCAACATCCATTGATCGAGTCTGAGCTGGGGGCACTTCCATCATTCTTAACCGAATAACAGGTGATTCGGTGGGAATGGCAGCTTGCGAACGCGTTTCTCGATTGGAGGTGTTCACCGCCAAGTCGGAGATAATGGACTTTGCCCTAGCTATGCCAACTTGGTTGGAGCTGATGGGATGCTTGTAATTTATCGTCCCTCTATCTAACCCTGGTGGTGACAAATAACTACACGTGCTAAGAGTTGCGTTCAAGTTTTGAAACTCTTGCATATACTCTACTCTGATCTGGAGAAACAGAAAAAGCCTAGGGGGGTCTGAAAGCTTCACACAGGTCACATCATTAATGAACTTTACAATACTATTTTTGCTTCCTTACTACCGGTGGTAGCCAACCAACACTTCTTTGCTTTTCTTACTATTATGACGCGAACTCCTTCATATTAATCCTTGAGCGATGGAATTTGTTACACGTCCCCTTAGTGAGCACATGAAGTGATTAGGAGGAAGTATAATCAGCAATGTGAACAATGAAACTCTCCAGTTTACCTTAAGAGTAAAAATTTGGTACTGTCTATTGGGAATTACATGAGGTGATTAAAGAAGAAGTAAAATCAAAAAACTCTGCCAAGTGACACATAGCTTCCTCGTATCCATAACCCGATGGTATAGATGATCCGATGTATAGTAGTTAATCTCAAAACATCAATTTCCAAGTACTTTCCACTATCCTCATAGGGGACCATCTACACGCTAATCTGATCAATCCTAGAAAATTTCATCAAATTCGAATGAAAAATGTAAGTGATATGGCTGTTACAAGGATTTTTCGTTTGCGCATGCGCTGAGGCTACTGTCAATTTGAAGGCCTTGATTTTCATTGGGGACCATCTACAACCTAACCCACATAATCCCTGAAAATTTCATCAAATTCGAATGAAAAATGTAAGTGATATGGCTGTTACAAGGAATTGGCGTTTACACATGAGCAGTGGCTACTATCATACCAGGGGTAGTGATTTTCATAGGGAACCATCTAAACACCAATTCGCACAATCCCTGAATACATCATTGGAATTGGATGAGAACTGTAGAAGTTATAACTGTGGCAAGGATTTCATGACAGACAGACACGGAACCAAAATTGTTCAGAAAGGTCTGAAACGTAAAACGCAAGTGGAAATTTCGTTTTGGAGAACTTTTTTTTTCATCCTTGAAAAGTGAAAACAAAGCTTCCACTACCTTGGTAGACTGGGAAGCAAAAATGGCGTGTTGTGTATTTTGTACTCATCAACTCTGTTATTTCAGTATAGGTTTTACCTCCCATAATGGATTTTTTGCCTGACATTTTTTTCACACGGAATGATGTCAAGTTTGCAAGTATGCGTCAAAGTATGATATCAATAAAACATAATTGAATGTGTTTCGGTGCTATATTACGCTCTTGGAAATAACTTGGAAATACTTTCTTGAATTGACTTGAACGTCATTAAGTGGAAAATTAAAGTTAAATCGGGGAAAGGACTTTATACCATCAACAGTAATTAGGATTCTACTCGAGCTGCCGATCTCAAAACGTTTTGTTGCCTTACTTCCAAGCTTTCTAACTTATTTCATAATAATCATCCACCCGACTTGAGAGGAAAACGCTGCAAATTATTTCACAAAAGTTTATTATTTTTCTGTATAAATCACTCGTCTGTAAAGAACACAGCTTTTCCATTGTCACCATCTACCAACCAAAGAGACTACCTACCTACTACATACCTAATTCACAATCAAGTTTATTTGGAAGAAATAAACGCTTCACACTCAATTCAAAAAAGTAGGGAGTTGGGGTGCCTTCATTGGGAAATTCGAATACTGGTTGCTAAGGACACAAAACTGAGTACAACTCGAAGAAACGAACAGCGATTGCATTTTGGTCAGCTAAAATTTGAACGGAGATTTATCGTAAGTCCAACATGGGGTGCGAACGGTTTATACTACAGATCTCTGGGTGGTTTCATCCAATTCTAAATGACATTTAGAATCCAAAAATGGATTTTTAAAAATACAATTTTGGATTCTACTTACCTTGAAACGTAAATTATACAATTTTGAAATAATACTTTTTTATGCTCGATTCCAAAGGTTCATTATTGTAAACCAAGAAAAGTCCATTAATGCAGCATGAATTAATGAGCGAATTTTCAAAGAAATTTTTCAGTTGAAGCTATGGTTAAGATCTTAGCCATTGCATTGACCACTCCACTCCATGTCAACACCACATCCGCTCTTCATCGGATTGAGTCAGTTATTGACCAATCAGAGCCTGAAACTCATTTTCACCTGGATTAGGAGCTGCTGCATACAGAATCAGAGTTTGACAATTATTGCAGGTGAAAATGAATTTTAGGTTAGTTAGCGGGAAAAAACCGAACTAATCTTTGCTCGGGTCCAGATGCCTCTTAGGTTTTTCTTGCTTAGGTTTTTTTTCGATTTTCAGTATACCTACCATACCAACATACTGTATGCACTGGGTATGCCTTCAAGATGTTAGGAGTCCATATTCATGTACTAATCGTCTCGACAAACTCTTAGAGTACCCACACGGCTTTTGTTGGTTTTTTTCTATTTTCAGTATACCATAACAACATACTGTATGCACTGCGTATGCGTTGAAGATCTTAGGAGTCCATATTCATGTTCTACTTGTCTGGACGAACTCTTAGAGTACCCACACGACTATCGTTGTTTTTTTTTCTGTTTTCAGTATACTATACCAACATACTGTATGCACTGCGTATGCGTTGAAGATCTTAGGAGTCCATATTCATGTTCTACTTGTCTGGACGAACTCTTAGAGTACCCACACGACTATCGTTGTTTTTTTTCTGTTTTCAGTATACTATACCAACATACTGTATGCACTGGGTATGCGTTGAAGATCTTAGGAGTCCATATTCATGTTCTACTCGTCTCTACGAACTCATAGAGTTCCCACACGGCTATTGTATTTCTGGGTACGACAAATATACGCGTTTTGATTATTTATATAAATATATACATACTTTTCTTAATTTTGGAACAATTTTCATTTTTAAAAAACGCATTATATCAGAAATTTCGTGCTGAATCCGAATATACCATATATTATGATGATTGTGAAGGTATTAACCTCAAAAATGGAAAAAACTCGTTTTTTTTTACTTTTTAAAGTTTTTTTTTGAAATTTGGACCACTTTGGATTGTTCAAAATTTCTGGCTAACGAACTTGATCTATTGTTTGTTGTTACGAACATTTTGGCGAAAACTAAAAAAAAAATCAAATAATTACTCGTTATTTTGCGGAATGACATATATATACATATGATTTTTGGCGAAACTTTAGGGATCGTTTCAGAATGTTCCAAAACGAATTTCAGTGAAAATTCTTTTCGAAAAAGTCGATTCTAAAAATTTTGAGGCCTTTGCAATAGTTTCATTTTTTCGAAAATTCGCTAACAACAGTTTCCACATTCCCCCTTTTGCAAAGCAATATATTAATGACCCTTGATATAAAGGTATTGTTTTTTACAATTTTAAAATAGAATTAATATTTTAGAATCGAATGAGACCACCCAGAGCTCTGAAGGACAAACCATTTTCTCCCCATGAGAACAGGGTTGGACTTGTATTAAATGAGAAACACGAGAGAGCATCTCACAGACCGTTCTCGGCGGAAATTGGCCGAATCTGTTCAAATTTCAACTGATCAAATTTGATTATTGTTCTTTCCATTGAAATGTGTTCTGTGTTGTAATCAGTTGTGCGTCCTTAAGAACGAAGAATAAAACTTTGTTGCGAAGGCACCCACAACTCTCAGATAGCTTTATTATTACTAGTAAGTAGCATTATTGGAAAAGCAGCGTTCTACGCAAACGGGAGAAATTTTTTTGAAAACTTTTGGGACGGGGCAAGTCCTTAGTCACTTAGACCATGAGTTTGATCTACTGTGGCAAATGGGTGATCTATACAGGGTGTTTCACGAAAAGGTTACACCCCCCTTCATTTCTGCAAAATACAACGTAAAAAATTCCGACCAACGCAATTCTTCATGATTTTTTGTGACGATCTCAGGAAAAATACTTTTGTGCAAAAAAGTTGCGCGCAATCGTGCGCAATTGACACTAACTTCATTTTTTCAAATGGAACTCCCCCTTTTTTTATTACAGATTCGGATTCTACGTCAAATTTTATGAAAAATTCATACCCACATCGATTTGTTTTATTGCGCGCAACCTGGCTTTTTGAACGCTCTAAGTTGCGCAACTCCACAATTGCACAAAAATTAGATTTTGGAGAACCCTAAGTGTGGCACATGTTTTTTCATTATTTTTTAACGCTAAATCACATGGTGACATCCGTTTTTCAATTTGACTGGAATTTGTCAAAATTGCGGCCAAAAATTCGGTTGTTTTTAGTGAAAAAATCGCTCTTTTTAAATCGTTATGAGTTTTTAGGTAATTTTATTCAGTTCAAGCATGATCATGCTGTCAGTTTTTATTTTTAATTCCACCGTAGACGGCCCCAAGCCCTTGGTTCAAAAGGAGGTGAGAAAATAAAAAATAGACATGAATTCGACCTCAAAACTGATGTTTTCGTGAAAGAAATGTTAATTTTTCCTCTTAAATCTTGGTTATTCTCAAAACGGATGACACCCTGTGATTCAGCGTTAAAAAAAGACGAAAAAACATGTGCCACACTAAGGGTTCTCCAAAACCTAATTTTTGCGCAATTGTGGAGGTGCGCAACTTGGAGCGTTCAAAAAGCCAGGTTGCGCGCAATAAAACAAATCAACTTGGGTATGAATTTTACATGAAATTTAACGTAGAATCCGAATCTGTAATAAAAAAGGGGGGGTTCCATTTGAAAAAATGAAGTTAGTGTCAATTGCGCACGATTGCGCGCAACTTTTTTGCGCAAAAGTATTTTTCCTGAGATCCTCACAAAAAATCATGAAGAATTGCGTTGGTCGGAATTTTATACGTTGTATTTTGTGGAAATGAAGGGGGGTGTAACCTTTTCGTGAGACACCCTGTACAGTAAAATAATAAACTATTGTGTAATAATTTGCAGCGTCTTTAGAAATAAGACACCCCCACCCAGGAGTCATGTTTTAGCCCCATCAACATTTTTGCAGATCATACTGCAGTTGAGAAACGCAATAAATATTTGTACCGCAGTAACCAGAACAACGTTCTTAGTTTGGTCCATTAAACTTGCTATAATCGATTGAATATATAAATGCGTCTTCTTCTTTCACAGGTAAGTCCTCACAATGGTGATCTACATACTGACAGTAATAGTGAGTAAAACGTTTCATTTTACTGTACGGTATCATACTACTTAACAATCATATATCATTGAGGAACTGTCCTTCGGATATAAGTTTTATTTTAATTTTATTCTGTTCAGAACTCACGTATTTAAGATATTTGTCACATGTTTTATTTCTGCCTGGACACTTCAAATTTACTGAATATTTAATTTAAATAAATTTTTCAAGGACTGTTTGAATTTACTCGACTAGCGAAAAGATTGGAAATGGCTTTGATGGGAGCTCATCAGTCGGCCCGAAACTGTTAAGACGACTTAGTTGAGAGTGAATCTAACCAGGCACAGAACCGTTCATAAGTGTGAGTGTGGAGGTAGGATGATCACCAGGCTCAGAACCGTTAAATCATCGTGGAAAGTGGAGGTAAAGCGTTGAAGAGAACAAGACGAATTTGTGGGCCAGAATAGGCACTGGTGGCCCCTCGAGCTGCCCTTAGATATTACGAGGATTGATGTGAGAGAGGTGGAGGTAAGGCGCCTCCAGGCTCGACCGTTACAAGTTCCAGGTATTCATCTCTAACTACCAACATTCCTCTCTCTGGATTATTTGTGAAATCTAAGAACTTATTTGGAGGTCACTACAATATAACATTACTTTGAAGCAGATAAATCTGCTTAAAACGAAACATAAATTTATGTCTCGTTTTGCCAATAATCGGTAACGCATGGCAATGGATGATAATGAGAGTAGTGAGCTTGATATCTGCAGAGCAGCCCTACGAATGCTCACATATTAAAGTAAAACATCCATAGGGATCTGTGGATGCAACGATTCCAGTATCTACGAATACAGAAACTTCGTAGTTTCTCTCATTCGGCCATGGTTACGTAGACATTCACTGGGGTGACTCCTATTTTTCATACCTCACGATCGGGTTTCTCATTAAAATGCCATTCGTGGAGTAGAAAAAGTTGAAACACGTGATCCCAATTCCATCCAGTTCAAACCTTTTGTAAATCGCTAGACCTTTTCTCTTTCCACGCTGATTAATATCGGAGGTCACGTTTGCGTCTTTGATGTTTGTTCGGAAAATAAGACGTTTTTAATGGTTACGAACAGTGTTACTAAGATGAAACCCCCTCCCGCTCTTCTCCACGTGGGGACGAAGAAGAACACCACGTGCAAAAGGAAAAAACAAAGAGAAGAAAGCAAATCATTAGTATGAAGCTCTGTCAAAAGAACCCCATTCAAAAGTAGAAATTCAATAAAGACCCATCAATGAGCTGTAGAAAGTCGTATCAATGAAATTTCTTTGTCCTTAATTGGGATCCTATCCATTCGTCGTTCGTTGAAACATTCTTTTACCTTACGTGGGACTCTCAGTTTCAAAGTTACTGATTCTTCATCGAATCGTTACGACTCGCGATTCCCACCAACTACATTCTTTCAAATAAAAATAATAATAATACTGAAGTAATAATATTTTTTTTCTAAATATTAAAAATTAGTTTTATTTTTATTCAATTATTTATCATTTTGAACTGCGCGGTCGGTATTTAAAAACCAGCTTGCCAAATACTCAAAATAGTAGGAATGCTCAAAACTTGAAAATTTGTTGCACTACAAATAGTTTTACTTATTAGAAATGAGGAGAAATCTCAGATGGGAGACGTTACACCTATCTGTGTAACATTCCAAAACGCTGCAAATCATTACAAAAAGGTTTATTATTTTTCTATAAGATCACTCGTCTGCAAAGAACTCGGCTTTGCCATTGTCAACTAACCACAGATACTACCTACCTACCACATACCTACAGAGATCGTATTTTGGTCAGCTAAAATTTGAACGGAGATTAGGCCTCTTTTGCGATTCACACTTTTGTTTCTGATTTATCGTAAGACCAACCCTTAAATTCTCATATGGAGCTAACGGTTGGTCCAACAGAGCTCCGAGTGGTCTCATTCGATTCTAAAAATTCTATACTGCCTTAAATTGGTGGAGAAACAATACCTTTATATCAGTTTTTTGAGCTAGGGCATTTTCAAAATTTTTGGGGGGTACGACTCACTGCCATGTATGAAGTGCAGAGTTGAACAACTTATTGACATCTGGTGAGGGATTAATCTCGAAGTGTCAATTTTTGTTGCTTGAGAGAGACTTCAACCACCCTGCGCACTCCGGTGACATGGAAAGTCAGACCTCCCAATGTGAGATGATGGGAGGACCTAGAGTATTCATTTACTCAGCCACATTGAGTTGATGGGATGGCTAGAGGTGATTGCTGAGAAGTGATTCTCCTCTTCAGTTTTTTCAATATTTCCCTGCGACTGAGAACAGCCTTAAGAGCTGAGAAGACTAACACTATTGTGGATTTGTTTCTTCCTATTTTTTGAAATATACCAAAATTTATAATAATTCCAGATAATATTTACCAGGATATATATTTACCAGGATGGACATCGAAACACAGGCAGATTGGTTGATACGAATACCTTCTGTAATTAGGAGCTTTACCATAGTTTCCCCGAAAGATCCTCAAGGCTTTCTTCTCACATTGAAAAGGAGTTTTGAACCCCTTTGTGATCAATTAGGAATGATTATTTAGAGTAGCTAATGAAGCATGTTTTATATTCGTTAAATGGAATTTTCACTTTGTCGGATTAAAACTGAAAAATGAAAGGAAAAATAAAAGAACAAGTAGGTGGAGCCCAATTAGGCTGCACGTTGAGATAATAGGATGCCGTATCAAGTTCTTCTCCCTTACGGCTTAAAATTTACTCTTTCTTCGTTTTTGATGCTCGTTACGCATGTATGTTTCTCAGCCACCACTTGGATAAAGGGGCTTATTAGTGAAGTGTCATTAAAATGGGATTACTTCGAATGTATCCTTAAAGTACTTTTTTTAGTAATTAACTACAAGTAATTAAGTGCCTAATATAGTAATAATCAGGATGTAAGTAATTCAATTTATTAATATTCAAATTTCATATGTGTGACATAATCTTGTCTTGTGGCCCGGCTTTAGTTCCCAACCTTAAGTATCGCCAACTATACTAGGTACTGATAACTGTCTGATCTTCTTGAGTAACGTCCGCTGTACTACAGCCGTTGTGTCCTACCCCTACAAAACAAATTTTTTTAAATAAACCAAAAGTGTGCGATTTACCTCGAGAGCCAGGTGTCCAAATCTACCGGTCAAGACGGTTGGCGCAAGTTTCTTTTCCTCACGTCCATCTGCCTTTTGTCCAGCTTGGACTCACAAAAGTATAAGGGAGGAATTCACAGTCATCGCTCATGCCGAGGAAATCCTAGGCGATCCGACTTCTTTGAAAGGAACGCGGTCCAATCAGAAATGATAATGCAATCAAAGGTACTCAAGGTAGATAGGTACTTACTTGTGGAAACAACCCTGACGAATTAAACAGTTCTGTTATTTCGCCCCATGCTTCCTCCATCCTAGCAACTGAAATCGTGTCACTTTTTCTGCATTCTACCACATCCACTTCTTCTATAACTAGCTTTCTAACCGTAACTTTTTCTTCTTCACGAAAACCTATCCTTTTTTATCCATCTCAATTAGTAGATAGACCACCGAAAAGTAGAAGGAAGTTCAACGAAGAAGTAGATCAACAGAAAAGAATTAACAACCTGAGTTGAACCTATCAAAACAGTGATGTTTCGCCGTTTTCCTCCCTCAAAATAGGGAAAAACAAGCTAACTGCGTTGCCAAAAGCCGGTTGAGGCTGTTCGGCTGTTCAAGGAGTTCCTCGAGTCGAGGAGTTCCTCATCTGAACTATGAATACCAAAATTCGTGGCGTTCCTTATCTCTCTGAAGAGTTCCTAGAAGCTTATTTGAGCAATGACTGAGGATTCCGCCCTAAAAGGCCCTCTCGAGATGAAACCAGCAACTCCTTGGTACATGGAGTGCAAATGACAGTTGTATTACACAATGAGGCAAAAACACATATTATTGAGGAACAACCAAAATTGCTTCTGAGTCTACCAAGGTAGCGGAAGCTTTGTTTTCACTTTTCAAGAACGAAAAAAAAAGTTCTCCAAAATCAAAATTTTCACTCGCGTTTTACGTTTTAGACCTTTCTGAACAATTTTTGTTCAGTGTCTGTCTGTCTGTCTGTCATGAATTCCTTGTAACGCGCATAACTATACGAAGTTATTGTCCGATTTCAATGAAATTTTCAGGGATTGTGCGGGTTGGTGTGTAGACGGTCCCCTATGAAAATCATCATCCTCGGACTGATAGAAACGACTGCGCATGCGCAAACGTGAATTCCTTGTAACGGCCATAACTTCTACATTTTCCATCCGATTTCAGTGAAATTTTCAGGGATGTTACAGATTAACTTGTTTTGATGTTTTGAGATTAACTACTTGCATCGGATCATCTATACAATCGGGTTAAGGATACGAGGAAGCTATGTGCCACACCCACTTGGCAGACTTTTTTTTATTTGTTCCTGATTTTTCGGGATTAGAAATACTTTATATGGTTTTGAACAGCGTATCTGGCAAATAATGGGAGCCCTAACTCTGAAGAAGCGGTTTTTCTGAAGTTTTCTTGAACTCTTCTGATCATTTCAACGTGTATTTCGGCGATGTTGACTGTGATGTTGATCGTGAGGGCTTCTAGGGACCTGGGACAATCATTATAAAGCTTGGATTTGAGGTAGCCCCATAGGAAAAAATAGCAGGGGCTGCTTGTGGTGACCTCTGACCAGATCAAATCGCCTCTCAGGCCGGAGAAATCATCTTCTCAAAAACGCCATCACTTTCCCTACTGTGTGGACGGTTGCCCCATCTTGTTGAAACCAGACATCGTCCATTCCCCTTTAATCCAATTCAGGAAAGCAACACTCATGAAAATTGGTCAACCTGAGTTGCCAGAAACTTTTTCGTTGAAAAAAATAAGGCCCAATTATCACATTTTTCGACATTGCATACCACACTGCCTTATCAGTGTGAAGAAGACTCAGGTAAAGCTCCCAGGGGTTCGTCTCACTCCAATAGCGCATATTCTTTTTATTGGTGCAAAAATTGAAATTGAACATGTATGTGCGTCGTCAGAGAAGAAAACGAAAGCGTCTCGAGGCAATCCACTCACAATATTTTCACTTGAGAATTTATCTCGGTTCATGATCACATAGAATACGCTGTTCAAAACCAAAATAACTCAAAATTTCCAATACCGGCATAACATGAAAATATGAAAAGTTTGGTAAATTTTCATTACTATTATTTTTTTAAATTTTGTAATACACCAGTATTTCGTGCTCCAGCCTGTATTCCAAATCTCCTTTTTGATCACTTAGCATCTACAACCCCCTAAAACGATCATTGCATCGGTTTTGGGCCGGCGAGATGTGCCCTTCGCGGTCACCTTCATCTTTTTGAGGGTTTCATGCCGGTTGACACTCCATCACAAAATCACCTTCTCTTTCATTAGAGTAAATTGAAAGTCAGTATCAAAATTTTCCAGTTTTACTAAATTCATTTTCTAACAAACATCTTCTGTGATTCACAATCTAGTAACCCAGTTTTAGTCCGAGGGTTGTTGCGAGTAGCCCTAACTGATTGGTTACCGGTTTGACCATGATTCGATGTGTGCCACAGTATGTGCTAAAACTCTTCAAACATACTAGCGAGCAAATTCTCTAACTGGAAAGCTCACACTATGTACAAACCAAAACTGCTATAAAACAGTTAATCATTTTCACACAATCGAATTGTATAAATCCAAAGTAATTTGTGTGAGAAATGTAAACTTTTTCTACACTTCCATACAAGATACCGTGGCGAGTCCCTCAAAATGTCTCGAAATATTCCTGGTAGCATCGCCATTCAGGCATAAATCATTACTCGTGTTTCGGTGTCTAGAGCATCAAACGGAAACCACGTTAATAAATTACCCAGATATTAAATTTCTAGCGAAAGGTAGCTCGGAGGTCAAAACTCTCGCTTTCATCTTGACGGCTCTGCGGTTATCCTTCGAAGCCTGAGAGCTTAGCTTCATCTCCTCACCTTCCAAAAGTAGGTAACCAGCAAAGTTTAGAAACTAAGTAGAAACACGTTCCAGGAACCCAGTTGGTTTTAAATTGAAATCAAGCACAAATTTACGCTCTGGTATAATTTTCAAAATGAGATACATTTCCTTGTGTTTCCAATAAACCTTCTCACTAATATACCTACCTAATTGTGAATACTCTCTCTCCTCTTCTGAATATAGTGGTACCCTTGATCATTGTAGACGTAAGCCGGTTCTAAATAGGGAACACATTGTTTAGTATTGCAAGGGGGCGTTTCATTGGATAAATATTAATTCAATTTCAATCAGTGAGCGATAAAACATAATTTTTATAATATAAAAATATATATTAAAATATATATTAAATATATATTAAATATATATTAAAAAAATATATTATATTCTTGGGTAGGACTATCCTTTTTTCAAATAAATTGGGGGTGAGACAAATTAGTAGTAGTTGTCTGGTTGTGCCCCCCACAAGGACTCTACATTTTTTGCTGTTTGGGCTGATGATAACAACCAGAGGGTTGTTGAAAGCTCCCCAGAATAAAAGATGTTAAAACGGAACACAGGACTTAATTTGTCTCACCCCCAATTTATAATTTTTATTTATCTTTCCACTGAACAAAACTGTTGCATTCAATGTAATTTTGCTGGTATTTAATGTTTTGAGTCAGAAACAGTGGACTCCCTCTACCCTTAGCTACCATAACATTTCAAGCAAAATGCGAAACTTGAATTTAAAAATCATTTTATAATCCATGATTTATGACACCCAACTTTTAAATTCGACTGCACCCCCTCCTCCACAGTATTACCACAAAGGTTATTACATCATGAAGTTAAACATTCATCTCTTAGTATTGGTAGGCAGTCCGTAGATCATATCCGTATTCATGGTGAAACACCCGCAAACCCATGAAATATGCGGTTTCTGGAGACTTGGCACCATGGTGGGGCTATTGACCTGTTCCATGGAGATAAGATCAAAATCGGTAGATGAAAAACGACAAATTTTCCCAACTTGGAACAAAAGTGCATATTTTTTGTTTACTTACTAATATACAAGATAAAAATCATGAATCAACAGATTTAGGAGTAAATGCGAAGAATGATGTTAAATTCAATTTTAGTGTTTTGATAGATGGACGAGCCATCATCTTCAGGAGGTCGAGTGGTGAGGCTCAGGCTTCTTCCTCCTCATCTCTGTGAGGGTCTGATGACCAAAGGGAACGATGAGCAGCGTTGTTAGATGTATGCACTTAGTATAAGTAGAAGAAAGTACAATACAGTAATTTTTAAAGGAGAAACATTCACCTGGCTTGCCCGAGTCATCCAGCTCCCCATAGTCACCTGGATGGCAACTTTCGGAAGAAGATCTTCTGTTGGGGCGTTCGAGTCGAGAAGCATCATGAATCTAATCTAATAATCGTGGGAAATGTCGGTAACTATGTCGTTTTGGTATTTTAAGTCAAAATACTTGAAAGACGAACCGTGGATATAGCATTTCAAAGTCAAATTCAACCTTTTCCAAGTCAAATTCCACCTTTTCGAAAACAAATGCAACCTTTTCCAAGTCAAATTTAACGTTTCCCCACTCAAATTCAACCTTTTTCACCATTATTAGGGAAATGACGAAAAATACCCACAAGCCCTAAATGTAGTACCAAATGCTTGTCTGTGATAGGGGACTGGGCTGAAAACAATACCCCAAACGCTGTAGGTAGGTACCGATACATAAAACAAAATCATGTTTTTTTTTAAATCAACAAAAAATATAATTCAACAAAAATTAACTTTTCTTTGAAGAAAAACTTATCATCACGTATCATTTCTTTACATAATAAATGTAGAAAGCGTCAGTTGGACAGCCTCTCTACTGATGCCATATTTTTTTCAATTTATTGCAAGTACCTAAGTACTCGTATTTCACAAAAGTACCTAAGTACCTGTACTTTTTTTTAAGTAAAAAAAATCGAAGATAGCATTTCTACAAGTAAGATTTTTAGTTTTGAGACTTTAAAAATATTAATTATGTAAAAAGTGATAACAGTTTTTCTTTCAAAGAAATGGTGATTAAAAAAAAATAAAACATGATTTTGTTTTATGTATCGGTACCTACCTACAGCGTTTGGAGTATTGTTTTCAGCCCAGTCCCCAATCACAGACAAGCATTTGGTACCACGTTAAGGGCCTGAACGTATTTTTCGTCATTTCCCTAATAATGATGAAAAGGTTGAATTTGACTTGAAAAGGTTGAATTTGTTTTGGGAAAGGTTGAATTTGACTTTGAAAAGGTTGAATTTGACTTGGAAAAGGGTGGATTTGACTTGGAAAAGGTTGAATTTGACTAGGGAATGCTATAAACACGACATAATCATAAAGTCTACGAGGACAATGTACTGTTATCAGTTTTCGAAACACTGGGAGCAACTTTTGCTTTAACTTGGGAACATTTGATATTTGTCAACTACCGATTTTGACCTTATTTCTTTGTTAATTACTCATTCGACTCAGAATTAAATGAGCTTCCATTTTGCGGTAGAAACGCTTGGTGCGCCGTTTCGACGGGCGAAAAACCAACATAACTTCAAAAATATAGAGGTTTTTTGGCTTTCCTGAATTAAGTTCACATCCACGTATCGTGAAAAACTAGGATGCTTTTATTATGCACCAAATGAACCGATTCAAATAAAAAAAACCTCTTCCTTCAGTCATTCCGAAGTGTATCCCTAGATCACTTGAACCTTGACGTCGAATCTTGCTCCTGCCTTCTGCAACCATCATCGCTTTTGTGCTTTGCAGGATAGTCTAGCCAACATTCGATAGGCTTACATTCATCTACCTCCTACCTGTACAGTTCCTAATTATGGTAAATTTACCTGTTACCCAACACTGTAAAGAAGGGTTGTAAATAAACATCCCTAATAACTCAAATTAGCTTTTCACAACCATACTATTGAACCAATACTTTCAAGCAATCTCGTCTATAATAATCCCTACGCTGACTAGGAATTTTTGTGTTTTCGACTTTTTCATCCTTTTTAGTGATTTGCATTTATGCAAATCACTAAATCCTTATAAGAGATACACTATCTCTTATAAGAGATAGCTGTTGGAATAATCCATTTTGAAAATGAATTTTTTTCCCACGGCGTATTGACAAAGTTGTTTGGTAATGATAATTCATACCTACTTCAGGATTCGCTACTGCAGAAGGAAATGAACCCAAATATCCCTCATATCATCCTATGAATAGTTTCAACGGTCGTTCGAATAGATTTCACATTTTACCTACTCAAAAATATTCAAAAAAAATTATACAGTGTGTCACCCTTACGGGCGCATCACCGGGCAGGGTTCGATTCTACTGCTAATTTGCAACAAAAAATGTATATTCGCAATTTTGTTTACGAGGCTTCGTTTTTGAGTTATTTCACTTTTAAGATTTTTTCGTGTTTTCGACCTTACATCACTAAAGCGGCTATAACTCCCTTAATTGATGAAGTAAATTAAAATTTGATTATGTCATTGGAAAGAGCGTCAAATTTCCTATCTCCCTGATGGGGTTGTAGAAAATTTCAAATGAAACGAACGGGTTTAAAATAAGCTAAAAGTAAAAAATTGGTAAAGTTTCGAAAATTTTCACTTTATTCAAAGTTTGATTCTCGAAACGTCGTGAATGGAAATATCCATGCTGTAAGCCTTAAAGTTGCATGTGAATCCCAGCTTTCTAACGGTGCAGTCATTTTTTTTAAAACACCACTTATTAAGTTAGAAAATGACGTTTTTAGGGCAGAAAACGTTCATTTTCGGGTGTAAATTGGCGTTTTTCACAAGAAATGCTTCCCAACTTGATAAATCATTTGACATGAAATTTTACGTACTTTTTGACGCTGAATCGAATGGTAACACTTTCCGATCTCCTCGACAAACAAATAGTACTTTTAAAGCCCTTCAAGCAAACAGGGTACAACAACTGAGTCCTCGACTACCAACTTGTTATCTATCGAAAAGATGAAGCTTTCCTCAAATGATCGGGACGTTATTTTCAAGAAAGAGGGCAAAAATTATGTACGTCAACAAAGTGGAAGGAGTGCGCGTCATTAATAACAATTTTCGATAAAATGAATAACGAGATTGAGCCCTTCGCCCAAAGGAAAAGGCTTGAAAAGTACCATTTGTTTGTCGAGGAGATCGGAAAGTGTTAAGATTCGATTCAGCGTCAAAAACTACGTAAAATTTCATGTCAAATGATTTAATAAGTTGGAAAGCATTCCTGGTGAAAAACGCCGATTTATACCAGAAAATGAACGATTTCTATCCTAAAAACGTCATTTTCTAACTGAATAAGTGGTGTTTAAAAAAAATGACTACACCGTTAAAAAGCTGGGATTCACATGCAACTTTAAGGCTTACAGCATGGATATTTTCGTTCACGACGTTTCGAGAATCAAACTTTGAAAACAGTGAAAATTTTCGAAACTTTACCAATTTTTTACTTTTAGCTTATTTTAAACCCGTTCGTTTCATTTGAAATTTTCTACAACCCCATCAGGGAGATAGGAAATTTGACGCTCTTTCCAATGACATAATCCAATTTTAATTTACTTCATCAATTAAGGGAGTTATAGCCGTTTTAGTGATGTAAGGTCGAAAACACGAAAAAAATCTTAAAAGTGAAATAACTCAAAAACGAAGCCTCTAAAACATAATTGCTATGAGACATTTTTTGTTGCAAATTAGTAGTAGAATCGAACCCTGCCCGGTGGTGCGCCCGTAAGGGTGACACCCTGTATACTCGTACATTAAATACGTATATTAAAAAAATAAAATATTTAAATTATAGTAAGATATGTACCTAATAGTAATGAAATGTAATATGGTATGAAGTATTTTTATTGTTTACTACTGCACACGACCTACAATGTTCATGATGACTATAAATTAATTTGTAGTGAGAGCAGAACTATGCTGCCCTCCAACTTG
Source organism: Apolygus lucorum (assembly GCA_009739505.2). Lineage (NCBI taxonomy): Eukaryota > Metazoa > Arthropoda > Insecta > Hemiptera > Miridae > Apolygus > Apolygus lucorum. Next base: position 31,206,374 of record CM019171.2, on the reverse strand, counting down.
GCAATTGGGTTTTCATGCTCACTGAAAATCACGTGTGAAATTGCACAGACGCTTTTGTCGACCCAATGGAGGTGAAATCGTCACCGATGTAAGTTTCTAAAACAATTGCACCGCGAAAAAAACCCACATCCCCGATGACGTTGGGAACTCGTCCCCTGTCGTCTGGTATCTTATCGGCTGTGAACAATGACTGATGGGTCTCTCTCTCTTCAGCTGTCCCCGTGAGTGCCCACATTATCGACCCCTTTTGAACGTCTATCTGTGGGTTTCGATAGTGAATGAGGAAAAGTTGTTCGTCAATGGAGCATAAGTAACAATCTTCAGTGAGCCTCGCTCCCACTGACAATAAAGTTTTCTGATTTTTCACAAAAACGCGATAGTAGGTATTTCCTGAAAGTGAATATAATAATATTAAATTATGGTTTGAAACGGAATTATGCACTTTTGGTTTATTATTTTCAATAATGAACCTTCGGAATCGACAAAGAAAAAATTTTTTTTAACACCCCCTCAAAATTTGTTTGTTTAGGTACCTTGAACGAAGAATCCAAAAATCGGATAAAAAACGCCGTACGCGGCACATTCCCCACTTAGCATTGACCGATTTTGATGAAATTTAGTATATGGGCTCCATTTGGGGTCTAGTTGTGCCCCGAAGATTTTGGTCGATGTAGGTCACTTCTAAGGGTTGAAAAATAAGGATTAAAATTTTGAAAACGCCCTAACTCAAAAAATTTTGATATAACGGTTTTGTTTTTCCATCAATTTAAGATAGTATGGAATTTTTAGAATTTTTTCAGACCAGGCGGATCTCTGTAGGACAAACCAATCGCTCCCTACAAGAATTTAAGGGTTGGACGTACGATAAATCAGAAACACGAGTGTGAATCGCAAAAGGAGCCGAATCTCCGTTCAAATGTTAGCTGACCGAAATAGGATCGATGTTTTTCTTCAAGTTGATTGGTGTTAATAATGGCAAAGCCGTGTTCTATGCAGACGAGTCATCTATAGAAAAATAATAAATCTTTGTGTAATAATTTGCAGCGTTTTGTTTTCAAACTACGGCACATACGCTGCTTACAGTCTGGTTTTAACCGGAGATATAAGAGGCCAGGGGAAGGCCTGGGGAAGAACCCCGTCATTGGCTCAAAGCTGATTCCGAGAAAAATTAATTTTAAAGTTTACCAACTAATGTCGACTTCTGACACGATTTTAAAAAAATACAAAAATATTGTATTTTTGAACCATCAACTATGCAGATTCACCAAATGTTTCCCGAAAAACAATTTTTCCAACTATTATATCATATTTGATTAAAAATTAGTACTACTAACAAGCGAATTTCAACCTCTCTAGCAATTAACTATTGTTCGATTTCGATGATTTCATCGACAATATTTTAGTTTTTCACTTCCCTAGGCTAATGCACTAATGAATTTCGAAAATCCTTGAAAATTTCAAATTGGGGTACATTTTTTAAAGTTTGAGTGCCGATAATTTAGGGAAATACTAACTCATACTGAGGCTGGCAGTGACGGAGTTCTTCTAAACACGCCCGGCCGATGACGGGGTTCTTCACCAGTACATTCAAATTTCAACCTCATTTTTTTAGTAAGACGATGGGGTTCTACTCCTCGAAATCTTCCAGAAACCACTTTGAACCTGAGTCAGCCTAAAATGTCGAAAAATTGTTCCCCTGGACTCTTCGCTCATTCCTTTCCACTCTATCACAATAGTTTGGTCAATCCAATACGATATGAAGGTTGCATGATGTTTATTTGGAACAGATTTTGCTTCAGAAATACATCAGTGATGTGAATAACTAGCTAAGTTGTAAACGGAAAATGAAATAAATCAACACTTTGCAAGAAACGAAATATATTTATTGTAAAACGCAAACAAAAAAAGCTGTGGAACGAAAAATAAAAATAGTTTTGTACCAAAAACAGGGAGGGTATTAAATGGCTCTGTAAAAATTCCATAATTGTGCATAGATTCAGTGGAAATTTTTAAAAAACTGGGAAGAAAATCAATTTCTGGGACGAAAAACACCAAAGAACGATGAGTAAATCACAGGGGACGGAAAATCAAATCAATAGCCTCAACCAAAATATCACCTAAATTTGGGACAACTATTGTTCTAAAGTCGTCAAAACAAAATAAAACCTCTTAACTGTACAAAAATCGGTAGAAAAATCAAATTTTTTGTTGTTTAGTAGTTAGTTGAGGGGTGATGTTCGCTTCACCCCATATGAACTACTTATAATGCATGGAAGAGCAGAATCTCATTTTGATGTAATTTCTAGGGATTGAACACGTTGAAGTCTAGTGGTGCCCTCTCAAAATTTGATAACCTACTTCAAAGCTCACTTGCATTGGCAAGAATTCCCAAAATTGATTCTTGTTGCTTGTTGTCAATTTCAAACAATCAGGCGGTTTCAAAGGAGTGCTACAGTGAAGGGTGTGAATAAAAATCAAATCAACATGAATTCGAACCTCACTGACGTCAAGTGACTGCTTAGGTGCTATATTGTTACTAGTGATCTGGAAAACGCTACAACACACGGTTTTAATCCCCACTAACGATCGTCCCCAATTTTCATCAATCAGATGGGAGTACCCTAAGTCCTTCGCAGAATAAGGTATTGTGTGGCCAACATATATCTACCTATCTGACCCGCTTACGGTGCGGACAGTCTTTTTTTTAAATATAGAAAGCCGAGATTTACTGAACGGTCGTCCTCAGGCTGGAGATCGATGGCTGTGAAAATGAATGGTCTCGATCCCAAATAAAGTCCCGTTTCCATTGCCAAATGGACCGTCTTTCAAACTTTCTTCCCTCCGCGAATCGAAAGAAGCCTGTCTGTGGCATTATTCGTTATCGACTAAGGGAGAAGGTAATATTCCGGTTTTTTCATACCTATTCATCTCACTGCACAATAGTTGACCGGATTTGACGAGCTATAATAGCGAAGTCTCAACATTGATTTCCAATCTAAAAGTTATTCGTATAACAGGGGTAGTTCAGAATATTTATTAATAAGTAACTAGGCAGTGTTTTAGTTTATGCTCAGACATGTTAGATACAGGTAGCTTGTAAAATAAGCCCTGCTCGTGCATCCAGTATTGGGCATGGTGACATGAGTCATGTCAATAATATAATAATATTTCATGTGATGGGGAAAATTCTTCTTTCAAATGTTATAATCGTTAACCTTCATCCGCTCGCGTGGGCGGCAGATTGGCCGCCTTTTCGAATTTTCCCGCGTATGCTCGCTCTTAGTACCGTGATAGCCCCAGAAGTGCCATGTATTCTCTATTTGATATGTAACCCCCTAGATTGCGTTGAATTCCGATCGTGGTGGACGCGTCATCTGAGTCAATACTGCTCCAAAGTCGGGCGCATCGGGTTCGAGCCAATTTGCCGCCTACGCGGGCGATAACGTGAGAATTTTCGCATCGCTCGATTTGGAAAATGTAAGTAAATATTAATTTTCCTTTCGCATGTATTTTCAACTGTACTACTTTCACAGTACTCTAGAATACGTGTAGGACTTCCCATAGATATTTCTTGTCGTACTCTGCTGTATTTTGAACTGAATAATGAATCTTTCGCATCTCGATTTGGAAAATGTAGGTTAGGTAGGTAAATGTTTATTTTTCTTCCGCGTGTTTTCTCGACAGTACTACTTTCGCAGGGCGGCTCTAGATTATGCGTTGGACTTTCAATACGTGTTTCTTATCTTATTTGGAAATATTTTGAACTGAAAGCTAATAATGATTTGTTCATATTTTTCAGGGATCGATTGTATTCCACAGAGGAAGAAATTGCCAATGTTTTATGAGTTTTAACTCACCTTCCTGAGTATATTTTTGTATTTTTGAAATGAGGTAGGTACCTACTATTATAATCATATTCAAAATTTGTTACCTCCTTTCATAGAAAAAGTAGATAACTGCAGAATATTATTTTAGTGCAGAAAACCTTCAAAGACTGAAAATGTGATTTTCATATATATTTACCTTCCTATTGTTATTGCGATTATTTGAATAAAGAATTTATTATAAAAATGTTCTTGTAATGTTGTGCTGAGTTCCCTGGTCAAAACTGATTTGAAACACACAAGTTGAACGGAGAAAAGTGGTGAAATCAAGGGCGGCCAATTTGCCGCCTACGCGATCGGAAGTGTGACTTTAGGAGACGCGAGCGGATGAAGGTTAAAATTGAAATTTATAGAGATTTTTAAATTAAGGTTACGTACAACTATCTTGCTTTTAATCATTCCATTTTTCCAAGATTCAAATTTTTGAGTGTTGTGTTTATAACGTTTATCATCAAGTTAATATAGAATAGATGTTTTAGGATTCAGGGGAGAGATATATGATCACACGTAGGCGGTAGAACTGGGAAGAAGGTTCATTTTAAATCCTTGTAACAGCGAGGTAATCATGTCAGCTGTTCGGCTGACGTCACAATAAAAGTACCTAATGTTACAGTGTTGGTCAGATTTAGAGTTACCAGATATATAGATGGATAGATAAATTGAGGGTGAGACAAATGAAGTCCTGTGTTTTTTGGTTTATTATTTTCAATAATGAACCTTTGGAATCGACCAAGAAAAAAAAATTTTAACACCCCCTCAAAATTTGATGGTTTAGGTTTCAAGGTACGTAGAATCCAAAAATCGAATAAAAATTTGGCCCTCCGTCCGCCGTACGCGGCACTTTTGCCACTTAGCATTGACCGATTTTGATGAAATTTGGTATGTAGGCTCCATTCGGGGTCTAGTTGTGCCCCGAAGCTTTTGGTTGAGGTAGGTCACTTCTAAGGGTTCCAAAATCAATTTTGAAATTTTGAAAACACCCTAACTCAAAAAATTTCGATATAAAGGTATTGTTTTTCCTTCAATTTAAGATTCTATAGAATTTTTAGAATTTTTTGAGACCACGCGAAGCTCTGTAGGACAAACCGTTCGCTCCCTACGAAAATTTAAGTGTTTATTTTGAAATATATATATATAAATCAAAACACGAGTGTGAATCGCAAAAGAGGCCTAATCTCCGTTCAAATTAGAGCTGATCAAAATGTAATCGATAGTTGGTGATTTTGATTTTTTTTCAAATTTTTTTTTTGTGTTTTGATTTTTTTTTTCCTTCATATTGGATGGTTGGTGATTTTGTAGACGAGTGATCTATATAGAAAAACAATAAACCATTGTGTAATAATTTGCAGCTTTTTGTAACAGCTTTTATTCTGGGGAGCTTTCAACAACCCTCTGGTTGTTATCATCAGCCTTACAACAACAAAGTTGGCATTGTGACATATATAAGACATACAACTGTTATTAATTTTGGAAAATGGCTTTAGATGGATGTGTGGTTATAAAAATTCTATGGGCAATGGTGGAAAATGAAGAGTGGACTAAAAAATTAAGGAAAATTCGACTTACCAAACAGCAAAAAATTTGAGTCCTTGTGGGGGGCACAACCAGACAACTACTGCAGGTGAAAAACAAAATGGTGGTGTTATCACCTGCAGGGTCGCCAATTGATCTCCACACTTCAGGGCTCATCCAAGAGCTGTTGGTAAATGCAAACAGTATTGTCAAAGTCTGATTTAAAGTTGATAGAATTGTTGTTCTGAATAACATGGAAGGCTTCTAATATTTTTCTTTTCTTAAAATGTTTTTCATTATTTATTATTTTAATGTTTTGGAAGTCAAAATTATGATTGTTTTCAAGAGAATGTATGGAAAGTGCTGTGGTGGTTTTTTGTTTGTTGACATCATACTTATGTAGGTAAAATCTTCTCTTCAGCCATTGCCCTGTTTCCCCTATGTATTTAGCAGTTTAATCATTGCAATTTATTAGGTAAACTAAGCCTGATCTATTGTCTGTTGGTATTCTATCTTTTTTATTATTAAAAAATTTGGATTTAAGACTATTGTAACTTCTATGGCCTAATTTAACATTGGGAATTGTTTCTTTTATAACAGTTTATTTGAAAAATTTATTTATTTATTCTGTATAACTTATTTAACTAATTATTAACTAACTTACTAACTAATCAACTAACTTATTAACTAAGTTATTCATTTATAACTCAATTTATTTGAAAAAAGGATAGTTCTACCCAAGAATATAATGGATAGATAGATAAAGCATGCTTTATTGATTAGTACATCACCACAGGACGATAAATAAGTTCACAGAGTCATTCAAGATATCGTGGTCATACAATGACCGTCCGAAGAATTCGCCGTTGAACACCTCAAGCATTGGTAAACCCATATTCTATCATTGCCTTATACTATAGATCCCAGAACACCACACAGTATTTTACTAACTTAGTTCATACGGACTAAATTAGAGTTATACATTCGAGCCAATTCATTTCAAAAACACCTAAATATTTACTCCTCTCCATACGTAGTGCACTACACTTTCCAATGAAATGATAACATTTTGGTTTATTATTTTCAATAATGAACCTTTGGAATCGACCATGAAAAATTTTTTTTAACCCTCCCTCAAAATTTATTGGTTTACGTTTCAAGGTACGTAGAATCCAAAAATCGAATACAAATTTGGCCGTCCGTTTGCGCCTCTGCGCATGCGCAAACGTAAAATCCTTGTAACAGCCATAACACCTACATTTTTGATCCAAATTTGATGACATTTTCCAGGATTGTTCAGATTGGCATGTACACGGTCTCCTATGAAAATCATCTCCCAGGCCGCGGCGCCAGTCTTTAATAGAGGTGTCGGATAATGCTTGCAACAACAGCCCGGAATTACTGCGCAAAACCCAACCGAGCACCGTATAATAGAAATCGGCCTCTCATCAGACACAGCTGGGGGCGCCCCCCCCCCCCTTCAGGCTCGATCTCCCTCCGATAAACCAACCAATTACCTAGTTGTATGACGGGCATGTGCGCAGTTGTTTAAAAGGACCGGCTAGACTCGAGATTCTACGGTCGGTCTGAAGCCTTTCTGCATTTTTATCAATCGAAATGAGAGACCCTGAGATTAGCCGTTAAGTGAGTGGTGCTGTTAAGTGGGTGGTGCTCGCTGCTCATTACCGGTGTTGTAAACCCCGTCATTAAAACTGAGATTGGATCTGCTCATCAAAGTATTGAGTTTGCACTCAATAACTTCCACAATCTTTGAAATGACGCTAGACCCTAAACTGGTGAACTTACTCTACAAATCGAATAGTGAAATTCAAAAAGAGAGCCATGATTATTCAGCATTTTATAGGATCTCGAAGTGAGACTACCCACTTACACCTTGATAAAGTACATCATTGAGGATCACAATACTGTTGCCGTCGTGGAGGTACAATTTCATTCAGTATGTCCAAGGCTGGACCTGTCAAGGCGGACTCCAAGGCACTCATCTTCATGGATTCGTCCCACCCATTTCTTTCAGAGATGTCCTCAAATTGTACGAGGTAGGCATCCCAATTAACACTTCCGTCGAAGTTTTTCACTTTGAGATAGGGTTTCTGGGCTATGCTGGAAGAAGCAGGAATTTGAAATTCTCCCCGACTTTCAGCAACATCTTTTGACCTGTTTCCAGTCATATCCTCTCGCCAGACACGCCTCATTTCCCCTAGAAATCCACTCCATTCGTTTCTTATACTTTCAGCCAGTACCTACCCTTTGTTCATCTTCAACAGTTTGTTGAACTTCCTGTCTTAGCATGGCCCTTTCTCTACTCCAAGTTTTCGAAACGTACCATCAGATCCTCATGTTGTTCTTCGTTCCGTTGGGAACCCCCAGGCTCTGGATCATCATCAGCTATCTCGTACACTTCTGCATCATGTACTCCAATAAGGTTTCCAGACTTTACTGTCGATCGAGTGTTCATTTTCCTCACAGAGTGTCTATGGAACTGATTTCACAAGAAAGACAAAAGAAACAAACACTTCTATGATCGTTTAGTAAATCCCACCGCTGTCACCAGTTTTTATGGTCAGCTAGGGGCACAAATACACTACAATACCAGAAAGATGAAAGACACAAGTAGCCACGAAATATTCAGAACAGAAAACTAAACTTTTATCGAAACTCTGTAAACAATGTCGCTAAGATGTTTGTAATGAAATGATCTAGCAACCCACAACAATACTAACTATCGACTTACAGGGTTGGCCAAAAGATATGAATGGATTTTGAAGGGCCAGGAATCGTCCTATAGTGGGAGTAATATGATGGGAGTAAATGGGGTGTGCGCCTTGATTTTTTTTAGATTTTTAATCGAAAGTAGACTACATCTTGAGAATTTTGGCACCAACCGCGACCTTAAAGCGTGAGTAGATCTGTTTCTATGATTTTTCAAAGTTTCGACCGTTTATGACGTCATGCGCCCCTCTCGCCTGGGCGGGACCCCCCAGCCCACTGTGACGTCATAAACGGTCGAAACTTTAAAAATTCATAGGAAAATATTTACACACGCTAGAAGGTCGCAGTTGGTACCGAAATTCTCAGAATGAGGTCTACCTTAGATTAAAAATAACAATAAACAGTTTTTCCTACCCAGGCGCACACCCCATTGCTACGTAAACATGCAGTTGCTTTAGGCATTTAAAATCGATCTCTAAGGAGGATTTTGCATGAATATTTATCATTTCATCCCTACAAGCTGATGATTTTTCAAGAACTGATGCCCCCTGACTACCTCAAATCGCTTTCAGGAAATGCTGAACCAAACCCCTGCAACATCAACTTTTTTCAGTAGCGACGAGGCCCACTTCCATCTTCCTGGAGCTGTAAAAAAACAAAATTTCCGCTACTGCGCAGCTGAAACCCAAGACAAGTCCAAGAGTCCTCTCCACTCTCCCAAAGCATTTGTGACTTATTCCTGTGGGGATACCTGAAGAAAAAAGTTTTAAAACAGCTCACTCTGAGCTCAAGGTGAGAATCAGGAAGGAAATCAGGGCGATACCTATACAGCGGAAAGTTTCCGAAATCGCCTCCATCAGAGTACTGCTGCTGAAGGCCGCCATCTTAGTGATGTAATTTCCAAAACTTGATGTAACAAACGAGATTACCTACTGATATTATTCTTTCTACAGCCTTTCAGAACCGATTCATATCTTTTGCCCCACCCTGTATAATAGTACAGATCCAGCCAAAAACCACTATGTGTATGAACGCTGAAAATTATTACACGCCGGATTATTATTTTTTATAGAGCTTTGAGTGGTCTTACTTGATTTATTTTCCAAAAAGCTATCCGTAGGTTGTGGGAATCTGCCTTCATAACGAAATTTGGTGCTTCATTAGAAAGCTCAACTGCGAATCTAGAAAGCTAGGAATCCCACTGCAAATTATTTCACAGCAGTTTATTATTTTTCTGTACAGATTACCTATCTGCAAAGAACAAGGCTTTTCCAATGGTCAGTAAAGTTGTTAAATAAACTCCCCCTCCCCCCCCTTAAAATCCAGTGAACTATTCAAATTCAGAGCCTTGTAAAATCATGTTCTTTGGAACATGAATTAGAATTTGGTGAACAATTTAATACTTAATTACCTTATATTATGCTCTTGTGAGATTGAGCTAGGCAAAGGAGAGGTCGGAGAGACCTTCAACCGTCCCTCCAGGAACACGTGGGTCTCGAGGGAGGTCTCACACCTGGAGGAAAGGAAGCTACGACACTGCAGAAGTTATGTGTTTAAAGATTTCATACGCAGAGGCTACCAATGATCTGATCACGATGAAATTGATACAGGACCTTCCTGCGTCCCAAACACAAAATCAGTGAATATTTATTCTCTATTTAATTATAGCTTGAATTAACTACTCCTTAGAAAGTAAACAGGTGCTACAGAGCTCTGGGAGGTCTCATTCTATTCTAAATAATCGTCACTATTTTACATTTGTGAAAATACAACCGCTCTCGAGCTTGGGCGCTTCAAAAATAGAATTTTTGCACTTTTTGCTCTGGAAGCTTTTGGATATACGCTGAAGGTTTGAATGAAAAAATCTCAAGGGCATGAAAATGTCGCTTGCTTGTCTTTAAACATACATTTCACTAACAAAATGACTCTTTCAGCTCTCTAAGATGAACCTAGGAGATCTTCATCGTTTATCAATACGCTGAGTACACTTCAGGTCGTCAAACCTATCAAACGAACCTAGCTGGAGAAAGAGAGAAAAAGAAAGAATTAACGAAACTCCCAAACCATGAAATTTGAGGCTCTTGGGGTATATATTCTAGTTTATAATCTCAAATTTCCTGAAGGTACTCAGGATACTTACCATAGCTGGAACAAAAGAAAATAGTTATATTTTTAAAGCTGCAGGGATGGGATGAGATGGGAGATGAGGGACTCGTCTTCTCAGAACTATGTAGCCAGTCGACTCGTGCTCGATAGATATCCAAGTTTCTCTCTGATTTCATAATATCATCGACCTGTCGTCATATTAAGGGGCACCTACACCTACTGATACCTCACATTCCTCACTCATAGCCTCTGGCTGTAGGTGAGCTGGGCCACGGTCAGCAGATTAGCGCGATTCGTGCCGCTGGCGATGAAATCACAACACAGCTCACACTAACTTCAGACTCTCTCCCCAAAAAAACCTGTGAATGACCTCACAAAAATATGTTCTTCTCAGCTATTCATATTTTGGGGAATTTACATATACAAACATGCAAGTTGCCTACTACAGCCCAAATATTAATGGTGTTGAAATTCATGGAGGACTATTTTCTGGCCACCATGTACAGACCCTAAAAATGTGTTCAAAATAAGAAAATAAATTGTTGGAGTAAGATATTGGCCTGGAAGCAGACAGACAAACACAAAACCAAGTTTTTTGGAGAACCTCATTCTCACAAATGGAAAGAAGATTTACTCACTTTGTCGATAGTAGTCGTTTATATTCAAACTCTTGAATTGCAAATATTTATATCAAAATCTATCGTCAACATGTGAAATGTTGTTAGAATAAGGCAAAATTCACCTAATGTTCTGGAGACGCAGGTTCGGAAGGAAACAAAGAATCCGACCAACGTCTGAATTCCGAGGTTTCGAATTTCAAATTTACATAGAATGTTGACGAGGGACGGAGACAACCTCGCGCATTTGATAGGCCCAGGTTTAGAATGCTGAAGGTCGTCCAGAGTCCTTGGTTGAGGAGCCTTTCAGACGATGGGATGCTTTGATATCTTATCGTTTTTTCTCAGTTCTGTCAGATTCAAATCTGATTCGGGCTTTGGCGAACAAGACTGCTACTCGAAGAGTTTTTTATGGTTGTATTATATGATTAAAATCGGACCATTATTATGTAGTACCGTTACCGGGAGAAAGCAAATTTTTCTGACCGATTTTGGAACAATAAACTTACAACCAATTTATAAAAATGTGTGCAGATAAATTATTGGTCCCTTAAAAATATTATCTATCATTTGGGTGCACCAAAAAAATGAAAATTTAACAACATAACCACAAACAACTGCACAATTTTGTCGCAGTTTATTGACATAGAAAACCAGCAACATGATCGTAAACATCAAATTTCGATTGGATCATTAATCAGGGTTCCTTTCTAATAGTGTGATAATCAAGCATTTTTAAACATACTAATGTTATTCTATGTGAGGAAGCCGTGTATATTGCCCACCGAATTCGTTTGTAATTTTCAAGTTCAGCATATTGCAAGTTTTTCTTCAATTCCTTTCAGAATTATCCTCTATTTGTCGTTTACTTGATATTCGTGGGTCTTCTCCAAGGAAGATTGCTGAGATGTTTTCCATCCGTTTTCTGGACCCGCCAATTTAACCAAACTCGCGACGAGGAGACTCGAGCCAAAAAAATCCTGCCCAATTACCGCGAGCCACACTTGGCTCAAAGTCCTGTACTGGAGCCATGTTGACAAACACGCATTTGAACAGCTGCCTAATTTTATACTTCCCGGCGCCCCACATTTGGCAATCGCAGCCATAGCGCCTGGCCCGATCTCTCAGGTAAAGTCTATATTCGGATTTCGACGCAACCGTTGTCACGTGACATGGAGGCTTATTCCCAGTTTTTCATACCGACCAAAATCATGATATAATCGAGATGTTTGTAGGGGAAAAAATGCCGAATTTGAGGGCTGTTAGCAGTTACAATTTCTTCGTGATTCTAGAGAGCACTCTCTCGATGGTCTGATGATTTCCGTACATCGAAACGCTCATCATATCTACAGAACTTCATGATTCCTTCCACCACTGTTGTAAACACTTGGGCTTCATGAGCGAGCACTGAGAGAGCAGAGTGAAAGCTTCAGGGCAGAGATTCAGGACGATTGGAAAGGGGCTGACTGGAAAAACTGCTATGCTGAGGGGGTAAAAACATAAAAGATGGGTTTATAAGCTGAAATGTTCTTGTGGGCTTGAGTATTGTGGTCAAACTGGTAGGAAATTTAAGAAAATAATAAAAGATCATGAAAAGGATTTCCGGGATAACAAAGGTGATTCTGCTTTTGCAAGACACCTAAGAGAATCCAATCATAACTTTAGTTTTGATCTAACAAACAGACAGAACGTAGAATTTCCTCGTTCTTGCCCGAAGGGAGGTATGTTGGATGTGCTTGAAAAGTTCAAGATTCTTAAAAGTAATAATAACCTTGATTGCACAAAGTATAACATAGTAGAGCAATAGTCAAACAAAACAACAAGAGAGCCAAATAAAAGATACTAGTTAGCTTGTTCTGGATTGAAAAAACTCTTCCACGGAGTAATACTCCCTTCGGGAGAGAAAGTCCTTAAGCTTAGGCTTGAGGGAATTAAAAGGTTGGTCCAGAGAGTTTTGCTGGTGATGGAGCACGAATTGGTTTGTAATTTTGGTGGTCCTATATTCCAAGCTGCTCTTGAAGAACTCCAGGTTGTGATGAAGGACAGGAAGCAATTCCTGTCGATAGCGGGTATTATGGCCGTGAAGAGTATGTTGCTTAAGATGTTGATACCTCTTGTAGAACAAAACAAACCCTTCACTTGCCTAGATTGGCATTTGTTGATCCTCCCAGATCTCTTCAACTTCTCTAGGCCAATTGGATTCAAGTTCTCCTTTCACTTATATCGGCTTCAATCTGATTGGGTGCGCCCTTCACTTTCTCGGCCTATGGGATTCAAGCTCCCTTTCACCTGTGACTATTTAGGGTGAAACACCTAAGTTCCTGCCATAGCCTAGGGATTGATTCTACAACTAACTTGTGACTTTTTTTCACTTTTAAGATTTTTTCCGTATTTTCGTTCTTACGCCATTAAAACAGCCATAACGCGCTTATTCTTGAGTCAACATTCAAATATAATTATACCGTTGGAAACAGCGTTAAATTCTCTATCTCCCTAGTGTTAAATAAAAATTTCAAAAGAAGGCTCAGATGTTGAAAAATGAGTCCTAATAGTAAAATCTCGGAAATGTATAGTTTTTTCGAACGTTTGTAAGCCTAACTGAAACTGCCCGTTAATTTTCCACTATAATAACAAAAGTTGACCTAAAAGCTCAGCTTTCCTACAGTATGGCCAAAATTGTTTTCAATATTTTTAATAATGGAGAAAACCGCGCTTGAATGAGAAAAAACGTCAAACCGTCGATTTTTTGAAAAAAAAAAAAAAAATCACGTTTTTTCTCATTCAATAATATTGTTAAGAGTAGAAGTTGGTAGACTCACAGAACTCAAAATGATTAAGAAAAATGAAAAATCAATGGAATTTTGGTCAAAAGTGACCAGAGGAAACAAGGGAAAATTTTCGAAAATAGAAAAACATTTGAAATGTTTGGTCAAAACGTCGGGTAAGTGAAGAGATTTTTGGTTACTACAGGTCCGCAAATGTAGACGGTTTTGAACCAGTTAGACTGGTGAAAAAAAATTCGATCCTCATCACACTTAACCTCCTGTTTTTGTGAATCAGTCAAAACAATATTATGGAGCAGGTAATACTATAATATTACTAGTATAAGTACAACGATAATAATTTATGTTGCGCAGCAATAACAGACACCTACTGGACTTGGCTCTTTTGTTTTGTTAAATTTCTGAAAAAAATGTGGAATATTTCATTATTCAAGAATTCAGTAAATAATTACGAGCCTCGCATAATTTTTGTAGTGAGAGCTCTCTCGAAACGCCTTTGAAATTTTGGAAATGAGCTTTCAACACCGTCGCGATGTTAAAATTTGTGGATTATTAAAGTTGAATTAAAGCTCATTTCATCAGCGTGCCATGGCTTCCTAATTACCTGCTATTCGAGACGTTATCTGCGCTTCTATTAAGTAATTAATTTATTCGCGAGATGAAAGGGTTGTTTTAAGAGCCACGTGCCAAGGCTTTAGGAGTCTACCAACGAGGTGTTTCTTCGTTGCATATTACTTATTTATTTTATTAATTTATATGAAAATGGGCATTTTCAAGACGTTAAGAATCTATGAAGCTATCTTTTTCATTTTTTATCATTTAATGTGATGCTTTTCTGAATATTGTGTTTTGCCACAAGTTGATTATGTGGGTAACAATAAAAGATGATCCCACAGGTTTTGCAGTTAAGTACCTCATCAGGGTAGAACATCTCAATGGTGTGGACTATGGGGACAACGTTGCTCATTACTTATTTATTTTATTAATTTATATGAAAATGGGCATTTTCAAGACGTTAAGAATCTATGAAGCTATCTTTTTCATTTTTTATCATTTAATGTAATGCGTTTCTGAATATTGTGTTCTGCCACAAGTTGACAATGTGTGTAACAATAAAAGATGATCCCACAGGTTTTGCAGTTAAGTACCTCATCAGGGTAGAACACCTCAATGGTGTGGACTATGGGGACAACGTTGCTCATTACTTATTTATTTTATTAATTTATATGAAAATGGGCATTTTCAAGACGTTAAGAATCTATGAAGCTATCTTTTTCATTTTTTATCATTTAATGTGATGCTTTTCTGAATATTGTGTTTTGCCACAAGTTGATTATGTGGGTAACAATAAAAGATGATCCCACAGGTTTTGCAGTTAAGTACCTCATCAGGGTAGAACATCTCAATGGTGTGGACTATGGGGACAACGTTGCTCATTACTTATTTATTTTATTAATTTATATGAAAATGGGCATTTTCAAGACGTTAAGAATCTATGAAGCTATCTTTTTCATTTTTTATCATTTAATGTGATGCTTTTCTGAATATTGTGTTTTGCCACAAGTTGACTATGTGTGTAACAATAAAAGATGATCCCACAGGTTTTGCAGTTAAGTACCTCATCAGGGTAGAACATCTCAATGGTGTGGACTATGGGGACAACGTTGCTCTTCTCTCTCAAAGGAAGGAGGATAGGCAGACTTGATGACCAGCGATAGTTCAGCATCGGCAGCATCCTCCACCACCTTATTCAAATTCAAACCACCATCCGAGAAATCTTTGTGGAAGGGTGGATGGATGCTGCAACGCTCTAGTTAGATAGCCCCTCAGCATAATAAAAACAGAGTTAAGAACAACGGTGTCTATTTCCACGAGAATAATGAGTTACAAAGTTAAATCGATTTCGACGGTCAGGTCATCATCAGTAACAAACAATAACTCAAGGTACATCACAGAGAGAACAGCTTGTACAGGGTGAAACACCTATGTTCCCGAGCCGAGGGATTGATTCCACAACTAATTTGTGACTTTTTTTGTCTCTTGACTTTTTCTAACCTCCTTAAAATTCGACTTTTTTCACTTTTAAGAATTTTTCGTGTTTTCGTCCTTGTATCATTAAAATGTTAATAACTCCTTAAATTCACTAGATAAACTCAAATTTGTCGAAACCATTGGAAAGAGCGTTAAATTTCTCACCACCTCAGTCCGGGGGTGATGATTTTCATAGGGGACCGTCTACACACCAACCCGCACTATCTCTGAAAATGTCTTCGAAATCGGATGAGAATTGCAGAAGTTATGGCTGTGACAAGGATTTCATGACAGACAGACAGTCACGGAACCAAAATTGTTCAAAAAGGTCTAAACGCAAAAAAGGTCTAAAACGCAAAACGCGAGTGAAAATTTTGATTTGGAGAACTTTTGCTTCCTCACTACCGAAGGTAGGGAAGCTTTGTATTCGTGAAAGAAGTGAAAAAAAATGTCCTCCAAAATCAAAATTTCCACTTGCTTTTTGCGTTTTAGAGCTTCCCGAACAATTTTGGTTCCGTGTCTGTCTGTCGGTCTGTCTGTGGTCAATCCTTGTCCCGGGCAAAACTATACTAACCTGTGGTCCGATTTTGATGAAATTTTCAGGGATTGTGCGGGTTAGGTCCTAGACGGTCCCCTATCAATTTCAGCACCTTCGGACCAATAGGAGCGAGTGCGCATGCGCAAACGTGAATTTCCTGGAACCTCGGTTTCTCGGTTTCTAATGAACCGATTTTGCTCAAATTTGGAGGTTAGTTAGGGACTAACTTCTAAGAGACACCCTATAAGTTTCAATCAAATTGGTCAAGCAATAGCCGCTGCGCATGCGCGAACTTTAAATTTATTGTTACAACCAAAACTCCGCAACTATTCAACCAATTTCGATGAAATGTTCAGGGATTGTGTGGGTTAGGTCCTAGACGGTGGACCGCTAAATAAAATTCTACGTTGATAAACGTCTTCCTCACTCATTGTAACATGGACGTATAAAATCAGTTGGCGAAAAAATTATGATTCAAAGAGTTATTGAATACCAAAATATTGGCGATAATATGCGGGATAGGGTTGCAGGTATTAATGTTTATAATAGTGTTGTAAATAGTTGTGGTATATAAACCACTGAAATAAAAGAACGAAAGAGTGTAGGTATAAAATAAAACTACGAAGTTATGACGATAATGATTATTATTATTCAATACTAAAACTATAATAGGTGTACGTATTAGGATTATGGTTACTATATACCACAACTATTTACTACACTATTATAAACATTAATACCTGCAACCCTATCCCGCATATTATCGCCAATATTTTGGTATTCAATAACTCTTTGAATCATAATTTTTTCGCCAACTGATTCTATACGTCCATGTTACAATGAGTGAGGAAGCTATACTGCCCACCCAACTTGGCAGACGTTTTTTTTTCGTCCTTGAAAAGTGAAAACAAAGCTTCCGCTACCTTGGTAGACTCGGAAGCAAAAAACAGTTGTGTAATAATTTCCAGTGTTTTGTATTGCTTTCTACCGCTATTCCGTAGTAACTCTATTTTAACTAATCCAGATGCACCGTTTGCAATGCACGAGGATGTTAACTCGTCCAAAGGCAGTTCTGGAAGTTGTCAAGGATTTAGTTTTATTTAAAAGTGAGTCAGCTCTCCTCTATAAGTGCCGACAAAGATATTCCTCTCGACTGCCTTCGTTAGTTGGGTTTCTTCTTCCTCTCGACCGATATTTGGTCGGGACGCTTCAGGCGTGACAGAAATGGCATCCGATGTCGAAATGACAGCTCCTTTTGTGTCCCATTCCACGTCTGAGTGTCGACATCTCGTATTGAGACTCCAGCGTTTCCGCCAAAGAGAGTCTTAGGTGGAGACAAAAGGCGTAAAAACCATCACCGTTATCACGTTGCGTCCAAACCGTCGTTATCACGATGTCAACTTGGCGTCAGGACACAATGGGACTCGGTTGTGGGGGGTCGTTGACTGGCTTAAAAACAAAAATGGTATCTTAGGTGAAAGACGATAATGCTATCTCAGTGTGTCAACTATGCCTGAAACCCGCTTGTATGGAAATGGGTTTGCCCTCTCCCATGCCCTCAATTACCACTGCGGCTCTTACGGGGCCGTTTTCGAAATGAATGTTGATTTATGTTGATGTGAATGTTGTCGTTCAAGTTACGATGTTGCACAATATGTTAAACATTACTGTATACATTATTATAATATAAAACGACAAACATTGAAAAAGTAAATAAACGGTTTTCTCATTTTTCTCTGGCAATTTGATTCTGGTGATTCTGTGTGTGACTCTGGATTTTGATGATTCCAGTGGCAATCTTTTAGTTTTCCAATTACCTAGGTAAATGCACTAATGAATTTCAAAAATCTTTGAAAATTTCAAATATACCTAGGTACAATTTTGGTTTATTATTGTAATAATGAATCGGCATTTAGATTCGGCATTTTGATGAATTTGGTATATGGACTCCATTTGGGGTCTAGTTGTGCTCCGAAGCTTTTGGTTGATGTAGGTCACTTCTAAGGGTTAAAAAATAAGGGAAAAATTTTCAATACGCCCTAGCTCAAAAGAAATTCGATATTAAGGTATTGTTTTTCCGCCAATTTAAGATAGTATTGCATTTTTAGAATCGAATGAGGCCACCCAGAGCCCTGTAGGACCAATCGTTCGCTCCCTAGAGAACTTAAGGGTTGGACTTATGATAAATCAGAAACACGAATGTGAATCGCAAGAGGCCTAATCTCCGTTCAAATTTCAGCTGACCAAAATGCGATCGCTGTTCATTTCTTCGAGTTGTACTCAGTTTTGCGTCCTTAGCAACCAGAAATCCAAATTTCTGATGAAGGCACCCACAACTACCTATTTTTTCGAATTGACTGTGAAACGTTTATTTCTTCAAAATAAACTTGATTGTGAAACGAAATACGTTTGGTAGTTCTTTGCAGGCGAGTGATCTATACCGAAAATAATAAACCTTTGTGTAATTATTTACAGCGTTTTACCATCGTGTTGATTCTTTTTGGGTTAGCTAACAACAATACGTTTCAAAAGTCATTCCCAATAATTGGGAATATGAATAATTATTATTTTTGACGAATTTATGCCTTCCTTGCAAGCACCTTATATGGAACCATCATGGGGGCCACAAATTTTCTCAATATCTGGGAAAAATATGTTGGTTGTTTGAGAACTACGATGCGAATGATTACACAACGGTTAATTTGTTTTATAGCTCTCAGTGGTCTCATTCGATTCTAAAAACATCGATGTCTGAAAGCTGTGGGTGCCTTCAAAACGATATTTGGTTCTTCCCACAATAAGTCGATCAATAAATCGAACAGCATCGATCTAATTGATTCCGAATCCATCAGACAGTAAATGGTTAATTTGAGTACCAGGTACCGGATTCACCTTCGTGGTTGAAAAAAGAATCAGATTGATTAACTATATGGACATTTTTTACTACTAATGTTCAAAATATGTATTTTTTTGCTCTCTCTAAAAAACTATATGAACAAATAAAATAAAATACCTAACACCAGGAAAACTATTTTTTTTCCACGTAGAAAAGTAAATTTTTGAACAAAATAAACGTATGAAAACTTTATTAACACACAAGAAATTCATAGGGGACCGATGAATGATTGGCTATTATAAGCATGTTT
The DNA here is from genome assembly GCA_009739505.2 of Apolygus lucorum. NCBI lineage: Eukaryota > Metazoa > Arthropoda > Insecta > Hemiptera > Miridae > Apolygus > Apolygus lucorum. The sequence goes on along the minus strand of CM019171.2, from coordinate 31,187,027 downwards.
ACCTACGAATTGGAGGAGTTTCCATGCGTCAATTCTCTTCAAAAATGTACTTTCCTACATGGGGAGTAGAAAATATTAAATTCAAAGTCAAAAGGTTTGTATCGAAGTAAAAAAGGTTTAATTTATAGTAAAAAAAAGATTTAGTAAAAGTCAAAAAGGTGTAATTCTTACTAAAAAATTTTAAATTAAGAGTCAAAGTGGTTAACTCAGAATCAAAAAGGTTCAATTCAAAGTGAAAAAGGTTTACTTCAAAGTGATAATGTTTAATTCAAAGTCATAAAGGTTTAATCAACATAAAAAAGGTTTAATTCAAAATCACAAAAGTTTAATTCAAAGCCAAAAAGGCATAGTCGAAATGGTTAAGTTCGAAGTCAATATGAAGTTAAATCTAAATTCCAATATGTTTAAATCAAAAAGCTAAAAAGATTCAATTCAAAATCAAAAAGGTTTAATCCAATGTCTATATAAGGTTCAAAAAGATCAAAAGGTCAATCAAGGTCAAAAAGGTTCGATTCAAAATCAAATAGCTTTAATTCAAAGTGATAATGTTTCATTCAAAGTCATAAAGGTTTAATTCAAAATCAAATAGGTTTAATTCAAAGTCAAAAAGATTAAATTCAAAGTCAATAAGGCTTAATTCAAACTAAAAAAGAGTCAATTAAAGCGAAAAAAGTTTAATTCAAAATCAAAGAGGTCGTAATCAAAGTCAAAAAGGTTTAATCCAAAGTCAATTTAAGGTCAGACAGATTCAATTCAAAGTCCAATAGGTATGTTTAAATCAAAATCATAGAGGGTCAATCAAAAATCAAAAAGTTTTAATTCAAAGTCAATGAAAGATTAAATTTAAAGTCGAAAAGATTCAATTCAATGTTCAATGTGTTTAAATCAAAATCATAGAGGGTCAATCAAAAAAAGGTTTAATTCATAATCAAATAGGTTTAATTCAAAGTCAATATAAGGTTCAATTCAAGGGCAAAAAGATTCAATTCAAAGTACAATAATATTAAACAATAATAATATTAAACATATTATGTTTAAACTAAAACCATAAAAGGCCAATTAAAAATCAAAAAGGTTTAATTCAAAGTCAATTTAAGCTTCTCCTTAAGTCTCAGTAAGTAAATAAACTGGTTTTCCCATTTTTCTCTGCCAATTATTGTTCGATTTTGATGATTCCAGTGGCAATCTTTTAGTTTTTCAATTCCCTAGGTAAACGCACTAATGAATTTCAAAAATGTTTGAAAATTTCAAATATACCCAGGTACAATTTTGGTTTACTTACTATTTCAATAATGAACCTTAGGAATCGAAAGGCCAATTCAATTTAAAGTCAAAAAGATTCAATTCAACGTCCAATATGTTTAAACAAAAACCATAAAAGGCCAATTAAAAATCAAAAAGGTTTAATTCAAAGTCAATTTAAGGTTCAATTTAAAGTCAAAAAGATTAAATTCAAAGTCCAATACATTTAAACCAATATTATAAAGGGTCAATTAAATATCATAATTGGTACTTTTGGCATACCAATTTAAACTTTTGGCAACTCATTTTGAACTTTTGGCAAATCCATTACATTTCGACAACTACTGGAGTCCACCTTCATTCCTTCTACATTGTTCAATAAAGTGTTTTTTTTTCTCTCTCTCTCATATCATAAAGGGTCAATTAAAAGTCAAAAATATTAAATTCAGATTTCAATTTAAGGTTCAATTCAATTGAAGGTCCAATTTAAGGTTCAATTCAAAGTCCAATTTGAGGTTCATTTTAAAGTCAAAAATAGTCAACTCAAAGTACAATAGGTATGTTTAAATTAAAATCATAAAGGGTCAATTCAAAGTCAAAAAAAAAACTGTAGTTAATGGGGTTTCAGTCGGTCGCTGTTAGTTCCTCGTTCAGGGTCAGTATTTCACGAAATTGAAGGCGCTAAAACTTATAAAGTTGTACCTAAAATTGAAATTTTCAAGGATTTTGGAAATTTATTAGTGCACGGGCCTAGAGAATTGAAAAACTGAAAGATTGCCGCTGGAATCATCGAAATCGAACGATAATTGCCAGAGAAACATGGGAAAAACTGTTTATTCAGTAGTTTTCCCTTATTTCTCTGGCAATTATTGTTCGATTTTGATGATTCCGGCGGCAATATTTCAGTTTTTCAATTCCCTAGGGCCGTGCATTAATAAATATATCTGAAATCCTTTAAAACTTCAAATTTAGCTTCAACTTTGTACGTTTCTGCGCCTTCAATTTCGTGAAATACTGACCCGGAATGAGGAACTAACGGCGACCGACTGAGAAGCCCTTAACTTCAGTTCTTTTTGACTTTGAATTAAACTTTTATGATTTTGAATTGACCCTTTATAATTTTAATTTAAACATATCTATTGGACTTTAGATTGAATTTTTTTGACTTTAAATTGAACTTTAAATTGGACTTCGAATTGAATCTTAAATTGTACCTTGAATGAGGAATTTCACCATGTCGGAATTTCCTATTTTTGACCCCAAAATCGGATTCAGCACCTCGAAAAAAACCCCTACTGCAAACTCACAGTCCGCACTTCCTAATGTACGAATAGACAGTAGTAGAAAATATGAACGTTTAAAAAAACCGGGAGGATGACGTCATCCTGGAATAGTTCATTTACGGCCGCTTGAAGCGCTGAGATCGAGAAATCTACAGTCCTCAGATGCAACATTTCACATAACCAGTAAAGTTCGAAATCGAAAAACTGAAGAAAAAGCAAGATGGGGAAAATTAGGTTTTCCCCTGTTTTTGTTTGATTGACTGAACAGAATTTGGTGAAATTCCTCATCGAATTGAACCTTAAATTGGACTTTCAATTTAATCTTTTTGACTTTAAATTGAACCCTAAATTGACTTCGAATTTTACCTTTTTGATTTAGGGTTCACCCTTTATGATATTGATTCAAATATATTGGACTTTGAATTGAATATTTTTTTACCTTAAATTGAACCTTAAATTGACTTTGGATTAAACCTTTTTGACTTTGAGTACGTACGACCTCTTTGATTTTGAATTAAACTTTTTAGCTTTAATTGACACTTTTGGTTCATTATTTTCAATAATGAACCTTTGGAATTGACCAAGAAAAAAAAATTTTAACACCCCCCTCAAAATTTGATGGTTTACGTTTCAAGGTACGTAGAATCCAGAAATCGAATAAAAATTTGGCCGTCCGTCCGCCGCACAGTGGGCAAAATGACCAATCTAGGTGGACAAAATTATTTTTTGGTCGGTTTTTTTATTCAAAATTGAATAAAAAGACCCTGATTACGGGAAAAATAATGAAAAGCTCTCTTGACTTCAATGAAAGTAGGCAAACGGTGTATCATGATATTGTTGTTCATGTTTTATCTTAAATTCTTGACATTATAATTAGGTAGGCCCTACTGATTAATTACTTTGAGATTAATGACATTATTACAGTGTTAGACGAATATAACTCTGAAAAATTGAATTTGAAAATATTATAGTCATGTTCTTATTCGACATCGTAGAAGATTCAACAGTTGATGTGCTTGAAGTTGCTTCTTTCAAGATACGGCTTGTGGACCTGTCTTCTGCTGAGTAGAGAGCAGTGAGCGCCGCTAAGCATAACTTTTCGGGACCAGCAGTCAACAATTCTTTCTCTCTTCTTCTTTTTGTTTAATCGCTTGAGTCCTCAAACGGTTTTTCGGGACGCACAGTTGGTTGGTTCATGATTCTTCGAGTAATTTCGTAAGAAATGACAACTTCAAACTCTTTCCCACTCAGCCATGTCGAATATTTGTTGGAAAAATGTCTTCTTTCCCATGGCTATTTTCCCACCTCTCTCCGATTTTTTGAAAAGTCTATCACAGCATTTTTGATCATTTTTAAATTTAATATTTTTGAAGAATCGTTGAGATTACCTAACCCGATCACATACCTAGTGAGGTTTTCGTGGCCATCTTTCTTTGGTAGCAAATTGATGGCGAGGAATCGTGATATTTATACCTGAAAATCAACCATTTTATTAAGTAACTCGGAAAACGCATAAAATCGCAGAAAAAGGTGGTTGAATACCGAAACTAGAACACTTAAATAAACGAAAAAAAATCGGATTTCCTTGGCAACTCTTGGCCGTGTGCTACTTTAACTCCAAGATGTAAATTATCATTTTTAGAAATGCGGTATGGCATATACTCATAAACATACAGTATCAGACACTATTTTTACAATTTTAGCAGGAAAAAATAGTACTTACTCCTTTCAATGGTTTCTATTATTGCCGAAACCAAGCCTGGAACGATTCTGCCTACAACTAACTGCAGCGTAGACGAGAAAAGTTGGGGGTTCATAGTAGCTGATAATACGATCTTATTCGAACAGGAAACAGCGATACTTTTGATCGAAGTTTTTACAGCAATAGAAGGTTTTGATAATGTAAATATTAACGTTTTGGGGACTGCAAACTCATAATGAACAATGACTAATATTAGAGATTCCCATGTTTTGACTTGACTTTTGTCCACCTAGATTGGCCATTTTGCCCACTGTGCGCCGTACGCGGCATTTTTGCCACTTAGTGTTGACCGATTTTGATGAAATTTGGTATGTAGGCTCCATTTGGGGTCTAGTTGTGCCCAGAAGGTTTTGGTTGATGTAGGTCACTTCTAAGGGTTCCAAAATTAATTTTGAAATTTTGAAAACGCCCTAACTCAAACAATTTCGATATAAAGGTATTGTTTTTCCTTCAATTTAAGATTCTATAGAATTTTTAGAATTTTTTGAAACCACGCGGAGCTCTGTAGGACAAACCGTTCGCTCACTACGAAAATTTAAGGGTTTATATTGAAATATATATATATAAATCAAAACACGAGCGTGAATCACAAAAGAGGCCTAATCTCCGGTCAAATTAGAGTTGACCAAAATGCGATCTATGGTTGGTGATTTTTAATTTTTTTTTTTTTAATTTTTTTATATTTTTTTTCTTTGTCTTTTTTTCTTCATATTGGATGGTTGGTGATTTTGTAGACGAGTGATCTACAGGGTGTCTACACTTTCGATGGGCATAACTTCTGGGTTCGATTCTACAAGGTATTTCCTACAAAAAATGTCTCTTAGCAATTTTCTTTTAACCCACTCAAAATTCTATTTTTTTCACTTTAAAGTTTTTCTTCGCGTTTTCGACCTTACGGCACTGATATGGTCATAACTCCCTTAAATCTCCTGAAAATTCAAATCTGACTACACCGTTAGAAAGAGCGTTAAATTACTGAGCTACCTAACGCAAAATCAAAATTTTTTAGCAATAAAATAGTATCAAAAAATCAAGTCAAAAAGCGAACTTTAAAATTTTTTTTGAAACTTTCTTCGACCAACGTTTTTACTGTAAATCCCTGCCCATTTCGATGGGCGCTCTTCGGAGAAAACATGCTCAAATTGTCACCTTTCCAACGGTCTATCAATTTTTCTGTTCAACATCCAAAAAGAAAGAGTAAAAGAAGTTTGAATGTCAAAAAACGTGTGTTTTACAAGCAAATCCAGTGTTTCAAGCCAGTTTATGGTTCCCCTAGATCTCAAAATGGCTGGACGATTTTGGTATCATTTTCTATGTAATTATTTACGCTGAATCCAATAGTGATACTTTCGAATGATTCCGACTGCTAGAAAGTGAATTTCTCGAAGAAAACCTTCGTTTTTCGTACATAAAATACGCATTATTCGTAGATATGGAAGATATCATAAAGTAATACCTTTCTACTCAACAAAAACTTCAATCAGCTAGAAATTCGGTGTTTTTATTGAGTAGAAAGGTGTTACTTTATGTACGATGCGAATTTTATGTACGAAAAACGAAGGTTTTCTCCGAGAAATTCACTTTCTAGCAGTCGGAATCATTCGAAAGTATCACTATTGGATTCAGCGTAAATTATTACATAGAAAATGATACCAAAATCGTCAAGCCATTTTGTGATCGAGGGAGACCATAAACCAGCTAGAAACACTGGATTTGCTTGTAAAACACACGTTTTTTGACATTCAAACTTCTTTTACTCTTTCTTTTTGAATGTTGAACAGAAAAACTGATAGACCGTTGGAAAGGTGACAATTTGAGCATGTTTTCTCCGAAGAGCGCCCATCGAAATGGGCAGGGATTTAGAGTGAAAACTTTGGTCGAAGAAAGTCAAGTTTCAAAAAAAATTTTAAAATTCGCTTTTTGACTTAATTTTTTGATACTATTTTATTGCTAAAAATTTTTGATTTTGCTGTAGGTAGTTCGGTGATATAACGCTCTTTCTAACGGTGTAGTCAGATTTGAATTTTCAGGAGATTTAAGGGAGTTATGACCATATCAGTGCCGTAAGGTCGAAAACGCGAAGAAAAACTTTAAAGTGAAAAAAATAGAATTTTGCGTGGGTTAAAAGAAAATTGCTAGGAGTCATGTTTTGTAGGAAATGCCTTGTAGAATTGAACCCTGAAGTTATGCCCATCGAAAGTGTAGACACCCTGTATATAGAAAAATAATAAACCATTGTGTAATCATTTGCAGCGTTTTTTGCTTTAATTTAAACATATTGTACTTTGATTAGAATCTTTTTGACTTTGAATTGAACCTCATATTGACTTCGAATTTAATCATTTCGACTATGAAATCCTATAAAATATCAAATTTAGGTACAACTTTTCAAGTTTTTGCACCTTCAATTTCACTAAATACTGAAAACGAACGGCGACCGACTGAGATCACCTTGAGTTTTTTCTAAAATTGAAAACTGCATTCTGGGGTTTGCAGTGGTAAGGAAAGTAGCGCGAGGCGTCTCAGCGCCTCTTCCCGTCGCCCTCGAGCGCCTCCGAGCCGTCCGTCGTCTCACCTCCCGGAATATTTCGGTTCCCCCGAAAAACCCTCTTTTTCCCGCCCGAGATTTCGCTCGACGAAAAGAAGCGTCTGCGAGGCGGGCGACTATTTCTGAATCCGTGGGGAACAGGGTCGTTGAGCCAGGTTGGCCTTAGAGAGCCCGGCAGTGGGACAGCCGTCCGCTTCAGTCGTACCAGAGCGATCGCGCGGCGTGGGTGTCCGCTCCAACAGAACCTCCGAACCCCGACTTCTTCGCGAGGTGTCGTCCGGGCTTCCGCCGTTGGATGAGAAACCGCGGCAAAGAAAACCGCGTTTCCTCGTCGCCGGGAGTGTTTTTTGCTTTTCTCGCGGAAAACCGAGTGTCAGTCGCGAGCGATTTCCTCAGTGATTCTGCCGCAGTGCGCTATTTTTCTCCTTTCTCTCGGAGAAAATCATACCGCACCGTCGAGAGATAACCACGTTGTAAAAAAGGGCCTCGACCGGAAATGACTCAGTCCCGGCGTTACGGCGTCTGCCACCTACCGCCTTTCCTGAGTCCTCCAGGTAAGTCACCGCATGTGGCCTCCGATATCAATGAAATTCTGTTATCAACGTCGTTTTGACGAATCGATTCTTGTAGCGATGCAATCGATCTTTACAATCGATTGCTGCTCGCACGACCGAGTGTTGGGGAGGTTCCTGCGCTGTTATAAAAGCTCTGAGCAGACGTTGCTTAATAAACAAAATATCCTTAACCCGTCAGTTCCCCTGCCTACCTACAGAAATTTTTTCGAACTTTTCCCAGTGAGTAATTCTGTTTTGGTTTATTATTTTCAATTATGAACCTTTGGAATCGACCAAGAAGAAAAAAGCTGCAGATTATTACGCACAGGATTATTATTTTTCTATATAGATCACTCGTCTGCAAAAAGCACGGCTTTGCCATTGTTACCACCAACCAACTTGAAGAAAAACATCGATCGCATTTCGGTCAGCTAACATTTGAACGGGGATTAGGCCTCTTTTGCGATTCACGCTCGTGTTTCTGATCTATCGTAAGTCCAACCCTTAAATTCTAGTGGGGAGCGAACGGTTTGTCCTACAGAGCGCCGCGTGGTCTCAAAAAATTCTAAAAATTCTATAATATCTTAAATTGATGGAAAGACAATAACTTTATATCAAAATTTTTTGAGTTAGGGCGTTTTCAAAATTTAAAAATTTATTTTTGAACCCTTGGAAGTGACCTACATCAACCAAAATCTTCGGGGCACAACTAGACCCCAAATGGAGCCTACATACCAAATTTCATCAAAATCGGTCAATGCTAAGTGGCAAAAGTGCCGCGTACGGCGGACGGACGGCCAAATTTTTATTTGATTTTTGGATTCTGCGTGCCTTGAAACGTGAACCTAAATTTTGAGGGGGTGTTAAAAAAAATTTTTCTTGGTCAATTCCATAGGTTCATAATTGAAAATAATAAACTAAAATTAACCCCCTCCCCCCTCAAAATTTATTGCTTAACGTTTCAATGTACGTAGAGTCCAAAAATAGAATAAAAAATTTTCCGTCCGTCACTTTCCTTGGTTACCATGGGTCGATTTTGATGAAATTTGGTATATGGGCTCCATTTGGGGTCTAGTTGAACCCCAAAACTTTTGGTTGATGTAGGTCACTTATAAGGGATGAAATATAAGGGCTGAAATGTTCAAAACGCCCTAGATCAAAACATTTCGACATTAAGGTATCGTTTTCCCATGAATTCAAGATAGTATCGAATTTTTAGAATCGAATGAGACCACCCGGAACTCTGTAAGACCAACCGATCGCTCCCTATGAGAACTTAAGGGTTGGACTTACGATAAATCATGAAAAATTCATACTCGAACCGATTTTGGTTTATTATTTTCAATAATGAACCTTTAGAATCTACCAAGAATAAAAAATTAACACCCCCTCGAAATTTGATGGTTTACGTTTCAAGGTACGTAGAATCCAAAAATCGAATAAAAATTTGGCCGTCCGTCCGCCGTACGCCGCACTTTTGCCACTTAGCGTTGACCGATTTTGATGAAATTTGGTATGTAGGCTCCATTTGGGGTCTGGTTGTGCCCCGAAGATTTTGGTGTATGTAGGTCACTTCTAAGGGTTCCAAAATCAATTTTGAAATTTTGAAAACACCTTAACTCAAAAAATTTCGATTTAAAGGTATTTTTCCTTTAATTTAAGATTTTATAGAATTTTTAAAATTTGGTGAGACCACCCGGAGCTCTGTAGGACAAACCGTTCGCTCACTACGAGAATTTAAAGTTTGGACGTACGATAAATCAGAAACACGAGTGTGAATCGCAAAAGAGGCCTAATCTCCATTCAAATTTTAGCTGACCGAAATGCGATCGATGTTTTTCATCATGTTGGATGGTTGGTGGCTTTTCAGACGAGTGATCTATATAAAAATAATAAACCGTTGTGTAATAATTTGCAGCGTTTTTCATCATTTTTTACGCTAAATCACATGGTGTCATCCGTTTTTCAATTTGACTGGAATTTTTCTAATTGGCGGCCGAAAATTCGGTTGTTATTCGTGAAAAAATCGCTCTTTTTAAATCGTTATGAGTTTTTAGGCAATTTTATTCAGTTCAAGCATTATCGTGCTGCCATTTTTCATTTTTAACTCCACCGTAGACGGCCCCAAGCCCATTGTTCAAAAGGACTTGAGAAAATAGAGAATAAACATGATTTCGACCACAAAACTGATGTTTTCGTGGAAGAAATTTATAATTTTTCCTCTTGAAATCTTGGTCTTCCTCAAAACGGATGACACCCTGTGATTTAGCGTAAAAAATTATGAAAAAACATGTGCCACACTTAGGGTTATCCAAAACCTAATTTTTGCGCAATTTTGGAGTTGCGCAACTTAGAGCGTTCAAAAAGCCAGGTTGCGCGCAATAAAACAAATCGATTCGGGTATAAATGTTTCATGAAATTTGACGGAGAATCCGAATCTGTAATAAAAAAAGGGGGGTTCCATTTGAAAACATATTGTTTAGTAATGCATGCATTCCAGGGGACGTCCCATTGGATAAGCATTAGATCAGTTAACCAGTTGGTAAGCGATAAAACTGTTTCACTCGATGTAATTTGGTTTATTACTTTAGGCAAGAAATAGTGACCCCCCCTCACCATTATCCACCAAAACATTTCTAGCGGCATGGGAGCCTAAAATCCATGATCTACGATACCCAACATGCGAATTCGAGTTCACCCCCCCCCACCACCACCAATGGTGCCAGTCTGGCACCAAAGGGGGAATACGTCGTAACATTGCACTTTCATCTATTAGTTTTAGTAGGCGGTCCGTCGAGGTTCACATCCGTATTCAAGGTGAAACACAAAAAAAAAGCACGAAATATGCGGTTTATGGTGTCCTGGCACCATGGTGGCACCACTATTATTTCCTTGGTGCTACAGAGAATAATTCATGAAAACCCGGAGGTATAATGAGAATTTTTCCTCAATTTCAAAGCTTGGGTACAATTAGTAAGCAGTAAAGGAACCGAAATTTTGAAAAATCGGATATTTTGTGAATATTATCCCCCCACTACACCCCCCCCCCCTTGCGAATTTTGGTACTCGGGTGAAATTATGTACAACTCGGAAGTTATTTGAGTCAAACAAAAAAAGAAACTCACTAATCGGTTGGAAATTGAGGCCTGGGCAAATTTTACAGGATTATGCCCGCAAACGCACGTTTTTTAAGCATTAACCCCCCCTTTCCCCCCCCTTAAAAGGCAAAATTCGAAATTACGGCGCCGTAGTGCACAACTAGATAGTTTTCCGCGTCGAACAAAAAAAGAACCACAAAAATCGGTTGAGAACTAAGGCCTGGGCAGACGACACAAGATTATGCCCAAAAATGCACGTTTTTTTAGCATTAACCCCCCCTTTCCCCCCCTTAAAAGGCAAAATTCGAAATTCCGGCGACGTAGTGCACAACTAGATAGTTTTCCGCGTCGAACAAAAAAAGAACCAGGAAAATCGGTTGAGAACTAAGGCCTGTGCAGACGACACAAGATTTTGTCACACACACACACACATACACACATACACACACACACACACACACACACACAGACATACACCTATGGTTTTTTTCGCGGATTTGGATTCAGAATGGTCTAAAACGGATTACTGTGTGGTTATTTTTTTTTTCTGTTGAGTGTTGTCCAACTTCACCCCAGATCGATCTTATAAGGACGCCCAAGTCTTACTGTGGGACGTCCTAAAAATGAAGTTAGTGTCAATTGCGCACGATTGCGCGCAATTTTTGTGCGCAGAAATATTTTTCCTGAGATCCTCACAAAAAATCACGAAGAATTGTGTTGATCGGAATTTTTTACGCTGTATTTTGCGGAAATGAAGGGGGGGTGTAACCTTTTTGTGAAACACCCTGTATATCGATATATCAAACGTAATATATCGATAGATTTCGTGTATCGATACATCGTTGCCATCCCTGGTAATGAAGGCACATACAGTGGAATCAAAGGAATAACGCATATCGATAGCAATAGTGTAAATCCTTGTAAGTCCAAAAATACAAATTTTTCTGGGGACGAAAAAAAAGAACTAGTTTCAGGGGCCCTTTCTGTATTTCTATGGATGGAAATTTACATCAAAAGTAAGCTGGCGGAACGTGAATCCTATTTGCAAGGCTTCTGTGCACAAATTTCTTATTTATGTCGGTATTTATGACACTTTTACTGTCGATATATTGATTGTGGATGGTTTTTAGCGTTTTTCCTGCAGACCTCATTTCGTACCTGTGAGCCTGGACTTTATTACTCATATTGAGAATTACGTGGCAAATTTTCCGAAAATTCCCCGTGCTGTGGAATCCAGAGTGATTACATAATGTTGACAAAGCACTTGAATCAATCAGCCAATTAATTTACTAACGATTCTCAACTCCCTCGCTGAACTGAATGGTGATTTCAAAACCGGGTTATAAATCTCACGATCACGTCCGATCGGAAGCGAACGAAACGGAAAGTGTGAGGAAGTCTGATGAAAGTACCTACTCGGAAGAAAGTCTAGGCTGAGGAACGACCGTCTGGAGGCAGGCGAGACGGCGGTGGACTCTCACCCAACCTGGCGGAGTCGTGAGACACGATCATGATCATGATCTTATGAAAGCGACTCGCTGCACCGTCAAACTTCAGGCGTATATTTGGGATTGATCGTACAGGACGTGATCGATCTTAGATCTATGTGCACGATCTACGTGCGCAATCAATCGAAAATCGATCTTCCTCTTGAATTGTCTGTCAAGTTGAGTGGAATATTCCTTGTGTACGATAAAATGGACTTAACCCTTAACATCCTGAGGTATCTTTTAGGAAGTCCAATTCTTACCTGCAATTTTTTAGTTTATCTACTTCTAAACCAAAACTGATATCCGTTGGCTGTCTTGATACTTATTGATTGTGTGAGAAAACGTAATAGTAAAACCAAAACAACTAAAAGAAAAAACTAAATAATTATCGAGTTGACAGACTGTAATAAGGCCTTATTTCTCACTAAGTAGGCTATTGGTTCGGTTTCCTGATCAGAGATGGCGGCACTGTCTGAGACAGCACAAATCCCATCATTCATGAGCTGAACCTTCTCCAGCTCATTCATTGGTTCTGTGCTTTAAAAAATAACAGACCCCAACCTCCCACCAAGGATTTTCCCAATTCTTCTTTTTCTTCTCCAAAAAAATGGGTTTATAGACAGATTCTGCTGCCGCAGATAGCGCTAGTGTGGCCCTAGGAAAGATCATTCTTGAGCTGACACACTGTAATAGAGCCTTTTAATAAACATCTGCTCAAATATTATACTCATTTGACAAAATATAGGTATCTGAATTTGATTTAAAAAATCAAAAAAAAAAAAAACAATTTTTTTTAAACAATAGGGACATTAAGGCTTAACATGGATCGAAGAGAGTAAATTTATATCAATAGTAAATACATTTCACAGTACGCAGTTTTCTTTAAAGCTTTTATTGCACTGAGTAAACTTATTGATAAGTAGTATAAATCTGACTTATATTACCGTAAAGTCCTACAACTTTGTGCCAGTTTTTGAGGTTTTTTGGGTTGAAAAGTTCGTTTTTATTGAGCTAGAGAGCCTCACCATCCACGTCATTCATGGCCTTCAGTTTTTTTGGAAATTGTATTACGATGTATACCGTACCTGTTTGCAGCCTCTCTGGCCAAAATTTTCTTCGCCAAAACGGTCTTCAAAACCTCCGTCTCAGAACTCAACCATAAATTGGTTATTTACCACTTTAAGGAGTCCCCTAGGGTTGTGTTTTGATACCCTACCTGTATGTACTCTAAGTTTACACCCTGCCATCCCCAGGAGGAATAAAATGACAAAAAAATCAGTAAACGTGTAGTAGTATGTTTTGTCGGCGTGTCTTCGTGTGAAGGCGATGGTCTTCACGTCGGATTGTCGATTTCTATTGGTCACTACTCAACGAAGGTGAAGGATGGGACAGCACTTTCTGCCCGGCGCGATACCACCTACCGCATGCAGGAGTGCTTAAGGATTTCAGCTAAGCTGCGATCCTCGGCGCGATAGCTCGCCGACCGGAGGGAGGCAGTACATTTACCTAGGTTCTGGTTGGGGAAGACATCTCCTAGGCGAAATGGGAGCGGATGCCGGCGCGATGTGCTCACCGAGACCCCCAAGGAACTTTGGGCTTCCAAGAGGTGGCGAGGTAGAACAAGAAATAATCAAGTCGATTGTTAGAAGACGAATGCATGAATGTCTCTAGGTGAAGCCCTGAGTCCTCCTTTTATACTACTTTAACAAGGTAAAGGGTGAGTGGAGGAGGGTGACGTCAAGTGATGTGTTTGTCCCCCGTACCTCACTCTACCTACCTCGATCTTCAAAACCTCCATCTCAGAACTCATCCATAACTTGGTTATTTACCACTTTAAGGAGTCCCCTAGGGTTGTGTTTTGATACTCTACCTGTATGTACTCTAAGTTTACAACCTGCCATCGCCAGAAGGAATAAAATGACAAACAAATCAGCAAACGTGTAGCAGTATGTTATGTCAGCGTGTCGTCGTGTGAAGGCGACGTCTTCAACGAAGGTGAAGGATGGGACAGCACTTTCTGCCCGGCGCGATACCGCCAGCCGCATGCAGGAGTGCTTAAGGATTTCAGCTAAGCTGCGATCCTCGGCGCGATTGCTCGTCGACCGGAGGGAGGCAGTACATTTACCTAGGTCCTAGTTGGGGAAGACATCTCCAAGGCGAAGTGGGAGCAGAGACGATGTGCTTACCGAGACCTCCGAGGAACTTCAGGCTTCCAAGAGTTGGCGAGGTAGACAAAGAAATAATCAAGTTGACTGTTAGAAGACGAATGCATGAATGTCTCTAGGTGAAGCCCTGAGTCCTCCTTTTATACTGAGGGTGAAGGGTGAGTGGAGGAGGGTGACGTCAAGTGACGTGTTTGTCCCCCGTACCTCACTCTACCTACCTGGCACGATGATTCACACAGGGTTTCCCTTGTGTCCTTTATTGGAGAACTAACATATTCGAGTATATGAGTCATTACACAGTACTCAAAACAGCTCCTGAAACTGCCCAAAAGACCAGTATAAGAACTAGGGAACCTCATCAATCCATAAAAGTATTGAGTATATGAGTACTCAAAACAGCTCCTGAAACTGCCCAAAAGACCAGTATAAGAACTAGGGAACCTCATCAATCCATAAAAGTATTGAGTATATGAGTACTCAAAACAGCTCCTGAAACTGCCCAAAAGACCAGTATAAGAACTAGGGAACCTCATCAATCCATAAAAGCCATCAACAGTGTTACTCGCCTGTCTGAATCACTAATATTTCATACAACTGACGAGGTATTTAGGTCAAACGATGTAAACAATTCTTGAAATGCAACTTCTGGGTTTAAGATATGTAGGAAATTATGGTACCTAGATAACGCATAGCTGAGTTCAATATACTAAGTAGTACGAATACGTAACTCATTATACCCACCCCTCACAATATAGCTTGTATGAACGCAGTGCTCAGAACCCCAGTTTGTAGGGAGAACAATGGAATATTACGCAATAGTTTTTCCGTCTCGGCGACGAATGGAAAGGATCCAATTGTTTACAAATCGTAAAGCTAACTCTAGCGGAACAGTTTGGAATGATTCATACAAGACGTTCTGAGCTGCGACTCAGAATATCGCTTTTGTTTTTCTCCGGGATAACGATAACGTTACGATGATGTAAAATCAATAATGAGGAATTCGTCGAAAAGTCGGTTTGGTAAAAATTCCGTTGTGTTCTGATTTAAAACCAGGAATGAGGTCGATTACCGTACAGAGCACTCAAAATCTCCGAATCGGTTTATTATGTTCACTAATGAACCTTTGGAATCGAGCCAGAAAATAAAATGTGTATAACTTCCCCCAAAATGTGATGGTTTACCACGTTTCAAGAGTCGCAGAATCCAAAAATCGAATAAAAATTTGGCCGTCCGTCCGCCGTACGCGGCACTTTCCTTAGTTACCATGGACCGATTTTGATGAAATTTGGTATGTGGGATCCATTTGGGGTCTAGTTGTGCCTCGAAGTTTTTGGTAGGTCTCTTCTAAGGGGTGAAAAATAGCCACTCAGAGCTCTGTAGGACAAACCGTTTGCTCCCCATCAGGACAAGTTTGGACTTACAATTAAATCAGAAACATGAGCGTGAATCACAAAAGGTCACTAAATTTTTTGCCAAAAATTCTTGCATTTATTGTTGGTGAAAAGGAGTGGATGTTAACCTTGGAAATAAATGGGCGCAAACCACTTCACAACAAAAAAAAAAAAAAAAAAAAAGATGATTATTATAAGCAATTTTTGGAAATAAAAATTTCAAATTTCCCCAAAAATTGTGATTTTTGCCTTGTCACAGTCCTATTCTTGAGATTTTAACAAGTTTCTCGAGAGAGTATTGAACCTCCATCATAGAATTTCATGAGCTTACAGAATTTTGTTGGTTTGTAAATAGTTAGAATGAGAGAGCGCTAATGAATTTCCTACTAATAAATTGAGGCGCAATCAAAATTTTTCAAAGAGCTCCAAAATTAGTGTAGAAATTTGGATTTTTAACCAAATTTTTTATATTTGCAACATCAATACAACGCTTTTTTTCCTTCCTCTTTGCTCGATAACTCAACAGTACGGATGATCGAATTTCGGTCACCACTTGCAACGAATAAGCCAAGTGAGGGTCCGAATTGATTTCCATTCTAGAACCGGATGAGTTTTTGTGTACACACACTGCTATCAAAAAGCTATCGCCACGTGTTACCTGATACCGATAACGAGTTGGTTACGCTTAGATCCGGAATAGCCCTCAAATGAATTCATTCAAAACTGGAACAAAAATTGTCAGACAAATTGTTGATTCAAAGAAAATTACCCAGAAATGGGCGATGAAAACTGAATTTTGGTTTATTATTTTCAATAATGAACCTTTGGAGTCGACAAAGAAAAAAAATTGTTCAACCTCCTCAAAATTTGATGGTTTACGTTTCAAGGTACGTAAAATCCAAAAATGGAATAAAAATTTGGCCGTCCGTTCGCCGTACGCCGTACGCGGCACTTTCCCCGCTTAGCATTGACCGATTTTGATGAAATTTGGTATGTAGGCTCCATTTATGGTCAAGTTGTGCCCCCAAGATTTTGGTTAATGTAGGCCACTTCTAAGGGTTGAAAAAAATTTTTTGAAATTTTGAAAACGAACTAACTCAAAAATTTTGATATAAAGGTATCGTTTTTCCATCAATTTAAGATAGTATAGAATTGTTAGAATTTTTTGAGACCACGTGGAGCCCTGTAGGACAAACCGTTCACTCCCTACCAGAATTTAAGGGTTGGACGTACGATAAATCAGAAACACGAGTGTGAATCGCGAAAGAGGCCTAATCTCCGTTCAAATTTTAGCTGACCGAAATCCGATCGATGATTTTCTTCATGTTGGATGGTGGTAACAATGGCAAAGCCGCAAATAAATGTTTAATTAAGGGGAGGTTACTTAATATTGAGTAATTTATAATAATCACCACATTAGGCATCTTGCAAATTCGGATCAACACATTTCATATGAAGGGTCACGGGGAAAAAGGATCAAACTCCATTTTTTGGCCGAATTGAGATAGGCACGCCATCGTGTAGCTTGGGAGGAGTAGAACCGAAGGGTTGTTTCACTTTGTGGAAGAAAGATCGCATTCATTCTTTTTAAAGCTAAAACAAATATGGGGCTCCGGGGAAAAAGGATCAGATTCCGCGCGCTCGCAGGGAAGAAAGATCAGAGTCCGATTTAAAGACCCCTTCCCTCGCCTTTGCATGAGTTGTACGGCATCACACCAAAGATTCATCAAGCACAGAAGCTCCTACTTCTGAAAATACCAGACAGTTTTCACAACCTTCTACCTCGAAGAAGAAGACTTCAGTACCAAAAGCAGCTGTAACATTGGGAAACCTTCACAACGGCCCCATACCCATCAAAACCAGCAAAATCAAAGAATTTAAAACACTTGCGTCAGTTTCTCGTCAACCTCGGTGTTAAAATTTTCTGAGTCACTGTCCAACAGGTTGGGGAATGTAGGAGATGATGACGCCATTTCATATTGCGACGATCCTTTAGATGAATGATTTATTTATTGATTTTTTTGCCTTTTTGCAATTAATGTTTTGTACAAAACTATACCTAATTTGGAAAATTAAGCCACTTTTTGCCCAACATTTTTCTGGAGGTGACAGTAAGGTACCTACAAACCCTAGTAAACTTACTGAAGTGAATTACGAGATTCGAATAAACAATAGATTACAAGGTGATATAATTTTAGGTATTATGGTGACCGAAACGCGGATATTTGTGGGGAAAAAAGATCAAAGTCCTTACCTTGTTTGAAATTTCTAATTATTTCTGGAAATTATCTTCGACCTACTTAATTTTCTTTCTTGTCACTTGAACATAATTAAATTTCTGGTCAGGTGGCCCAAACAGTTCATTTTTTTAATGCATAGCGTCTGTCTGGGACGACTTCAAACTTTGTTTTTCGATTTTCTCGCAATTAGGAAAAGAGGAGTCTGATCCTTTTTCCCCGTGACCCTTCATATGTATGATGATTACTGATGTACGGAGAAGCCATACTTCCTTCTTCACACGAGATTTACATCTTAGACCGCGCTATGGCTTCGACTGTTCACACAACAATAACTCGGTGTTGTACATTACCATCCCATAGGAGTATAATATACTCCTAATATATATACTCCTAATATACTAGTATACTCCTAATATACCTACTCCTAATATACTCCTAATAATATACAGTGAATATTATTCACTGTACTTATTTAGCTATCCAATACCTATTTGTACAAAGTTACAAATTGCCAGGGTTAAACCTTAAGGTCGACCCACAAGCCAGGGGTCGACTCTACATCGTATTTGCGACAAAACATGAACACCCAGTAGACTCGATAATACAATACATGTGTATCTTAGGTCCTTCTGTTTCACAAATACGGTTATTTGAACGACTGTAGTCATGAGAGATTGAGCGAATCTACCCAGTATTCAAATTTTGAATTGCCAAACCTCAAGGATCGATCCTTGTGATGCCAAACTGCTCAAATTTACGTATTACAGGGTTTCATCGTTTACAGAAAAAAAAGTTCCTCTTACAGGGTTTTTTAACCCCTTGTGTCCGTGGTTATTTTTAATTTTCAAGATTTTGGACTGGAACAATTTTGAGATTATGGAGAGGGAGGTGAGGAGTAGATACCCACCCCCTTTCGAAATCAAAAACGGTCAATGCTAAGTGGCAAAAGTGCGGCGTACGGCGGACGGACGGCCAAATTTTTATTCCATTTTTGGGGTCTACGTACCTTGAAACGTGAACCATCAAATTTTGAGGGGCTGTTGAAAACATTTTTTTTTGGTCGATTCCAAAGGTTCATTATTGAAAATAATAAACCATTGTGTAATAATTTGCAGCGATTTTAGCAGTACCCGAACTGGAGCTGGTATGCATATAGATCAAATAAGAATTGAATATTACGATGATCCCAACGAGCTTGTTGATAGATTAAAAATTTTGATTGGCTCGAAGATGGCTGGTAACAATTCTCACCACAACGAAATAGAGTCCATACTAGAAGAACTGAGTGAGATGGGTATTGTCAAACAGTTCAAACATGACTATCGATAGGTCGCCATGTGTCCTGGAATACGTACTGCTGCATTGAAGAAGAGCCGCATGATTTGAACAATGGAAAATTCAATACCTAAGAGTGAAAATTCGATGGATATGATGCACAGCAGGCTTGTCAACGAGAGTAACCCTCAGCACTCGAAAGATGCATGTAATAAACAATACGTCGATTTTCAATGTCAAATGAAGAATCAACCGTACTCAGAAATAGATTTAGGAGGTAAAGTAATTCGAAAAGCAGCTAAAGCTATACAAGCGGGTCAATGTGAGGTTTCTCGCAGACCACGTTCCATCCATTGGAGGTGCGTCAGAGAATGGATACGATTGTCGCCGGAAAAGGCTAACAAATGTTGGCCATCCTCTACATCCAGGTGATGCAGTAACCGCAAATTACGTTATATCTCTCATTCTTGTTTTTTTTTTTTTCGGCAGGCAGGTGAGAAAATCTTTAAGATCCATAGGTGGAGTTGGATCTTGTAAGATACCTGGAAGGGTCCGCGTCTTCCAGGTTATGTTGGATTCAAACCCACAAAAAAAACTCCTCCTTTTTCCCCCCATGTTGGAGCTCAGCCCGTAACCGTTTAGGACATTACTTCGGGCTGATTACTGATTATCGGGCTGATTACTTCCCAATCATTCGTGATTGGGAAGCAACAAGTGACACATCGATAGGAAAGAATAAATTCACTGACGATATTATAGATTTTAGGTTTAATCTATCGCTGAATCATCGTAGTTTAATATGATCTACTATTGTAAAACTCTTGTATTCTAATAAATTTCCTTTTGTTTCAGGTATGTTGAATTTCTATAAACATTTGGTTCCTCGGCACAGTAATATCAGGTATGATATATTTCGTATGAGATATGACAGCTGAACGATACTACAATAAGTCTACTTACTATCTCAATTGTGGGAACATAAAATGACACATTCGGAATTAGCGCTGAGAGAGAAAATTCAAATTGTTGAATCGTCAAAGATTGCTGAAAATCGGTTGAGATAATGTTTAAAAATTCGCTAATAAACTCACGCTGAATGGCTGGTGCCCTGTGAAGCATCAAAAAACCTAACTCACAGTTCGATTTCCTATGTCGCAACCTTGAGGATCTGCCCAGCCATCTGTTAGAACCTCCATTGATGCGAGCTTTGTACTCTCCATAGAGATGAGCTTGTGGGCGATCTACTGGCGGGAAGCTGCCCAATGAAGTGTGAGTCCTGTTTTATGTGTCCGGGTCGGAAACAATTTGTAAGCCCCATGAATAAACCGCATCCACTTGTTGGTGAAAGACCCGTTAACAGGAGGCCGACCCACAGATTGAGTCAACCTATCTCAGGTACCTGTGGGAAACGTCGCTAGTGTTTTACCGTTGTATGATGATTTGCTCCGTCAAATTGTTGTTCTGAGGCTATATCATTATGGTTATTTGATGAAACTGCTAAACGTCAGATACGTCAGGCTTACTTCCAATCATTTCAAATGCTCCCCAAGAGTTTGTGCAGCACATTTCTGTGTACAGTAGGACGAACAAGAAGCTTCATCGCCCACTAGCAGCTGGTCAATCTACTCGTGTTCACCAATAATTTCCACATGTTTGTCCTAAAGTTATTCAAGAAGGCGCAACTCAAGCCCAGGGAACAACAAAACAAACAACTTCAGGGATCAATTCTTCAACTAATTTGCAACAAAAATATCCCTTAACAATTTTTTAAACCTCTCATTGGTTGATTATTCTCAATTATAAACCTTTGGAATCGAACAAGAAAACAATTTTTTAACCCCCCTCAAAATTTGTTGGTTTACGTTTCAAGGTACGTAGAATCCAAAAATCTAAATAAAATTTAACCGATTTTGATGAAATTTGGTATTGGGCTCCATTTGGGGTCTATTTGTGCCTCGAAGCTTTTGGTTGATATAGATCACTTTTATGGGTTGAAAAATAACGTTTGAAATCTTGAAAACTCTATAACTCAAAAATTTTGATATTAACGTATTGTTTTTTCATCAATTTAAGATAGCATACAATTTTTAGAATTTTTTGAGACCACGTGGAGCTCTGTAGGACCGTTCGCTCCCTACGAGAATTTAAGGGTTGGGCGTACGATAAATCAGAAACACGAGTGTGAATCGCAAAAGAGGCCTAATCTCCGTTCAAATTTTAGCTGACCGAAATGCGATCGATGTTTTTCTTCATGTTGGATGGTTGGTGGCTTTGCAGACGAGTGATCTATAAAGAAAAATAATAAACCATTGTGTATAATTTGTAGCGTTTCCCTTCAATTATCCCCAGGAAGCTTTGTATACTCACTCATATTTTAAGTAGCTCGCCGAGCTGAATGGTCAGAAGGTATGTATTCTGCTTCTCAGTCAATTAGGGAACAAGTCAAGTAGTCGTCAGAGGGAACACGACTTTTCACTAAGTTCGGTTCGGTTTTTATTATTTCCAACAGCCTTGTAGGCCTGTGCAACGCACGGATAACCAGCTAGAAAAAATTAATGGTAGTCATATTGGTCGCGATATATGCTGCAAATAATACTTCGAAGAAATCAGGCATTCATGAGCTTTCTATAATACCCATAGTCGAACCTCACTAGGTATATGCACTTTTGCTTCCGAGTCTACCAAGGTAGCGGAAGCTTTGTTTTCACTTTTCAAGGTCGAAAAAAAAAAGTTCTCCAAAATCAAAATTTTCACTCGCGTTTTGCGTTTCAGACCTTTCTGAACAATTTTGGTTCAGTGTCTGTGTGTCTGTGTGTCTGTGTGTCTGTGTGTCTGTGTGTCTGTCTGTCTGTGTGTCTGTCATGAATTCCTTGTAACGCGCATAACTATACGAAGTTATTGTCCGATTTCAATGAAATTTTCAGGGATTGTGCGGGTTGGTGTGTAGACGGTCCCCTATGAAAATCATCATCCCCGGACTGATAGAAGCGACTGCGCATGCGCAAACGTAAATTCCTTGTAGCGGCCATAACTTCTACATTTTCTATCCGATTTCAATGAAATTTTCAGGGATTGTGCGGGTTGGTGTGTAGACGGTCCTCTATGAAAATCATCACCTTCGGACTGATAGTAGCTACTGCGCATGCGCAAACGTGAATTTCCTTGTAACGGCCATAACTTCCACTTTTTCTACCCAATTTCGATGAAATTTTCAGGGATTATGCGGATTAGGTTGTAGACGGTCCCCTATGAAAATCACCACCTTCGGACTGATAGTAGCCACTGCGCATGCGCAAACGTGAATTTCCTTGTAACGTCCATAATTTCTACATTTTCTATCCGATTTCAATAAAATTTTCAGGGATGTTACAGATTAGTATTTAGATGGTCCCCTATGAAAATCACCACCTTCGGACTGATAGTAGCTACTGCGCATGCGCAAACGTGAATTTCCTTGTAACGGCCATAACTTCCACCTTTTCTACCCAATTTCGATGAAATTTTCAGGGATTATGCGGATTAGGTTGTAGACGGTCCCCTATGAAAATCATCACCTTCGGACTGATAGTAGCCACTGCGCATGCGCAAACGTGAATTTCCTTGTAACGTCCATAATTTCTACATTTTCTATCCGATTTCAATGAAATTTTCAGGGATGTTACAGATTAGTATTTAGATGGTCCCCTATGAAAATCACCACCTTCGGACTGATAGTAGCCACTGCGCATGCGCAAACGTGAATTCCTTGTAACGGCCATAACTTCTACATTTTCCATCCGATTTCAATGAAATTTTCAGGGATGTTACAAATTAACTTGTTTTGATGTTTTGAGATTAATTACTATGCATCGGATCATCTATACAATCGGGTTATGGATACGAGGAAGCTATGTGCCACACCCACTTGGCAGACGTTTTTCTTTTCATTTGGCGAATTCCACGTCCTGCCACGTCACCTATACTGGAGAAATGGGAGCACAACTGGACGTGCAGGTTATTTTACCGTTCGAGAATAAAAAAAAACATCCTTTGTCCATTGGGTTTCTTTTGCCATTGCTAAAAAGTGACCAACCAGGGCGTCACACTCGGTTGTTTGTCAATATCACACAAAATCCGCAGCGTTTCCAAATAAGGGTTCGACGTTGAAAGAACTGGATCCTATCGAGTTCCATAGACAAGCCTTTGAGAGTCTTGTTTTATTATCTCTAATTGAGTTTCCTCTATTCGTCGATTAAAAATGCTGAGCTATAATGACGTCGTAATCAGTTATGAGCTCAAAGTATCTGCAGTCGTCTGTAGATTGAAGGAATATCCAGAACTACGGTATTCAATAACTTATTTTAACCTACTATATGAGAGGGTATTCCAACTGATAATGAACACCATTGAGCTGCCTCAGGCGTAATCAACAATATTTACTGCGTACACTAACAACGTTGTGCTGAGACACGAACTAACATAATCGTTTTTCGTTTGACTTCTCGAAGGATAGTGGTCGAGTGGTCGAATCACGAGTATATCACATTCCATTAGGACATCATTCACTACATAGAAACGCTGCAAATTATTACACAAAGGTTTATTATTTTTCTGTGTAGATCACTCGCCTGCAAAGAACACGGCTTTGCCATTGCCACTACTATCGTAACATCGTATCATTCGATTTCAAAAGTTCAATACTATTTTCAATTGAACGAAAATAATACCTTTATATTAATAGTTTTTGAGCTAGGGTGTGTTGAAAATTTCATCCCTTATTATTTAACCCTCAAAAGTGACTGACATCTACCAAAAGCTTCGGGGCACAACTAGACCCCTAATTTAGCCGATATACCAAATTTCATCAAAATCGGTCCATGGTAACTAAGAAAGTGTCACGTAATACATTGTTGTTTCACACGTATAATATATTTCTCATAAACGATTTTTTATCCTACCTTGGAGAGAATTTTGAAACTGAAAATTGAACCATTCAGAAAGAATTTGAACTCACAATCATCGAGGACATGAATTATGACATGAAGTCACAGGTCCTGTACTTGAACCGTCATGAACCTAACTAAAGAGAACTTGAACCCGCAATGGAAAAATTGCATTGGTCCTTTCTTGCCAGTGTCGTGTTATTTGAAATATTAAGACAGGTATAAAAAGAAAAGACAGAGTTGGGGTGTACAAAGACGTGACGTCTCACCGTACAAGACTTCTAAATTCTTCTTTAAAGGAGGTCATTGATGGTCTACAAGAAGAAGGAGAAGGTTAAAAATAACTAATTTTGGCGGAAATAATACATTCTAAAAACTCACCAAATTATCCTAAATAATATGAATAGACATATGTGCAACACTAATGTTTTCATTACTTTCAAATGATAAACTTCCAGAAAGAAATATCATGTGAGAAATTTGAACTATTTTGAGGGCAAGAATAATCAAGGACGTGGACTCAAATTTAGAGCTTGAAGCCAATCGGACAGGACTTTAAATAACAAATTTGAATTAAAAATCGCTAGAATTTTGAACCTAGTAGGAATTGATGAACCCTTAGCTAGAGCAACCCATTTTGGGAGGACTTGAATCCACAACATGAACTTGAACCTCTACCAGGACGACACATCTGGGAATGGATTGAACCAACGACTTTGACTTGAATTCAATAGAATTAGAACTCGCTCGATTCTTGAACTTACATGAAATTGAACCCACAATAAACTACTAGAACCCTCAGCTATAGAAACCCATTTGGAAGGACTTGAAGCCCCCTAGTGTAGGATCTCACTCGATAAATCATTAATTCCACATCATTGTTTCACTTTATCGACCAACTATTCTGCAAAGAACACTTTTTCATTAATAGTACCTACCCACCATAATCGTCATCAAAAAAGTGAACAATGAAGTTTATTTTGACAGAAAGTTATTACCAGAAATATATCGTTATTCAAAAGTTGTAGGTGCTTTCGCACCTGGTTGGTTTTGTTTCTAAGGAAGCACAACTCAACGAGTGATATGACAACTCGAATAAAGAAAGGAATCAACTCAATAAAATTGCAACAACTTACAACTCAATTTTATAATCTTTCGAAACTTAACTTAGTAATCAACGCCGAATATAATATCTTATCATCAAGTATACAACAACTAAATTGGGAGAAATTTTTTTTCCAAAAATGGGAGAACATTTCCTCCACAAAAGAAAAATACCGACTAAAAGAAGCTGTGAGGGAGAACACTTTTGTAACACATCAAAATCAGAGCGCAAACACAGTAAAAGTAGAAGGAGAAAAGATAACAATGGTTTGCAGGAAGTTAGTGTTGGTGATTGACATAATCTTAATTGACATAATATTAGATATTGTCTAATGAAGAATCGAATGCAGCATTCGATCATCGAAATCATTTGTTGGATTCTAACAGGCTTTGTAGATATAGGTGTTTGCTAACAAAAAAGAAAGAAATGGTGTAGTTTTTTGGTTTATAATTTTCAATAATGAACCTTTGGAATCGACCAAGGAAAAAAATTTTTTAACACCCCCTCAAAATTTGATGGTTTACGTTTCAAGGTACGTAGAATCCAAAAATCGAATGAAAATTTGGCCGTCTGTCCGCCGTCCGCCGTGCGCCGTCCGCCGTACGCGGCACTTTTGCCACTTAGCATTGACCGATTTTGATGAAATTTGGTATGTAGGCTCCAATTGTGGTCTAGTTGTGCCCCGAAGATTTTGGTTGATGTAGGTCACTTCTAAGGGTTCCAAAATCAATTTTGAAATTTTGAAAACGCCCTAACTCAAAAAATTTTGATATAAAGGTATGGTTTTTCCTTCAATTTAAGATTCTATAGAATTTTTAAAATTTTTTGAGACCACGCGGAGGACAAACCGTTCGCTCACTACGAGAATTTAAAGTTTGGACGTACGATAAATCAGAAACACGAGTGTGAATCGCAAAAGAGGCCTAATCTCCGTTCAAATGTTAGCTGACCAAAATGCGATCGATGTTTTTCTTTATGTTGGATGGTTGGTGGCTTTGCAGACGAGTGATCGATATAGGAAAATTAAAAATAATAAACCATTGTGTAATAATTTGCAGCGTTTTTGCACTTAGGAAAAAAATATTTATTTTTTCCCTTTTCAGTAAGAAAAACATCGATGTTGCAAGGAATAAAATCGATGATATCGATAACATCGATGTAGCTAACATCGATGTTTGATAGTATCGGATCCCTCAACATCGTTGTTAAAATATCGAACATTGAACTAAAAACATCGATGTTTTGGAAACATCGATGTCGATGTCCCATCCCTAGTTCTTACTTGTATTTGGAAATCCTTTATTGGCGACAGAGCATAATGACGTCCAATGACTCACAAAGAATCCACAACACGGACTTTAAACCACAGCTAAGACAATCTATCTTGTAAGGTCTTGAACCGTCAATAGAACTCTTGAAGACTTCAACACAACTTGATTTTATTCAATATTCCCTATTCTCCGCAAATTCGTGAGGATGGTTCCACTTAGACTTCGGATGGTCCACAGTAAATATTGTTACCTAATTAATATCCGAAGGCTAGAAAAGAATGTATTATAGTCATCCGAATATAACAGACGCTATTTTGAGAAACTTAGCCAGTTTTTATCAATGAAGATAAGACTACGACGAATACCCGAGATTTACAAACACGTTTACAATGGTTTTTAGATAACTCACAAAAAAGCGAGTGAGTTTCGTATGTGGAAAGACAGAGAGAAATCATGGCAGACAGAATAGTTAGGGTTTATCACATGCAAATATTTGCACGTCTAAATGTGCCTTCTCATTAGCCAACTGGCACATAAATGGATTCCTCAAAAATTGATATTTTTGGACGATTCGTGCCACTTTTACATGTGAATATTTTATGTAAATTTGGGCAATAATAATTGCACAAATTTGATTCAACAAATACGTAGATTAGTAACCTCATGGTAGTAGAAAGGACTGTATTTACATATAAGGAGAAGCTTTCATAAAACAGAGTGCTCCAAATAGCCTCAATAAGCAGCAGTCCATCTAAATGTTCTTCATCAGAACAATTGTGATTAATTAAGTTGTTTTTTAATTAAGGTAAGTAATTCTGAAGATTTATCACAACCAGTGATGGACCATGCAAGACTAGTTATGCCACTTTCTTTGCTTAAGTTGTTGGGGTAGTTTGAGATCCGTACCTAGATGATCAAGCTATCATTTCCAATGAAGATTGTGGTCACAGGAGTGAACTCACTCAAATTCTCGACCAAGTATAATTATTACAGAGATAATTAAGATCATATCCTAGTTATACTCCGTGAGGAAAGCATATTGCCCACCCAACTTGGCAGAAATTTTTCTACGCACAACGAACCTGTCAAGGTTGACCTTTCTAAGATTCAAGTTGTCTACCTCCAAGTGGATGAGTTCTTATGCAACTTGAGAGGCCCTTGACCGAGAAAATGTTCGTAAGCAAAAATCCTTTTGAAATAAACTCTACGGACAACACCCCAACTTCCCTCATGGTCTCAAAATCGATTATTGATATGGATTGTTTATTTCTACATCATGCTCAAAAATTCTTCCAAATCGAAAATGCCTGGACTTGATGTCTAAGTTTTTACGAACTTCCGTGAAACGAAATTTTAAATTTGTTTTTGTGTATTAATCAACACAAATCTACGCTTTCATATATTTGAAATAGCTTCCAAGTGTTCCATCGTTTCAGCCAATAACGATTTATATCTCAATAAACTGTTTTAGCCTTGATGTCAATATTTCAATCACCAGCTCTTCTCTTTATTGCCGGGCGGCTGCATTGTAATTCTCCCTCAAGGCTGCTCCTGAACCCTAGAGGGGAACTGTAAACTGTTCTTATTAGGACCAGTGGAACTGTGAAATAGCGCGTGGGACTCGACTGTGTAGAGTGGCCAAAGCAATCAATTGATCAAATAATAAAATATTTATGTTCGTGTGGAGTCCTTTTTTAGGACTTCCCTCCTCAGCAGTAAAATACGAGTAAGTTCAATCTAGGTCCGAAAAGCATGACAGAACACTAGTAGAAAGAGAACTGGAGCTGATCCATGGTTTTCTTGCTTGCTCTTGCATATTTTAACATTAGAGCCTTTTCAAGAGTTTCAGATAATGCAGTTTGGTATCATTCATTGATCGATGCAAAACCTGGTTTTCTGGTATGCAGTGACTGGTATCATACACGGTGTACAGTTAGGTGCAATGTCTAGTTATATCTCCTGTATGAAACGATTGAAGCAGTTCCTGGGTAGTCTTCTCTCGTCTGCTCTTGGCTACCAAACTTTTCATGGGTTAGGCCGAGTTACCTTCGGACTGAGCAGTCTGGTGGTGACCAGCCGATGTCCAGTAGTGCTTTAAATGCTCTCACCTAAGAAACCTCAGGTTTCACATGTTTAATAGCTAGTTGAAGCAATTGCTGAGTTCATAAAAGCCCTCCAGATAAGTTCGCCGACTCCAGTTAAAGGGCCAGAGTGAGGGAGCACTCCCAATAAACAGTCGGAGTCAACAACTAAGCAGGAATGTTTCCTGGGGAACTCGAAACGCCTGAGGCAACCCGTTTTCTGAAACACCACACTCTGGATTCTGAAGAGTTCACGGTCAGCTTGTGTTGGTCAGAGTATCGATGTAACACTCGGGGAAGCCTTAGCATACCTGAGGATGAGACTACCTACAAAACGAGGTCATCAGCGTAGAATAAGGAACTGAGCTCCGTTACCAAGTGAAAATGTTTATTGTGGAGGACCTACTGTTGAACGATCACAATGCTTCTGAAGAAGCAAAATTTTCTATAATAAAATTCATTTTATTGAGGTCAAAACTTAAAAATGGATTTCACTATCAGGTCAAGTTACGTAGTATGTCATCTTTCGAGTTCGTATAATCTCACGATCAATTGGGCGATTCCGCCTAAAGTTTGAGGCTAGGTCAAAATTTTTGCTTAATGACTCCATGAGCCTCAGCAAATGTAAAAAAGAAAATAAGAGCAAATTAATATGATGGGGACAAATTGTAGTTGATTTTTGTTAATTTGGATAACTAACAACATGACTAAGTTATTTGGTCAACATAATAATAATTATAATTGTCGGATGTTTTATTTCTGACTGTCTAAAATTTTTGAACCAATTGAACTGACTTGTAAATTTATAATAAATGTCAACTTAATGGTTTTTACTAGAATTTAATCGAATGTGAAAAGTCGAGGAAGACAAATTTAGGAAGAAGTTCGAATTATTTTTGGTTAATAATTCAATGGGATTTTATTATTAACACTTAGTGTGAGGAAGGTGTATGAAGTACCCTTCCTAAGTATTTATTCATCCCACGATATCTTGTTTTCGTCACTAGTCAGTATTTTCCTTCCTGATACACCTCGTTGAAGGAAAGAGAAACAGTTGACTCGAAGAAACACAATTAAAAAACACTACTGTCGAGTATAAAACAGTTTTATTGAAGTGGAAATGACGTGATCGTAGTTGAAGTCTTTGAACACAATAGGAGTTGACAAATTATTGCCTTGCCTTCAAGCGGCCAACGGTTCGTAAAAATAGCTCTGCTCTGCTTCTAGAACTTAGATCGAATTGATCGTTGACGTCAATGCCAATTAAACTCTGTTATTGGCTGGTTGTTAAACTCTGGAAGCTCCTTAGTATTGTTGAGGCAGGCAGCATTCCTGGGGTATATTAGACCCCTTAATATGTTATGTAAACAATCACTATTACCAATTGAAGTGATTATCAACGAATGAATTCAATTACAATTTTTTTGTTTCCTCACTATCAAAGTATCGTGCAACAGACAAAAAAAAAGTCCAAAAAAATTTTCTACTCGCATCTTGCATTTAAGAGCTTTTTTAACAACTGTTGTTCGATGTCTGGAATTGAATGTTTGTTGAGTGCATCATGGATGTACTTAAGGAACAAGAAGGTTAATATACCAAAAGTCCTTGTGATACGGGTTAGGTTGATTTCATAATTATCCGATCAGTATGTAGAAGCCACGGCACACAAGAACAAAAAAATCATCAACATATTCGCAAACAACTTCTCAATGGTATTAATTTTTGTCAATCTTGAAAATTAGGAATCTACGTCTGTTATACTGTTGGACCATGCAACAATCAATTGTTTTTACACCATCAAATGATGTATGTTCAAATGTCTGTGCGAAAAAGCTGAATTTATCGAACATGGTAGACTTATAATACCTTCCTTACGACTTATCGTAGAAGTTATGTTACTTCGCTTCTTGCGGACGTCCCCCAAGTTTCAATTTTGGGTCTCTTCACCGTCTGTCTTCAAGACAGTCAAATCAAATCCAACCTCATAAGTGGGTACTTGAGAAAATCATTAGTCGCTCATACTGCGGTCAGAGCGGTAGGTAGCTGTGGCTCGTTGTTGCTGGACTTCATCGTCGTCTAGGTCGATTGAGAGATTGCATGTCAACAGCAAAATGCGCTTAGGATCGTGCCCTTCAACACTACTCTTTACCAGGTCCAAGGTTTCTTGCACATGATACCATCTTCAGGAGCGTCTGAGGAGCAGGCTGCTCCATCATGGATATGAGTCGTTACTCACTGGATATCTATCCCCAATCGTTCGTTTTTATTCTCCAGTTCGAACCATTTTTGTGTTTGATAGTTCAAAGCGATAGTCCTTTACAGCCCCTGTGATGCATGTAACCTGGTAATGTTGACCTCTGCTAATGCTTCTAAAAACTTCGTACAGAACAAGGTGTTCATACATTCATAACGGTAATTTCATTAATACATTCATAATTTTCATCCATACCATAATTCACACATTTATAACAAAGAGATACATTAATGACTTTCATGCACCCCAACCACAATCTCCTTCGAGCAGCATGTTTAGATATTATGGTGAATAATTTTTACCCCGTATTAGTTAAATACAGCCACTTTCAATTGCATTATCACCATCTTCAGTCACAATAATTGTTGGTAACAATTTCCCTCTTTCACATTATTTGTCCTCAGTAATTTTCTCGAAAAAAACCGACCAGTCAAGTTGAAAGTCAGCTTACAGTATTTCTCGTTTATCGGCGGTCGTTGACTCTCGAAGTGAAGGGTCAACTCTTGAGTGCCGGTACCGTACGCCCGTAATGTGGCATATTTCATGGCAGTAATAAGGTAAATCCATTACGAAAGTTACTGAGTTTGAGTATAGACGGTTTTTCCAAGCAATCAGGTACTGATTGTACCGAAGCTAAAACCCGAAAGCCTACCGCTACGTACGAACACCATTAAAACCCTCGGTCCATTCATTAGAGAGAGGTGATAATTGCTAATGAAGAAGTGGGAGTCAGCGCCCGAGGCTCATACCTAACTTTTTAATCGCTTAAATGACTTATCGTTCGAAGTCGAAAATGTATTCAAATTTACTTCAAACCTACAACTTGATGAGGTTTACGATTTATTCCTAATCGTACATTTAATATGGACGAACTCACATATTAGATAACAAGAAAGTTCGAATCAAAATCTTTTGAAGGTGGATGAAACTTATTATTGTTCGTAAAAATACAGTTAGACGATCTAAAAATTGAGTTCTTAAATTCTTCTAACTACTAGGAAGATAGCTGCCCAGAAATAACAAAGGGCTGTGCGCATGGGTCGGAAAAACTGTTGATTGTTATTTTTAATCTAAACTAGACCTCATTCTGAGAATTTTGACACCAACCGTGACCTTCTAGCGTAAGAAGACCTTTTTATATGATTTTTCAGTTTCGAATGTTTACGACGTCACAGTGGGCTGGGGGGTCTCGGCCAGGCAGGAGGGGCGCGTGACGTCATAAACATTCGAAACTTCGAAAAATCATAGAGAATGATCTACTCATACAAAAAGAGAACGGCTGGTGTCAAAATTCTCAGGATGAGGTCTACTTTCGATTAAAAATTTAAAAAGAATCAGGCTCACCCCCCTTGGTCTTTCGAACCCTAAACCAGCGACAGAATGGAAGAAAGGATGAGATTGAGATCTGGTCGAGAAACTGGGAGAGAATCCAAAAAATCCAGATCGTACTATGGATCAACAACCACTTCTTGAAAGAAGGAGCAGGAAAAGGAAGAGATGGTAAAAATTAAAATCCTAGAAGAAGAAGAAGAAGCAAAACTAGCAAAATTATACCATAAAGAACAAATGGAAGGCTGATAAAAAAAAGTGAATTTCCATCAAAATCGAATGAAAAATATTGAACGCGAAAAGAAATATTTAACTCAAGAACATTTCATACCCTCATCATCTCGAAGTAATTGTTCAGTCCAACATTCAGAGAGATTTTATGTTCACCGGAAATCTTGGAGACAAAATGAATCTACGAACTACTTACTATTTTAGGGGGTGGAGCATGTTGAAGATCACCCCAACACATCGTTTAGTATGAGTCAGGTGTGAATATTTTATGTTGCTTTGTATGTTTTCGATGATAAAACTTATTATTTTTCGTAAAAATACCGTCCAAATTAGATGATCTGAAAATTGAGTTCTTAAATTCTTGTAACAACTTGGCAGACAGCTGCCAAGAAGTAACAGTGGAACTTTTTGAAGTCAAAATGTCCAAAGGCAGTATATGGTAATATTACTTATAATAATACATTTATTTCGGAAAATTGTTAAGGATGAAGAAGAAGCTTCTTGGTGCCCCGAAGATTTTGGTTGATGCAGGTCACTTCTAAGGGTTGAAAAATTAATTTTGAAATTTTGAAAACACCCTAACTCAAAAAAATTTGATATAAAGGTATTGTTTTTTCATCAATTCAATTTAAGATAGTATTTTTAGAATTTTTAGAGACCACGAAGAGCCCTGTAGGACAAACCGTTCGCTCCCTACGAGAATTTAAGGTTTGGACGTACGATAAATCAGAAACACGAGTCTGAATCGCAAAAGAGGCCTAATCTCCGTTCAAATTTTAGTTGATCTAAATGCGATCGATGTTTTTCTTCATGTTGGATGGTTGGTGGCTCTGCTGACGAGTGATCTATATAGGAAAATAATAAACCATTGTGTAATAATTTGCAGCGTTTTTTAAATCGGCCAAAAATTCAATCTTTGGATTAATTTTTTCAGAAAATTTACCAATATGCACGTTGAGTGCTCTATTTAGATAACTCAACAGAACTTCTTCTTAAGATGCTGTTTCTCTTTGAGGTTTCACATCAAGTCGAGAACTTGTGCCGGATTCATAAACACCCATCTTGAGAACGGAAGCAAGGCGCACGTGTCCCAGTTTAAAAATACGCCGTTTCCATTCGTAGCAGAAGCGCCCCTCGTCAGTCAAACGCTGAGTCAGACCACGTGCTGTCTCTGAAACCAAAGAACGACCTTTTGCTCTGGAGCCTTATGGCCATTGGGATGATGTAGGAAGTGTTTGAAATAGTTGGAACGCCAGAAGGTCAACGTGTTGTCATTCAACAGTGGAAGAAGTTCTTTATGAAAATCCCAGCAGCGTCTTCAATTTAGCCGTTTTAAATCCTTTTCCTACTGGGAACCCTCCTGTCACATTTGGCTGTCTAGGAAGATGCCACATCTGTGAATTTATCGGTACGGATGTCTCATCTAGGTCCCTGAACTTCAGGACTTTACTTTGTGTTTAGTTCCACAGCTGGATATCCCAACTGTGTAGATTGTACACTTGTACTAGGCTTATCCATTCAAAAAATTAGCTTTCAGCTGATTACTAGAGGAAATGGTATAAATTGTGATGTAACAACTACATTCTACCTGAGGATGAAAAAATTAGTTCTTGCACCATCATGAGAATACTCCCTCCGAACATGGTCGATACCAACTTTTAAACAGTTCTTAAACATATTGCACTTTTCAAAGACTCCGACAAGTAGGTGACAGGAATGTAGACATAAAAATCTAGGTTTCCTAAAAGAAAGAAACGAAAGCAGAAAGAAGAAAGTGTCGCGATGGTCGACTTCGAAACCAAAATAATCCGCACCTTTTCGGATGTTGACCCTGACAGTCGTTGGGAGCGAAGTAGGTCGTAATTGGGGCCAGCAGACGGGCCCAAATAGCAGCTTTTACGCCGTATAGGTTTCATAACAACCAGTCTGGATGATGTCTCACTTTTTGCCTACGTGCTGCTCAACGGGCAGTCAGGCACACCTGCGCTCGTGCCCATCAAAAGCTGAGTCCGCCGATAGATGAGTGGCTCAGGTAATTTGCATGTTTTGACCAATTGATCGTGAAAAATTGTAGATGCGATGCAATTAGTAATAAACTGTTGTAGAGATGAAATTCGTTGAGGACTGTCAAAGGGATAACAAGGTATTGACTACAGGTAGGTAGTAGGTAACATAAATTAAATTGTCCAGAGTGCTTTAAAGTACAAATTAACCAAAGATATCTCGGAAAACCCAAATTTCTTCGACCTTTTTTTTTGTTTTTCTCCTTGTTGATATTTGAGGAGGATTGTGCCTCTTCGGCTATGCTACCACTCCTTCAGTTAACGCCTTTCTTCCCAATTGAGGTTAGAGTTGAACTCCAGATCCAGGGCCTCTCAAGCCGCCACCTGGGAACCAAACTCGCTAAAGAGACATCTCGTACTTTGGAGAAGAAAGACTACTATTTTGGGAAAACACCAACACAGAAATGATGTAGAGTCTGGGGAAACGAAAAATGAGCTCAAAATCCCGGTTAAATATTAGATATACTGGGGTCCGGATAGCCGTGCTCGTTTGCTGACGCGTTTCTAGGTCCGAGACACAAACCGTGGGAAGTCATGAAAGAAATCATCAGAACGAATTCTGATCTTCCCTTTGGAAGACAGCTGATGACATCCGCAACGCCTGGAATGGCAGTCGGACGGAAATTCATCCTGAAATGATTATCTACTCTACTTAAAAGTCTACTTTACTTTAAAATATTATTTTAGGTATATAGTTAAGTAAAGTAGACAATCATTTCAGTATTTTATACTGTATTCTTTGGCCAGTCACAGAAATTATCATCGGAACGGATTTTCAATATTCATCGTCTGGTCAAAATGAATAAATCGTCGTTTGAGGCCCAGCATGGCACATCTAACTTTTGCCAACTTTTCAGGAGAGCCAAAAAACTGTTTTGCGAGTAAAGTAATCGTGTTTTCTTTATTTTCTGTGTTCAAACTAGCCTAATTGGGGTCGCCCGACATGATTTTACAATAAATTTGGTTGCCAACGAACTACCTTCGAAATTAGCGTAGATGTGCTGTGCTGCCCTGATTTCGTCCCCTAGATGTGCTGTGCTGTCGAACATTTTTGCCATATCGCAGAGGGGTAACATGCAGTTGTCCTATGCTGCTGTACTAAAATTAAGTTCTCAAATAAATTATCTATTTGGTTTCCCTCTATAAAGCCAAGGATAGTGTTTTAAACTGGCTTGCAATTCCTTTTTTTGTCAGCCTGACAAGTAGACAGGGAAGGTAGCTACCAGATGTTTATAAACTCGAAACAGTACCAATTTATATTTACGTTTCATTTAAACTAAGAAAAAAATTGAACAGTTCACGTTTTACATTGACTTGAATGTTCAATGGACTTTGTTGAATTCAATGACTTGAATGACTTGAATTTCACAACTGCTACTACCAGCGTTAGTATTAGGGTAGGTAGGTACCTATTTTCCTAGTCCTAGTCAAGAAAAAATTCTTTACCTAACACAGAAACACTATTAAGGATCACAGAGATCTGTATAAAATCGGTTTCTTAAAGCTTGACTTGAATTTCACTAGTTTACCTGCGTTACTTGGAGTGTATATCGATACCTTAAAGCACAAAGGGGCTATGTACATCCATCTTCCACATTTTAAATTTTTTTCAACTTCAGAAAAACTCAAATTTAAACAAACTAATACCTATTGACTTTCTTTCTTTTTTTCTTTTTTCTTGACGATTATAGCTCGAAAATCTCTTGAAAAAATGAAAGAGATTGGTGTAATAAGCCATTAATTTAGGAATTGTGCACTGGTGATAACTTCTTTTGCGTATTTCTCAAAACTCCGTTTTTGGACATAGCCCCTTAGTGCTTTAAGGTATCGATATTTTCTTATGGCACTCATGTAATATGCCTTTCTTATTTCCTATGAATTATACAGATTGGACGCTTCACAATAACAAAAATCCGACGCCGTTTAAAGATGCACCCCATTTAATGGGGTGCATCTTTAAACGGCGTCGGACGGAGGACCATGTTGAAATCCATCGTCCATATCCATCCTTCCATATGAAACCTAGATTTCTTGATGCTTTTCATCTTCAAATGCGATTCAGCTTGTATTTCAAAACGGAAATGACCAGTCGCATGTTTGGAAGTGGAACACAAAATTATTTGTTAAAGACGTTATGAAGCTATCGGCTCCGTTAGTGGTACGCAGCTATGAGGCAGGTAGGGTGCAGTCAACATCCTGGATGGGAAGGACCATTCAACCTCATTATAGTTGTTCAGAATTTAAAATGAAAAAATCCAACGCCTCCATAAGAGTGGTAAAGTGGTAAAGGAAGCTCGGAGAAAAAAATGTTTCAGCCATAAACCGATTGCATCCTGTTTTAATTTTGCGGTTTCTGTTTTTGTTTTGTTGAAGTTGACGATACCATGCTTGACAAAGATGAAACGTGCATCACAAGATTGTTGCGGCAGAGACCTTTATGGACTGTGTACAAAACAGACGCAGTAACAGCTGCTTCTCACTGATTGTTTCTCCCCAGAAGTCGTCCTCCCGTCATAACATATTATGTGGACGGATGTTATAACATAATATGTTATGACGGGAGGACGACTTCTGGGGAGAAACAATCAGTGAGAAGCAGCTATTACTGCGTCTATTTTGTACAGTACATATTATGTCTTTGGGCAGACGTTATCCTGATATCAGACCATAATAATACACAATCCTAATCTTCCATACCTAAACCCTATCAATTTTTGTATATTGGCCGTATAACTTGTTTACCAGACGCTTAACGATGCGCGTATGTAATGCTTGTGCATTTTTGGCTTCATAATCATCTCATACAATGGTTCATATTTATATAACCTTACCTCACTTCACCGCTTATCTTGCCAATCCCGCTAAAACGCATCCTTTCTCAAAGTTTAGAACATTAATTTTTAATAATTTAAAGCTAAATTATATAGAAACCCCTCTGACACAGTAATCGTCAACAATCTCACCACCAAACATCAACTTCGCCGACATACCTAGGGGATATCCGGATACACTTTATTTTTCGCAATGATGTGTCAAAATTGTACCTATTTTTAATTAGCTGTCGAACAGCAACCTTGGTATCAGTTTGTGACCACACAGTAGCCTCCCTTATGTATTGAGGAGTTGAATGAAAAATAAACCTTCTCTGGTGAGTTTTTTCGATATCTGCAAAAGTCTGGAAAGATACAGCAATAAGGACTTCTGCTGGTCATATTCAGGCCGTGATATCGGGCTTTGTGTTGAGACAGGCCCGACAAGGAAAAGTCCTAACTCCTCTGCGAAACCCCAAAGCACGTGCGGGTATCAACAAGTGAAGTCACGTCCTTCTCAAGTTGTTTCCAATCCCAGTCGGGCCTTTGGCCGCTCAATGTAGGGAGTTGTAGGCTATTAGTTCCAGATGAATCTACACTTTTTACTTCTCTCTTCCCACTTAATTGCTCGATAATAGTCAAGGTCAATAGAAGATCTGGGGAGGGGAGAAAAGAATTAAAGTAGCTGGAGTTGGTAGTTTTGGAGCTGTTCCATCCTCATATGGCTATAACAATGTAAAAAAGTATTTTTTCATGGGTAGGTACATCTTTTATTTAATATATTATTTTCACTTTTAGTCTTTTAGTTTAACCTTTTTCACTTAAAATTAAACCCAATTTTTAATTTCATTTAAAGTTTTTGACTCTGAATTGGAAATTTTAATGCGTTTATACATTGTTCATTCAACAGAAGTTCATAATATGAACCATATTATGGGATTATCCTCCACTTTGTGTCCATTGATCACTTTTCCAATCATTTTTTGAATGGACGTAATTATAAGGTTTAATTCAAAGTGAAAAAGGTTTCACTGAAGTAAAAAAGTTTAATTCAAAATAAAAAGCTGCAATTGTTAAATAACTGAGATTCAAAGAGATATTTTTACAGCTCTAAAATAATGGTCTTTTTGAATTTTTGTTAGAAAACGCTGCGAATTATTACACAAAGGTTTATTATTTTTCTATATAGATCACTCGTCTGCAAAGAACACGGCTTTGCCATTGTTACCACCAACCAACTTGAATGAAACTTACGTTACCTCATCACTGAGTAAACCACATCGAAGAGTTACTGTGTTTGGACCGAAGATGGCATAGACATGAAAACGGAGTTGAGTAGAACGTTGTCTAGTTCCACGAAAATAATGAGTTACAATAACTGAAAGTACATCACAGAGAGCATAGCTTATATAGTCACCAGTGAAAGGGAGCTTGAATCCCATTGGTTGATAAAGTGAAAGTCATACCCAATCAGATTGAAGCAGATTGGAGATTGGAAGATTGGAAGCAGATTCACTTCTCTGAGACAATAGGATTCTCCTTTCACTTATCTGCTTCAATCTTATTGGGTATGACTTTCACTTTACCGACCAATGGGATTCAAGCTCCCTTTCACTTGTGACTATGTAAGCTATGCTCTCAGTTAGAGGTGGGCGAAACGGTTACATTTGCGTATTAGGTACCACCGTTACTGCTCTTGGTTGGTAATAGGTTCCAATAACCTGTTATTTATTAATGTGTTATTCCAGGGACCTTCTCACAAGCTCATTCCGACATACCATTCCAAGGTATCGTTTCTTTTCGTTCCCGACCTACGTTCGTTTTGTTTATCATGTTATATTGTTATTCCATTCCAAAGTATCATTCCGTTGATCTCTAGTTTTCGTTTCCTACCTAAGTTGGGTTTTCTATCAAGTTATTCCCGCTCACCGACAACCAAGGAAAAACAAAGTATATGGTTTCCAATAGAAACTTGAATGAAATTCGGACACCAAACATTCTCATTGGACCGTTCCAATTTGAAAGGGTGGAAACTTTCACTTACCTTGGCTCCACTGTACATGAACGCACTGATTGCCCAACCGAAATCAATGCTAGAATTCTTTCTGCCAACCGGTGCTACTTTGGACTGTTGCCACTCCTCAAGTCTCGAGCCCTCTCCAGAAAAACTAAAATAACGCTGTACAAAATACTCTTCGCCCTGTACTAACCTATGGGTCAGAAACATGGGTGATGACAAAGCAGCCTGAGAGTGTGCTCAGGGTTTTTGAGAGGAAGATCCTTCGGAGAATCCTGGGCCCACTGTTTGACCATGGACAATGGAGACGGCGAAAAAATGAAGAACTGTACCAGTTGTACGAAGATTACGATGTAGTAAAGTTCGTGACGCTAGGACGGTTGAGATGGGCTGGACATGTTCTTCGAATGGATGACGTCGACCCATCCAAACAGCTGCTGCTCTCCAGACCAAATGGTACAAGAAGGAGAGGAAGACCGAGGCTGAGATAGAGTGACAACTTAGAGGAGGACACGGCACGACTTGGGTGCTATGAATGGATGACAACGGCACAGGATCGGACAAGCTGGAGAGGTGTCTTAGTTGTGGCCTGGGCTGTAGTGCCAATTAGTTAGTTAGTTAGTTATTTTGGTAATAGGTTCCAAGCGGAATTCACGAAACCCGCTAATAGGTTATTTTTAACTGTTGCGTTATATACCGCCCATCTCTACTCTCTGTGATGTACCTTCAGTTATTGTTTGTTACTGATGATGATCTAACCGTCGAAATCGATTTAACTTTAAACTCATCATTTTCGTGGAAATAGACAACATTCTACTCAACTCCGTTTTTATTAAAATTGTTTTCCACAATCTCATCGCGAGTGATTTCATTCGTATGGCATAGACAGACAACCTCCTGGTTCTGGTTGCCCATCTATTCATGCCAGCCTCGCCACTACCCTTTTCGACCCTTCCACCCTGCTCTATACCACATTGAATTCTCTTCTATATTGAATCAATGGTGTGCAGAATAAAAATTTTGTGGAATTCTTCATTCTAGTACCTACCTTGATTGTTATACACTTTGGATTGACATTTTTTTTTGGCAAATTTTTAGATTGAAAATTTTTGGCAAACTTTTGGCATACCAATTGGAACTTTTGGCAACTCATTTTGAACTTTCGGCAAATCCATCACGTTTCGACAACTACTGGAGTCCTTGTCCACCTTCATTCCTTCTACAATGTTCAATAAAGTGTTTTTTCTCTCTCTTTTAGAGAATATTCGAAGACAAAGTTCTGTTTTGTGTGTTTATGTAGTGAAAATGTATAATGAATTGGAAGATTAATGGATTCACTACATATTGATATGAATTAAACATAATAGAGGCCTTCAAGTCGATATAGAGAAGATTTGAAAGGAACGTTTATACACTTGACCCATTACAGAAATAGTTCGATGGTTCGAGGAATATCAAGTGCTGACTCTTGAAAAAGTTCGCAAAGCTGCAATCTCGGCTGACATGAATCTTCATCGATCGGCCACTTGATCAGTCAGCCCACGCGAGAAGTCTTCAGGGGGGAAATCGCATAAAAATAATCCCGTTGAGAGCTCTGAGCTCACTGAATTGGCTCAGAGGCAGGATTCGGCGATCGAGTTTATATACCAGCTTGCGTCAAAGCCACAAGAATCGAACAATGTTCTTTCGAGATACGTTTCTGTCTTTAAAAAAAACCCGGGGTGTTTCAACGGGGTGAACCATCATACCGCAGACGAGTCAAGGGACGGCAGTAAAAAGTCATATGTGAGCTCAATACTTCTGACCTCCAGCTGCCTTGAGGGCTAAGTCGACCTTCGTGGGAGCCCTTCTCCCTTCGTGATTGCATGTAATTGAGCATCGACCGTCTGTCGCGTTGGCTGCTTCCCGGATCCTAGCTCTGATGAAGTGCTCAGAAATCGTTTTACTCGAAAGTGGTGGGTTTTGTTCTATTTCAGGGATATTTATCGCTCCTTCAAGACACGTGACATTAAGATTATCAAAGCTCTAGAAAAAAAGAAGCCTAACAGGAATTGCAAATCTTCTACATTCTATTCATTCCTCCACATTATATTCAACGGATCCATAAAATCGAAGATTTTACAAGATAGATGATTTATTGTGGTTTGTTTCAACAATAAACTATTAGCTAATTATAGTATTATGTTAGTGTTGAAGAATTGTAGTTTCTATCTTCAATTTAATAGGACGGCCGCTAGAGAATCGTAGTTATAGTCAGGCTGACAAAAGCTTGGAAGAACATACAAATATCTCAGCATTTCAGCAGAGGACCCCTATGAAAATCATCGGCTCCAGATCGATAGTAGCCTCTGCGCACGCGTAAACATAAAAACCTCTTAATAGCCATAGCTTCCACATTTTGGTTTATTATTTTTAATAATGAACCTTTGGAATCGACCAAGAAAAAAATGTTTAACCACCCCTAAAAATTTGTTGGTTTACGTTTTAAGATACGTAGAATCCAAAAATCGAATAAAAATTTGGCCGTCCGTCCGCCGTACTTTCCTCACTTAGCATTGACCGATTTTGATGAAATTTGGTATGTAGGCTCCATTTGGGGTCTAGTTGTTGGTTGTTGGTTGATTTTGGTCACTTCTAAGGTACTGGCTAAGGCACTAATAAAGGTATTGTTTTTCCATCAATTTAAGATAGTATAGAATAGAAAGTATAGTATAGTATAGTATAGAATTTACCTGTTTCGAATTTGAGATACGCAGATGACACGGTACTGCTGACTCACACTGAATCGGAGCTCCAGGTCCTCTTGGACAAAGTTGCAATGTCTTGCAGGAACTATGGCCTGGCCATCAACATTGCCAAAACTAAAGCGATGGCCATATCGAAGAAGGGCAACGATGGTGTGAGGTTGGTTGTTGACGGGCGAGTAATCGAGCAGGTGTCGAGATTCAAGTACCTAGGCCAGTGGGTTTCGGAGACTTGGTCGTTGGAGGGAGAGTTGCGGTGTCGGATCGAGGTAGCACGATCAGCATTCAACAACATGCGAAGCGTTTTGTGCCGCCGGGATTTGAGTTTTCCTCTACGCTGGCGAGTTAAAAGCTGGACGTTAAAAGCCAAGAATGGAACCGGCTGGAGGCTTTCGAAATGTGGCTGATCCGACGCATGCTGAGGATCCCGTGAGCCAGGCTCCGGAACGCCTACATTCTGCAGGGAAACTTCCTGACACGTGAGCTGCTGATAACCATAAAGAAACGAAAAGTTGCATACTTGGGGCACGTTATGCGGGGTCCTAAGTATAGCCTATTGCAGACGATTATGATGGGAAAGATCAGCGGACGTCGGGGAGTAGGCAGAAAGCGAGCATCTTGGTTGTCTAACAGAAAAAAGAGCAGCCGATCTTTTTCATCTGGCGCAAGATAGCGAACGGTTTGCAGAAATGATCGCCAACCTTCAGTGATGGAGATGGCACTACAAGAAGAAAAAGATAGAATTTTGAGAATAATTCTCAAAATTATTATTTTCAAAAATTTATTTATTTTATTATTTTATTTAAAAATTTTATTATTCTCAAAAAATTATTTTTTGAGACCACGTGGAGCCCTGTAGGACAAACCGTTTGTTCCCTACGAGAATTTAAGGGTTGAACTTAACGATAGATCAGAAACACGAGTGTGAATCGCAAAAGAGGCCTAATCTCCGTTCAAATGCTAGCTGACCAAAATGCGATCGATGTTTTT
Source organism: Apolygus lucorum (assembly GCA_009739505.2). NCBI lineage: Eukaryota > Metazoa > Arthropoda > Insecta > Hemiptera > Miridae > Apolygus > Apolygus lucorum. The sequence goes on along the minus strand of CM019171.2, from coordinate 31,144,162 downwards.
CTTCAAGTTGGTTGGTGGTAACAATGGAAAAGCCGTGTTCTTTGCAGACAAGTGATTTATATAGAAAAATAATAAACCCTTGTCTGATAATTTGCAGCGTTTTTCATCTAAATTCGATGACATTTTCAGAAGTTGTGCGGATTGGCGCGTAGATGATTTGTGATATTTTTGTGTTGTAACTCATCTGATGGGAAATTTAATGCTCTTTTCAACGGAGTAATCAGATTTGAATGTTCACGTAAAATAAGGGAGCTATAATCATTTTAGTGAGACAATGTTCAATAAACGAAAAAAATCTTTAAACTGAAAAAAACTTGAAAAACAAGGGGTTATAAAAATTCCCAAGAGACATTTTTTATTGGAAATATTTAGTAGAATCGACCCCTGAAGTTTGGTTGTATTTTTCTCGGACGCCCTGTATATCCTGTTTGCGTTAGATTTCATTTTGTGTTGCAAAACAGTGTTCATTTTATATAGCAGCTACAGCAGTTTTGATTGATTTGATTGATCTGCTACTATTAATTTACTGTGATTCTCAAAAATGGTGTGAGTATTCGTACAGAGATAGTGAGAAAAAACTAATCATTCCTGTACTTGGCGAAAGTATCCCCAGGGCGATTCTGTCAAATTTTCCCCCCCTAAAGTGTACTTTAGGCCCTCCAAAAACATGTTAAATTGAAAAAGCTTCTAAAATGTAGAAATTTAAACAGATTTTAACACGTGTGGGAGTATATCGATACCTTAAAGCACAAAAGGGCTATGTCCATCCATCTTCCACATTTTAAATTTTTTTCAACTCCAGAAAAACTCAAATTTAACAAGACTATTATGACCTTCTTGACGATTATAGCTCGAAAATTTCTTGAAGAAAAAATGAAGAGATTGGTGTAATAAGCCATTATTTTAGGAATTGTGCACTGGTGAAAATTTCTTTTGCGTTTTTCTCAAAACTCCGTTTTTAGGACGTCCCACAGTAAGACTTGGGCGTCCTTATGCGATCGATCTGGGGTAAAGTTGGACAACACTCAACAGAAAAAAAAATAACTACACAGTAATCCGTTTTAGACCATTCTGAATCCGAATCCGCGAAAAAAACCATAGGTGTATGTCTGTGTGTGTGTGTGTGTGTATGTGTGTGTGTGTGTGTGTGTGTATGTGTGTGTGTAACAAAATCTTGTGTACTCTGCACAGGCCTTAGTTCTCAACCGATTTTCCTGGTTCTTTTTTTGTTGGTCGCGGAAAACTATCTAGTTGTGCACTACGTCGCCGGAATTTCGAATTTTGCCTTTTAAGGGGAGAAAAGGGGTTAATGCTCGAAAAACGTGCGTTTTTGGGCACAATCTTGTGTACTCTGCCCAAGCCTTAGTTCTCAAACGATTTTCGTGGTTTTTTTTTCGTTTGACGCGGAATACTATCTAGTTGTGCACTACGGCGCCGGAATTTTGGATTTTGCTTTTTAAGAGGGGGAAAGGGGGGGTTAATGCTTAAAAAACGTGCGTTTGCGTGCATAATCTTGTAAACTCTGCCCAGGCCTCAATTTCCAACCGATTTGCGTGTTTCTTTTTTTGTTTGACTCAAATAAGTTCCGAGTTGTACATGATTTTACCAGAGTACCAAAATTCGCAAGGGGAGGGGGTGAGTGGGGGGATAATATTCACAAAATATCCGATTTTTTAATATTTCTGTTCCTTTACTGCTTACTAATTGTACCCAACCTTTGAAATTGAGAAAAAATTCTCATTATACCTCCGGATTTTCATGAATTATTCTCTGTGCCACCATGGTGCCATGGTGTCATGATGCCATAAACCGCTTATTTCGTGTTTTTTTGTTTCACCTTGAATACGGATGTGAACTTCGACTGACTGCCTACCAAAACTAACAGATGAAAGTTCAATGTTACGACGTATTTCCGCTTTGGTGCCAGACTGGCACCATTGTTGGCGTTGTGGTGGGGAGGGGGGGGTGAACTCGAATTCGCATGTTGGGTGTCGTAGATCATGGATTTTAAAATGCTCTTCAGATTCGAGGCTCCCATGCCGCTAGAAATGTTAAGGTTGATAATGGTGGGGGGGGGGTGTCAGTATTTCTTGCCTAAAGTAATAAATAAATTACATCGAGTGAAACAGTTTTATCACTTAACAACTGGTTAAACTGATCTAATGCTTATCCAATGGGACGTCCCCTGGAATGCATGCATTACTAAACAATATGTTTGGACATAGCCCCTTTGTGCTTCAAGGCATCGATATTATCATATACTCCCAAATCACTAAATAATATAAATGAGAATTCGTATTCAATAAAATGTATTTCGTTTCATTTCAGTAAGAAAAAGAATCCATAAAATATAATAGTAGAAGTAATACTTAATAGATAGGTATAATTATTATAACTTCTCACTTGCTGCACGTAGAATTTAGATAAAGTAGTAAAAGTGAATGTACCTTGATACAACCACGCAGTCCCAACCAAAGATGTAACTAGTTTATTATCTCAAATTTTGGTAGTTTTCCTGTTGGGATTTGTTTCAATTTTTCTCCTAAAGTGGCCCCAAAACGTGGTAAAACTGGAAAAGTTTCTATATTGTCAAAATTTGTACAGAAAAAACTTATGGTATATTATTCGTTGCGTAGTACAGGGTTATTTCCCGTTCTTTTCGATATTTGCCGAGTTTCAAAGAATTTAAAAAACGTCCTGGTGAATTATTACGTGCCTTTGACACTTGAAATGTTAAATGATGCCGACGTCAATACCATTGCCGATGCCAATTATTACTGAAAACCACTTCATACCGAAATTGAATGAATCAATATTGAAACGGTGTAATTTGTATTGTGAACTCGAAACCTTTATTGAAATTACGTTATCTCCTGAGTATCGCTATCAGTTAACTTCTACGACGTTTTTCCTGGTGACGTCAGTCAGCACTGCAACGTGGAATGAGGTAAACAAGGTGGCTGTTTCCTTGAATATAATGAATTTCCCCCAAAAAATAGACTACATAAATGAAAAAGATGTCGAAAGGAAAAAGGCGCAATAGAGCATACCGGTGTGTTTCAAGTGAATGGATGATTTGTGAAGGTTTTCTTGCCTGTCAAAATTTGTTCATCAGGCTACTGAGACAATTTTCTCTACCACGAATGAACAGAAATTTAACCTCAGGTGGATGCTAAGCGGCATTCTGTACTACATTTTACGAAAAACCCGATTGCGCGCGTTTTCCAACTATTCCTGAGCATCGTAGAAGCTATGTGTTACGATTTTCAACGTTTGATTTTTCACTTTGGCTTTGATTTTCTCTGATCTTCGTCACTGATTTTGTTTTTATATCTCAGTAAAAAACGCTGCAAATTATTACACAATGGTTTATTATTTTTCTATAGATCACTCGTCTACAAAGCCACCAACCATCCAACATGAAGAAAAACATCGATCGTATTTCGGTCAGCTATAATTTGAACGGAGATTAGGCCTCTTTTGATTCACACTCGTGTTTCTGATTTATCGTGCGTCCAAAACTTAAATTCTCGTAATGAGCGAACGGTTTGTACAAAAGAGCTCCGGGTGGTCTCAAAAAATTCTAAAAATTGTATAGAATCATAAATTGAAGGAAAAACAATACCTTTATATCAAAATTTTTTGAGTTAGGGCGTTTTCAAAATTGATTTTGGAACCCTTAGAAGTGACCTACATCAACCAAAATCTTCGGGGCACAACTAGACTCCAAATGGAGCCTACATACCAAATTTCATCAAAATCGGTCAATGCTAAGTGGCAAAAGTGCCGCGTACGGCGGACGGACGGCCAAATTTTTATTCGATTTTTGGATTCTACGTACCTTGAAACGTGAACCATCAAATTTTGAGGGGGTGTTAAAAAAATTTTTTCCTTGGTCGATTTCAAAGGTTCATTATTGAAAATAATAAACCAAAATGGGTGAAATTGTCGTTTTCTCTCCATCAGAGTGACATCCCTCCATCACGAGAAAAAAATAATTAATATATAATGAACAAAACAATAAATCACTCATTTCGTTATTTAAAACTTGTTTTTGTTTAGGCACTTGTTTTTGCATTGCACTTGTTTGGGTTAACATTTTCGTGGTCCTTCCTCGACTATGGAGGACAGCAGGTTATCGTAGAGAGCTGGAGGTGGTGGTACATCTTCTTTGTTTAAGTTGTTGAAGTTTGTTGGTCTCCCAACAATCTACATAGAGATAGAGGTACTGTAAAGTAGGTAACTTCATGTCGTAGGTGTTGAAACAGATAAAATGTGAGATATAAAAAATTATCGCCTCCCATACTGGTAAAAAAGTATCGATACTACGATATATACAGGAAAAAAAGTATCGATATGTATCGATACTTTTTTCAAGACGTATCGATACTTTTAAGTATCGATACTTTTGGGACATTCCTACATCGATGCAATATTTTCGTGGGTATTTTTGTTAAATGTGTTGTCACTAAGGTTAACCCAATTAAGGCATATACATATCACTTTGAAGGCCTTTTAATGGCGATAACATTCATGGAGGACTCACTTTTTTCGCACTTATTGCACAAATACTAGTCTTTACTACTTTCGGTACTGAAGAAGCAAACAAAAACGCCCTAACTCAAAAAATTTTGATATAAAGGTATTTTTTTTCCTTCAATTTAAGATTCTCTTTAGAATTTTTTGAGACCATGTGGAGCCCTGTAGGACAAACCGTTCGTTCCCTACGAGAATATAACGGTTGGACGTACGATAAATCAGAAACACGAGTGTGAATCGCAAAAGAGTCCTAATCTCCGTTCAAATTAAAGCTGACCGAAATGCGATCGATGTTTTTCTTCATGTTGGATGGTTGGTGGCTTTGCAGACGAGTGATCTATATAGAAAAATAAAAAAATAATAAACCATTGTGTAATAATTTGCAGCGTTTTTGTGAAAGTATCGAAATGTATCGATACTTCAAAATATTGATACTTTTGAAAGTATCGTATCGATACTTTTTGATACTTTCTAGATGTATCGATACGATATTATGTCGATACTTTTGAAGTATCGGACATCCCTTCATCAATGTAGGAAGCACTGATTATCGTACAAAAATCGGTTCACAGTTATCTGACTACCTGTGCGATGGCGTCAACTGCGATCAACTTTCAAATGTTGAAGCGATGTTGGTAGCAATGCTCTTTAGTTGTAAATATACGTGCAGAGGTGACGTAATTTAATGACTGGGAACCATGGTAGTTTTCCAATAAAATGTTCAATAATAAATTGATGGAGATCAAAAATTTAAATAAGATCCTTGACATCATCAGAAATGATGATCTTATTTAGCTGAGTGAACTAATACATTTTGAAAAAGAAGCAGTACTACCAATATTACCTACCGATTAACATTTAAAATTTGATCTGTGACGTCAGCAGGAAAGTCACCAGATAACGCAGTACAAACTAACTTTGACCAAGAAATAGTGCTATCAATATTACCTACTACTTAACGTTTAAAAGTTGATCAAACTTAGTCAGGGAAGTAGCCAGTTAACTTTGCTGTGCGAACAAATTTTGATCGAGAAGCAGTGCTATCAATATTACCTAATATTTAACATTTAAAATTTGATCTGTGACGTCATCGGGAAAGTTGCCAGATAACTTCGTAGTGCAAACTAATTTTGACCGAGAAGCAGTGCTACCAATATTACCTACTGCTTAACATTTTAAATTTGATCGTGACGTCAGCAGGAAAGTCACCAGATAACTTCGCAGTGCAAACTAATTTGCAAGCAGTGCTACCAATATTACCTACAACTTCGCATTCAAGTTTATCGAACGTCATCAGAGAAATAGCCAGTTAACTTCGCTGTGCGAACTAATTTTGACCAAGCAGCAGTGCTAGCAACATCGTTACTTAAAATTTTAAACTTGTTCCATGACGTCAACTTTTCGTTGGTATTTGTGTATAGGCAGAACAGTCGACCCAAGTTAGACATAATGTAATATACTATTCATTAATAATAGTATCTGCGCACGCTTAAACATTTTTTCAAATTTGGGGATAATTAAGCTCCGATGTCTTAATTTCATTGTTGTTTCCATTAATGTTCCAGTCACTACTCTTTCAGCTTCATAAATTACTTTCCCAACTCCACCCTTCGGACTCAGTAAGGAAAGTAAAATCGAATTCCCGTATTTGAACATTTCGAATAAAATAATCGCGTTATTTCTCCCTCATACGAATGTCCTTATTAACCTAGATGCCGAGATGGCTTTCTAATGGTCGGCCCGTAGAGTAAAAAACTTGAACGTTTGGTTTAATTGGCAAAACTTGGGTAGCCTTCGTTCGTCTTCCATGACCGACTTTACGCTCCCAATTTTTCGTAATGTACGCCAGTCTTACTTGCGATGTTTAGGTCGAGTATGCGATTATTCAGGTTTCGTGGACGTGGTAAGTTGGTCAGGTGAGACGTCTCACACTACTTTCATTGCTATACTGTAGTATTGCAAAATGATTCTACTCCTTCACAACCAAAGGAACAAAGTATTGTACCTACTGGTTCAACAGACCAACAACGTTTTTCTTTCAAAATCCATAATTTATCGTATTCTGCATATGAAATGTTTGGAATCATTTGGTCCCTGGAATCAACGGTTCCTCGGTCTCTAATCGCTTCAAATCGGAAGGCAGAAATAAAACATCAATATCAATGCATTTTTAGTGATTCAACTAAGACCGTCCTACAGGTGTAACTGTCACTGTTACGGCTTCATATGGATCCTATATACTTACCGTCAACTGGTACAACTTTCGCCACCCCGTTCAACAATGTGCCACAGACGTTTTTCAGAGTCAGCGCTACCTAGCGATTCCTGGGATGAAGCTATTAATTCAGGAAAAATCACAGGGGCGGAAAATTTAATAACTCCAAATATCTTCACGCCGATTTGTTAGAACTAACCTCCTGATGGTTCCCTAAAAATCCCAAAATTTTCGGTTCATCCGTTCATCCATGGTTTTGGAATTACTTTTGAATTGAGCCATATAAATCAGGGTTATACTTTTGTTATAAAAAATATATTTTCTGTGTTACGCTTACTGAATTTTATTAAAAAATGAAGAAGATAAGGTTTCGAGTTTTTTTGTGATCACACATTCCCTAAAAAGTTGAAAAATATTGAAATTGTTTTTAGAAACAAGCTTGATTTTGGTTCCTTTTCAAAGTTAACATGATGAGTAACAAAGAAACCAGGGCAAGAAGTGTACACTGCTCGATATTCCTATATTTTCAAGCTAAAAAAAATTGTGGTACATTGTTGTACCCTTATGGGGTACAAGAATGTGCCACGAAAAAACATTTCTCTCTATTCTTGCTTAAGAGATAGAATTTTTTTCATGGTGGCATTTGATACTTGGAAAGTAGAGGTACGTTGGGTAAATTTTTCAATAAAATACGATGCAAAGTAAAGTATTTACACGTAAAAAACCTCAAAATTGGCACAAAGTTGTATGAGTTGACGGTATATGATAAGTAGGAAATTATTGTCGTGGATGAATATTGTCTTACTATAATGAGTTTTCATAGCAATCATATTGGAGTTCCCTTCATTGAGTAAACCTACCTCGGATGACTAGTTCTCCTACTTCTCTCTCTTTTTTCTTCATCTCTTGAACAAACTAATCCAATTTCCAACCTCTTTCTTGCCCCGCAAGTAGAAATATCCGGCCGGTTGAGAGCATTAAGTGTCATCTCCGCTGTCATGTGATTCATAGCTCATTCGGGGTAACCGATGACTATAACCCGCCGAGGGGGTCCGTCTCGTGAGGAGATTAGAGATTTGACATGTCGTCTGCCAAACCCGTTATATTACTAAGAAAATGTTAATGGCATTTCTGCGTGGAGCACGTGAACGAGAGCTCGCCTTCAAACGAATGATTCAATTCAACCTCAGCCTGACAAACACTTTTCTTTCTCGTGTATAAGTCTTCTCTGAAAGAGCTAAACGATTCGTTAACGTTTTAATTGCTTTTCTCATTTTCTTCTGAAGATACAACCAGCAAGTTAGTCTCAGTTCGTTACTTCTCGAGGAACGCGGGAAATTCGCAAACACCATTAGGTTTTGTTGTTGTATTTGTGCAGGGAAGCTTATCTTTATCTTTTAAAACGATCCAAAGTTCAATAGACACTGAAAGAAATCCACTCCTAATCAATGTGAAGAACACGACCCAAGCACGAGATGTTCTTTAAATAGGTACAGAAGTTCTCATTACCCCCAAAGGTAAGTTCTCTCTTGGTAATCATTCAAGTCCGACGGTACACTTGCTCCAAAAACTCCAGCATAAATTGTGAAAAAAAAAAAAAAAAAAAAAAAAAATCGTATGCTTCTTAGAGCTCTGCAATTCAGAACCACAGGGAATGACTCGGAGAAAGTCAAATCCGTTTGAGTGACGAAACTAACTCTACTAGGTATTTAAGGCTTCGGACACTCGTGAAATTGAAATTTCGTGTAGTTATAATTAAGCCCAGTCAATTAAGAAATAGAACACCCAAATTTGCAACCACTATTGCTTCTGACATAGTGAGCTAAAACCGTTACATTTTGGAATTTTTGAAAGTAAATAGGTTAAATTTGCTAAAGTTTGAGGAAAAAAATTAAATAAAAAAAACCTTTTTGAAAACAAGCTTTTATTTTTGTTTATAAAATGAACTAAAAAGTTGAAAATAAATTACCTCTAATGAGAAATATAACATTTTATGAAGATAAAACTTTATCACAGTCCCAATTTTATAAATAAAAGCGCATCTACACACATCTACACGCATCTACATTTAGCATCTTCTTTTTCCTTTTGTTATCACAATGTAACACGGTGATATTTATATAATTGGAACTGTGATAAAGTTTTACATTTTCTATTACATGTAATTTATTTTAAACTTTTTTGTTCATGTTATCAACAAAAAATAAAAGGTTGTTTTTAAAAGTGTTTTTTCCTTAGTTTTATTTTTATCTCTTTAGTATTTCAAATTAGTTACCTATGTTATGATCTACGACTGAAAAGTTTATGAATTGGAAGGTGGTCCCTTATGAATTGGAGGATGCCCTCTATGAGTTGGATGACGGTCTCCTACGAAATTGAAGTATGTCCATTTTATTAAAATGGAGGATGGTCCCCGAAGAATTAGAAAATGGTCTCAGAAAGTGAATAATATTGCAATGTCATACATGCATGCAAAATTTCAGCTCAATCGGATACTGGGAAATGTATCAAATTTAACTTGTAAGATTTGATTAATGACAATCAGACGAACAACAAGACGGGTGAAACTAAATACAAGCTTGCAAAAATTCATAAATACTTGTAGGTAATTATTTTCAAGAAGTGAAATTTTCGTATTAAGGTCGTGAAACTACGAGTAGGTATAACCGGTAAAACTGCTCATTTTAGAAAAACTTAAAGAGAGAGAAGTTTGAAGAAAATGCGATCAGTTACAAATCGAAACCACAGGTGTAGTAATTGACAATTGATCGGATCGTAATGACATGTATGAGCATTCTTCTTCAGCCCAGCTCTCTTGGGTGTTAGGATCTCACGCCACTGTTTAGTCCGATGATGATGAACTCTGGTAATGACCCGTACGATAATAGATCAACAGAGAAACACGGATCCAAAAGTGTCATAAAACTTTGAAGAATAGTTTCCTATTGTTGTGAAACATTTGGATTCGCTTGCTATTCTCCAAATCGAGATGATTCTTGTTCAAAATCTTCCGTTCAATTTTTTTCCCACCCCTAGCCCCCAAACTAGTGTGATGAATCCTGTTAATTTTAACAGCTCAACTACAGTTGAAGATGAAGAACTCCCATACTGTGGTGCAGCTTTCCAATTATGTGATCATAACGAGCTCAATGTCAACGTGAGAACAATTCATTCCTTCCACTGGTGCTCTAGAGAGCGTCACATCCCGTTCCAAATGAGCCACTCATCCTTGTTCGGTATTTCGTTGCTTATTAGCCAAGTTTCAATCTGACGAGTTTCAAATTTTCCCCCACTCAGTAGAGAACCTAATGGCACTACTGTCGAAGTGAAAGTCAAACTAAGGATCGCGGTATACCTTTGAAGCATCGTTGGATTCAGGAGAAGAGAGATTCGAATGGAGTTCCAGAGAAAAATTGGTCCACTTAGTAGAGAACGGTGATCGTTCTCGGCTACCTACTTCTTCCATTTTCTCACACAATGATTCGGGTTCACTGAACCATGACCTCCTCGCTTCAAATCGACTTGATCCGTCACACGGTAGGTTTATGGCGAGGTAACGCGTGGAAATTCTACAAGAAAAAGCTTTCTCTGAAGTACATCTTGAAATACCTACTGTTCTTCGAACTTTATTCTACAATCTGTTATCCAGTAGTTTCACACTGAATGTAGTTCTAAAATGTGTAGCAAGAAGGTATGACTCGTAGTTACATCACATAACTGAAGTGTACTGATGGGAATGGTTAGGAAGACAGAATCCGACATGTGTTCCAAACTACTTGTCAAATGTGAGTGAAGTCAATAGTAAGAGATGGAAGGAAGTAATTGATAGTGGGACCACACAGTCTTGTACCACCAGAATCTGATGAAAATTTTGATCTGCGGGCAGCAAAGAGTTTACTTGTTTGCATAACATGCTGTTGCTACCAGCGGTCTAATCTTTCAGAAACAGCTCAGTATTTCACTGCTACATTTTCCCCACTTACATATTTCAGGGATAAATGTCACATGGAAGATTTCATCAAAACTACCTTTGATCTGAGAGTGATGAAATTCTTCATTGAGTCCCATCTGCACAATAATTACCAAGTGAAATTTCCATCGAAATCAGCAAAGCTGCCGATATATTGCTAGTTCTAAGATGCCCAATATCTCTCAGAAGATCCAAAAACCGTGACAAATTAAATAAGATTGAATTTTTGAAGGGAATTATTGTAAATTCCAATTCCAAATCTACCTCTTCCATCTGAAACAAGCCTTCAACCTGCTGAGTCTCAAGGTCTTTATCTGAAGTAAATTCTTACTTCTAGATCTTCAATATAAAATGTATTGGTTTCTCCAAAACTTTCGGCCTTCCCTTAGACGATGTTGGAGTGCTGCTTCTGACAAATCTCTGCCTCGTGGTTTATATTTTTCATCACGATCTTAGTTTGAGGAGCATTTGCAGCTGGGAAGATTTATGGGTAAAGACTGAGGACGGGTCTTGTCCGGATTTGGACTTGTCTCTATT